>JANBPO010007653.1:9799595-10399595 GCA_024336825.1 Amorphophallus titanum
TTGGATCGCTCATGGGGTTGAACGGTCACTCGACTGGCCGTGCATACCCCACTGCGCTCCGAGCCGATAAGTGGTCAAGACTGGGCCGCTCATGAGGATAGACACGCCCTGGTTCGGCCGTTTATCCCTCACCGATGTGAAAACTACAAACTCATCGAAATTCACCATTTTCGGCCCCAAACAAGCCCCGTTGAGGGGGAAACGAAAGGAAATCGACCCCCAAGCCCCCTAGCATAATTCTACGCCCCTAAAGTGCAAAATCACGGGCTAAAACGATAGACCAGGCGGCCACTCCCCAAAGCATGGTTTTTTCTCCCGGCATGAAAAACCCTGTCTCTCGGCCTCGCCTCGGGCTAAAAATCACGGGAAAGGAAGACGATGAGCTACGGAACGTCACCCTACCTTTGTTCCGCGTCGAGGCGTGCCGATTCAAGCTCAATCTGTGAAGAACACCGTTAAGAACCTTCGTTCGCCATGCTTCCCACGAACGTCGCATGCCCGAACGATCGCCTCGCCGTCACCCACGTCGTCGCGCCGTCGCCCCGCCGCCGTCTGCAGCTGGAAGGGAGCTCATCGCGGTTGAACGAGAGAGAGAGAGAGGAAGAGGGGGGGCGCGGTCATGGCGTGGGGAGGAAGAAGAAGAAGGAAGGAGAAGAAGAAGAAAAGAAAAAGAAATGTGGGTTATATAAAAATCTAATTTTTCAAAAAAATATCAAAGAATAGAAAATTATGTTTCCGACCGTATGTACGCAACGCCAGCGCAGGAGGCGTACATCAAGGCGCTGCGCAATGAGTGCTTCGGAAAGCTGATCCATCCTGAGTACGGCCCGACCACTCGCAAGCAACTGCGATCAGCGGCGAGCGCTGAGATCGAAATGCTTCGTCGCGTGCTGGGCAAGTCCACCGAGGCATCGCAGTCATGATCCCGAACGACATCCAGATCAAGCCCCTGCTCCACTACTCGATGGATTCGTCCAACGCTGAATGGTTGGCAGCCATGCGCGAGATCGAATCCGAGGGTGAACTGACCCCGGCGCAGGAACCGCATCCCGTCGTGATGGACGCGAGCACGCCGGCCCTACTTCGTCGACAGGCGGCCTGAGCCATGTACATGCAAGACATTTTCCAACACACGTTGAAGGCGCTCGACCAGCGCGATCCGTCCTCTACAGGTGGGCAGCACGGGCGTAAGTCAGCTCAAAGCGGTGCCCAGATCGAACTGCCTGCAGAGGGCTCCACCCAGCCGGCTCCGGGACTGCAGGAGCCGGCTTTTCCCGCACCTCTGGCTTGCGAGGACCGCTACTACGAAGCGGCCAGCAAGATCCTGGAGGACGAACCGGGGCCGCTGCAGGGCCTGTTCTCTCACGACAACGCCAACGAGCTCGGCGCGCTCATCCAGCAGTGGATTGCAGACGCGCGCGATAACTGGGAGCCGCGGTGAGCCGATTCAACACACTTTTGCTTGGTGAGCCCGAGAGCGTTCGAGAAGAACTCGAAAGCGAGACGGAGACGACTACCGAAGACCTTCGCATCGCGCTCATCAACGCAATGGGAATGATCGACAAGCTGCAGCGCGAAGTGACCCGGCTGCGCGGCTTGGTCATACCAGTCAACCGCAATCCGGAGAAGCTGGAAGATCGGGACTCGCGGGATGAGCTGTAGGCAGATCAATGAACACTACGCAGTTCAAGGTTGGCGATCGGATCAAGGTGCGAACCACCGCTAACTATATTGGCGGAATGAGCGGCACTGTCGAGCGGTTGCGCGCTGACGGCGATGTTTGGGTTTCGCTGACCGGCGAGCTGCCGAAGCATTTGCCTCTAAGAAATTCAGTGCAGGAATATAAACTAAAGCAATCCAACATATCAGATCCCCAGCTCACAGAAGATCACGGCAATTCAGTTCAATTTCTGGATCAGGGTGCAACAATTGTTGAAAAGACGACAACACAAGATAAGCAATTCACAGGAAAGGAAAGTTGTAAAGATAAATCAGTTGGAAGCTCTGCCTCTTTTTTACCAACTGCTTCGATTGATCAAACTCAGAGATCTTTTCAACTTGTTTGTGTAAATGATCCTCCAACTTTATCCAGAGTAGGAGAGGCTCCTGAAGCAGTCGCTATACAAAAGGCAAGTGAAGCTAACTCAGTTCATCTACTTAGCTCAGTCCAAGCAGTGGCTCCTCTTAAACGCTCTGAAGCAGTCTCAAAATTGTCGGAAGCAGAGAATGCTAGGATGACAATGCAATTCGATAAAAACATTAAAGTTCATCCTCCTGACTTGAAGACTAAAGATATATCTGTACTTCCAGGAGTTCTCTTTAGTGATGCCCGGTTGACAAGAGCGAAAGCCAAGGCCTTGGCCACTCCTTTTTATTCCTCAGTCCATGATTGATTCGGCCTTAATATGGAACATCAGAGGGATAGGTAACAAGGCTTCGGTTAGAAGTTTAGCGGAGCATGTTAAAGCAAACAATATAAAAATTGCAGCAATCTCAGAACCCCATATTGATTTCAAGAGGGCCCAGGGGATAGCCAGGAGAATAAATTTGCCAACAGTCTATGGCAATATTGGGGAGCAGCCAAAAATTTGGTTATTTCACAATCCTGGTATTAATATGGAAGTCATAGATAATCATCCTCAATATATTACAGTTGCCTTAAAAGTAGATAGTTTGGTCACATTATATCTCACAGTGGTATATGCATCTTGTGAGAATAGCATTCGCAGGGAACTGTTTGAATCTTTGATGGCATTCAGTCAAAGCGTCTCCATTCCATGGTTAATTGGAGGAGATTTTAATTGTGTACTTTCTCCAGAAGAGAAAATTGGTGGCAACTCTCCCTCATCAACAGCTATGTCTGACTTTCAAGGCTTCCTCTCTGCTACTGGTTTAGTTGAGTGCAGCCCAAGGCAATCGCTCTTCCCGACAACAGCTGGTATGTCAGCTGGTTCAACAATAATCCGGCGAACCCGAACTCCGGGTACAACGTTTACTACCAGATGCTCAGCCCCAACGGGGTCGAGCAGTTTCCGCACAACGGCATTCAAGTCGCCAATGAGACCGGGCTCAGCTCTACGCAAGACTACGGCTTCGCCATCGATCATGGCCCAAAGTCAAAGTACTGTCTCCGGAATGGCCAATCGCGAAATCGCACGGCGCTATGCCCGCATTGAAGATGCGCCCCGGTTCACGGTCGCACGTCGTGAACTTTTTCCTGACGGTGGTCCATGCGGCCAGAACATCGGCCGCCTGCGCGTCGGTCACGGCGATCATTTCCGCCACGGCGGCTGGGTCGTCTGGCAGCGAGCGGCTATGGTCCCGCCACTCCTGGAACATCATCACGAGGTAGACGCCCTTTTCGGCAAACGACATCCGCTGCGCCGAGACGGACCCGAACCATCGCTCCACGTCGAAGAAGAAGCCCGAGGAACCTGCCGTTTCCTTCCGCCTGTCAAACGCCATCAGTAACTCATCTCTGGATCTGACCAACGAACGGTTGGATCAGTTGGATTAGCCCACGTCGGCACGCTGGCGAATCCGAACTCTGCGGCCGTCATCGAGCGCTTACGACAGTTACAGGAGTGGCACGCAACGGTGAGGTTCTCGGGCACGGCTAAGCCACCGCGGACCACTGGAACCACGTGCTCGATCACGAACCGAGTGATGACGAGTTGAGCCTTGTTCTTCTCGCCATGCTTGATGCCGCAATAGACACAGCGTTCACCGAGGAGCGCGAAGATCTGCTCGGCCGCGAAAGGCGGAAGAGACTTGCCAGACAGACGTCCGCGCGCCATTACGCGAACCCCACGGGAAGACTGGTAAACTGGCCGGTAGCCATGTGCCGCGAGACCTCCATCTCGGGTATGTGGTGAGCGCCGGCCGGGTGCTGATTACACTCGGTCGGTGCGCCTACAATACCACAGGTTCGCCGCATCTTCTCTATCCAATCCATAAAAAATCGGCTAGGACGCGAGCTGGCTTCCACGTAGTGGAACATGTCGGACTGAGCCAACGCACTGGCTGTGGAGCCTATGTATATTTATACCGTATATTTCCGGTTACAACAACTGTTAATGTATAAATCTTGTATTTGCATTTGTGATTAGTTTTCATATCGTTATGTTGTGATTTCAGGGTTTGTACATCATGTAGTTATGTTTGTAACCTACCCAAAAGATCATATTTTTGTTTGTGATTAGTTTTCATATCAATATAATGCAATTGCAGGGTCGATTGGCTGTCTGCAACCTTGCTTGTGAGGGCCTAAGCAACACATCTGTCAGTACAGATCAAGCTCTCCGGAAGATCTATATTGGGGGACTTTCTCCAGATGTGTCAACTGAGATGTTGCTCAATTTCTTTGGCAGACATGGGGAGATAGAAGAAGGTTCTGTTGCTTATGATAAAGACTCAAACAAATCACGGTGTGACTCTACATATTCCCATGATTATGTTCGATTGAATGGATTCTTTTTTGCTTCTCCCTATTTATGTCCATTTTCTGACAGTAAATATTGTGCTCTTGATGGAATGTGCAGAGGTTTCGGCTTTGTGACATACAAGATGGTTGAGGCAGCAAAGAAAGCCTTGGATGATCCTGACAAGAATCTCGGGGTAAGAAATTATTTCCAGTTCCTAGTCAGCATTAGAAATGCAGGCATGTTAACTGAAAATTTTCAATTTCACAATTTGGAGGTAGCATCATTCTGAATTGGATTGGACATCATTTAGTATAAAAGAGTACAAACAAGTTTGTGAATCAGTGTCCATTTATTTTATGGGATTTACTAGTGTGAACTATGGAGGGATGAAGTTCTATCCAACCGTGTTGTGCAGTCTGTCACAGCACTCGACGGGCATTTTCAAGGCAATATTAAGGTCAGAAAAAGGGGATTGCAGTTTGGACCTGTCATCTGTTCCATTTGAAACTAATAATAGATGTTCCATTATTAATAAAACAAGACAGTGATTCTAAACTATATATATATATATAAACATACATACATACACACATATAGAGGCGCACACATTATGTAAATATATAGTTCATTCAGGCAGCGTGTTTCTATCACCATTTTTCAACCAATCCAGATGAGCCTTTTGAGCCCAGAAGACCTCTTCGCAATGCAAAGCCTGCCTGAGGTGTGCGTTAGCTTCATTAAGAGCGCTCCTGGTGACCTCATTCGGACAATTATCAAAATTCTCCTGCATGGACTGAACAACAAGCTCAACTCTATTGATATTTACCTTCAGATCTCCAAAAACTTCTTTGTTCCACTACTTCAGACCTTTTTTGACAGCCGCGAGCTTGAGTTGAAGAACCACAAAGGGGTTATGATGAGACACTTGTTGGCCTTTCCAGATGGATGCAATCAGATCCATGAAGGAGTCATGTGATGTCCACATAGTTTGGAAAATGAATCGTGAGGGGGGTCGGCTGCACGTTTCGATCCCAAGGAGCAACAGCGAGTGGTCAAAAGGGCCTCTTGGCAGATGCTTCACAAACAAACCAGGGATACCAGTGTGGGCAATATTGTTAGAGAGGACCCGGTCAAGACGAGCCTTGATCGCCGACCCACCCAAATGATTATTGGACCAGGTGAAGGAACTTCCCCTACAGCCCAGATCAATGAGGCTAGCAGCCGATAAGAAAGCATTAAAATCGGTCATGGATTGCATATTGGAAAGAAGAACACCACCGGATTTTTCCGAGGGACAAGATATATAATTAAAATACCCTCCAATTATCTAGAGAGCAGCCACTTGACATGAATAATCCATAAGAGAATCAAAAAGTTCCCTTCGAATAGCAGACGCACAATCCACATAGACAGCTGTGATATTGCAGTAGATAGTATCAGCATGCATAACCATGACTATAATATGTTGATAGAAGATGTGAGGAAAGCATATCTTGGAGACTTCTTGCCCTTTCCTTTGGAGTTTCCTTCCCCTTTATCTCCATTCGTCGGGGAGAAGTCCACGGCATTTACCTCCTTGTCGCTAGCCAGACGGTCTTTAGAGGATTTGCCTTTGGCAGAGGTTTAGGCGGGGTGGTCTGTGAAGAACATTTCAATCTCCGCCACCACGGTATTCAGCTGGTCAAAGCTTCGGATATTGGAGCCCAGAAGCTTTTCACGCGCATTGCACTATAGTTGCTGTCCAAGTTTCAAGCATTAATTATATACTCTTGGACGAAGTATGTATCCTGCTTTCCCTTCGGCAATTGCACCTTTGCCTAGGTACCCACGTACGACGATTTCAAAAGGCGACGTTTGTGTACACGTTGCCAATGGACATTTCGACGTCGCATGCATGTTAATACGCAATTAAACTGCATGCATGCGTCACCACCCTCGCGTACGCATTGCAAGTAATTAAAAAATTAATATGTGCAAATTAAGATTCTCATGCACGTACGCGAGGGTGGCATGGATAGCTCGATCAGGCATTCGTTAACTCAACATAGATCGATCGCCAGAATCTGATCTCAGCATCTGCATGAGAAATCTACGAACACCAATTAAAGAATGGGAAAGGGAGACCAGTTCAGGCCGGCAATTCCCTGATGACACAACGCACACATCATGACTTCTTCCTTAAAAGCCACTCTCATCGATCGTACGCGTCTTCCAATTTTCATGTACGATCACATTGAAGCTGTCAAGGAGATTTGGATATTAATCAACTGAGATATGAGTCAAACCGAAACTTAGATTTGGAAGAAATTCATTAATTAAGGTTGGGAGAGCTCGCTCTGGAAAATCGATGACGTGCTTAGCTTCATCGGCGTCAGGGTGCAAGCGAAGTCAGATCGGAAATGACCTGTTCCATCATCTCGGGCATCTTTAAGGAAAAGATTACTTTAATTATCAAAGACGCAGTTCTCTCTAGCTAGCATTCTAGCTATAACTTCTAGCTAGGTACGCATTTGGATGATCATATGAAACCACCCCAAAAGAAATGGAGTCTGGAAAGTTTGATGACCGGTTCTGTTCTCTCAGTTGCATGCATGCTATCCCTAGATGGACAACGATCGACCTGGTCGATCGTCCAACTCTCGTACCTAGTACACATCCGGGGTCTTGCCCGGGATGCAATCAACTGATCGATCAATCTGCCATATACATATAGTAGTACTTGTTAAATGGCATGATATAAAAACTTTTAAACATAATAAAATCTGACAAACCGTTGCAACGTTCATAAGCGCGTTAACAACCCCGGCGGCCTCAGTCAATTCCTTCCACAAGATTACTGAGGGCAAAAATTGTCATCAACCCAGCTGAGGTGAAAACCCGCGAGGATGCCTCAGGCAAAATCGAGTGACCCCTCAGTATGAAAACCCGCAAGGGCATACCGAAAAAAACTAAAGGGGGCCAGCTCTGACGAAAACCTGCAAGGGCGGTAGAGCTGGTAAGGAGAAAACAAAAAAAAACTCTCTCCCTTTCTACTCCTCACTGATGAAAGTCGTCAACCGTGACATCTCGCCGATGGCAATCTCAGCATCACTCCACAACGAGGGCGGCCACTACGCCCCTGAAGGTCGGCCATCGCCAATCCTAGCTCTAGTACTCAGCTACACACCTTAACGGTCAGCCGATCAGCTCCAGCCTTCCGGTTGCTACGCATCAGTAGCTAGCCGCCCAACTCCAGTTCCAACCTTCAGCATCGAACGTTCAGCTACCTACCTCCGCGGCTAGCCGACCAGCTCCAGCACCGTGACTACAACGCCTCCACAGGCCAGCCGCTCAGTTCCAGTCCCAGTTGTCAGCTCCAGCATTGTGGCTTCAACGGCTCTACAGGCCAGCTACCCTAGTTCCAGTACCAGCTCCCGATTCCAACACCGTGGCTTCAATGTCTTTACAGGCCAGCCACGCCAGTCCCAGTACCAGCCCTCAATCTCAACACCGTGGCTTCAACGCCTTTACAGGCTAGCCACGCTAGTTCCAGTACTAGCTCTCAGTCCCAGCACTGTGGCTTCAATGCCTCTACAGGCCAGCCTCCCCAGTCCCAGCACCTGCTCCCAGTCTCAACACCGTGGCTTCAACGCCTTTATAGGCCAGCCACGCCAATTCCAGTACCAGCTCCCAGTCTCAACACTGTGGCTTCAACGTCTTTACAGGCCACCCACACCAGTTCCAGTACCAGCTCTCAGTCCCAACACCGTGGCTTCAACGCCTCCACAGGCCAGCCACGCCATTTTCAGTACCAGCTCTCAGTCCCAACATCGCGGCTACAACGCCTCCACAGGCCAGCCGCTCGGTTCCAGTACCAGCTCTCAGTCCCAGCATCGTGGCTTCAACGCCTTTACAAGCCAGCCACCCAGTCCAGTACCAGCTCTTAGTCCCAACATCGTGGTTTCAATGCCTTCACAGGCCAACCGCTCAGTTCCAGTACCAGTCACCAGTTCCAGTATCGTGGCTTCAACACCTATACAGGCTAGTCACCCAATCCCAGTACAAGTCACCAGTTCTAACATCGTGGCCACAACGCCTCCACAAGCCAGCCACTCAATTCCGGTGCCAGTCGCCAGCTCCAGCATATTGGCTGCAATCACATCACAGGTTAGCTGGCCAACTCCAGTCCCCAATCCTAGCTGTCGACTGCGATGCCTCCCAGGGCCATTTGGCCAGGCCAACTCCAGTCCCAGTATCTCGGCAGCAATGCCTTTGAAGGGCAGTCGACCAGCTCCAGTTCTAGTCCCTAGCTCCAGTTGTAATTCTAGTTCCAATACCAGTCCTAGTCCCAGACCCAACTTTAATTGCCAGTTCCTCTTCTAGTCACAATTCCTATTCACCAAGCCTTCCGAGGCCACCTGGCCAGCCTAGCTCCAGTTTCCCAGGCGAATGTGAATCACATTTCTGGCTAACAACATGTCAACAATTGGTACACCACCATTCGGTCTACAGCCGACACACTCCAGAATCACCCCAGTAGCCTTAACCACATAGGTCAGCACACCCTCTCGGGTCAGCCTCCAGCTTCCAGACCCCAATAGCACAGGCCAGAACACCCTCGCGGGTCAGCCTCCAGCTTCTAGTCTCCAGCAATATAGGCCAATACACCCTCACGGGTTGGTCTCTAACTTCAAGTCTCCAGCTATATCGGCCAACACACCCTCACGGGTTGGCCCCCGGCTTCTAACGACACGGGCCAACACACCCTTAAGGGCCGGCCTCCAACCTTTACCCTCCGGTAACATCGGCCAATGCACTCTCGCGAGTGGGCCCCTAGCTTCTAGTTTCCAGACCTTTTGGTCAACACCGCCCTAGGGGTTGCCCTCCAGCTTCCAGTCTCCAACCAATCAGGTCAACATGCCTCATTCAGGCAGGCCTCCAGTACCCAGCTCCAATATCCAGCTTCCAGTATCCAGCTTCCGGTACCTAATCCCACCTAGTTCTAGTACCCAGTTTCTAGTATTCAGCTCCAGTATCCCGCTTCCAGCATCCAGCTCTAGTCTCCTATTCAAATGTCCGGGTCCTAGCATCTAGTTCCTGTATCCAATTGCCAGTATCTAGCTCTTGGGATCCTGTCCCCAGTACCTAGTTTCTAATATCTAGATTTAGTTCTGGCAACAGGCCAGCATGCCTTGCATAGGCAGGCCTCCAATATGCAACTTCCAATATCCAGATTAAGTATCAGCTTCTAGTCTCCAGTCCCGGTATCCCCTGTCCAGCTTTCAGTCTCCAATATCTGACTTCCAGTTTCCAGTCTCTACCCTCTAGCTTCCAGCTTCTGGTTTTCAATATCCACCTTTCAACATCCAGTTCCTAGTACTCGGCTTCCTGTATCCAGTTCCGATGCTCGGTTCCCAGTACCTAGTCCCAGCACCTAACTCCCAGTATTCGGTTCACGTACCGAGTTTCTAGTACTTATTTCCACTGTCTGTCTTCAGCATCCAGTGTCGGTGTCTAGTCTGATACCCATATTCTAACATTCCAATCCCGTATCCAGCACCCAGTATCCAGCCCCTAATTCCCAACATCTATTATTCTATTTTCCATCTCTGATTCCAATGTCCAGCGAGGGGGCAAGCATGCCTCATAGGGGTATCCCCCAGTCCCAACTCCCAGTACCTAGATCCCAGTTTACCGTCCTAGCATCCAATGTCCAGTTTCCAGTCCCTACTCCCAGTTTCCAGTCTCTAGCACCAGTATTCGCTTCCTAGTCGCAGCCTTTAGTCCTAGTGCCTGGTAGTTAGATTCCAATCTCTAGTCTCCAGTCCTAATGTCTAGTTTCAATATCCAGCTCCCGATCTCCAGTTTGTAGTCCCAGTGTCCAGTCTCCCATCCAACATCCAGTCCCCAGCCTCCGGTTTCCCCCTCTCTATCCCGGTATCCAGTCTTCAGTCCCAACATTTAGTATCCAGACCCCAATCTTCAGTCCCAGAATCTAGTTTTCGGCCTCCAAGTTCCCAGTCTCCAGTTTCAATGCCCACTTACCAGCCCTGGTACCTACTATCCAAATCCTAACCCACATCACTGGCTGCGGCGATGGAAAATGTCTTCAAGTACCATAAGCCCGATAGAGGGGTGGTCAACTAAGTCTTGCAGTCGATGCACTTTGGCTTCCAACTTTAGCAGCTCGTCCTGGATGGAGCTAGCACGCCCTTCTGCAAGTACGGCTTCATCTAAACTTTGTATCTGTAGCCACTTGGCATTTGTCAGATCCTCTTCGGCCTGGACTAATTCAACACGGAGTTGGGAAGTCTGCTCCTCCAGCTTTGAAATCTGGTCAGTGGCTCCCTCAGCTAGGAACCTCTGTTGGCTTGCGTGATGTGGGATCTAGAGGGAGGTGAATAGATCAATCACCCAATAAAATTTTCTACAATAGCTACTAGTGTGGAATTAAAACAAACTACTATAGGACAGTCACGAAACACTTAACCACAATCGAAGCACGGCAACTCAAGTAGATTGATATTCAATCGATCCTACACATTCAACTAACGCCAAGAGCTAGGAAGCAAAATAGACACAGATCAGAACACAATCAACCACGAGACACCTAGCTTTTAGGTGGTTCGATCTCTATCTAGAGATCTACGTCCACCCCACACTAAAGTCTAGCGTGGCTTCACTGCTGATTACATAGCTTAGGAACCGCTGATCCACAGCTTCGGGAAAAACCTTCCCTACAGCCACTGATCCACTGCATTGGGGAACACAGTCCCGGACCGCTGAGCCTTATAGCTTTTCTACCAGAGGAATCCTCCTCTATCACTAACACATAGCTTGAGTAACAAGGTTCATAGAGCAAACAAACAAAGAGAAATAGAAAACTAAAACCACAATGAAAATGTAGCTCACAACAAGGAGTGGATCAGCTCTGGTTTTGAACCAAGAGACCGAGATAACAATCACATGCACTGCTCTTCTCTTAAACCTCTCTCTCTACTCTCTTAATTTTTCTGGCACTAACTCTGCTCAAATGACTCGCACTTGCACTTTCTGGCTGGAAGTCATTTCTACACTCAGTGGTGATCATCCTTCACTCTCTATGAATCTTCCTCTACTTATACGTAGCAGGAAGATAGACATGTGGAAACCTGATGTGGGGGCGGCCCCGGGCGCCGCGGCGCGGGCCCGCCCCCGGGCGGGGCGGGGCGGCCGCGGGGGGGCGGGGCGCCGGGTGGCGGTGGTGGGCTCCTACGTGGTGATCGCCGCGGGAGCCTTCTGGTTCATACAACGGGTGTTCTTCCCGGGGGGAAATGCATGAAGCGGATAGCGATCCTGTCCTCGATCGTGGTGGGAGGCTTGGCCGTCGCCGGCATCGCGGCGGCGCAGCGCGCCGGCGGCCCGCCTCCGGCGCCCGGCACGCCGCCGTCCACGATCCAGCACATCAAGGGCAACCTCTACAAGATCTTCGACGGCTGTTCGTGCGGCAACACCACCGTCTACGTCGCGGACAAGGGCGTGGTGCTGGTCGACACCAAGGTGGCCAACAACGGCCAGTTCATCCTGGATGAGGTCAAGAAGGTCACCAACAAGCCGGTGATCATGATCATCAACACCCACATCCACCCCGACCACAACGGCTCGAACGAAGAGGTCAAGAAGGTCTATCCGACCATCGACGTGGTGGCCCACGAGAACCTCAAGAAGCGGGTGGAAGACGCCATGAAGGCGCCGCCGCCCCCGCCCGGGACCCGTGGCGGCCCGCGCTACACCGAGGCCCAGGACCCGAACATCACCTTCAGCGACAAGCGCTCGGTGCTGAGCGGCAAGGACCGCATCGACCTCTACTATTTCGGCCGCGGCCACACCGACAACGACATCTTCGTCGTCTACCCCAACGAGCGGGTGATGAACGTCGGCGACCTGATGGCCTGGGACATGGCCCCGCTGATCGACCCGGGCACGAACGGCAGCGTGCTGGCCCTGCCCGACACCATGGACGGCGCCGCCAAGGGCATCAAGAACATCGACCAGATCATCACCGGCCACGGCGACGTGTTCCCGCGCCAGACCATGCTGGACTACGCCTCCTACATGCGTGACTTGGTCGAGGAGTCCAAGAAAGGCCTCGCCGGCGGCAAGACGCCCGACGAGGTGCTGGCGGCGCTGGAGAAGGTCGAACTGGCCAAGGATCCCAAGCGCGCGCGCTACTTCTCGCACGAGAACAAGCCGGGCCTGGTTTTAATTCTAAGAGTAAGGTTATTTTGTGTTAAAGTAAACAGGAGTTCGAGTCTACTTGTAATTGTGTTTCTCTATAAATAAGAGAAGCTAACCCTAATTGGAATTAAGCAATGGTTAGAGAAAAATAAACAACACTGTTGTGTGATCCTTCTTCTGGCGAGATGCCCAACTCCCTTTCTCTTTTCCTTCTGGCGTGATGCCAAATCCCCGATCTCTCTCTCCTGGCAGAAGCCAAATCTCGTTTCTTCTCCTCCTTTCCTCCCTATCATCTCCGGCCACCTCCACCCACTCATCAGACAGCATCAGCCGCCCCGTCCTCGGCGTCATTGTCCTCCCCGGTGCCCCTTCGCTCGCCATCGCCGTGGGCTTCTGCTGCCGCTCCTGCCCCGTCGCCACCGAGAGTCCTTGCTGCAACCGCGGCCCGTGTTGCCATCGCGCTAGTCCTCCAGTTGCGGCTGTCAACCTCACAAGTCGACCGTCTAAAGCCACAGTGGCCTCCTCTACTGCTGGCCATCACTCCACCCACGCCGCCTGCGGGCCTCACCAGCCGCTCGTCACTGCGAGCCCTGTCGGCACCACCGCGAGCCCTGTCGGCACCACTGCTGCGGCGTCTCTTATCATCGTGCCTGCTAGGGTCTTCGCCTGCTGCGTGAAGCCGTCGTTGTCTGCAACAATCCCAATGCCACCGCCACCTTCAAGTTACCCAGTAAGAGAAGCCTCACAACTTGGGTTTCAGTTTACAGAGGGAATGATCACAACCGGCCCATTGGCCACGTCACCCTACAGCTTTATATGTTTGATCAAATGCCCATGAGAGCTCAATTTATTTTGATGGGTTGAACCGTTTCTGTCCTGCATCAGAAATATTTTGGGCATGTCATGATTTGCATATGGAAATAGCTAGACATATAGTATAGTCAGTTGGAGCTTTGACATGTGCTTATGTATCATGTGATTTTCATCATATAGATCGCACCTTAGTCTTTCAGGGTCACTTTGGTAACAGCTTAGGTTAGGGGCGAGTGACTTACCCGGGTTAGTCCACCCCACCCCTAACCTTAACCCGGGTGAATTAACTCCTTTTCTCTTCCTCGCTGTCTCGATCTTTTTCTTCATTTCGTTTTCTCCGCTGGGATATTGGAAGTGGTAACTCAAATGTGAGGGGGCCCTCTAAGGGCTATATCATTATCTTCAACCCTTGATCATTCAGTGCCCATAGATCCTTACCCCAGGTACCACGTTCTGGATGGCCCCTAGCCTTGCCCTATGGGCTACAGTAAGTCCCCTCCCTGAGATCGAACGATGTCCGTGAATCTCTCTTAATGAACGCATAGGTAAGAGTGCTGTGAGTCACTATTTCATCGACGATCTCCTCTGTTTTAGTAATCTGGGAGAAGGCCATCTACCCCTTTCACCTTCCTTCCTAGGTTGTAAGGGGAGTGGTATACTCCGTAATCAATTTCATGGCCTACTTTAGTTGCACCATATGCTCTACTTCGTCTTCGAATGTCATTATATGTGAGCTCCTATCGTTCGCCAAATTGTCACGAAGAAGTTTCTGCCTCCTTGAGTGGTTGCCACCCTGTGTCCACCCCTTTAGACAGTTAGAAACCGACCCGTGAGGACGCGTACATGGCTCACTACTAATTCCCTTATTATAGCCTTTCCTCGGCATAAATAGAAATTTTCAAGTTGCCCCTCGCACTGACTGTCTACACTCCTTAGGTTATAAAGGGGGGCTGGCATAGGTCTGCTGATATTGATAGCATGTCCTGGGCTCTCCCCCGCTCAATTATCCGTCAGTGAATTTGGTTCATCGGACACCGGGGAGGGGATACATCCCTAAACTTGTCATTTTCCCCCTTAGAGCTTCAAATCACTCCGACTCTAGGGAGCATGCCCTTCCATGACATATTCTTTAGAGACATCTTTTGCCAGAGTATACAACAAATGTCACTTAAGTTACAACATCAAAATCTCTTGGTTCGAGGTCTGGCCCTTGATTAATGGAACCCTTAGTAGGCTAGTCCTCAGGGCTCCCACATCCAACATGGGTCATGAGATCGCCATCCATGGCTTCTCTGTAATTAGCGGTCTCATTCTAGAAACCTTCCATGTATGAACCCTATTTTTATCTCATACCACTCCAAAGTGAGGGGAGCCAATGCAGCAGCCGCCACACTTCCGATCAGGTCGGACACATCCAGTCCTGCCAGGTCAAGCGGCTGGGCGGCCAATGGCTCGTCTTTCAGCCGCTCGCCATCGAGGATCACGATGCGCCGATACTGCACCTGAGCGCCCTTGGGCACGCCTTGCTCATCGAAGCGGATGAGGATTTCGTAGGGCACGGTGTTGTCGATCAGGCTCATGTACTCATCCTCATCAGGCGACGATCGTACCGTCAGGCCACACCCAGTTGGTCCCATTGCTGACCGCAAGGCGTTTGTCGCTCGCGCCATCCGAGACGTAGATCAGGCGAGCGGCCGTAGCTGCAGACGGCAGCGTCGCGACGGTGTAGCTCCGCAGGCCGAGGTGCGAACTCGCGTCAACGACGACAGTGGCATTCGCGCGGTGCGTAATTTGCCCTGTGCTGGTGATGCGCAGCCACTCGGCCGGCGTCACCGAGCCATCGGGCGTCGTGCCGAACACCAGCCGGCCCGGCATATCGGACGCGCCCGGCGTGCCATCGACATAGGCCCCGAAGTATGCTGCCGTTGGGAAGGCCGCGCCATCGTCCGCGTCAAATACAAAAACTCCGATCATGTCACCATTGGCCACGATCGCGTTAGTTCCGACTGACGCGCCCCGGCTTTTGACAAATGCCGATCGCGGCCCAACGTTGTTGTTGGCCCACCGGTAGGCGCCCATGCCGACCGTCCCAACGCCCTGAACCTGGATGTTCGGGATGAGCGTCGAGCCCACCCCCACCTCGTTCATTACGGTCGTGGAAGTCGTCGTACCCATGAGAAGCTGGGCGCTGTTCGTCGTCGTGAACCGCGCCACCTCACTGGCGCCATTGTTCCCCAAGGTGACCCGAACGAAGTCTCCTGAGCCTACCCCGCTGGTCGACTGCAGAGTAAGGCTGCTGCCCGCCGCCGTGCCGCCGATCACAACCGGGACGGTTACGTTGGTCGATAGCGTCGGGCTATTCGCCAGCACTACATTGCCCGTACCAGTCACCGGAGCAGCCGAGATCGCGCCACCGCCCCCGACAACCGGAATGCTACCCACCGACAGCGTCTGATTTAGAAATACCCTTCTAAGCCAACTACCTTATTTCCATGCCATCCATCATTGTGATAAGTTATATCATTGTGAGAAGTTATAAATCTGTATCCCATTGGAAATATATATGCTTAGCGTACTAATGGAGTGTAGTGGAACAATAAGTTACGCATATATTGTATGTTGTAATGATATAATTGCCAAGGGAACATAAGTTTTTCAGGAAAATGTAGATGTGATGTTAGCAATTAGGAAAATGTAGTCGCATCTTTGCTTATGTAGTTAGATCAACTTGCCGCATGTTTTAGTTGCAGTAGATGCCCACACAGTCTGGATTGTAGTACCTTCTTAGAGGCCTCACGTTAAAAAAGACTTAGCATCCCTTAAAATTTGGTGAATAATGGATGTAGCCTTTTAATCAACATATTCACAAATCCCATGAATAAACATGCTTAAAGACTTATGAGATCATGTGTTTTCAGGGTGGTGGCAAATTTAAGTGCAAATGGCTTGAATTACATGCATTGCTGCTACACTGCACAGGAGGTCCCGTGAGTGATCTAGCAAGGCCCGTTCTTGTGCTGCTAAATTTGCAAGCTTAGACATAAGGGAGCAAATCTCCTCTACCTGGAAAATGGCAAAAGGGTTTGATACCCCCCAAAAATTATACAAATAAAAACAAGGAAAAACTAGATGTTCCATAATAGGTTTCCACTCCACCAGACATCAATATAGACATCTATGCATGAATGTCATGTTAACCTACTCATGAAAGCATGCAGCTTAACCAATAAACTTCATGCGGAAATAGAGTTCATTGAATTGTAATAGATTCATCATGCATGCCTACTGCATGATGAAGAGACCTCCTCAATCTCTTAAAATAAAGGCTGGTGGCTCAGGGAAATGATGGTGACGAATAGGTGCTATAAGTTACAAAACAAAACAAAGTGATATTCTGGAATACTTGGTAAAGACAATAGTCCATAAACTTATATGAAAAGTAGAAACCAATGGACCATCCACAATTATTTTAACCATGATCTTCATGAGGATTGAGATATGAACATGCCTGCTAAAAACTCATTTTGAATAGACTCAGACTCTGACTCGCAACCAGATGGGGATGACCAAGAGTGATGAGCGTAGAACCTTCAAGCATCATGCCAAGTCCTGTCGCGTCATGTCTTTCCTTTGGTGTCATTGTTAGACGATATCTTTTTATTTAATTGAGTCGTGATGTAAGAGGCTTTGTCCTCAAGTTGATAGATATTTTTCATTATAAGTCTTCCGCTGTTAAGTTGTCAATTATAGTTTGATGTTATTTGATGATATTGGTACCAGTTGATGGACATTATCGACATTGTGGATTTGTGAAATTAGTCAATTGTCACCATGTCTATTTATTGCACACTGTCGTAGTCGAAATTCGTAATGTTCTGATTAACATGAATGATATAAACTCGTCATGCTCTCCTGGTTCCTTCCGCGCTCAGGACGTGATAATTTTTGTGATATCAGAGCTATACCCCAGTAGGAAGTGTGGGAACTAAGTGCCATGTTGGTCAACAACCATGTTAGTCTACAAATTTGGGAAAGGTTGATGTTCAAGGTAACCACCTTTTTTCTTCTGCCCAAACAGGGTGTTGCTACAAGAAGCACCTTGAAGCTCACACGGACCAAGAAGCATCATGCCTTCTCTATATTCAAAGGGAAACTTTTGGAGGGAAATTTCTCTGATGAAGAGTTGCATGTGCCTATAAATTTAACGCACCCTACATGGAGGAACATAGTTGGAGCTTCTGAAAAATCTAGAGAAGGCCTAAACATGAGTCAAAAGAAAAGAAGCACAGCCCTTACAGAAGCAGGAGAAGAAGAGTGTGCCCAACCAACTATCCAGCCACAAATTCTTAGCCTGAACTACTTGTCTTCATTCCATCGAAGGCGTGTGCTTGTATTTTGTGTTTTGTTCTCTACATATTCAAAACTTCCCAAGTGTGTGTGTGACTGGGGGTCTATCCCCGTGTTTTTGCTGCACTTGCAACTCTTTATTTTCTCTCTCTTGTGTGTATGTGTGTGTGGGACTCGTCCATGTGTGTGTGGGGGGGGGGCTCGTCCCCGTGTGTAATATCTTGTATCCTTCGGATCAGAATCAGAGAACTTTCGGAACGCTTTCGTAGAAAGAAGACAATCCTATAGTCTACCAGCGCTGGAAGTAAGGGAGCCTTGGATCTAAACTTGTAGCTTCATTCACCAGCTACCTTGTCTTGATCTATTATTTCAGCTGGTGTTTACATTGTCACTCTTGTTTCCTTACTGCACTTGTAGTATTTCTTTTCTTACTTTCGCTCGATTAAGCATCTCTTGATCTTGTTCATCTGATCCCTTGTTTAAGGACCAGGTTCCCTCTGTGGTTTCAGAGGAAGAGAGGATTTGATCCAATGGGTGGATTGCAAGCTGTCAGTCAGCGGATAGCAAGCTATGTCGCTCAGCGGTTCAGGCTGTGAGTCAGCGGAAGGCCTGACTCAGGTTTGAGTGGGGGATGGATGTAGGTCTGTGGTAGCCGACCGAACCATCTAAAAATACTTGTTTTGTGGGTTGCGCACCTGTGTGATTGCCGCATCTTCTACCCCCATTCACAGGTTCGTGTGCTACTTATGTTGCTTAATTTTCTCTGTACACTCAAGCGTTCGGTTTACACAAATTGTCTCATCTTGATCCCTTCGCCATCGTACCTAATGTGTATTACCTTAGGTGTCTACAACACTCTTGCTTATAGGCACTTTGTAGAATTTTCCAAGCAAAGGGAATATCATAGTTTGTGTGAGCAACTTTCTCCATTGAGTCTTTAACTGCATTAGCTCCTTGGGTTGCCTGCTGCACCATTGCACACAGGCACCAAGGTGAAAGCTTTACCAAGGGAATTCACCTCGTTTTACACTCATACACCTTAGTTGATCCCCACAGTTCTCACACACTAAGCAAGCCATTTCACACTTAGCTATTCTGATTTAAGATCTCTATGGTTCATTATATTACATCTCATTTGGATCTTAGTTGCTCGTGAAGAAGTGTTGACCTCTCTCTAGCAGAGGGTTGACCTGTGTTGTGACCCACGGTAAGAGTGTAGACCTCACTGCCATGAGTGTCAACCTCTATTGTTCATATACCCGGGATCCGTAGCAGAAGTGTCGACCTGCCCACTAGGAGTGTCGACCTGTCTGAACTGGGCATCAGGTTCTAACGCTCTTTCTTGTGCCACTCCTATCTATTCTGCTGCGCCCTGTGCCTAAGTGTTTTATTGGCTTAAGGGAGTGGTTTATGCTCAGTTTCTCCAATAGATTTTAAATTGGCCAAAGTTTGTCGCCGGATCTACTCAACCCCCCTTTTATATCTAGTTGTACCACTCGGGACATAACTCGTGGCACCAATGCATACCAACACTTGGTATCTAAGCCACACAACACTGAAGACATAGAGAAGACCACCTTCATCACCGACTTCGGTGTCTATTGCTACACCCGAATGCCGTAAGGGTTAAAGAATGTCGGAGCTACTTCCCAAAGGCTGGTCAATCAGGTCTTCGAGGAGCAGATCGGGCGGAACGTCGAGGCCTATATTGACGACATGCTCGTGAAGTCACAGAAGGCCGAGGACCATTTCGCCGACTTGACTGAGGCCTTCGACACCCTCCAGAGGTATCAACTGAAGCTCAATCCTACCAATTGTGCCTTTGGGGTTAAGTCTAAGAAATTCGTGGGCTTCCCGGTGACTCAGTGAGGGATCAAAGCCAACCCCGACAAGATCCAGGCCATCATGGATATGCGGCCTCCTACCTACGCCAAGGACATCCAACACCTAACAGGGAAGATTATCATGCTCAACGCTTCCTATCTCGGGCTGCGAAATGGTGCCTACCCTTCTTCAAACTACTAAGGGGGCCAAAGCTTACATCTAACACCTTCGCCTGGGATAGCGAGTGCCAGCAAGCATTTGACGAACTGAAAGAGTTCTCGGCATCACCTCCAGTACTATCGAAGCCAGTTCCTATGGAGTCGTTCTACCTGTATCTCTCGGTGACTCCCTCCACAATAAGCTCGATTTTAGTCCCAGATGACGGAGGCACCCAAAGGCCGGTATACTATGTCAGCAAGGTGCTTGTAGAGGCCGAAATAAGGTACCCCACAACCGAGAAGCTTATGCAAGCGTTGGTAACCTCGACCAAGTGCCTCCGACCCAACTTCCAAGGACATTCCATCGTGGTGCTGACCAACGAGCCCCTGAAGAAGAATTTGGCCCATCCCGAAGCTATAGGTCGCCTCGTCAAATGGGCCACACTCCTCGGGGCCAACGACATCTCTTATAGGCCCCGCACTACCATCAACGGACAGGCCCTTGCAGACTTCATCGTAGAAAGTACTACCCCGATCAAAGAAGCATCCCTATCAATGACGGGCCCCGCCTGGGACCTCTTCGTCGACGCATCCTCCAACTCGACCGGGTGCGGTGCCGACATTCTCCTCCGGTCCCCCGAAGGAGCAGATCTACAATATGCCTTGAAATTTGACTTCTCGACGTCCAACAACATCTCCGAGTATGAAGCTCTCATCTCCGGAGATAGGATGGCATGATGCCTAGGGGCTGAGCGAGATAGAATTTATGCTGACTCCTAATTGGTCACCAATCAAGTCAATGGGGACTATGAAGCTCGCGAAGCGCAGATGATCAAGTACCTACAGTTGGTGAAGGAGATGGCCCGACTATTCGACAGCTTCTAGGTAATCTAGATTGCTCGAAAAGAAAACTCCCGAGTGGATGCCCTCTCTCTCCTGGCCTCCTCTATCAGCACAGAAGCTACCCAGTCGGTCCTCCTCGAGGAGTTAGAATGATCGAGCATCGAAACCAAGCGCTTGGGCATTATACGAGCATCCCTTGGCAACTGGCGAGCACCATATATATCCTGGCTCTGACATTCCCAAGAGCCCCCCGACCCCCAGGAGGCTCGGAGGCTGAAGTACCAAGCCTGACGTTTCGTCCTCCTCGACGAGACCCTATACCGAAGATCCTTTGTTGGTCCTCTCCTCAACTGCCTTGATGCTTCAGAAGCCCACAGAGTGATTGAAGACATCCACGAAGGCATCTGTGGCGTACACCAAGGGGGGAGATCTATTACAATGATCCTACTATGACAAGGCTACTGGTGGCCTACTCTCCAGTGCGATTGCTCGACTTACGTTTGGAGATGAGATTTATGGTAGCAGTTCAACCACATGGTATACCATCCACCCTCGAAACTCGTGACCTTTTGATGGGGACATCAGCGACCCTCCAAGCCCCAGCTTCGACATCGGCCCCCTCGAGATGGATTTAGCCATGGTTCAGATATTTATTCCTTCATAGTATGATGTATTTTTTTTATTAAGTTTGTAATCCTTCACGGGCCGCGAGACCCTCGACGCTGACCTGCCAGCCGCCGGCGGTTCGCGTGAGTCGAGCTTGGGCACTGGCGAGGTGTCCGCCGTCGACGGTTTGGCCGCGCGACGATCGGGCGACGCGTTTCAGGTCGAGCACCTGCTCGCGAACCGCACCGCCCGCCGACGTTACCCGCAGTTCGCAGCGCACCGCATCGACTTCGGCTGACGTTCGAACGCCCAGCGCGAGCGGCTCACCCGCTACGGGATCGATCGGCCAGCGCTGCTCGGTGTCAACAGAGTACGGATGCCCCGAGCCGAACGGTCGATGGCGGATCACCGCGTGCCGCCCGGTGGCTCGAAGACCCGGAGTCGCACCGCGAGCCTCAGGAACATGGCGTGACTCCAGACCAGCGGGTTCGCTACCGGTCCCCACCGCTCCAGCCACTCATCCCGCTTCTCGGGTGCTAGCAGATGGGTCGGAACCTGCTCGGGCAGACTGCCTGTGGGCCCTTCGGTGCTCGCCGCCCACATTAGTTCGGCGAACGCCTCGCCCTCCCGGTCGGCGTCGGCGAGCGCGAGTCCAAGAAAGCAGCTGAGCAGCGGCCACTGGCCACCGCCAAAGAAGCTGTCGCGCAGGTAACGATGCACCCCGCCCTCGAACGAGAGTTCCCGGGAGACTCGCGCGATGGTCGCCGCTCCAATCTCGCCCGCGGCATCGAAGAACCCGAGCGGCGACACGAGCGCGAGCGCGCTCGCATCCACTTCACTCGATCCGAGCCACTTGGCGAGGGCGCCATCGACGAGTCCCCGGGAAGTAATGAGTGCACGGATGTCATCGACCGCCGTGCGAGCGGATGACGCGAGGCCCTCCGGCAGCACGCCGGAGACCGCCGTCTGCTCCAGGCCTGCGGCGATGCAACCGAGCGTGGAGACGTGCACCTGCTCGGTGGACTCCTCCCACCAGTCGAAGCACGGCCGCCGCCACGACGACAGCAGGTATCGCACCGTCAGGTCGATGGCGGCCTGCCAACGCCCAACCCCGATGCCGTGCCGTTCGGCGTGAGCGACGACAGCCCACAACCAGGTGCCATAGCCGTCGAGCGTTGGAGTATCTCAAGGACTTCGACTTTACAATCCAATATCATCCAAGGAAAGTAAATGATGTAGCTGACACTCTTAGTAGAAGACCGAGGGCTACTCTAGCAAGCCTTAGAAAAGGTATGAATTGTCTTCTTAAGGATTTTTTTCACTTAAATCTCGATATTGATAGGGAAGGAGATGGATGTATAATTGCCAATATAAGGTCTCAACCTACATTGATTAAGGACATAGTCAAATTGCAAGAGAATGACCCTGCATTGATAGAGATCAAGGACAATATTGATTAGAGACTGAAATTTTCTATCTCAAATGAAGGAAGACTTTTGTTTAAAGGAAGAATTTATGTGCCAAATCAAAATGACACTAAGAAATTAATCATGGAAGAAGCACATAAGTCAAGGTATGATGTTCATCTTGGTGCTACCAAGATGTATCAAGATTTAAAAAGAAGCTTCTGGTGGCCCAACATGAAAAGAGAAGCAGCAGATTTTGTGTCTCGTTGTCTCACTTGTCAGCAGGTAAAGGCAGAATATTTAAAACCCGCAGGTAAATTACACCCCTTGAATATTTCCGAATGGAAATGGGAAGGTATAGGGATGGATTTCATCATGGGTTTACCAAAAACAAGAGGTGGACACAATGGCATATGAGTAATCATTGACCGGTTGACTAAGTTTGCCCATTTTGTACGGATCAAAAGTTGATGGTCCGTGGATGTACTAGCAGTATTATACATGAGGGAAATTGTTAAATTACATAGTTTCCCTGTTACTATTATATCTGACAGAGATCCTTGATTCACATCACAGTTCTTGAAGGGCCTACAACATTCATTATTGATCGGACTCAACTTTAGCATGACTTTTCATCCACAAACTTATGGCCAAAATGAAAGAACAAATCAGGTGGTGGTAGATATACTCAGGGCTTGTGCTATTGACCTTGGAAGAAGTTGGCATGATCATTTACCTCTAGTAGAATTAACATACAACAATAGCTACCAAGCTAACATAGAAATGACACCCTTCGAATCATTATATGGGAGAAGCTGTAGATCTCCAATATGTTAGAATGAAGTAGGGAGTCCATGATAAACTCATTATCCTTTCGTTTGGCTGCTTGTAATTCGGCCTCGGTGACTTCCTCTTTGGCCATCTTTGTATTTATTATTTGTTCTGCCTTTAGCTTATCCATTGTTGTCAGACCTGCTGAGATCGGGTATAGGGCAGTTGGTTGCATATGCGGCCTTATTGGCATCATCGTCTGAGATGCTTCGATTTCCCCCTGACATGCCCGGGGGACTAGATATTGGAGTGGCTGAGGGGGAATGCCCCCTCTGCATTTAACATCATTCGGAGCAAGGCTGGCCACGTTGAAGCTTCAGGTGAGCTAGCACTAGCTTGTGCCATCTCATGTAGATGTCCTGCGGCATAGGTGGACTTAGATTCATTTCATTTAGCTACATTCGTAGCATTTCAATCTCCTGCTACTTCTGGTATAGCAGTGCAACCATGGCCTGGTCTTACCAGGAGAGGCCGGGAGTGCTATCTTTCACCTCCGATTTGACTGGGGTGAGTAGCATCTCGTGATTGTTGCTAGACGCCTCCAGCTTCTTTGAGGTGAACTTCCTAGGTTTTATGCCTCCAAGCTGAGGAGAGACGTGGTATTGCGTCCCCTTGTTGGCTGGCGGGTGTCTTGATATTCTCCCGGATCCGACAACATAGTGGGAGGCATAAGTTTTAGTCTGATTTACTCCCTTTGGTATGAAGTAAATTTCTTCATCTTTCCCATCAGCAACTTAAGCCACACTGGACGGTACTGACAATATGTTGCAAGAGAGAGCAACATACTTTATTTTAGCCTTTGTATTCTTCTTTTCCTTCCCCTTTATGGCTGGCATATGCCCCCTCAGTGGATTACTCAGTGCATTGAACACCCTTGTCTTATCTTTAGTTCTTTTTATTAGCCGGTGGGACTCGTTGAGTCTTTGAGGGGCTTGCTACACAGGCTGGCTCTTGAGCTGCTCATGCTCGTATAGCCTGTCTGCAACGGTTTGTAGCCGTTCCACGGCTTAGCTGATTTCTTCACGCACCTGTGCCGGGGCTTGTTGCTTTTTGTTATCTGTTGGCCTCCTGATAACCATTAGAGGGGATGTTTGAAGGCCAGACCCACCCACTCTCACACTCTCTCTCTCTCTCTCTCTCTCTCTCTCTCTCTCTCTCTCTCTCTCTCTCTCTCTTCGCGTTAGAGAAGCGGAGATAAATTTCAAAGATCCCCCAACGGTACTTACACATAGATTTAAAATTTAGAAACGGTTATAGGATGTTTGAGAGTAATTTTTTGACTCATTTTTTTTAAAAAAAAAATAAAGAGGGAATAACCCCACTTCAACATGTTTGCTCAAATCTCCCTTACTTTTCAAGATGTAATATCATACTTTATAAATTTCTCCCAAAATAAAAACACCTCAAGGTGAAACGCCCTCACAACACCTCTCACCTGCGCGAAGGATAGGATAGGTACTTGAGCCTTCTTCCTCCTGCGAAGTCCCACCCATGGCCGTCCCTCTCTCCTTCGCCCCGACGAGTTCCGGTCGACGCTAATATCAATTGGAATTAGAATAAGAGAACAACTGTACTTAAGTAGATCCCAACTCGTTCGAGGGAAAAGTGATTCGGTATGGAACCATATGATTGAAAGATTGGAGGAACTGCCGGCAAGAAAACACACACATGTTGATTGTAAAAAAGATTGTCAAAGGAGGGGGAATAAATCAAATTAGTTGAAGGATATTGAAATTGTGTATATAGTTATGTGAAATGTGTGCGGTTTTGATCTAACTCGTGACCCACTAACTTATCCTAGTCAAAGAACGGATTGGATTTTAAAACATGGGGTGTCCCAATAATACCGACAGATCGAGCAAACAGGAGAAGACAAGTCCACCACTGGGTAGGGTGGGCTTCGCCCATGGGCGAACTGTTGGAGCTCTTCTTTAGTCAGGTAGACGAGGTGAGGCATCTCAAACAATAAGCCAACATGTGAGCGTAGGTATAAAGCACAGGACCATGCATGAGATACCTGAGTAGTGAGTAGCCAATATGGAACCACCCATGACTACTGCAAACACGCTGGCTCGGCCATCGATCTTCACATGTATATGTGTCTCATATATAGGGGTTTACTTAGTTTTCAGAAATCTTTTTGAAGCTACCACTCGTTAATTAGGGGGGGGGGGGTCTTTACCATTCGTATTCATGATTTTCAAATTTGACTGAAAAACCCTCATGAGTTAATTCTTCAATTTTCTTCTTGAGAGTTTTGTTTTTTGACCTTTTTTTCCTGTATTTCATCTACAACTTTTCATACTCAAATTCTCATTATTCATTTGAAATAACATTAGGGTCAGAGTTTACGTTAGTTGAATCATCTTCATGTGCCATAAGGAACAGGCTTTCCACAGGCTCTCTGAGCTCTTCAACGGACTGCTCATCGTCCTCATCGCTCAAGGTGACGACCATTACCTTGGGCTTGTTGAGCTTGTCCTTCTTAAACTTTCTCTTCAATTCTTGGCACTCTCCTCTTATGTGCTTGGGTTTCTTACACTCATAGCATATAATTCTATTGGGCTTGCTTGGCTCCCCCTTCCTTTGGGATGGCATTCTTTGCCCCTTTTTGAAATTTTCCTGAAAATTTCTCTTCCTTCTCAAGAACTTCGTTACTTGGCGGGTTAGCATGGCCAAGTCCTCCCCCTCACCACTTCCTTCGGTGGACTCCTCTTCTTGAGAGTCATTGTTAGATTGGTGGGCTTTCAAGGCCATGGTTTTCCTCTTCTTGGTTTCTTCTTTAGCAGTTCTCTTCATGTTTATCTTATAGGTCATGAGTGACTCTATGATCTCATCTAAAGAAAGTATGGATAGATTTTTTGAATCCTCAATAACTGTGACTTTTGCATGCCACGCAAGTGGAAGGGATCTCAATACCTTCCTCACAAATTCGGAGTTAGTGTACTCCTTCCCAAGACCTTTGAGACCATTGGTGATCTCAGTTAATCTTGCAAGCATTTCTGAAATTCTTTCTTTAGGCTTCATCTTAAATAGTTCATAGTCTCTAACTAGGAGGTTGGCTTTGGTCTCCTTGACCTCGGAGGTCCCTTCATAAATAAGCCGCAACTTGTCCCACATTTCTTTTGCCAAACTGTACATAGAAATACGAGAGAATGCATTAGGATGGGTGGCACACTACATGATATTCATTAAATTAAAATTAACTATAAATTTCTTAATCTCTTCGTGTGTCCATTTATCCTCATCATCAGGAAGGTCGGCCCTACGGCCTAAATAAATTATCAATAAAAAGAGATGACAAAGAAACTTGAATTATACTAAAGTGCATGCTGAGGATATGAAAATTCAAATCATGTCGGTCACTCATGGACCATTTTATGTTCAGACGGAAGTCCGTATTGAAAGTGAGACGAAGATGGTGATGAACCCATATAAATGTCTACCGAAGGCATGGCAAGTTTAATGTTTAATACGAGGATGGGCCAAGCTTCGAAGAGATATTGGCCCAAGCAAGACTAGCTCATGACCACGTCGAGGAATGATCCCTCGGGGCTCATGGTCGACCTGTCGGGCAGCATTGATGTTCCCTCGACGGGGTCCCAGGGGAGAGGAGATCTCCTAGATATTCGTCAATACATGCAAATTCTTATTTTTTAACCTATTAGTTTTAATGCCGCGTGAATGCGGGTTTTGTTCCTTTTATGTGTTCTTAACATTTCTTCATCTGGATGGCAGTGCAGGAGGGCTTGAGTTCGATGCAGGCAACAACTGGGTTGAGGGGAGGTCGACGCAGGGGGGCCTCGACGGGTGAATTCATATTAAGGGTGTCACCTGGAGAGCGTGTCTACACGAGGTCTGGTTCATGCCCATGCTAAATGTAGTAGTCACACGTGTGAGTTCAAGCATGCACGGGATGGAACTGAGTTCGGGAATTAATCTCCGGTACAAGACGGAGGTACGTCCTCACGCATAGTGGCAACTTCCGACCGGACGTAATCTGATCTTCCACGCATCACCATTTTATATACCGCAGGGTCGTGGCACGCAAGCATACATGGGATGCAATGATGTGATTGTGTGCATGAGAGGTGGTCTCTTTTATTCACGAAATGCGTGTGGGTTTTAGTTAATTCCTTCTCTTATTTATGCAGCTGATGCTCGTGCTCGTGTTCGTCGGTCCATCATAACAATGTTCATGTTTAGTCCTTTGTGTCTTCCACTGTTCTTTTATCTCAGTCGGGGCATCTTGTTATCGTTTATTTCATTTATTTGTTGCTTCTTTTTGTATTTTTAATATATATTATCCTTGCAAAAATCGGTAGCACCTCCCTCGGACCCAGATGCGGGGATAAAACAGGTGCGCACCTCCGGACAAGTCTGAGGTGGCCCCAAAAGTAGAGGTGCACACGGAAGCGGCAACACCTAGAGAGAGCTCACAAACCGACAGATGGAAGACACTGCAAAGGGGAAAGGAATCCATCGGATGAGAAGCAAGGTGGCAAAGCCCACCGAATGGAGAAGGCTGAAGGGGGCCACCGGATCACGAAGGCGGCAATCCCACCGGATCACAAAGATAAGGAAGGCCACCGGATCGAGAGGTGGGCAAGCCATCGGATCAACATGACGACAGGGCCACCAGATCAAACAGATGTGGAGCCACCAGATGAGTGGACGCCACCGGATCACACTAGCGGGGAGGCCGCCAGATCAACGCGACGACGAGGCCACCGGATCAAATAGAGGTGGAGCCACCGGATGAGTGGACGCTACTGGATCACATGGGTGGGGAGGCCACCGGATCATGAGCACGATGGGGCCACCGGATCGCACGCAAAGATGGCTAGGCCATCGGATGGCGTGGGTTTATGTCACCAGATGGGAGGACGTTGAGCCACCGGTTGGAGGTTCGCCACCGGATATAGACAAAGAAGGTGCCACCGGATCACATGCGAGGATGGCTAGGCCACCGGATGGCGTGGATTTATGTCACCGGATGGGAGGACGCTAAGCCACTGGTTGGAGGTTCGCCAGACAAAGAAGGTGCCACTGGATCATGTGAAAGGCTTGGGGTAGGCTGCCACCAGATCAGACTCCAAGCAGAGACACCAACGAAGGGGGGCTTTGTAGTGGTGTAGAGCAGAGACAGGCGAAGCCTCGAGCGGTTGAGGAGGTGAGCTTAATCCAAACCAAATAAAGAAGAGGACCAGCACGTACTGGTGACGGCGTCCCTTGGAGCTCAAGGTAGGGGCATTATCTACGGAGCTTGGAGATCCATGAAACCTGAGATACTAGCTCCATTAAAGACTACGCCATTGGTTTGAAAGAGGGAGACCCATGGTATGAAGGGAGCACGGAGAAGAAGTAATAAACAACAGTGAAGGTGGATAGAGGGGAGACACAGATGCAAAAACACAAGCATGTTTCAAAACCCTTCTTTTATTCCTTGCGAAAAGGGAGTACAGAAGCCAATAGGCCGAACAAAAGAAACAAAAGGGGAACAAGAAAAAGGGACAAGATACGGTGGGAAGGGGACAGAGCATTGGCTCCTCCCCTCCCGTGCTTCCCTCCTTCTCTCCCTCACCTTCTTCTATCCTTCTCCTACACTCTCTTCACTGAGCAAATAGAGTAGCAGGCGGGCAGCCCTCGGGGAGAGGATCGTCGAAGGAGCAGCCCTCTCTTTCTTTTTCTCTCTTCTCCTCTTCTTCTCTCTGTGTGTGAAAGTCTTCTTTTCTGTGTGTCTTTTGCTCTCTCTTATATATACAGGAGCGGTGCCACGCTGGCGGTGAAAGGGTCAATCGGAGAAGCTTCTCCCGGTCTTTTCTCCCCCACATCCACTGTCATATCTCACTTTCCTGTTTGGGAGGAGCAGAAGGCTGGCAGCCATGGGTTGTCCGAGGCTAGCATAGAAGGGGCAAATTTTGGAGCCAGCGCCACTATGTGCCAGAGGCCAGAGGGCAGAGACCCCTGGTACCTGGTAATGTCCAGTGGACTTGGGAAAAGGTGGTCCTGCGGTATTTGTCAAAGCAGATCGGTGTCATCGGATCAAGGAGAAGGGCTGTGCCACCAGATCAGGGGTCAAAATGCGCCACCAGATGAAGACCTTGACGGGGCCACGGGATGACCGAGGGAAAAGGGCCACCAGATCTAGTTGGTAGAGGAGCCATCGGATCGAGGCTGAAGAGGAGGCCACCGGATCACCCACATGGGGAGGCCACTGGATCACCACAAAGGGGAGGCCACTCGATCACCTGGGGTGGCAAGGCCACCGTATCACCATGCGGGGGAGCCACCAGACCACCACAAAGGGGAGCCACCAGATCACCCATGCAGGGAAGCCACCAGATCAGGACAACGGGGGAACCGCCAGATCACTCGGGTGGCAGAGCCACCGTATCAGTTGGGCACCTGCCCTTTGACGCCTCCAAGTCCAGAATGTTCCCCTTTTTGACCCAGGGTTTGATTCACCTGACTAAGTGTGGGTTGATCATGCGTATTTTGTTATTCATAGTTGTTGGGTTACCTGGCATACCACCCGAGAGAGAAGTTTCATTTTCAATTGATTTGATACCAAAAGCAATCCTTGTATCCAAAACCCCTTATAGAATGTCACTCATAGAGTTGAAGGAACTAAAAGAGCAATTGATAGAATTGTTAGAGAAGGAATTCATCAGTGTTGAAGATTGACCCCCCACCTTGAAAGCTTCAAGGAATATTCGTATGCAGGCTGTCATCTACTGAGGAGACATTTCTACAACCTAGTTAAGTCTATCTTAATGATTATATTTCAGTTTATCTTGAGCATGGACATGCATTGAACATCCTTTCATTTTTATGAACTCTGATATTTCTGTGGTGGACCATCTGCATACGGTTGTGAGTGTAGGGTGTTGCGATTGTTGCAGCGTGCATGTGAGCATTGATCCAGTCATTGGATCATGTTGGAGACTCAGTCTTCGCATGTATTTGGAGTGTCAACACCGTGCGCTTCATTTCGAAGAGGGTTGATCCTCACTGATTTTGTGAGGGGTGGATGTCGGAGGATTTGTCTGTCATATTGAACCACCTAAAAATCTTTCTCGCACTGCATGTTTGTGGGTTGCTTGTTTAATTTGTTCATCTTGATCATATGGGAATGGAAAGGTTGAGAGAACTAATTCTCATAGGATTTAAATTTTCATTCCATCGTATTATAAATCTACTAGGTGTTTTAATTCTGTTGCATTAGCTTAAAATTTACCATTGTGTTGTGGAGACAATTCAACTGCCCTTCTTGTCCTCGCATGTGTAGCATTCGAAGTGTCACACCCCAATTATAGATTGTTGGAGTTCGACCAGGTATAATCAATCAAAACTAACAATAACTTATTTCATAGAAATCTCAGTATAAAATAAACTAATTTTGTGAATGGCTTAATAATCCCCGTTGTAAAATTGTAGTTATGATTATCAAAATCCGAATTTCATCACAAGGTATACTATCACATCAGAAAGGAACTCTCAAAATTACTTGGCTTCACTGAGTTGAGGATTGTATGATGTGCTTGGTTTTTCATCCTCCTAAGTATATAAATAATTAGACATATTGGTTTTGTTATTGATTCCATTGAACATCTACTTTATCTAACCGTGTGGGATTGAAAAGATCGAGAGAACGTTTTGAATCTCACGCTAGTTTAAGTTAATTAATGTTGTTAATTTTCATTCCATTGTGTTTAGTAAGGAAAGTTTTTAAAATCTGCCATCTCGACAAGGGGACAATTCAACACCCCTTCTTGTCTGCCATCTCTTTGGGCCAACAATTGGTATCAGAGCATGTCTTTGATTTTTTAGCAGACCTCACGGTCTAGGAGAAAAGATAATTTCATGGTGGCTAGTGAAAATGTAGTTCCTGTCTTTGATGGTTTTGATTATGCTCTATGACTTGGAAAATTCTGTGTTTAGATTTCTAATGTTGATCCGAAGCTTATGAGATTAATCACCCATGCTCCTCATGTTTTGCCAAACAATGAGTTAAAATGGATTGATGAACATAAGAAAATGAACTCTAATAACATGTTTGTTTTGAATGCTCTTAAGGCTACAGTGAACACTGACGTATATCCTTTTGTTTATCCTGCAGGACAGCCAAAGAAATATGAGATGGGCTAAGCAAAGCCCATAAAAAGAAAGATGACATTGAGTGTCTCAAAGCGAGCAACAGTGATAAATGAAGCAAGGAAAGATCTGAGGTATCCTCTAGCTCTGATTTTGATGATGAATTGAGCTATGATGAGTTGATGAATGCTTATGATGAATTGTTTGATAGATATAGAACATTAAAATCTGAAAACAAAAAGTTGAAAAAGAAACTTGTTGATTCCTCTTATGATAACACTCCATGTGCTAAGTGTTCCGAACTTGAAACAGCCAATGAAGTCTTAATTCGACAGGATGATGCTAATGAAGAAATAATTTTAAATCTAAGAAAAGAGAATGAATCTCTCTGTCTAAGAATTGCCCAATTCGAGAAAAATGAAAGGGAAATAAGAGAAAAATTAAATTCCATGTTAAATGATCAATGTTCTCTTGATAAATTACATGTAGATAAAAATCTTGCTGAGGAAGTTGAGAAGATTAAAAATGAGAATGAAAATTTACAAGATAAACTTATGCTATTTGAAGAATAAATTACATGCTTCAGCCAATAAAGTTCTCTTTGAACAGCTTCTTCAGCTGTTGGAAGGAGGAAATGCTTTGGGCCAGCAGAGATTCGAACCATGTTTGGGCGTTCTCCCGAAGGGTAGTAACGAACATTAGATACTTCACAGTATCTGAGGCCTGGTGGAACACCAGGTTGGACTCAAAATTGTACATGTGATTGGCCGGGTCGGTAGTGCCATTGTAGGGGGTAAATGATGGCAACTATAGCTTCGGCGGGTTGGGGCCTTCCATGATCTCCCTGGTGAAGGGGGCGTGGAAGCTTTGGTCATCATCAATAAGGCCTCGGGTCTTGGCGGTGAACAGGACGCCATCCAAGTACCGGACCTTATCCTTGATCTCATCTATGTGTTGGAGTCGGCGATCCATCTCTGGGTTGGAGTGCAGTGAGCTTCGCACTCTGGGTGCGGGCGAGCTGCGCGATCGTCAGGTCCTCACGACGGAGACGTGGGAAGCCTCCCGCACTTGGCGAGAATTCACCACGATCAGGACCCCCTCGTTCTAAAGCCGTTTGGACGGGGCATGCTGGGGATTCGCGAGCCTGTTCGAGAGATCCTGACATAGTCCCATTAGGGCTTGGATCTGCTGACGTATCTCAGTGAGATCGTCCGGGGTGACTTCTTGGCGTGGATGGGCAGAAGAGGCCTCCTGCAATCCACGACGAGAGTTGGGCCCTTGGTGAGAACCACGCCCTCGGTTGCTGGCGTTGTGAAGATTCCCACGAGGTGCCATGACTTTTCGCTCGAAGTTTCCACAGACGGCGCCAAAAAGTGTAGAGGCAAAAAATTGATCTCTAGCTCTCGTACCTGTTTGCCTTCTTCTTTTTTGTTTATTTGTTTAGATTATTTATTTGTTTATTGGTCAGTCAACCAATTAATTAACCAACAATCAATTGATTAATTGACCACACAGGCGTGCTAGTCACATGAGTGACAGATTTATTATGCGCTCAATTTGACCCTTATTGGGCGAGAGTGAGATTCGGGTCGGGACTAGCAATCCGCCATACCATAAAGGCCATGGCGTTAATTACATCCCCCACGAGGAGGGAACACCTTTGACTATACAAAGTTTTATTTTATTTAGGAATTGTTATTCCTTAAATTATCAGGGGTGCTACACGAACACTCTTTCAAACTGAAGCAGTAGAGATCTCCCCCCTACTCCTGTCTGCATCTTCGTCCTCTGAAACGCCTTCCATGCTTCACCAAGAGTAACAGCACAACACTTCGCGGAGAGGAAAAACTATAAGGGATGGCCTTAAGCGATGAAGAGAGGAGAAAATGTCCTTCGAGACCTTTTATAACCCGAAGGGGACCTGTTGTCTTAAATGACTTTCCCCTCGAAGAAGCGTAAGAGGCGGACACCATTTTCCCAAGGTGGTTACCTCATTTCCACCAACATCCCCTCGATGGAAACACTCGAAGTGGCAAGTCATTTAAAGCATGGGAAGATGGACAGGTGTCAGCGCCACGCCAGTTGCCTGACCAATCGACACGCAAGATATCCGCAGAGAAAATCATCGCCTTTCCCACAACTACAAGTACAACGGTCAAATTGCGCCAAAGGTGGTAAGGAGTAGTCAATTCAGTATTTAATACTACCATCATCATATATAAGGGAAAGTTTTACATGGCCACACCATAGAAAAGGAAAAAACCAATACATCAAGCCTCGGGCCCATCATGAAGCTCGACAAACAAAGGATCCTCGGCAGCTAGTGACCTGCCCCCAGCACCATCGGTGATGGTCGGTCCAGACACTGACCCCAATTGCGTGGGAACTGTCCCGATCGCATGCCCTCCCGAGGCTGCCGGAGTTGGGGATCACTCGGATGAGACGGAGGTGCCTCGACTTCGACCTTCGCTCGACGTCAGTGAGGAAGAATCTGTAACATCCTCATCTGAGTCATAGCATTACTGCATAATTTTTTATAAAAAAAAAGAATTAGGGCGTAATGGGTAAAAAAATAGATCGAAGAATGACTCAATAGCGACAGCTAATTCGGGACATCATTAAATATGAATAAGAGAGAATGACTCAACTTGTAGGTTGAAAACGGGTGTCTACAGAGCCCACCTGAATTAAGTTTATGGAGACCTAAATTATATTAAACCTATAAATTGATTTAGCAAAATTGGGAGTCGAGGCCGATCTCGGGCAGGCCGAAGGCATAGCGGTGGGGCGTCTCGGCCGGCCAGACCCCCGGATCGTATGCCGGCAGGCCGGGCCGGACCCGGACGAGGCGCACGGCGATCCGGCCCGGCCGGCCCTCCAGCGCATCGGCCGCGTTGACGCAGAGATTGATCGCGATCTGCCCCAGATGCCCCTCATTGGCCCAGATCGGGATCGCCTCCTCGCCCAGCTCGAAGACTGGGCGCGCATTGGCCGGCAGGGTCGGGCGCAGCAGGTCGCAGGTCTCGGCCAGCACCGCCCGGCAATCGATCCAGTGCCGCTCGACCCGGTCGGCCCGGGCGAAGGACAGGACCTGGGCCACCAGCGCCTTCGCCCGGTCGCAGATCTTCAGGATGCGCCGGGCATGCAGCTGCTCGGTCGAATCCGCCGGCAGATCCTCGGCCAGAAAGCCGGCAAAGCCGATGACCGCGCCGATCAGGTTGTTGAAGTCATGGGCGATGCCGCCCGCCAATTGACCGATCGCCTCCATCTTGCCGGTCTGCGCCAGGCGCGCCTCCAGAACCTCCCGCTGGCGCTGCTGCTCGCGCAGCTCCGAAATGTCCAGCCCGATCACCCCAATGCCGTCCACGGTGCCGGCGGCGTCGCTGATCGGAAAGGTCGTCATGATCCGGCTGCGCTCTCTGCCGTGGATCTGCGCGTCCTGGATATAGCGGTTGACCGGCCGCCCGGTCAGCGGCACCAGCTCGGCATCGCGCCGCAGTTCCGCCTCCACCGGATGGGGCACGTCGAAGATGAAGCGCTGCACCGCCTCGCGCGGGTGGCCGATGAGATCGTAGAGCCCCTTGCCCAGCACCGTCGCCATGCGCTTGTTGACCAGCAGCAGCCGTTCCTCGAGATCGTAGAGCGCAAGGGTGAGCGGCAGATTGTCGACGATGGTGCGAAAGCGCGCCTGGTCGTGGACGTTCTTCGCCTCGACATGCCGCAGCCGGTCGTCGCGCAGCACCAGGGCGCCGAGTACCAGCAGGCCGAGCGGGTTGAGGACGAACAGCGAGACGGTGAAGATGCGATAAGGCCCGATCGGAACATCGACGTCCATGGTCTCGATGACAGAACCCGGTGACTCGGCCAACGCCGCTATCTCAGCATGCTCCCAGTCTAAGTCCTCAACAGTAAGCCACGTGACAGCAGGCATCGGGGGCGGGGGAACAAGGCTAGCACCGGCAGTAGCAGGAGCAGAAGAACCGCTTGGGACAGCCATTTATCTGCAAGGTGCAACAAATGCAAGATTAGAACAAGCCACAGGCAAAAAGAATTGAAGACTATAAGGGGGCTCTGCTGCAAGTGAAATAAATAAGACGCCACTAATTTTTGACGAAATTTTGGCAGAGTTTTTCCTAGGCCAGAGACGTAAGGAAAAAATACGGGTGCGTGCCCACAAGGAGTGACGGCCCTAACAAAGTCACAGTGTACCCCAAAGGGGCATCACTAGAAGTCCTTCGATTGAAGAAGTCATCCTCTCCCTTCGCCGGAACATTGCCTAAAACCCCTTCATCGGCATGCTCCTGTAGCCTTCCCCGGCACACCCTGGAGCTGCTCCTCGGTGCACCCCAAAGCTGCAACCTGGCACACACCAGTGGCCTTTCCCCGGCACAGCCCGAGGTGCCTTTCCCCGGCACGCTCCTTGGCACCCTCACCGGCACGCCCCAGGGAGAGCTCTACTCGGCACACTGCCTAAAGCCCTCCACCCGGTACACTCTCAGCAGTCTCTCCTGGCACGCTCCCTGTGCCGCCTCCCCCAGCACGCTCCTTGTGCCGCCTCACCCGGCACACTGGGTGCCTTGCTGTCCGGCACACTTGTGCCCCCCTCTTCCCCGACACGCTGTGAAGCCCTACTCCGGCACACTTGTGCCAACCCCTTCGTCCGCACGCTCAATGCCACCATGCCCGGCATGCTACGAAGCCCTCCCGTCGGCACACCCGTGCCTCCTCTCCCTGGTGCACCCTCTGGGTCTTGGCCCGGCACAGCCAGCGCCCTTTCCACTGGCACGACCAGCGGTGATGGAGGAGAAGAAGAAGGGAAGAAGAGGGGAAGGAGAGGAAGAGAGGGGGATGGAGAAGAAGAAGACGGGGAGCCTAGGGCTCCCATTGGTTGTTTATGAGTCTTGTTGTGAGGATGATGCCCACGAATGTGAGAATTTTAAGAAGGGAAACAGATCAGAGGCCACTAGGGATAGTTCCCCGGGGAAAATCCTCTATTGCTTAAGTCAGCAAATTAGGTAGAGCTCGACGCCAAGTGAAGGGGAAGGAGTAGATGGCGGTGGGAGATCCCTCTCCACCAAGTGGTGAAGTGGCTCTTGCTCAGGATTGGTGTTGCTTAGTTGCCCTTACCTTTCGTAGGAGGGTTCCCCTAGTTTATATAGCGACTCGTTGAATGCAGGAGCCTTGTGAGCCAAGGAGTTTCAGAGGGGGTTACGTGTACTTCGTGGGCTCTTTATAGCATGGGGACTATTGATCTCCCTTATCCCCTTGATCTCCCGACTCTTGAAGGGTACGTAACGGCCGTATGGATAAGCTTTCATCAGTCGATCCGAGCATGGCGCACTAGCTCAAGAGGGCCTCTCGAGCGACAGGTCCGTGGCTCAGACGGGGCGTGTTAGGTTCCCGAAGGGACCTTCCTGATCGATCTGACACTCGGGATTCCGAACTAGAAGGTCACCTAGGAAGCGCTTGATCCGAGTGGGTTATTGGGCTTGAAGCTAGTGGGCCTGGGGGGGGCTGTCACTTCTAAGGAGCCAGGCCTCGTTTTGTCTGGTGGGACCTCATTTGGCTGCTCTCTCTGGGCGGTAGAATTCCCCCTCTCCACTTGTCCCCCTCCTATTCCCGAGCCAAGATTGGGCTCCGTTGAGTAGCATTTGGGGAAGACTTTGGTGGCTTGAGTCGGATGGAGATTTTTCCTTGACAAGGACCACTCAATGTGGCTGTCCTGGGGATACGCCCGTAATGATGATATTTCTTATGAATTGATGTGTGGAGGCCCCCTTTTTGGGAGAATGGAATGTCGCGCCGCTTCCCGTCGGAGGTTTATAAGCGTAGCGCATGTTTGCATTCCAAACCTCCATTGCTTAGGGTTTTTCTATCCATTAGTCTTGCATTTGTGAGTGGCTTATGCGCCGTGAGGGTGATTCGGAGGAGCGAAAAGTTACAGCGGCCTTCATGGAGCTCGCAGAGATTACGGCGACGGCAATCCGTCAACTTCCGCTTCCCCCTGAATCATCCAGCTCTGTGCTTTCCTCCTCTTCCTCCAGTTCTTCCAGTGATTTCATGGCAGATCAACATCCCGAGGCCATGGGGCAGGAGATTGAATGGGCCCCAAGGGTTCTTGTGGTGCCGTCGGAGCCTCTACGCAGTGAATTGAGTGAGGGTGAGGTGAAACAGTTGGAGAATCGGTACGGGCTACAGTGGCGGTACCACTTCTCTCCACTGGAGCCTCATGAGTCCAGTCTGGACACTCACTCCGGTTCCTTCTGCTCTTTCATCCTAGCCTAGAAGTGTGGGTTCCACCTGCCTCTCCATTTCTTTATTGTCGAGCTGCTTTGGTTCTACCAACTCGATCCGGTCCAGTTGGTCTCCAACTCCTATACCTTCATCTTCTCCTTCATCTTTCTTTGTCGCTCGTGCGGGGTTGACACTTCACTGGACCTCTTCCATGCTTTTTTCAAGTTGAAGGAGCATACCCATGTGGGCAAGGGCTTCTTCTATCTCCAGGCGAAGAGGGGAAGGAGTTACGTGACCCTCTCTGCCAAGGACTCTTCTCACAAGGGCTAGAAGACCCAGTATTTTTGGGTGGATTCGGCCATGGAGGGTGAGCCCTAGGCCTTCCCGACGGTGCCTAATGTCCATCCAAACATTCCTCCATGGTAGGTGGTGGTTTCCCCGGAGGTGGAGAAGAGGGCCGCCCTTCTTCAGAAGAATCACCGGTCAACTACCGAGTTAATGACTATGGAAAATATTGAGGAATATCCCTCTCTGCATGTGGTGCTTCTGGGTAAGGACTTTAGGGACTTGTTTCGTCATTTGGGTTGGATAAGTAAGCTTCCTTCTCATAATCTACTTTTTTCAGTCTAGACCTAAGGCGAATGGTTGATGAGGGGGCGCCACTGCTTGAGCAGGAAATCATTGACTTGGAGGAGATGCCCGCTCTTGGCGGACCTCAAACTTCTAGGAGATCTTCTCGTGCCCTAGATAAGGGCAAGCGGATCACTCGGGATGGTGCTTCCGAGCGCCGTGGGGCCAAGCGCTAGGATCCCGTGGAACAACTACTATGGCCCTCGATGAGGGCCATAGCCGCTGAGAGGAAGAGGGCGAAGAGGGCGGATGCTGCCCGTTTAGTCGACGGGGGTTCTTAGTTGGCCCTCCCGATCGTTGAGTCAGAGGGGGTCGTCGCTACCGAAGAAGTCACGGCCGAGGTAGCTGGGTCTCAAGCAGAGGTGGCCGGTGTTAGGGCACCAAATGAGGCGGAGGGGGCGTAGGGTGAAGAGGTCCAGTCCGAGCCAGTCGAGGCCGAGGGATCGCATGGTGAGGTGACCCAATCCCAGCCGACTGAGACTGAGGAGGTGTGGGGTGGGGTGACCCGATCTGAGCCAACCGGTGGGACCCCAGAGGTGGGGGCACTCGGAGGTGGCGTCCCAATCCCGAATGTTCTAGAGAGGACCTTCCCCCCCACAGCTAGCACCTTCGTCGTCTGAGCTCCCTTGTACCGGAGGTGCTGCTCCATGGCATCGGGGGCTGTTCGAGGAGACCTTAGGTGTAGTCCTCGTTCTGTGCTTCTCAAGTGGGTTATGGAGGCCCGACTGATCTTGGCTCAGCTGGGGGCTGAGATGGTTGACCTATTTGCACAGGTGGAATCAGAGAGAGAATCTCATTCTTGGGCCCGTGGCATGTCCTATCGGAAGGTCGAGTGGTTGACTCTTGATCTTGGAGACCTTCAGCAGAAGGTGACCTCGCTACAGGTGCAAGTACAGTCGAGCCAAGAAGAGGCTTGGGTATCATCCGAGTAGCTAGCCATGGCTCATTATATGATTGAATAGAAGGAGAGGCTCGTGGAGATGGAGCGCAAAGTTTAGGTCGAGCATGGTGAGCAGTGGAAAGGCTGAGCGTGAGGGGCTCGAGGGCCGAGTCCGAGAGGCCGAGCGATAGCTGGCGGAAGACGAGGCCACACGAGCGTAAGCCGAGAAGAGGCTGTCCGAGGTGGAGCAGAGGGCAGCTGAGCTTAAGAGAAAGATAGATCTAGCCGGGGTGGAGGCGCTTGAGCAATACAAATGCTCGAAGAGTTACTAGGTCGCTCTCCAAAATGTCACCTTCTCTTACTATGAGCCGGGCTATCATCGGGGTCTGCGGAAGAGGTTCTCTCAAGACTTCCATCGGGGAGACTCTCGCCATGAGGCGTTCGTGGGCTGCAAGGAGCGTCTTCCGTCGGGGTTGAGGTGTCCTCCACGGCATGCGAAAAAGGCGGCAGTTCGGCGAATTTGCTCATCAGGTGGAACAGCAGGGCCGGCATGGCGACATTGAAGACGAAGCGCGACAGGATTGCGCTTGTTTCACCGGGCCAGTCGCCAAAGCGTATGAGTGCATAGCCGACGAGTACCAGCAGGAACAGCGGCGTGAGGGGCGAGGCGATCGTCGCCTTGGTCAGCCGCCCCGAAAGGCCGAGGTTCATCGCCCGGCCTCCAGCCTGGCGATCACATCGCCGGCACGCAAACCGGAGAGGATTTCCACCGTATCGGCCGTCGGGCCCGGCGCGGTCTGCACCGGCATGTCGGAGGCGGCGCCGTCGGCGCCCACCAGGGTAGCGTAGTCGACCCCGTAGCGGGTGACGATGTAGCGACGTGGGATGACAAGGGCCTGGCGCTGGCCGACCGCGATCCAGGCGCGCAGCTGGGCGCCGATCGGGCCTGGCGGCAGGCCTGGCGCGCTCACGTCCGCCGTGGCTTGCCCATTGGCGACCGCCGGATAGACCTGGATCACGGTTCCTTCGGAGGGCTGGGCGGCCGAAGCCGCCGACAGAGCTTGGGCGTCAAGCCGCACCCTGTCGCCGACCTTCAACGCCCGGGCGTCAGCGTCCGGCAGGGCGATCCGGATCACGATCGGCCCCGAGGTGATCCTGGCGATCGACTGTCCCGGCATGACCACGGAGCCCGCGGGCACGTCGGCGGAGAGGACCGTGCCCGCGCCGGGCGCGAGGATCGCGCCGTCCCGCACATCGACATTGCCGCCGATGATCCCGCGGCCGCGCTACGACTGATCCAAAAGATCGAGCAATCGTGCGAACTTCTTGCGGAGCATCCGCTGCTGGGAGAGGGCTGCGAGTTCCTTGCCGAGCGTTTGCGAATGACCGCCGTCGGCAACTATATCGTCTTCCATCGCCCTGACGACGAAGGTTCCAAGATCGTGCGGGTCATTCACGGCGCTAGAGACTGGCGGCGGCTCTTTTAAGCGAGGACGCCCCTTTAACAAGACCTTCTGCAAGCTCCAGGCCAAGATCGTTGGCAGCCGCAAAAAGGACTGGGGCGAGAAAATACACGAAGCTCTCTGGACATACCAAACTGTCTTCAAGGCTCCCACCAGCTATTCCCCCTTCTCTCTGGGGTATGGGGCGAAGTCTATAGTATTAATTGAAATTGAAATGTTATTTTACCAGATAGCTGTGCATACTGATTGCAAGCCCGCGAACAAGATAAAATAGAAAGAAGGCTTGAAGATCTGTCTAACCTTGAAAGGAAAAGGTTGGAAGCCTACAAACATCTTCAGCCATACCAAGCCCGAATGACTTGAGCCTATAATAAGCTGGTAAAGCAAAGGGTGTTCAAAAGAGGTGACCTCGTCATGGTCAAAAGAAATGGAAGTCATGGCCGGCAAACCCAGCGACAAATTGCAACCCAATTGGCGTGGGCCCTATGTTGTCACAAGGGTCTACGAAGGAGGCGCATACACAGTTGTTGACCATAAAGGAGAAATGTCATTCCCGTCACTGAATGGAAAGCGTTTAAAGCTATACTATGCTCCCGAGCATGAGTTCAAGTAATAATCTACACAAGACCTTCCCTCCTTTGCAGAGGAGTAAGGGAAAGTAAGGGAGATGCCTCCCAAGAAAATTCAAAAGTCACGGTTGCTTTGAACAATTCTCGTTCACGTCACACCGTGCCAAATGTCAAATCTCAAGTTTTACGGCTTGCCAACATCGTTGGTCGGCCCTAAATCCTCAAGTTCTCGGCTTCCCAACAACATTGGTCAGCCCAAATCTCCAAGTTTTTGACTTCCCAACATCGTTGGTAGGCCCCAAACCCCTAAATTTTTGGCTTCCTAACATCGCTTGGTCAAGCCCCAAGTCTCAAGTTTTCGGCTTCCCAATGTCGTTTGGCCAGCCCCAAATCTTAAGTTTTCGGCAATCTAACTTTGTTTGGTCAACCCCAAATCCTCAAGTTTTTGACTTTTTCGAACTGCGTTTGGTTAGCCCCAAATCCCAAGTTCTGGCCCCTAAATCATTTTTTGATCAGCCCCAAATGCAAGTTCTGGCTCTCCAAACTTCGCCCATACGTGTGGATGCAATTTCAGTAAGATGCACAGAAAATTTCTTTTATGCAGAAGATATCATGCGTGTGCAAGTTCTTCTTTCTTTTATGCACATGGGCAAGGCATGTATAATGCGCATGCATGTTTCTGAATGGTGGGTGGAAGGGCAAGCATCCCCGGATCCATAGAAACTCAATGAATCATATGCAAAGTGTGATCATTTTCATACAAAATTCAGTGAGGATTTTTGTCACGCTTGTGAAATCTTGACAAACTTTTTTCTATGCAAAAGCTATCATGCATGTGTCATGCTCAATCCCTTCCTTTTTGATCATGAGCTGTTCAAAGGGCAGCTGGCCTGTAGGGAGTCCAACTCCCTGAGTCGACTCCTGGGCAGGCTTCTGCCCAGGCAGAATCCAACAGGGCTGGCTAAGAGGGAGTCGACTCCCTGAGCTGACTCTTTCTGCAGCCAACCCAATCTTCAGTTAAAAAAAAAGGGTCAAAGCTATTACAAACGTGTCGAAACATGCATATGCATGGAACTTCGATAGAAAATCATATGCATCTCCGATGTGTTGAATTAAAATGCACATGAGGTTTTATTTATATTTGGTATTTATTCATGAGGCCATGTGTATATAAAGAAATGCAAATACTACCTTCTCCTCTTTTTTTTAGTGAGCAGGTGTGTGTGTGGGTCTCAAGACAAGGCAGACTAGATTGTGCAGATGTATGATCGGCCTCGTCGCTTTGTATGTTACTTTTTTGGGTGGGGGTGGTCAGGTTTTGTGTTTTCCTTGCCTTTTCATTTTGCTCCAGAGGCAAATGAAGTTCTTCCTACCACCTTTTGCACTTGAGAGCTTTTTTGGTAGCACTCCCTCCTTGTAAATTCTTGAAGTGAAAGAACAAGCAAAAGGAAGTAACTCTCAATGATCGGCTGATCTTTAGACCAACTTCAGGAGATATTGATTGATACACGCGCTTAGATCTTCTACCAGAATTCACTTTTATCTCTAGATTGTCAACTTCATCATCCTCCTTAACTTTGAGTTGAGAGCTGCAAAGAAGATAGCCATTTTACATATATCAAATTCTGATCCTTCTGGCTCGTGGGTGGCGGGCCAAGATCTGAATGGTATTGGGTCAATCTCGGTATCTGGATTTTGGGTCATTACAGTTGGTATCAGAGCATGGTTGTGGAAGTGTACGGAAACTAGAATAATAGTAGAGGTCCAGAAAGTCCATAGTATTTAGTACAGTCGGTGACTGGCTGAAGGCACCATGTGTTTTATTAATTCTATCGATTTATCTTTTCCATGTTTGAAGGTTATGGCGCCAAGGAGGAGAGTCTGCTCTCAGTGAGCACAGTCAATGGATGATCAGGAAGAGCAGAGCGGAGAGTCAGCCGTAGCAGGAGGTGGAGGTCATGGTCTTGAGCAGTTCTTTGAGGGCATGTACCAGTTCTTCCTCCGGCAGCATGGTGGGGAAGCCAAAGAGGGCTCATCATCTCAAGGGGGTCGTGGCGGTGTGTTAAGGGAGTTCTTGGGGTTCCATCCACCCCAGTTCGACAGACAGCCAGATCCAGATGTGGCGAGGGCATGGATAGATGCTATGGAGAAGGTGTTCTATGCTATGGATTGTGAAGAAGAGGATAAGGTGAGGTTGACCACATATTAGTTGTAGGGTTCGGCCCAAGCTTGGTGGAAGATTGAGTGGGAGTCTGGGATTTATGTGGGTTGGAAGGATTGACTGGGTTCATGGGTTTGGGTTGGTCAGGTGAGTTGGGCCTTATGAGGGTCAGGTGGACTAGGTGAAGAGATAAGTTACTTGATTCTGGCCCCGGATCAGCCGAACTCGATGTTCGTTTGAGCTCCGTCTTGAACACGGTGAACCCAGGTGTGATGTAACTGTTGGATTCACTGATGTCAAGCCGCTTGACTAATGTGTGTCGAGAGTTGTTCCCTACTTTTTCATCATGCACGCGTGACGCGATGGGTTGTTGGGAGTCCTAGGTTGACCCGACAACTGAGGTGTCGACATGATGCTGACGTTTGTCTGGTAGTCAGGGTGACCCCTACTTCTTGGCGAAGAGTCGCATGGTACGACAGGATGTTCTGAGCCCTGGGTAAACCTAGTCGTTGAGGTGTCGGCGGCGTGATACCGTGTGCAGGGTATTCGGGCTCTCTCTCTCAATTCTGTCTCCCGCCCTCTCTCTGTTTTCTTGTTTAGTGTATATGCAATTTTATGATATTTACTGTTCAAAAAATATATTTTTGTGATATTTTGACATATAATTTTAATTTTAATTTTAATTTTTTAATAATATCTCGCCTCAAACGCCGCAAACGCCTCGGCCATCGCTTAGGCCTTTGAGGCGACGCCCTGGTCGCCTCGCTCGCCTCACGTCTCAGACTAGATAGATTGTGCCTAAAATTTTGTTCAAGCTTGGCTAGTTTACTTAGTAGAACGGGCAAAATCGAGCTTTTTTCGAGCCTGTTCATGAGTTGTTTACGAAGCATACATGTTTCGCTTGCACCCCTACTTAGAAGCTTAGTCCCCTTAAAGAAGATTTTGTTGGCATTGGCTCCTTAGGAAGGTGTTGCCTCCTGACATCTCTCAGAGAAAATAAAATAAAATAAAAAAGAAGCTATGAAGCTAGTGTATGTCTGCTTAGTATACACCTTATTCTTGATTAGCAAGTGCTCTCTTTATACAAAAGCAGCAGATAATGACACCCTGATTTAAAGTGACATCTGATAAAAATGAGAAAGGTGTTATGGAATTATATGAGGCAAACCTAAATATACATGCATAGAAAGGTGACCATTTTAGTTACATCACTTCAGAAAGGATAACAGAACTGATTGCTGATATTGGCCTGAAGATCCTAGAATACAGCATATAGTTATACCTGCAAATGAACAAAAATATTCCACAGCAATGAAAGTATGAGCTCCCTATCCCCACTGGCAACATCTTCAGCGACAACCAGCACTCCGTCTTCATCAGATAATGGAACCCCAGCCAAGGTAAGGTATTGCAATGCAACATTGCAGTTCTGCACATGCTTTTTCTGAGTGTCTGAGGGGATCATCAATTTCTACATATACAAGGAGTAGCAAAACCAATCAAAGGTTACTGGAAGAAATGATGTATAATACTGATATAAGATAATCAGCTGAGGGAGCATACTGGAAGAACTGATGAATCACATAGCAAGAGTTGGATTGTTCTACAAAGCAACACCCCATCTTGAAGATCGCTCGGCGGGCTCGGTGCTGGCGAGCAGGCTCAGCGAAGACTCCTCCATCAAGGTGCTGCTGCTGGAGGCCGGCGGCAGCGACGACGGCATGCCTTATGTGTGTGAGGCGGTGCTGCAATTCGATCATTTCGGCGAGCCCGGCCCGATCAAGACGGTGCAGATGGCGCGGGCCTCGTTCTTCGCCTCCGTGCCGTTCCGGCCCAAGCTTTCCGCCTCCACGAACTATACCGTCCGGCTTCCCGGCGCACCACCCGCAGCAGTCGACGAGGGGGAGTCGTCCCGCTGGGATAGCGGCCTGTGGGATGTGGCGACATGGGACAGCGGCGAACAGCGAAACCTTAGCTCGAGATGGGTTTCCATCGGCCGCACCGGGCACACGCTGGCGATGCAGATACAGGTCACATGCGCCGATGCGCCGACGCCTGATGCAGAACTCGTGTCCATCGATACCACCTACATCACGGGCGGGCTGGTGGTGTGAAGATCGTCACCGACGAACGGGTGGCCCGGTACGTCGGGCAGCGCATCGAGCGTCGCATCTGCCCACCCTTTACCGCGATGGGGATCCAGCGCGACGGCGAGGTTGTCGCGGGCGTCATCTTCAACGGCTTCACGCGCAACGGTGTCGACGTGACGGTGGCCGGGACGGGCTGGACGAAGGGCTTCATCCGGGCGGTTGGCCAGTACGTGTTTCAGGGCCTTGGCTGCCTGAGAATGTCGGTTCTCACCGAACAACCGGAAGTGGTTCGCTTTGCGGAACGGCTTGGCGGCCGTGTTGAGGGCTGCCTGCGCAATGAGTTTGGGCCGGGCCGCGACGGCTACCTCGTCGGCATTTTGCGGGAAGAATGGAAGTTTAGATGAAAACGCCATCCCCTCCGGACCCCGAAGATACTGCACGTGCCCAAGGAGGCATGAATAGAGATACTGCGATTACTCAGCAGTTGGTAAATCAAACCAATCAGGTAACGCCAACAGGTACTCTGACATACAATCAAACCGGAAACAATACCGTCGTTGACTCCAAGGGCAGGACAGTCACGGTTCCGCAGTACACCGCGACGACGGAACTCTCGCCAGAGCGAGACGAAATCCCACAGCGTCTCTTCCTTACCCTGCTTGAGTGCGAGCAAGGTCACCGCAGACTTGGCCACCTTTCGACAGCCAACAAAGTTCTCCTTGAACAGCTTCTTGAGCTGCTGGAAGGAGGTAATAGTCCCGGCCGACAGGGACTCAAACCAATCCCGGGTGTTCTCCCGGAGGGTCGTAATGAACGCCAGGCACTTCACGGTGTCCGAGGTCCGGTGGAATACCAAATGGGACTCAAAACTGTGCATGTGGTCGGCCGGGTCGGTGGTGCCGTCGTAGGATGTGAACGGCGACAGCTGAAGCTTCGGCGGGATGGGGACTTCCATTATTTCCCTGGAGAAGGGAGTGTGGAAATTCGGATCGTCGTCGATTAGGCCGTGATTCTTGGCGGCCAAGAGGACGTTGTCCAAATACCGGACCTTATCCTCTGTCTCTTTAAAATGCTGGAGTCGGCGGTCCATCTCTAGATTGGAGTGGAGTGGGCTGCGCACCCTTGGCACGGGCAAGCTACAGGATCGTCGAGTCGTAGTCACCGAGGCGTGGGACGCCTCTCGTACTGGGCGGGGGTTCCCCTCAGTCTGACATCTCTCGTCCTCACGTCATTCAGACATGATGCACTGGGGGTTGGCCCGTTGGTCCCGGAGCTCCTGGCAGAGTTCTGTTAGAGCCCGGATCTGCTGACGCAGTTCATCGAGATCACCTGGGGTGACCTCCTGCCGGGGATGGGCGGAAGAAGCTTCTTGCAACTCCCGTCGGGAGCTGGGTCCCTGGTGGGACCTGCGTCCCCGGTTGCCGGTGTTGCGGAGACTTCCACGGGGTGCCATAGCCTTTCGCTCATCTTCCGACAGACGGCGCCAAGAAGTGTAGAGGCTCGAAAATTGTTCCTACGCCACGTACCACCTTCTCTATTTATTGGTTGGGAAAGTCGTCTCGTGTCCGTGAAAGCCTGCAAATCACCAGGAAGCCAAAGAGGCGTCAGAAGGAGTCCCGGGTGTTACCCCAGGGGACAACCCTTCGATGCTTAAGTCAGTGACGGAGTAACAGAGTTCAGAGAAGAGCAGGAGAAAGGGAGAGAGAGAGAGATCACCGTAGGAAGTTGGAGAGCCGATGGAGATCTCTGAAATGAGTGCTCGCCAACCCCAGGGCTCACCCGAAGAGTACCCGCTGGGTGGTAAGGTCGTTGTAGGGAACTCCTTTCAGAGTGTAGGCAGGCGCTCTCTCCTTCAGCTTGTATCTCGGGGCTAGTCGCTCTATTCTCTAAGTAGCGCAATAGTGGAATCCACCACCGTACTCTTCTCTTCTATTGATCTCCCTTTTATATGGGGTTGTCCTAGAGCGAGGGGCCTCATCCCTTGATAGGGAAGGGCACCCATAGTAGAGTAATGTTTCTCCACTATTGTGGCGGGAATTACTCATTGGAGGGCGATTACCCATACGACAGCTGATCCTGGGGTAAGTCTTACGGCGCTCATGGGGCGTGCTCACCCGTTATGGGGTTAGGGCCAACGTCGTGGGGGCAACGGTCGGTCACCGGAGAGTCTTCCGGTGATAACTGCGCTTGGGCCGTGACTATTACTCATTGTGGAATCCGATGCTCCCCTAGGCCAGGCCTCCTCTTATTGGGCCGAGCACGTGTGCCTGTCCCTTGGGAGGGCTTAATGCGCTCGATCCTCAGTGGGCCTGCCGCTACTGGGCCGTTTCTGGGCCTAACCGAATTTACCCTCCTCACTTCCCCCCTACTCTCAGTCGTCGAGCACTCTGTCGGGGGCTGAGAGTTGATCAAGAGGGTCTCTTTGGAGTGCGAAGCCTGATATTGGACTCCTCATATCAGGGGTGTTGGAGGCTTCAAGGCTGGCTTGGCGCGCAAGGCACTTTTGGTGGTGGCAGCGGCCATGCGGGTAATGATGACCTAGGTCTTGTCTCGTTCTGGGAGCGCGGGCTCCGAACGGTCGCCTGACTTGTGACAGGTGCCTTTTCACCTGCCTCGCGAAGAGTGGCTCTGGCCTTTCGTGGGTGGCTATAAAGGTGGCTGCGTGGTCTACCCGTAGTCTCCATTCACGTCTTGCTAGTTGCAGTGCTCGTCGTAGGCGTCTTCCTCCCCTGACTCGGTGAGGATTCTTCTTTCCTCCTTGTCTCCCGTTTCCGTAGTCATGCCTCCACGTAGGGGAGTCTCTTGAGTCGATTCTTCTTCTTCTGAAGAAGTGTCTTGTAGCCGAGGTGGTGTGCCGAGCACTTCAGGTGCAGGCCCTAGTCGTCCCAGTTCCCCGCCGATGATGTCCTACATGGTGATTCATGGCCTGCGGGGAGCTTTCCAAATCCCCACAAGTACGACATCATTTTCCTATTTGTGGGAGATTAGATCATGAGTTATCCCTCTAGCGGGATTATGATCCCAGTGGCCTCCTTCCAGGCGGGCTTCCGCATTCCAATCCATCCTTTCATCGCGTCTGTCCTCCATTACTATGGACGGCATCCCGGGGAGATAACTCCTAATTCTTATAGCATCCTCTGTGGGTTTGTCTATTCTTGCCATAGAGCATCGGTGGAACCAAGTGTCGATCTGTTTCGGCATTTCTTCCTCCATCAGAGTTGTCCGCCCGACACCTATTTTGCCTACTTTGAGGCTCGTACCTACCGACACTTCATCAAGGTTTCCTATACCGCGTCCAACCGCAAGGGCTGGGTGGAGCAGTACGTGTACCTTATCAAGTCAGAAGATTGGGAGGAGACCTCCGAAAAGTGGATGCACAGAGGCTCTCGCCGCACCTGGCATGATGGCAAGCCTCCTCTCAAGGCTGAGGACCGCCATAAATTGAAGGAGATTGAGTGATATCCTCTCATCAATGTGGACTTCGTCTTGACTCCGGTGCTGCTCCAGGAGCTGGGATTGTGTCCCCAGTTGTCGCAGGGTACCGGCTTTATTCTTCATTGGATTGCCCTGGTTGTAAGGCCATTTGATTGATTCGATTCTCCTTTCAGGGGCGACTGAAGTACAGGGTTGGACCAACGAGATCGTCAGGAAGCCACGGAACGTTCCCCGCCCTGCGGATCATGTAGCTCCGGGGACCGATCAAGTGTCCATCATCGCCCCCCAAGCCAAAGTTGTGTTTGCCCCGGGGAGGTCATAGTATCTGGTACCGGTCAGTGTTCCTTTAGTGGGCTCGCCGGTGGATACTGTGGCGAGTGGGGGCCCTGGTCCTCAGAGGGGCTCTCCTGGAGGAGTCATCAGTTCAGCAGGTGGAGAGTCTGACTTTTCTTTCTGGGCTTGGATATTTAGTGAAGCGATTGAGACATCTGAACCACAAGTTTGTGAGAATTATTCCTTAGTACTTTTAACTACTCAAGGATCTATTCACCCCCCTCTAGATCCTCCATTCCATGCTAAAACACAGTCTTCCAATGCGTTAGTGCAGTCTGAAGACAAGGCCTTTGGTGCAGAAGAATTGAAACAGGCTTTTGGCTTGATACGTCGAGGTATCACTTCTGATGCATCGATGCAGAGTCCTGATTGCTTGAGGCCGACCTTTGTTCTGATGCTTCAATGTGGTAACTTTAAAGATTAGCTTGAACTGTATGCGTCGATGCATATATCTACTACGTCGATGTAGTGGTGACCCTGCCTTGACCTGACAGCTTGAAGTGTTACTTGGATTTCTTCTACTGTGTCGATGCTGTGCATTAATTTCTTCTACTGTGTCGATGCAGTGTACTTGTACTTGTGCATCGACCTGATTTTAGTGACCCATTTGTTATCAATGGAACATCATACCTAAGGGAGTGTGAATAGAAGTAGGTGGGTGATGGGCAACCCGAACGGGAGTGTGAATAGAAGTAGGTGGGTGATGGGCAACCCGAGTAGGGATGGAAGGAGGAGGCGAAGACGATGCACCCTCAACAACAGCCATAAGGGCTTGGATTTGTTGAAGGGTGAGATGATCTAATGCCTAAAAGACTTGGGAAACCTTCTCATCATAGGGAGGAGACGGTCCCGGGGGAATAGCGACTCGCGATGGATGCAAGGGACCATGAGTTTGGAAGTTGCCCATGGGTCGGGCAAAAGCATGAGAATGAGGACGTGGTCCCTTAGATGAGTTGTGGTGAGAGCCATGAAATTGAGGAGTATAAGAGGTGCTAGGTTGATCATGCTCATGAACATACGATTGATTTAACATGTTGGTTTGATTATCAAAGCGAAACATTATGCAACAAACAATATTCAATCAAGACAATGTTGCAAAGATTATCAAACAAGTTGATGTTTACACTTGATTTTTGTTTATGGAACCTTAATGTAAATTAGATGATTTTGACAAAATTTGATGTGATTCACACACCCACCCCACCTCCCCCTTCCCTCCCATGGGTAGACATCCCCTCTCCATGCTCTCCTCTCTCTTGGCTGCACCACCCACCTCCGTCTCCTCCCTGCACCGCCATCGTGGCCACCTTGTAGGACCGACCGCGAGCCCGCTGCCACCGCCCTCTACCCATGCACCACTCGGCCACTCTACGTCACCGGTCACATCTGCACTATCATCGTTGATCCCTACCACGCTCGCCGCCAGCCGCCCTGCGTCCACCTCCTGCACCTCCGAGCACAAGTGCAGCCCTCCCAGGGCATGCCAACAACCCTTCTAGCATGTCGGACCGGCTCCCAGGCCACTGCGGTCGTTCCCCCCTCTCACACTCACTCTCTCTTCGGAACCCTCTCTCTCACTCTCTATCATGTTCTCTCTCTTCTTCTCCCGTGAAGCCATCATGTATAAAAAAAACAAATGCAAAACCCTATCCCCGATCTCTCTCTCTCTCTCTCTCATGAAGTTCATCAAAGAAAAAAGAGAGAGGCTATTTTTTGAAAAAAAAATACCTTAAGGGTGCAATCAACTTGCAGTAGCAAGCGTTACTGTATATATGACGACTAGATTAGACTTTCAAGTGCTCCAGTGTCGGTCCATGTCAGGGGCCAAGTCAGCCATCTCGTCATTGGACGAAGATAGCGTATGTTAGATGGTGCCTGCGTCAGCATCCTCTAAGCTTACCGGCAATAGTTAACAGTTGCTCTTGAGAGTCAATGTAGGTGTCACCTAGATCGAGTCCAAACACCGATCTTGATCACACCACATTACAATAGACCCTAATCTAATATTGTTTTAAAAAATAAATTATTCAAATAAATTAAAGATTTTAAATGGATCGATTAATAAAGAACTAATCTTATAATATGGAGGTCATAGATTTGACGCTCGGGAGATATTTATGTGGCTTAAAAGTTGTGGATTCAAACTTTGCTATTTATTTTAAGAATTAATGCATGTAAAGTTAGATAGTTACGTTGTTCAAAGTCAAATTTTTAAGGCCGCTTTAACAACCAATTGTGATTAAGGTCGATCGGTCAATTTATGGAGTGACACACAGAACAATATTCCAACTCCCCATTATCATCATGCAGCTCTGACTGTTATTCATTGGCTCCACCCCCCTGCTGCTTCCCTGAAGCGTAATATTGATGGTGCATCTCGCAGGAATCCGGATCTCAGTGGTGGTGACGGTCTTATTCGCAAAAGCATGGGGAGTTGTCTATCTGCCTTCAGCCATTTCTATGCCTTTTCTTACAGATTGGTTGCAGAAGCTAGAGTCATGGCCGATGGTCTTCGTTATGCCCTCACTATGGATTTCAGAGTGGACATCATTGAAAGTGATTATAAACTCCTAGTTGGTATCCTTAATGGAAACTCTCAATGCCCCTGGCGGGTGAGGTATTATCTCAGAGAACTAAAAGCAGCGATTGATCAAATGCAGGCTAACTTTGTCCATGTTTTCCGTGAAGGTAACCAATGTGCGCATAGATTGACCAACTATGATTGCAACGGGGGACATAATCATGTATTGTTTCTTGAGTCCCGTCCTCCTGGTGCTGTTCTTGGGTGCGTCAAAGTGGACAGATTAGGCCTTCCTTCCATTAGAACAGGCCGCTAGCTCTCTTAGAGGTTCCTTTTGTTTTTGCAATTCAGGGGCATGCCCCGGTGATCTTTGTAAAACTTTTATCATGAAATAATATACCCCCTAGGGGTCTGATGGTGGAGTGGGAACATTCTCTTTCTCTGAGAGAGGGTGCACTCTCCTATCTCCCCTTGGGATACGTTTTTTTTTTAAAAATCAGACCCCCCCCCCAAAGCCTACTATTCTCCAGGTACGCTGGTTTTCTCCACTTCATGAATTGCAAGGTTGACATCCCACCAAACCAGAGAAGAGAAACAAGAGGCCCTAATTGCCCATCCCATTCTCAGTCACGGTCCATCCCTGGTTCCCCTCCTGGCACTCAACCCAAAGCAAGGAGACATCCCCAACCTGGGCCAAAATCAGGTCCATCCCTGGTTCCCCTCCTGGCACTCAACCCAAAGCAAGGAGACATCCCCAACCTGGGCCAAAATCAGAAGCAGCGCATGACTTAAGGGCCATGGAGATGGAGTTGAACTATAGATGGCTAGTCATGGGGTCGAGAACGCGGCGCTGACCGATCTGGCGGCGCGCATCGACACGACGGCGGGCGTGTGGGCCGTGCCGGCGGAGCATCCGCTGCCGCAGCCCGTGCTCGTGTGGAATCCGCATCCCTGGACGCTGCGCACGCAGGTCGAGGTCGAGGTGTCGCTCGATCATCGTCCGTTGTGGACGTATCACGGCCGCCATCACGAGGCGCCGGTGGCCGTCGTGGACGGACAGGGCCGTCGCCTGCCGCACCAGTTGATCGGAGAGGAGCATGACAGCATGGTTGACCTGTTGTGGCGGCGGCGCGCGGTCGTGCCCGTCGAAGTGCCGCCGCTGGGCTGGTCGCTGTTGCAGATGGGGCTCGATCCGCAGGGCGCGCTGCCCGCCGCGCCCGTCCGCGAGGACGTCCTGAAAGTCGATGCCTTTGCGGTCGGCCATGCCCGGCTGTCCCTCCGCGCCGAGCCGGGCGCGAAGTCGGTGACGTTTGCCCGCGACGGGCGCGAGTGGCTGCCGGGCGGCTTGCAGGTCCGGCTTTACGAGGACCATTGGGGCGCGTGGGGCGGCATGAACGAGGAGCGCGCCTCGTGGGAACTCACGGAGGAGCGCGAGCGTTTCACGATCACGCAGGTCGAGCTTTTGGAAAAAGGCCCGGAGCGCGCGGCGCTGTGGGTGCGTTTCGCCGGGGCGCGCTCGCGGGTGGACGTCACGTTTTTGCTCGGACGCGACGCGGGGCATGTGGAGTTGCGCGTGCGCGCCTTCCTCGATGATCGCGGGGCGCGGTTGAAGCTGGTGCTGCCGGCGGGCGGCGAGGCCGAGTATGAGGTGCCGGGAGGCACGGTGCGCCGCCAGCCCTGCGGCGAAGTGCCGGGCGGACGCTGGGTGAAGGCGGGCGCGGGAAGCGCGGCGGTCGGTTTCGCCAGCGACGCGCTGTATGGCTTCGACGCGACGGAGACGGAGTTTCGCGCCACCATCGCCCGGACCTCGCGCTACGCGAGCGACGTGAAACGCGCGCCGGCGGAGCGGCCCTGGCAGCCGTGCGCCGACCTGGGCGAGCATGTCTTCCGCGCGCTGCTCACGCCAGAATTCGACTCCTTCATCTCCCTCCATAACTCAATGGGCCTTTGCCTCCTAATCTCTCTCATGCGCTCGATGCTCTCCCATTTCCAAACTAATTGTTCCAACCTAACGGCCTATCCGATGATTAAACGCGTAAACCTAGATCATCATCATTTTTGTTATAAGGGAACATCAGATCTTGGAATACATGAATGACCAATTGGTTCTCGAGATAATATAGCATAAATACCATATAGTAATGCATTAAGGGATATAGGGATTGAAATACTTACCTGACTTACCTGACCTGATAGTGGAAGGCAAGGTGATGCTGCAAGGGAATCGTGAACAAAATTTTGCAATAATATATCATGAAACAACATTACTTAATTCAAAGATCAGAAATTAAGCACATAATATAGCAAGGGGAATGAGCTTAAAGAGTTATTAATCACTTCAACACATACACGGTCTAGCTTAAGGCCCCTCAAATATATATAAATGGTCTAAAATGGACCGTGAGGGCAAGGCTAGTTTGAATCTTATCGCGGCATCAAAACGACCGATTGAGAGACCGCCTGGTATACTAAACGGTCCTTGGGAGACCGTTAGAATGCATATAGACGTTACTCATCAAACAGTCTGTTATAGACCGTCCACTGGTTGAACGGTCTATCGATAGACCGCTCTATTACTATGGGTTTCATAAAAAGAAAACCAATCCCCATCCCCTCCCTCACACCGTACCCAATGGCGAAACCCTCACATTCTCCAACCTTCCACCACCGGAGCCCTTTCCCCCTCTCTCATTCTCATTCTTCCTCCCACACTCTCCCCCCTTCTACTCTGTTCATGCATTTTAAGAGACAAGCTCTACGTCTCTTAGCTCAAAGGATGGCCGGAGAGAGTGCCGCCCCACCGCCACCGGTGGCCGAGGAGGCCACGGAGATGACGCCACCACCGGTCGAGGAGGCCACAGAGTGGGAGATGGCAACGGGGATCACTGGGGCTACTGAGGGCATTGGAGCACCGTCAGAGACGGTGACTGTGGCGGCAGAGTGACCGGCGCGCACCTCCGAGGTAGGCACCCCCCTAACTCCTCTCCCTATTAATGCATGCATGTAGCCTAGGGGGGTAGAAGAGGGGCATATGACCCCCTTAGAAGCCATTGTAGGACCCTAGGACCACCACCAATCAGTGGGGATGGGGGTTGAACGCCGTTCGCAATGGCGAGCGAACATGGTCTCGCAGGGACCGCTTAAGGGACAAACGGTTTCCTTAGAACCGTTTACATTCCAAATGGCCAGAACAGAACCGCCCAAAAGGCGAGAACGGTCCATGGGGGACCGTTCAAAGGGAGTTGAACCGACGGGGAACTGGGGAGTGGACACGGTCTGAGGGAGACCATGAAGAACGCTGGACGGTCCATCTAGGTCTGTTCAGCAGCTGAACTGTGGAAAACTAAACGGTCTCCATCAAACCGTCCATAAGGCAAACGGTCAAAGGAGTGACCATGAAGATTTAGATCATCGGGGCTTAAGGGGGATGCTACATGGTCAAATTGGGACCGTTGGGTTGGCAAACGGCCTAAAAGCTACCGTTATTGGCAAGGAGGCATGAGGGGAAAATGGCCCCCACTGGGCCGTTCATATAAATAAACGGTGCTCAACGAACCGTTCACTAGACGAAGCAGTCAATGATTGACCATGCAGATTTAGATGAGAGAGAGAGGTTTTCCTAGAACAAAAATGGCCTGAAACAAACCGTTATGGGGATGTAAGCGGCCTAGTGGGGACCGTTAACTGTCAGAACGCATTTTTTTTGATGCTATGCATGATTTATTATGAAATGTATGACTAATGCACTTTGTTTAAATACATGTAGGGAAAGCGCAGGACCCGGATCTCGTGGCTCCAGGTCCGAGTAGTGTACCTCACACTACCAGACTTCTAGCATGAGAAGCTGGTAGCCATGGGATTCGGGGAATTCCTGAGCGTGGAGGTTACGCGGCTCGACACTGCACTCCTGTACGCCCTGCACGACCGGTGGGACTCGGTGAGCTGGACGTTTCTCTTCCCGTGGGGCCGCATGGTCCCAACGTTGGAGGGCATCACGCGCATCACCGGCCTACGTGTGCACGGGGTGGCAGTCAGCGGGAGGACCTTCCCCGTCTATCGGGAGCTGGCCCAGAGGCTGTTGGGCCTGGAGTTGCTGCGGCCCGAGCGACAGTTGACGACCCTACAGCGGGCGAGGCTGCAGGAGAGTCTCAACCTGTGAGGAGTAGGGATCGCTACGGGAGAGCTGCCGGAGTAGCACCTCGAGAGGCTCGTGGACCTGGCACGACCACGGGTAGCAGCCGCAGCTGGACCGAAGGCAGACGTGGTGCTGAGGAGGTTCCTGATGCTGTTGTTCTGGAGGCTCCTCTTCGCCACTCGGGCGGACGTCATCAGCTGCCGCCTACTCCCACTGCTGGAGGACGTCGACCACGTCGGAGACTACGCGTGGGGAGCGGCCGTCCTCATCTTCTTGTTCGATACGCTGAGCTCGACGAGCCGTCGGACGGTGCTCGGCGGGTTCTCTCCACTGCTCCAGGTACGATTTGGATTCCTAAAATGATTATGTGATTGCTATATGAATCTATAAATGCTATATGCTGACTCTTATTGCAATGCAATGCAGGTTTGGGCCTATGCACACCTCCCCGGGCTCGGGAGAGGAGAGGAGACCTATCTGGACCGACTGCCCATCGTGAGACAGTGGACGGCACCACGGGAGGTCAGATCCCTGCGACGCCATGTCCGGGTGATCCAGGATGACCTTGACACTCTACCCTATGCCTCGGTAAGGTTCTGAACTTAAACTTTGTGTTAATGCAACTATATGCTCTTGTATGCTGATGCATTTTGCCTATTTGATAGGTTCGGTGGATGCCCTACTAGGGTGAGGGGCACGAGGGCCAGCCGTGGGTCATGGCGGCCCTGGCTTATGCGGGGAGGGACATCTGGCTCCACTACATGAATGTAGTGGAGCCCCTCTACCACCGGCTCGTGATGAGGACCATCAGGGTCCACCAGGTAGTAGTCGACTTCCTGGCACCCGAGAAGCCAGAGGAGTGGGTCGGACGACAAGCTCGAGGGCTGGCGACAGAGACTGACTGGACTACTCGAGCAGCAGAGCAGATCCAAGATTGGACGTCACTCGGGCGAGTGGTAGCCACCGGAGCTGAGAGCGAGGAGGCCTATTTGACGGCCTACGCCCGGCGCTACGGAGACTAGGTCTTCCGTGGCCCTTAATTTCCATTCCCGCATCATCAAATGACTGATCTGTACTTTTCTGCTCAGTGCATCAACCACCACATTCATCTTTCTAGGTTGATAAGAGAGAGTAAATTCATAATCTTTCATATACTCCATCCACATGCGCTGACGAAGATTCAAATCTTTTTGAGAGAAGACATATTTCAAGCTTTGATGATCAGTGAAAATCTCAAGTTTCTCACCATACAAGTAATGTGTCCAAATCTTAAGTGCAAAGATCACTGCTGCCAATTCTAAGTAATAAGTGGGATAATTTTCTTGGTGCTGCTTCAATTGTCGAGATGCATAAGCTACAACCCTGCCATGCTGCATTAATACTGCACCCAAACCCACTCGAGACCCATCCGTACATACAACAAAGCCACCAGAAGTAGAAGGTAAAACAAGCACTAGGGGAGTCGTGAGTACTTTCTTTAATTCATTAAAACTCTACTCGCAGGCCTCAGACCACACAAACAGCACATTCTTCTGAGTCAATTTAGACATTGGCACTGCAATTCATGCAAAGTCCTGAACAAATCTCCTGTATTAACCTGCAAGACCCATGAAACTCCTAACCTCAGTCACAGATCTTGATCTTTGCCATTGAAGAATGGCCTCAATTTTTGTTGGGTCAACTGTAATTCCTTCACCAGAAATCACATGGCGTAGAAAATGAATTTCTCTTACCCGAAACTCGCACTTATTGACTTTTACATAAAGTTGATGATCTCGGAGAGTTTGCAATACAATACTCAAATGTTGCGCATGTTCTTCCTCAGAAGTATAATAAATCAAGATATTATCCCCAAAGACTACCACAAACATGTCCAAATATGGACGAAACACGCGATGCATCATATCCATGAATGCTATAGCTGCATTGGCTAGCCCAAGTGGCATAACCAAAAATTCATAATGACGATATCTCATACTAAAAGTAGTCTTCTCCACGTTAGAATCCCTGATCTGTAATTGATAATAGCCAGATCGGAGATTAATCTGGGAAAAGACACGAGCTGACTGAAGCTAGTCAAATAAATCATCAATCTAGGGGAAAGGATATTTATTCTTGCAACAGACAAATGTTTTCAAGGATAAACATGATAAACAGCAAATAGCACATAGTAGATGACATCAAAAAAGACCACATCAATGAGAGCAAGATAGGTCAAAGCATCAGTGTGATGCGTCGATGTAGCAGAACACACCAATGAAGGTAGCTCATGTTTATGACATGGGTGTTCAGAGAGGATGCCAATTAAGGAAAAAAGATTTCCAAGCTGACTAGCTCAAGAGTGTAACAATAAAATCCGAGCAAGTAGCTGACATGAGAGAATCAAGAGTGAACTATTGCAGTCGAGATGATCATGAAGTTGAAACTTTGGCAGATGAATTTCAAATGATTTAGGAAAGTTAAGGAGGTAGCCAATGTGTTTAGCACACAGATCTTGAAACCAGGGATGTTCGTAAGCAAAGAGCAAACACCAAATGTTGAAGCATTAGTTTAATGTAAGGCAAAAATAGCCAATGATGCAGCAGGCAGTAGTAGGTGAATGAGTTTATCACATAAGGGCAAAGTTGAATGATTTGAAGTGTTTGAACTGTGAGGTCGATGCAGTCCCTTCAGTGTTTTGACTCGCGACGATTTACCGAAGACAAAATATCTATGGGACTTGAATCACTGGATCGACGAAGCATGATCATTGCATCGACTCACTCATTCTAGACAGAGTATTTTTGAATGAAGAACATGCTTTTTGCACAAGGACAGTTTTATTTCAATGTGCAGTAATCATTTAACATGCACCAGATATTTATTCAATCTAACTACCTCTAAGAATATGCATGCATTTCAAATGTTCTTTTTTTGAAATGTTTGACACAGATGATATGCAAATGATTCTGACACATTAGGATCAAACAGATGCACATGAGTAGATTGTAAAATGCAGGAACTCCCCCTTTATATGTGCATGCATGTCAAGGAATCTTTTTGGCATTTTTGTTACAAATGATATGGAACTAAATGTGAACATAATTGAATGCAAGAGATCAAATAAGTGCATATGAACAAACTCCCCCTTTGTAAATACACTAAGGCCACTTCCAACTCCACACCTACCCCAACCTAGACTCCCACTACCTCCACTTCCAAAACTTACAATCTGAGCTGTTATACCCTCCCCCACTTAAAAGAATTTGATCTTCCAAATTCACATGATTTTCTTTCAAAAATAATGGGATACAAGATCACTAATCCCGATAAATACACCTTCTCATATTGCATTCTCAAACTTCTCTCACCAGATCAAACTTTAAAGCATGTCAACACACAACAGTCACCATGTCCAAGAATGCAAATATAGAATAAGGCAGATTTAGAGTTACCTTCCATCGCTCCCCCATCCTTTAATGCTTGCAGCCTGTCTTGCCACCTCGGTCCATCTTGTTGCTTATCATGCGGTGCTTGCTCTTTCATGAGAGGACAACGAGCAATTCAATGGTCTCTACTCCTACAACAAATGCGCTTTTCCAGCTTTCTCCAACAATCTTCCGACCGATGCCCTCCCTTATCACAATGCTCAAACTTTTCTTTAATAGGAACGATTTGCTAGTCTACCTTCTTGAATTTCGTGTCCTTATGAGAACCATAACCTTCGTTTGACCTCTTCTTTTCATTAGTGGGCACACTATCCTTGGAACCATTACCCACTCCTTTCTTGGCAAGTCTTCCTTTGATACGCTCAGCCATATCCATAGTGTCCTCTAGCAATTGGGCCTTCTTGACCATTTTGGCATAAGTGTGGATCTCCAACGATGCCAACTGCGGAATAAAGTCGACCCTTAAATGTTTCATAAACCACTTGGCCTTCATTTTCTTTGTACAAACTAGATGGGATGCATAATGAGCCAACCTAGAGAATTGTGCTTCATAATCTACTACCGATAGACTCTTTTCCTTCAGAGATGCAAACTCAATAGCTTTCTATTGTACCCAGATAATTTTCTAGTAAAAAAGCTAAGGAATAAGGGTTCGAAAATTTTCCTAAACACCTTTAAGGCATGGGCTACCTAGCCTTTTTTACAACTCGGCGGGCCCAACCAAAGGTCCCAACTAGCTAGCCGTGACATACAGCAACATCAATTATTGATTGGGATTACTTCTGATCGCTCAGTGGCGGGCTTTTCCCACATTCTACACAGCCACTCGGGACCACCCGGGGGCGCCCCGACTACAAACCGGGACACGTGGCGGCCAGCAACAAGGCCGAGGCCTACCCCAAGATGCCTTCTTCCAACCCTCTAAGGTCAATGGGAGACCTAACTAAGTCAACCACAGGCTTTGGAGGCCCGCAATACCCATATGCGGCTCACATACGTGTGTCAGACATTTTCCCGAACACCTTGTGGGTGCGCATCTCCCAGCCCTTCTATAGTAAATTACGTGCCAGCTCGTGGCTCCAGCATATTAGTCAGGTTCTACAACAACTCTCCAGCAAGTCGGGGCCACCCTCAACCCTCAGACACATGGCGATGAGTCACATACCCTTAGCCCTCGGGCTAGCCCGGGGCTACCCTGCCAACCCGCCGTGTAACATGGCACACACCACGAGGCTAGGCACACACACCCAAAATACGTTTTCTCATCTACCACAAGCTCATATCCTCAGCCCCGGGCCAAATCTAAGGCCCACCAGTCACCTATCTGAGCCGTTCGACAACCCAATGTGTCGAACATTCACCAGAACACCTTGCGAGCGGCAACTATGACGCGACAACGACAGGCCCCCACGGGCCAATCCCAGCACGCTCGAGCACTCTGTCCTTCAAAGGACAATGTTAGACAATCCCAGAAGGTCGTCGGGGCCAACCCCGCCGCCGCGGCTCACCCCCTGGGCAAGTTCGCCCCGGGATGCGACCGCGCCCCCAGGGAGGCCAAACCGCCGAGAGGCCGCGCCTGTTGGATCTCCTCTGGATTGATAAGCAGTGTGTGTACTACTTTGACTTAATTGGTTTTAATGATTAGCAATAGATTTGTGAAGAATCGGTTGATTAGCAACCTATTTGTTTGACCTTGTTGACTGTAGAGTTGACTTTGCCAACTTTGCTCTGAAATGATGTTATGTGCCTTTTGATGACTCTTATATGTCAGATGTTCATAAATGTTGTTTGAACGTTTACACTTAGTCGGTGCATATTTTGGAATGGACGATAAAGTCTTTGCATACTTTCACCTTAAGCATATGAGGTCCATGCATAATAGGGCTGAACATCTCATCGTCATTGCATAGTGTGTAGGAATTCATGCCAGCATGATCCTAAGTCCGTGCATGTTATGTGTTAAGGTCAGAAAGCATAGTCTGTGCATGTTTCCAGTCTTACTGAAACACCAAGTCCGTGCACGTTGCACATTCCTGAAACGAAGTCCGTGCACATTTTCTCAAACGAAGTCCGTGCACCGTTTCTCAAATGAAGTCCATGCATATTTTCTCAAATGAAGTCTGTGCACATATTCTTCAAACAAGGTCCGTGCACAGTTTCTTAAATGAAGTCCATGCACATATTCTTCAAATGAAGTCCTTGCACATTCGTCAATCCAAGTCCGTGCACATTTCTCTAGCAATGGCAAACCAAGTCCGTGCACATTTCCTCAAACAAAGTCCATGCACATTCTTTGTACTATTGCATATCAAGTCCGTGCACCTTTTGCTTTGAACGACGGAGTCTGTGTATATTTCTCACGTGCTATATGAAGTCCATGAAGTCTGTGCACGTTTCTCATACATGTAAACAAGTCCGTGCATATTTACACTAGACATGTGGGAAGTCAGTGCAAGTTTCTATCTCTAACAGAATAAGGTCCGTGCAGAGTTAGAAGGAAAGGTCCAAGCCCATGCATGTTTTTTATGCATGCCTTTCTAAGTCCATGCATCCTTGCGATTCCATGTCCGTGCATACGAGGTTAGTGCACTCGACAATCAATGCAAGTTTTGCCTCTAGCCATGTTAAGTCCATGTACATCTCATTTATAAACACTAAGGGTCCAAGCACTTTTTACCTCTTGTATGGCCGAGTCCATGTAGTTCACGGTAGCACAGCCATGTAATTCAACGCATGTTTTTATTCCTGCATGTGAAGTCCGTGCATACTAGGTTTGTGGCATACAGGGTTTGTACATCTTTTATTTCATGCATACATGAACACTATGCATATTTCGTCTAGCCAATTCACATCAATTATCATGGAATGTAATAAGCTATGCATGTTCACATGAAACGACTCTATAGAGAGAATATGTATATTCATAATCAAGAGTTGATATCAATAGACACTTGATGAACAAGTATGTCAAACATGTATTCATGATAATGTTATCAAGACATTCAAGCAAGTAATATATCAAGTTGTGGCTGGAGTTGTGAGTTTTATCGTTAATGTGAGATTTTACATTAACGCAAGGATATGGGGTTTAATAATCTACCCGGATGGAAGGTCCTGGTTGATTCAAAGGGAATGCACGTGTATGGCAGCTCCGGCACGAAGCCGTTCGCTAGAGGGGAGAGAGAGAGTAGAGTAAATATTGGGGTTGCCCCCCTTTGAGAAGCCGTTGTGATCTACTTTTTATAAGCCTCGTACCGTGAGATATCAACGACAACCTCGTCTTTAGGATGTGCATAGGGAGGTGGTCGCAGGGCGCCGAGTGACGTTCGGAGTCGGTGGCCAGGGCGACGTGTGACGTGTGTCGGGCAGTGTCTAGAGATGACAATTGAGCCCTATTATTGGTGCGGTTGGAATTCGAAAAAATTAAGGTCAAAGGCGTCCGATGTGACGGGAATGCGCCGCATATCTAGATTTGGTGGGTCGTACAAAGAGCCCACGTCGGGCATTGAAGTAAAGTAGGGCCTTCTCAGAAGCACCTCACAAACTCGGTCTAAGTCAGATCGAACTCTTTATTTAGATGTGCAAATCTTCGTTGGCATTCTGCCCCCCACGGTAAACGAATTTCTAATGTCAAAAATCATTAGAAAGAGAAAAATCACATTCCGAAGAAATGGCTGCCAAAACGCCTCATCAACTCGAGGCTTCACAAATTGCTAACACCTGAGTTGAGAACTGCTTCTTCCCGACGAGAGGACTGACGTGATTTTGCAAGATGATCATATGTGAACTTTGTTGGTTGTGATCACTTTTCTTGATTTAAACCATGCTCCCGTAATCAAATCAAAGATGGAGATGATTTGCCGGGCTCAGCAGTAGACCTCACAATGCACAAGTGTGTTTTGCATCTTAGTTTCCAAGTTGCAGGGGAAGATGATGGACTCCGACGTGGGTGCAAAAAACCCTCCATGGAGGTCTCCACGACCATTTGAGTCACTGCACCAGAGACAACACCAGGCAAACCTTGATTACCAGGAACGCAAATCTGAAGTTTTCCTTTGCTTCTGATCGACTGGGAATCATAGCTTCTAACTAAAGAAAGCTAAAATGATGCTTCCAGACACCGGTTCGTGAACCGGTCCACTAGGGTCTTCCTTCACTAAACCTCATTCGAACCCAAGGTAACTTGGGTTTCTTTTGTTTGATGAGGGATGAAACACGGACTCGACACCAATTTAAGATGCAACCTGAGACTCTAGCAAGCTCGAGTTCGTCCCTAACGAGGGAAGCGTTCGGACCTGCACGGTTGAGAAATCGACAGCGAGTCAAGGGTGGTTGGCTCACTCTCGTGCCCGGATCGGGTCACGAGATGGCTCTCGCTCTCTCTCTCGTAGCGATGATTGAGTTGGTTAATGAGCTAGGATCGTAACATGCTCTCTAGTAGTGACAGTAAGAACTATACTAGGAAAGCAAGTAACTATGACTACAAGAGGTTGGCGAGTTTACCTCCACGCTCCGGGCGTGGGGAAGACGATCCCGGCTAAGACAGTAACTCCCGGTACAACAGTGAAAATTAATTACAGCAGTAAAAATGATGGCCCACTCCACGCAGGAAAGTAATAGGCTACACACGACTTCGGGAGCACCGAACTTGGGTTGGCGGGCAGCAACTCGGGTCGCTCCGGTGATGGCGAACGTCAGCAACCGTGGGGCCCATGTCCTGGTTGGCGGGCCGAGTGGGCCGGGAAGGGTACCACTGTGTCGGTAGCTCCGGGAGGGGCGTTCCCTGTGAAGGTGACTCGCTGGTTTACCTTGTGGAAGGCGAGGCGGCTGTCTCGGGAACGATTGTTGATTGTTGCCCACGAGCTGTCGCTTCTGTTTTGCAGCGCGCGACCCGGCGAGAACGGCCGTTGCGATCAGCCCTGATGTCGGATCGATGCGAGACTAGTGGCGTTGGAAAGATAACTCAAAGTAATTCGATCCCAGACTGTAGAAAAATTTTAGAACACCTCTAACATGGCCTTTGCAGAATTTTCAAGGTGCTGGTTCCCAAAACCAAATCTATCAGGATAGAATTTGATCTGCCTGAGAATTGGCATTGACCATGGCTCAAACATCAGATTCAGGAGTTGGGATCTTCATGAAAGTTGTAGATAAGGAAGTAAGGAAGATGGGAATATTGTTTGGTGACCTGAGGTCAAGGAGACTAAGGCCAATATGTTAGTTAGAGACTATGAGCTATTTAAAATGATGTCTGAAGAGACGATCTAAGAGATGTTCGCAAGATTAACAGAGATCACAAATTGTCTCAAAGGCATTGGGAAGGAGTACACCAACTCCAAGCTTGTGAGGAAGGTTCTGAGATCCCTTCCACCTGCGTGGCACACAAAAGCCATCGTCATTAAAGATTCAAAAAATATGTCTACACTTTCTTTGGACGAGCTCATAGGGTCACTCATGACCTATGAGAAAAACATGAAGAGAACTACCGAGGAAGAAACTAAGAAGAATAAAACGGTGGCCTTGAAAGCCCACCAATCTGATGTTGACTCTCAAGAAGAGGAATCCACCTATGGAAGCAATGCAGAAGAAGAGTTGGCCATGCTAACCCGCCAAGTAAAGAAATTTTTAAGAAGAAAGAAAAAATTTTAAGAAAATTTCAGGAAGGGGCAAAGAAAGTCGGCTCAGACCAAGGGCGAGCCGAGCAAGCCCAACAACGTTATTTGCTACGAATGCAAGAAGTCCGAGCACATGAGAGGAGAGTGCCCAGAGTTGAAAAGAAAACTCAAGAAGGATAAATTCAAGAAGCCCAAAGTCATGGTCACCACATGGTGCGACGAAGAGGACGAATAGTCCGACGAGGAGCTGGAGGAGCTCGAGGAAAGCTTGTGCCTCATGGCACATGAGGATGACTCAGTCGAGGTAAATTTTGATCCTGATTTTATTTCAAAAGTTGTATACGAAATACAAAAAAATCAGATCTGAAAATTAAACTCTCAAAAAGAAAATTGAAGATTTAACGCATGAGGGTACTTCCGTAAAGTTTGAGAAACTGGAATAGGAATGGTTCGAATTAACAGAAGAAAAAGAAAGATTGTTACAAATAATTTTAGACACTGAGAAAAACAAAGATGAATTGATATGTCAATTGTCTGAAATGAAAAAAGGTTTTGAAAAATTGAAAAATGAAGAAGAACTTCTAAAATCCATAAATTCGAAACTTGAAATGAAGAATGTGAGTTTGAATGAAGAAGTGGCTGAATTGCAGTCCACCTAGGTCGACCGACCCCATTTTTTGGTCGACCAAAAATGACAATTTTATTAAAAATGTGATTACGAACTCTATCAAAACTAAACCATTTGGGGTTCAAATTTGACCCCTTTGCCCATAGGGTTTTTATACACATCGAGGACGGGTTGTTTTAGGGTTTAGCAAGGGCTCTTTTGGTCTTTCACATAACCTTTTATGCACATATATAAATGTTGTGTTTTCTACACTTGGAGAATAAGGAAGAGAAGGAATGAAAGGGGATAGGCCACATGTAGGAGAAGAGAGGGATTTCTCTTGAAGTATTCACATTTTCCATCCTTGCAGGTGCGATTTAGGTTGTCATCCTGAAGATCTACATCCCTCCTCAAGCATTCAAGCACTAACGAAGTTGCATCTCCAAAGAGAAGCTCGTTCGTCGATGTTGTAATTGAAGATCGACCTCCACTGTGGAAGCATCAAGCAAAATCATCTCCAGGCCCTTCATCACATGAGAATATATTTATGGAATCTTCCTACATGTTTTTCTGATGATTTCTACCTTATCTTTTGAACATGCATTGATTATTTTCTCATTTTTCTGAACTAAGAATCTGTGTGTGTTGAATCGTTTGCGTACGGTTGTGGGATTATTGTGCTACGACTGTTGCAGCGCATGTGTGAGTGTTGTCATCCGTGGTCAGATCATGTAGGAGATGACGTCTCCGTGTGTTTGGAGCGTAAGCTCTGTGCACTTCAGTTCGAAGTGAGTGGATCCTCACCGGTTCAGTGAGGGGTGGACATAGAGAGCCCGTCGTGGTCCCGAACCACCTAAAAAATCTGTCTTGCATCTTGTGCGATTGTGCTTTGCTTGTCTATATTCTTCATATCAATCGTGTGAGAGTAGAGAGTTCGAGAGACTTTGTTCGTGTAGAGCGTAAATTTTGTTTGATCATATTTTGTGTTGGTAGTTATTTTTATTCTGTTGTGTAAATTTTAAAAACTACCATTACGTTTGGTGGGGACAATTTAACCCCGTTCTTGTCCATACGTGCATCTAGGGACAACAATCTGGCATCAGAGCAGGTCTCTGATTTTTTGGACAACCTCTTTTGTTAGGCTTCTGTCATTCTCTTTCTTCTTTTCTTTCTTTTCTTCTCTGCCAGCATAGGAACACTCGGTCAGAGCTTAAGACCTATAGAAGTAAAAGTTAAGAAAAATTAGGAATATTTTCAGTGTCAACATGCACGAAACTTTTGCCTTCTTCTGCCGACTCTTCTCAGCAGTCAGGGCCTTTATGGAAGCCAACATTAACCACTTCCCGGGGTCTTTACGCTTAGACCCCCACTGCTCTGGTTCCCCTTCCCGAGCGACTTGCTTGCCCTTGTCCCAGGCAGAAGAGGGACCGACTTGTTGACACCTATTTTTACCTTTGAGTTGAGTCATTCTTCTTACCATCATTTTTGATGCCTCGAGTTGTCCATTACTTATTGGGCCATTTCCAAACATATCTTTGGGCTCATTTTATGGGTATTTCCTCCCTGGCTAGGCTTGCTCCCGAGTTCGGGCTTAATGGGCCTTGATTTCACTGGGTCTTTTGGGGAAAATGGGCTTATTTATCCTGTTTTATTAATTTTCACCACCCAGACTAAACGCGGTCTAGCGATAGACCGTGTAGAAGGATGGGTGGTCATATTGGAGACCGTTATTTCGCTAAGGGTCCCACACCGGTCTGCCTGCGGATTAATTGGCTATTTTCTAATTTTCCACCGACAACCCAATACACGGTCTTTCAGTGGGCCATTTATGCAAGTTAGGTGGTCCATCATTAGACCGTTTAGTGGCCAGAGTCCTAAACGGGTTGGTCTTTCAGATAAATATCCATTTATCTAGTTTTTATTGATTTATCACCGACACTATGTAAACGGTCTGGCAATGGGCCGTTTGGTTGATCAGATGGTCTATCAGTGGACCGTTTGTATCCTGGGAGTCCTATGCCAGCTAAATCAGTCTGTTCTATGGGATAAATGGCTTATTTGTCTAGCTTTAGACCTTATGTATGGGTGGGCGGCCCATCGTTTGACCGCATATACGGCCGAGATCCTTGGGCTGGCTAGGTTTTCTCCCTCCACACATGGATAAACTGGTAGCTTGTTCCACCATTTTCTCCGTGGAATCTCAATCAACTGCTGACCTATGCCGACGTGCCACGCCAGGCGATCTGCGCCGCGACCGTGGACGAATATGTGCCGCGCTGGATGAAGGAGCAAAACGTCACCGGCGGCTTCCAATATTCAACCGACTTCGGCAAGCGCACCATGCCGACCGGCCCCGTAGTGTGGGAAACCTACAAGGACACCAACGAAATCTTCCAGAATCCGCCGGTCAAGCCGCTTCCATTCGACGCTGCGCCGATGATTCCCAAAGCATGCGCAGCGTTTGCGAAGGAAGATCCCGCTGCAGCGCTGCACGTGCTGCGAGATACCACTCAAGCCTTCAGCGGCAAGCCGCTGATCGACCAAAACGGACAAAAGGTCTGGTACGAGGTCAAGGTGAACCGGGCTTACTACGACTACGTCGTGAACAACGGCTTTTACGACAGCAGGAAGCAAGTCGGCAAAACCATCAATTTCCCCAGCGCGAGCAATGTCACTTCGCAGGCGCCGGTAGTCAAGGTCAAAGCGGCATGGAAAATCATGGGCAAGGGTGATGTGCCCGGCTTGTTCTATACGGCCAAGGCTTTGCTGTACGATGAAAAGACCAATACCTGCTCCGATGAGCCTGTCGGCCTGGTCGGTTTGCATGTGGTCCAGAAGACCCAGCAGTTCCAGCAATGGGCGTGGGCTACGTTCGAACATGTGGACAATGCACCGAGCAAGGCAGTGACCGAAGGCCACTACAATTTCTACAATCCTGCATGTTCCGCGACGCAGTGCCCGCCCAACACCTATCCCAGTCCGACCGGCCCGACCCAAGTGCTGCGCGTGGTGCCCATTGACAGCACTGCTACCGGAACCAATACTACGTTCCAGGCTGCGCTGAAGAGCCTGCGCGACGACAACGTCTGGCAGCACTACATGCTGGTCGATGCGCAATGGGGCCCGCTCACTGCGGAGCTTCCGCTGGGCAAGCCGCAACAACCCCAATACTTGGCCAACGCGACCATGGAAACCTATCTGCAAGAGCCGGAGCCGGCCAGGGCACCGCATGGCTGCATCAATTGCCACGGGGAGTTCGCAAAGACGGATGGAAGGTCTGACGATCTGGATTTTCTGATATGACTTTTAACATTACGCATAGACTTAGCACTTCTTATACCTCTGATATTCCATATCAGTATGGAACCATTCATTGAGAAAGGGAACATGATTGTTGACCACCAGCTAAGTTTTGAAATATGTGCTCGCCCTGCTTGCATGCTTGCCTATAAGGTAGTTTAATACACTCCCTTTTGAATTTCCTAGGACCATATCTCCTTGAATAAATGATGTTGCTCCAATTCTAGATATGTGTGTATCACGGCATACACTGAGGGGAAAAACTAATTTTTGGTGGGTGCATGTGTCGAGGGAAAGAGTCATAGCTATGTTGTTAACGTAACTCACAAAATACACCTAAGATGAAACTCCCACACTTCGCACACAATGTGATCAATGATCTATAACCATAGGGATGCCAGAAATTCTTCCTAGCACTTCATGAATGCTCGAATTCCTATACTCACATGAAAGGTAATCATGAGAAAAAAGTTGCCTCCCCTCTTCAAAAAAAATGATAAAAAAAGTGATGAAGAAGTCGAATGTGAATCCAAGTAGCTGGGAATCCCCATTGAGACACATGAGGAGACTCGCGCGAAAATGGTGAAGTAAATTCCATAATAAAATCATAATAAGTGATGAATCCTAGTAGTCAGGAATCTCCATTGAGACATGAGGAAACTCGCTCTGAAAAGTGAAGTCAAAATTTCAAATAAACAAGGCAGCTGTGTGAAGCTTCCTAAATTCGAAAGCTTGAAATGTATGTGTAGGCTCTAGAGTAATCCTCGCCTGTTTGATAACGGGTTAAGCCCAGGTAGGATAGGTTAACTGGGGTCGAGTGGACTATTCTTGGTTTGACATTTTTTTTCTTAACCGTGGTCAGATAGGGTTAAAGTGGATTAACTCCTAGAAAATAGGTGGAATGAGCTAATCCACCCCAGCTTGGGTTAGGGGTCGGGTGGGCCACCTGCCCCTAACCTACCCCGTTATCAAACTCATGCCTAGTGTTGCTTAGAATGTCTACTTATCCCTATGTTTAGGGTTCACTGCTCATATACCTTCACTTTCACATCACAGAGAAATTATCTTAGGTGGTCACAATTTCAAGAATGACGCCACGAGAGCGGTTGCCATTCTCCTGTGCTCTTCTTCTTCCTCCCACCGCCAAGCTTAGTCTCCCATGATTTTTTTTATATATAAAAAATGAAAATAGAAAGGGATACACACTTACATTCTTTGGTGCTGGCTCCATGTAGCCTCATCGCATTGGCTGGCGGGGAGGAGGAGGTGGCGCGCCATCACCACCATTGCGGTCCCCGTCACCGCGAGCGTCTTCTCCATCACCACCGTCGTCATCATTCCTTTCTTCCTCTCCTATTTATTCTTCTCTTCTTTCCTCTTCTCTTCTTCCACGTCACCGGTGTGCTCCGTTGTTGGAGCTTCATCTGCCGCCGGGGCTTCATCCATCGCGGGAGGGACGGCCTCCCTGGCGTGTTCTTCGTCATCACAAAGGACGACGACGGGTGCCATTACCCATCATCTCTTGCTAGAACTTGAACCGCCAGCGTACTCCATCGAGAGGGAGGGTCATCACCGGTGAGTTTGCAGAGAACGGAGAGGGTGAAAGCAGAAAGAATGGCGGGAGATGGAGAGATAGAGGCTTAACAAGAGGGTTTTAATGTTTACAATTTCAAATGAAATAGTGACTAGAGGAAGGGCATCAGTCAGATATTAAACACCCATGTGTGAAGGCATTTTTTAGAAGAAATTTTAATTTTTTGGAAATTTTGGATAATAGCGACTGGTGTAGAGGCGTTATATCATGATAAAATAGCTGTGCAAACATGCGCTGTTTCTTTGCGTGTATTTAGAAAATTAAGGCTGTGAGGTAATTATGTGGTTGTCATTCGAAGGTCATTCGTAATAGGGGACCGTGTGAAGGGCGTTATTTCTGAGTAAACGATAACATACGGAGGCGCTATTTACATTTTGAATCTTTAAAAAAAATTAAAAAATGTGCTGAAAGATAGGAGAAAGAATAGAATTAATGATAGGCAACAGTTTGAGGGGTGTTGTTTCCTTAACAGTGACTTTTTGTGAAGGCGCTATCTCTAAGCTCTTTGGGTTTTGTTTTAATTGTCAAAGCTTAAGTAGCGCCCATGATGGAGGCGTGGCGACGCTTTCTAAGGAGCACTCCGAGCTTGATCGGAAATGCGGCCAACTCTCTTCTGAAATCGGAGTTCTCCGTCACGAGATCAGGCTCTATCGGACCCAAGCCAAGGTTGACTAGGCAAAGATTCACTCCCTCACCAAGCAACTCACGAAGGCAAGCTATCGAGCTGACTTGAGACCAGGCTTCTTGAGGAGGATCGTCGGGTCCACGAAGCCTGCTTTAAGGTGTGGGAGGCCGAGAGGAAGGAGTTCTAGAGGCTTCTCCAATTGACCGAACAGCAGGTGGCGGAGATAGAGGAGCTTTAGGGTCAACTCCAGGCGGCCGAGCAAGAGTTGGGGGGGGGGGAGAGAGTCCAAACGGTAGAAAAGTACCTTGGATCAGAGGAATACAAGGAGATCTTAAAAGGGAGTGCTCTCACCTTTTATAGGCAAGGCTTTAGGCGGGGGTTGAGGAAGGTCTTTGCTCAGGGCTTCGACCAAGTTGTTTGGCTAGTCCAATTGCAGGTCGTGGATGAGCTGGTGTTCGAGCCCGGGCAACGGTATGACTCGGGCGAGGAGACCACGACCCCCCTATCTACTCTAGAGCCTTTCGGCTTAGATGTGTGCACGAGCTCAGACGATGGAGGTGAGAGCATGACGCTTTCCACAGGAGGGGGTGTGCCGGCCCCGACCACTTCGGGGGACTCCTTGGTCCCAGCAGTTCCCACATCGTTAATGCCTGGACTGGAGGTACCTTCGCAGCCCCCCAGTGCAGTTGTTTCTTCGAGCGTCGACAGATCATCAGCTCCTGCAATTCAAGAGGGCCAGGCATCCCCCCGAGCGTCATCCCCGATCTTGCTGAATTGAAACTTGTCTTGTATTCCTCTCTCTCTCTCTCTCTCTCTCCCCCCCCCTCTCCACGTATGTTAATCAAGAGTTTTCGCACCATACTTCTCAAGAGTTTTCGCACCATACTTGCGCCTATCTCATCGCCATATCTCCCTACGATTCACTTATCGAGGTCAGGGATCCTGCGTGTTATTGAGGCGACAATTCTGCCTATGCGGGTTTCCAAGCGTTACGTATGTGCAAAGTTCGCGTTTTCTGAGGTTTACTTCGCCACTTGATCTCCACTTGATTGGCTTTAGAATGATCTTGAAAAGTTTGGATCTTGATGAAGAGTAGCTGGATGGATCACTGTTCACATAGGTTCTTGCAGCAGTCTTCTTCCTCTCCTGATAGCCTCCCTTGAATCCTCGTGGATGATTAGGGTTTCTTGATGCAAAGATGTGTTTTTATATCACTTGGGTTGGGCAAGGGATGGTCAAAAATAGCATCCCACATTTTCTAACGAGCTTGGAGGCTAAAGGACTCAAAAGTCCAAAAGAGAAACTTACCCATGTTGGTGAAATCACAAGTAAGCAAAAGGGGATTCAAAGGGGTTGGTTGACTGAATTTAGTCAGTCGATCGATCGATCTCTGAGAAAACTTGAACTTTTCAACTCTGAAAAATTCGGTCGACCAAACTACTGCCATTGGTTGACCGAACTCTGTAACATTTCAGAGTTCTTGGTTCTAGGAGATTTGGTCAACCGATCCATTGCTGTTGGTCGACCGAAACTTGGAATTTCTATAAAAAACAACATTATTAGCCCATACATCATTTCCACATGGAAAAGGCATTGTATCCTCATCTTTTTCCATTCATTTTGAGTATATTTGACTTATTCTAGGCATCTTGGAAGCATGATTATTTTGAGCATTTGATCATAATAGAAATGGCCTTGATTGCCTTCTTGTGCTTGCTCTTATGCAATTATGCACGGCACATGACCATTAGCCATTTCGAGGTTTTGTTATCATCAAATCAATTGGGGAAGCTTAACACAAACTAAACAGCTCAAGTTGGGGTCCAAAATTAGAAATACTAATCTGATTGGTGTGCCGATTATTCCAACATGACTTGGGTGGTGAGAGTTGCTTAAGAAAGCTGACGGAATCTAAATTTGATGCCTGGTTTGGGCTCGACGCCTAAATTACCTATTTTTAAACTAAGTTTAAAATCAAAAGGCCTGGTTTCTGAGATCCAAAATCTGAAATAGCTATTGATTGATGTGCAGATTGTTCCGACATGATTTGGGTGGTGAGAATAACTTGAGAGAGTTGACAGAATCTAAATCAAATACGGAAATTTTGTGATCATCTTACTGTCATGAAAGTCCACAAATCGCGGGAGCACAAATTTCCTGGATTCCAAGATTATGTCTGCTTTACTAGGGATTTTGGCAGAAATACCTATTTCTACTGAAGCTTCACTTGCTTTTTCTTTCTCCTTTCTCTTCTTCCTTTCAGGGACTTCCTCGCTTTCCTCGACCTTGATCTCTTCTTCCAGCAAAAGCTCTGCAGCTTTTCTCTTTCCTTTGGCTGAGTCCTTTTGAGCGGATTCGGAAGGAGCACCTCTTGCATGCACCTGTTTGGTCCTTCTCTCATGATGTGGGGGCTCTTCAGATATCCTGGCAGGACGCTCGACCTCTGTAGGCAACTGCTTCTCTGATACTTTCTTCTTCCCCTTGCTCTCTGTTGCCGGAGAAAACATCGTAGACGATGACGACGGAGACAATGTCGATGCTTCAGAAGAGTAATGAAAGCTAGCAACAAAGCGAGTGGAAAGAATGTGAAGAGGCGGGTAGAAGAACCGCAGAGAGGTGAGACCGGAGGGACGCTCGCGGCTGGGGTTCGTGAGTGCGGGAAGGTCTCGCTTGAATGCGGAGGGTATGATTGGCACTTTAGGGTTAAACAATATATAGAATATACACCGCCTTTACCCGATAAACATTACGTACCCAAACTACCCCTCTCGTACATAAAAAAATACCTCTCTTCTCCTCTGTTATGGTCTTTGGCGTATTAAGCTTATATCTTATACGATTATTCCTCAAAAATCATCTTTTAATGCACAATTAATGGAGAAAAATATTTTAATCATAGTATAATGCCTAGTAAATATAAATCATCAATTTTACTCATTATTTTCATTAGATAAAATTGATTTCAAAGTAAGTCTTATATTGTTTTTAAGTCCTGTTTCAACTTCTGAAGTAAACACAGGGTCAACCATATCAACTATTTCTTTTCTTTTCTTAAATGAAGCAATTCGGTATGACTAGCATTTTTACTCAAGGAGACATGTTTATCAGACACCAGAATCCCTGGTTACTCAGCACTGTCTACTTTTATTCCATCCTTCAGGAAAAAAGATAGCTCATTATCCAACTATGTTTTCTCACAGTGGCCGTCATCTACATAATTAAGTTGCACCTTTATCACCATCATCATTTGCTATGATCACCATCATGAACATGTACACCTAAGTGTAAGTCCTCGTGCGATGGCAACATTGTGAATAAGGCCCCAGAACAAGGTCGGGTGGGTCATTCTCACGAATAAGTTATTTCTATTTTTATTTTCACTTATTCTCACAAATAAGTTATTTCTATTTTTATTTTCACATCCATTTCTGTTTCTAAATCTAGAAGTAAAATGAAAAAGGAAGTTTTCACTTCCATTCATTTGCTACTTTGACTAAACTTCAAATCTTCAAGTTCCATATGACTTCATATACTCTATGTAATAATTAAAATTGTAAACTAATAAGTCTTGTTACAACTATGAAAGATAAACTTCAAACTTGTAAAACATATTAGTTATCAGTTCCAAAAAAGTCTAAACGTAACAAAACTACACCACAAATAATATCACTAATAAAACTCTCACAATCCACATGTAAATCTATAAACCCTCAAATCGGATGGAGTAGAATCTCATCCTATTGTTTAAACCATTTACTTACATGTGTGTGCACGTGTGTGTGTGTACATGTACTTGTCATCGAAAATATATTTGTAGATGAGAAAATAACTATTTTCGTTTGTGACTTCGATAGTTGTTTGAGTTTCCACTTTTTGCATGTAATAATTAAGCTATTAGGTGGACTTGACCAATGGTTTTTCTTGTGAAGGGAGGTTCTGTCCTTTTTTTATTTTATTTCCTGCACGTCGATCTGTTTTTGACAATTAAAATGAAGTTCTCCATCCTCTCTCGCTCTCCGTAGATGCAAGTTTTGCCCCCGGACAGTGTGATTAATACATGTAGAACATGTACGTAGCTTATGTAGAGGTAGAAATCTAGTTTCTACGTCACGTACCACCTTTTCTATTTATTGAATGAGGAAGTCATCTCGCACTAGTGGAGGTCTTAAAGTACCAAGAAACAGGAGATATCAGAATGAGTCTCGGGTGTTACCCCAGAGGACAACCCTCTGATGCTTAAGTCAGCAATGAAAAAATAGATGTATAAAAGAATGGGCTAAGCCCATTAACACGTTTTATTTATTTATTTGTTACTTTTCTTTTAAGAATTAATACATGGGCCAAGCCCATTAACACATATGTATGGTTTACGTAGAAAAAGAATGGTCACAAGCCCGTTAACATGATTCAGCCTCATCCATTTATTAAAAGAAAATAACAATTTTATTTTCACGATACGAGATTATCAGATAAAAATTGGAGATCACTCAACTAACTTAATCGTGTGAGCCGCTTTGGGGCGTCATAATATAATATAAGATTTACTCACGATAATGTCAAAAATTACGTGTCTACATCTACTAGTAAAATTTATTTGCCCAATTTTATTGGAACCTAGAGGGCAAAATGGGAAATAGAACGACTCCTATTCATTGTTTCAATAACACCACTAGTAGCATAATATAGCTAGTTCTTTCATAAGTCTTTATGACACCAGTTTATGTTGGCACCAGTACCGATGAATATCTGACATTTTTTTCACTGCTCAAGGCTGTCTATAGTAATGTGTCCTGGAATAATAATACCATTAGTGATCTTACTTAACTTACAAATTTGTAGTACCAGTGTCTCGGGGAGGGCATGTTAGGGAGTCTTGATGATGATTTCAAGTATTTTGCCCTTCTTATAATCACTCGAAAGAGCGATTGGTACTTTAATTGATTTTATAGGTAAATAAAAAAGGATTAATGAAGTCTTCATCGCTATCGTTTGAATAAGGCATGGATGTTGAAGATTTTTCTTTTAGTTCCTCTTCTTCTTCCGAATCTTAAAAATAATGTTTAGAAGAGGAAGTCTTTTGTGATGAAGCTAAGCGTGGTGGCAACTTAGACTAGAACAATTGTCGTTTTCACTGTCATTGTCAAAAATAACTTTGGAAGATTACATCATTTGTACATGTATTTGTTCTTCATCAGTTGCAGTGTTTGAAAAAAAAGAATTGTCAGATTCCAACATATGAATTTTTGTATCTTCTTCTAGTGTTATAGTAAATTATTCTGGTAATTCCAAAAACTCCCAGTAAGAATTTATTTCGACTATTTGAAACAATACACTTATGTGACGCGGATGGTACAGGCCCTGGCGCGCTGATCGGCGTAGCGTTCAACGCCGACGATGTGATGAACCTGTTTAACAGCTATGAAGAGAACGAATACTTCCAGTTAACCGGCTACACGTCTGGTTGTGATTTCAGTTTGACAGCACTCTGGGATACTCCCTTCGTGCCCTCCGTGGTATTCGCCGCGGCGAGCCCTGATCTTGGCCTCTGGACCGGTGAAGGAGATGAAGGTATCAGCCCGGATCAAGATAATGATGAACTTTTAAGCCCTGAATATGCCTAAAGAAGATGTAGATAAAGTGACGCTTGTAGCGGTTCAGGAGCTACCGGATGCGGTAACGCCGACCAAAGACTGGAAACTGGTGATGGCCGACCCAACGCCAGGCAGCAAGAAAGCATACGGCGCGCCCATCGAGGTAGCCGGCGCTATCATCGCCGAGCAGATGGGGTCGGCGGCCAATACCCCCGACCGGGTGTACGAGATCGGTGGCACGATGCCAGAAGGCGTGACTTTCGAGAATGACGACAATCCGTCGTCTCCGACGTTTGGCTTGCCTATCATCCTCAAAGACCCTTACCTGGACGGTAAGGAGTTCAGCCTGTTCCGCCGCGGTACTGAATACATGTGGAAGGGACCGCAATGGCAAAACGATGTGCCAGATGGCGGCATTCGCCTTACGGAAGTGGGTGATTACTTCGCCGACGGAGCGCTGTATGCGCTGGTGTTCAAGCCGGTGATCAGCAGCGTGATATCCACGCCTGATGCTGTCGCGCGGTTCACCAGCGGCGTACAGGTGGTTACCGGCGATGTGACCGCTGGGCCGTCGTTTGACCGGAAGATGATCCTGCTGCAGGCGGCAACCGCCGTGGCGCCGACTTACATCCTCAATGCCGCTTACCCAGAGAACGTGCTGTTCGTAGCACGCACGGGCGGCGGCATGCAGAAGCAGTCCATCATCGCACCGCCTGGCGGACAAACAATGGTCCGCGGAGTCGCCGTATCGCGTGTGGTGCTCGGTGAAGTAGATCATTTCATCGGCGTACGCATTGGTACGGTGTGGTATGCCGTATCGCAGGGTGAACTTACTTGCATTCATACAACATGTAATTACTTTAAGCAAGCCTATACTTGAGATATAATTCCTACAAAGCGTTCACTCATCAAGTATTCTTCCCTTATTTTTCAGGTAATTCTGATGACGAGGTTCACTCGGAAGGGAATGGACTTGAGTGAAGAGATTAGTGCCACTCGACCCTTGAAGTGTCGATCTAGTCATGTCCTTTTTTCACTTTATTGAGTCAATCATTGTAATTTTTCCTTATTGAGTCAAGATGTATCTTTAGTAACTATATGAGGTTGTGTAATGGAATTTCTTAACAGTTATCATGAATAAAGGATTTGGTTATCTCTACTTTTGCGCACTCTGTCTATGTGTCGAATACACTTATGCTCTGATTGACATGATTGATATAAACTCGTCACGCATACTGGGTACCTTCCGTGCTCGGGGCGTGACAACCAATCTGGGGTTGACGTCGCTGCATTGACAAGCTCTCCACATTGGTCCAATAGGTTTGCACCTGCCCTTGCAGCTTCATCTTTGCGTAGCAGACTCTTTAGTGGTCCGTCATCTCAAACAACTCGAAGTATCAGTCCATACTAGCCTCCCAATCCAAATAGACCTTTGGGTCCAGGGACCCATCAAAAGGGGAAGGGTCCTTACGCACGTTCCTAAGAATGTGGTCATCTTCATCGTAATCACAATTTTGTCGTTGGTCACGATGGTCACGATGGTCACGACCCTAACTCCCATACTCGTTATCAGACTCATAATCATCCACCTCGGGGACTCGACGCCTCCTATCATCAACCCCGTGAGCCCTAGCAGCAGGTTGCTGAGCCGACTCCTGTTGACCATTCGAAGGCACAGGGTGTGCTCCAATGGGGCCCTCTCTAGAATGACTACTCTCTCTACCAAATCCTAAATAGACTTGTCCGATTCTTCGGCCCGATCTTCTAAGTCTTTCATTCTTCCTTCCAAATGTGAGCCTAAGCCATCTACACGCGTACTCAACCCATCCATATGGGTATCCAATCAATCCATAAGACTTTAGAACATGTTAGCCACAGAAGGCTCATCGGGACTACGGGCTCAGGGATCCGCCATAGGTTGTGGTGGTGGTGAGTATTGGGTATCTCTATGAGTGGGCATGCAATGACATAGAAATTGGAATGCATCGACTAATGCGAAATAAAGAACATAGACTCAACCAATACCCAATACGTGGTGGAGATATCAATCTGAAGATCCAACTAATGCAAGGATGCTACCTTCCAAATAGGCGTAACCTATCGTCTATCAACACCTTTTCATATACTAGATATAGGAATGGAATCTAACTCCTTGGACAAGACTACCCTAGACTCAACTTTGCTCTGATACCACTTGATGCGGGATGGGATGCAAACTGCAGACTCTAGGTGATGATGTGACTAAATTGATGACGTGACCAATGACGATGCAAGCAACTCGACACCAAAAGAGCTCCCAAAGAGGAGTATGTATCCTCAAAAAGAAATGCAAGCTCACATTTCGTCCCAAGCGAGGGAAAGGCAAGGATCTACGTGGTTGAGAAACTGACAGTGAGTCAAGGGTGGTTAGCTCACACACGTGCTCAAATTGAGTCACAGGATGGTCACGCTCACTCACTCGTAGTGGTGATTGAATTTGATCGAGCTAGATCTCCTATCTCACGCAAGAAGTGGCATTCAGACACATATGGAATAAGCACATGTGACTAAAGAGGAGCGAAAATGTACCTCCACGCTTGGGGAGTGGGGAAGACTTCTCGGCCAAGACACGTAACTCCTGGTACAGTAAATATCGAATAATTACAGACCTAAATTTATTTCCCACTCCATGCAGGGAGGTAATAGGCCACACAATGAATCCAGAAGTGTCAATCTTGAGTCGATGGGTCACAAGCCGAAGGGGCTCTTTGGGGCAGAGGCGAGCTGCTGGTCCGATTGGGTACTATTCAGATCGGTAGGATAGCAAGCGCGTGCGATCAGTAGAACGGTGGCCTCCAGGTGTCTCCAGGTTGTGGCGATTGACCGGGATGATGTCGGAGTGTCCCTTGTCATTCCACTAGAGCGGCTTTCATTGGATCTCAGATGAAGTATTGAAGGGAGACCTGAAACCCAGATCTATCCCGCAGTACTGTAACTAGACAAATCTATGCGACCCGGTGAAAATAATCGTTGCGCTCATATCCGAAGTTGGATCGGGTTGAAATCAGTGCCGTTGCGAAGGGCACTCGACGATCTTCAACATATCAGGATTTGAGAACCATCCACCGTGCCGATTTTCCAGGAAAAACTCTGCAACATGGATCTCGTGCTGGCAGGGTGTGCAGGGTAGACTGTAACCTGCCTGAAGATGGAGATTGACCAAAGGGGAAACGATGGATCTGGATCAAGGGGTTAACATGGATCAAAGAGGGGGAAGTGGGGGTCGTGCACACCAAATTTGGTGGCGATTAGAGAAGGTTTAGGGGGCGGGAAAAATTGTTTGTAGGGTTCTGTCTCGCAGGTCTGTGATAGGCAGACTGCGTGGGGTGGGAAAACAAAGGTTGGAAGGGAATCAAACGGTGATGGATTGGAGTAAAAATTGAACTGGGAAGAGGGGAGGACGTAGGGAAGAGGCTGTCAAAGTTTCGTGAGGATCAGACGGTTGGATTGGGTGAACACACCTTTTCTTTCACGTTCTGTCCTACTTCACGGAGCTCTAGACAGCAAGCCGAAAGATGGCTTAGGGCGGCTCGCTGGTGGCTCTGATGGCGGCGACGGTGGCGGTGGCTGAGCGTCGCACCCAGCGGAGGTGGTAAAACTTGGAATCACTCCAAGGAAGAGGTCGTCTCACCCAAGAATTTGCAACCGTCTCAGCTGCAGGGGGGAGAGGAAGAAGAAGAGAGGTAGAGGAAGGAGGTGCGCCCTTGGCTTCTCCACACAATGTTTCAGCAAAAATGATTCATTAATTTTCTTAATTGAAGAGATTACACCATATATCCACATGACAATCCCTAAACCTAATTAAGACCCTACATGGCTTAATTACCCTCAACAATACGTAATGGGGAGAGGGAATAACTAAGGGAGGGTTCTCCCTTTTTTCAACGATAGGAACTTGGAAGGGGGGGCGCCCCTCTCTCCATGGTCAAAGAAGGCAACAAAAAAAAGAGGAGGAGATGTGGACACTTGGACCACATGTGAAAAATGAAAATGAGGGGGAGGGGAGTTTCTCTTGGACTTGTGTGCTCCCTTGGACAAAATGTCAACAGCCTAGTCGGGCCAAATTTTTAGGCCCGACTAAATATCTATGTGTGAAGAGAAGTCTGACGGCTTGACCCAAAATCGAGTAGACTTATTGAACATTCTGATCGGCTTGACTCGTTGACAGCCTTACATTGCAGATCCAGAAGAAAACATCCTCTGGTTCATGACTTGTCACTTACAAGGGATATGAATGGTGGGAGATAAATTGAGGAAATAATCTTAATGATGATTTGCTATCATTATTTATAGCGAAAGGTAGGCTTTCCTTCGATTGCGTTTTCCCCAATAGGGCCAATCACCCAGCTCACCTGGCTCTTTCGAGGTGAGAATTTCTAGTTTACGTTTAGTAATTGTCATTGATTCTTGCCTTACTTAAAAAAAGAAACCTTCTGGTTGGAGGTGAAGCACCTCATCGAAAAGTTATAAAAATAAATAGATTCTTGGATTTGCTTTCCACGCATCTCGATCGGGCTTTTAAGTGTTCGCACCAATGTAATTGGCATGCCTTTTCGGCGTCATTGGACTTTGATTGAATCCTATTGAGTCATACTTTTCTCGGAGATAATTAGTCACTCCACTATGTGTGAAAGTCTATATAAGAGCAAATTAGTCATTGCAATCTATAAATTCAACTGAGTTAATTGCAAGAAAATGACGATATTTCAGTAGGTAAATAATTATTATCTAATATGAGTGTACTGATCCATCAAAGCGTAAGGACGTTAAGAAGTTTCCCTAGATAAAAAAAGGACAATCGCCATTCTGGCAATTTCTTTTTTTACTGGTATAATCTCGCTGTTCGACTACAATTTACTTTTTGTCCTTCGAGTTAAGTTTCATATTTCTTTTGTTAAGATAAATATGAGTTGTGTCCATATCCTAACAAAGCTTCTAAATCATTAAATCACTCCTCTTGTGATGACATACATAATATTAAAAAATCAGAAAGCTAAGCACATCTGCAAAAAATCACCACATACAACAACGACGTCTAATGCTACACCCTTCTCCACAACATGAACCATCTCCACAATCTGAAAATCAAAAAACTCCAAAAACACAGCTGAAGACTCGACCTCCACAAGGGCTGTGTTATGTCAGTTCTCCCGAACATTAGACAAAGATGGTTTGTGTATTGTACGTCTAAACTTTACTATTTCATTGGACGATCCTCATATATCTCAGTCCTTTGTTGTATGTGTGCAAATTAAAGGTATAGAATTATTACCTCAGTCAGTGTATGCAACGATTGCTTCCCGTTGTATCTTCCATTTAACAAATTCAGTAGTATCTCATTTCCGACAACCATATGGATTACAATTACCGGTAAACTTAAATAAAAATATAAAACATGTGGCACCCATGTTAAATCTTAAAGGATTTGTCCAGGGATTTCCTGCCATTGAACAGTTTATTACAAACACAGAATTTATGGGAAAAAGATAAAAAAAGAAATGGATGTCTAAATACCCTGAACAACATTCATTAAGATATTCCAAATTACAGTTAATAGATGCTCTACCAACCACTTCCACTACCGCTTCTTGTTCGGACCTTCCCCCAATACTTCATGTATTACACGACCCACCTGTCTCCTCGGTAACCAATTCTCCCAATCGAGATGCAACTGCGATACGAATGATGAATACTACCTCAAACACTGGAGAACAGTCAACTAGTTCTTCACCTATCTTTATTACTCCATAAAATAGCCTATGGCCACCAAAAATGGCATATAAAACCACCACAGCTGAACAGCAAGTTAAATCAAAACCTGAGTTAAGAGCAGACTGCAGCTACTTGTTATTACATAATGCAGAAAATTCGCAACAGTAGAAATAAAAGGTGAGACAGTTAAATTACATTACTCATTGGACTTCGTTTGCTGAGAATAGCTTCAGAAAGGTAGATAAGCAGCTATCAGAGATTCTGCAGAACATAGAGGTATTAAACACATTCGTACAAGACTTAAGGCTACAAACTCAAAGTGCTAAACAACACGTTGTGCAGCATCATCAGTCACATATTTCCCTTTTACAGAAGCAACAAGCTATTGATTTTTTCAGCTTTAAATCAGAAAATCAGCAAAAAAATCAGGTTACCTGCAGATCCTACTAAAGCATGGATAAAGATGATGAGGTCAAAATTACCGAAAAGAGAAATGGGCAACCTGGTGACCGACTGCAGAGATCACCGGGATCTTGCAATCCGCAATGGCACGAATAAGATGTTCATCGTTGAAGCCCCAAAGGTCTTCCATGCTGCCTCCCCCGCGAGTCATGACAATCACGTCAATATCACTCAAGGCCTCAGCTTTTTTAAGAGCCGCTAACAATGATCTCGGAGCTCCGTCACCCTGAACCAAGGCCGGAACAATCAGAATATCAAGCCACAAAGATCTTCGCTTCATGACATTCAAAAAATCCTGAAGAGCAGCTCCGTGTTCAGCGGTAATAACCGCAATACGTTTCGGGAAAAGAGGAATTGCTTTTTTTCTTTCAATGTCGAACAGGCCTTCGGAAGAAAGGCGTGCTTTCAGTCTTTCATACTGAAGCTTAAGCTGGCCTTCACCGGCAGGAAAAATTCTTTTCGCAAGTAATTGGAATGTTCCGCGTTTAGCGTAAACACTGATAGGGCCGACGATGACAATCTTGTCACCGTCTTTGAGATTTCTAATTAAAGGATTTCTGAGAGCATCGCCCTTGAAGAGGGCACATGAGATAGAGGCGTTTTCATCTGAGAGAGTGAAGTACCAGTGGCCGGCGCCTGAGGGAGAAAGATTCGTTACTTCTCCCTGAACCATCACTTCCTGGAACTGATCTTCTAGAGTGTTCTTAATCGAGCCGACAAGGTCTGAAACCGATGCCGCATCAAATCCCATCATTAGTGATTCGTCTTCATCGACGATTCAAAAACCTTGAAGCCCTGAAGATATCTGATGGCCTGAAGCACCTGATAATCATCTGCTGGCGCATAAGTCTTAAAGAGATCGTCGTCCTTATCTTTTTTAGCGTCTTTATTCTTAGCAGCTTCTCTGCGTGTTTCCATCGCTTTGATTCTTTCTGCACGCTCTTTGCGCTCAACTGCTTCACGATGAATTTTTTCTTCCGGAGTTTCAATCGTTGCAGTTAAGTGCCCTTTAAGATCTTTCTCACGGATATAACGGTCATCCTTGAGACCCTTCTCAAACTCGGCCTGATTCATTTCTTCAATCGCAACATCCGGAACAATACCGATCGCCTGAATCAGGAAGGTATAAAAGATGCAAGTATATAAGATTACAAGTAGATATGATATCAAGAGTAAGAATTCAAGTAGAGAATGATCATGTAGCAAGTAATATCATTTGATTGGCCATTTCACGCAAGTATGTACAAGTTAAGTATTTTATATATTTCAAGTACTTTCAAGTAGTTCAAGCAATTTCAAGTACTTTCAAGTACTTCAAGCAAGTTCAAGTATATCATGAATAAGTGGAATGCCATAAACGAATATAGCGCACTTGTATTTGGTGTAATGCTACACCAGGTAGATAATAGCTCCCATGGGCATAAGTACTTTTCGGTGCTCCTCGTAAGACCAGACTAGACCCCATTAACACTGAGAATTGTAGTTATGGATCATCGATCCCAAGTATTTATTTAGACATCCACAATAATTGTATGGCCAATGAATTACAAGGTAAGACTCATGAAATAAAGTATAGATCTAGCAAAATTTCCATTCAAGGAAATGATGGCCGCGTTTAGGAGGGCTCATTGCAAACACGCCTTGTATGAGTGATGTGTCTATAAGAACATGTCCCTCAAGCATAATGTGTTCACCACAGCTTAAACAGGCCATGGATGGGGTCTTAGGGTGCACCGGATTCTGTCGACAGAAAGCTGAATACGGTCTGCATGGGAACCGCATTAAGAAACTGACAGATAGAACCATTTAGAACCACATTCCATGGTTTGAAAGGCTAGTAGAATCAAAGATTATGCCAGTAAAATATGATTTTGACGGTTCTTAGGGTTTTTATGGTACAACTAGCTCGGGGGCTGCAAGAGAATCCATGGCTCGCAGAGTCTTACGAAGGCCTTGGATGAAGAAGTTCCAATATGACGAAAGGGAGATCCGACGGAAGGTTCTAACTCCACCAAGAGGGCTTTGCGTAAACAGAACTAGAAGAATCTATGCGTCAAAACGTTGGTCAAAAATATTTACTAACATAGCACCATCGAGGGTCATGAACCATAGTATTGACAAATGACAAGATTGTTAGCTACTTCTTTTAACATGCTGATGAGATGGAATAAGCTCCGAGAATCAACCAATAGCATGAGGCGTCGTCCGGCCGGTACTCCACCCGCAGGTGACGCGGGTCGAACCGCATCATGCTGCCGGTCAGCAGCCACGGCTTGCTATCGGTGCGGTAGCGGGGCGCGTGGATCATTTTCGCGCCTTCCCACCGGCCGGGAATGTTGAGCACGACCCTGCCACCGTTGCGCGTGACGCGCCGCAGCCGCATGGTCTCGTTGTAGGCCATCCCTCTCCCCTCTCATCTGTCACCCCGGAAGCCCCGCACCGGGGTCCGGTACGGGGCTGGTGGTCAGGCGGTGTGTTTCGTGCACGTCTCCCGCCCGAGCTCACGACGTCGCCTGCACGGCTTGCCGGCGAGGGTGGGGCGACCGCACTGATTCCTCTGGTCGTGACCGGGGCACAGACCACCGGGGCCGGCTCGGTTGATGCACAACCGGCCCCGGGACGTCGTAGCCGTGCAGCGGGTCACTGGATCGCGTTCCAGATGGCGTGGCCGACCGTTCCCGGCTTGCTCCGGCCGGAGCAGTCCCGGGTGGGGCCGGACGGGAGCCCGGTCGGGCCCGCAGACCAGTAGCGGACGTACGCCGGGTGGGGCAGGGAGTAGCTGTGCTTGCTGATCTGCCTGCGCTCCGTCTGCTCCGGAACGACCGCGCCGACGACGTACCGCTTTCCCTTGACGGTGACGATCCTGCGTCCGTCCGAGGCCGCCTCCACGGGAGCCGGAGCGTCGATCTCAATCAGCACGACCCGCCGGCCGTCCCGGTACGTGATGTCGTGCTGGCCGCGACTGCTGCTCATCGTCCGGGTGCTGCGCTCCCTGGCAACCCTCCCGATCATCGCGTCGTTGACCTCCGCAAGAGCCTCCTTCACGGTGACGAACGATTCCACTCCGTCCACGGTCCGTCGGTAGATCTTGCCCCGGTGGTCTGCGGCCACGTTCTGCATGTGCGTCTCCTCTGTTCGTTCGCCCCCTTGGCGATGTCTCCACTATGACACCCGTGACGGGATCCGGTCAAGCCCACCGGGCGATGAACTGGAAGCCCCGCACCGGGTGAGCGGTACGGGGCTGGTGGAGCCGGTAAAAGGTCAGGCGGTTCGCCGGACTTCCCCTCCCTGCGGTCCTCATGAAGATCGATGTCGAAAGGGACGAAGACGCGGTTTGGTCAACGTACATGCCCATTTCTCACTTGTGACTGTCTGGGGTGTCACATCAGCGGGATGATGCCTTGGCCTAGACTTGATGACGACTTCTGCTATCCAATTCCAATAATCCCGGGATACTCGAAGCAAACGTTCTGATCATGAGAGAGAAAAGGCTCTTATCGATCCATCAATGTTGTATAAAGAAGTCAACATGGCTTTGCCAATTAAATAGTCTCTTATCCAGCAATGTGTTATGTAGTCATTTCAATATTTATTACGGAAGCAAATCGCCAATTAATCCAAACTCTGTCCAAAACAAAAGACACTGAAACTATCAAGAACTACAATGCAAGCAGAACAGTGAAACTAAAGAGCAAACTCTTTTGATACTACATTACTGAATAGAATTTTCCAATTCAAAACTCAAGTTGCTGAGCTCACGGATTGCCGCGGTGGTTTCACCACCTCCATTTTTTGGAGGTGGAGGAGGTTTCCGGTTCAAACCCGGGTCCCTCCCTCCCCGTTAAAAAACATAATAAATTATCTACCGAAAAAAAAACTCACGTTATTGAATGGAGAAATTCATAACGTGAATAAACACAAATGGAGCTCATGGATCCTTTGCATTCACCAGGATCAATTATGCAAGGGATAACACAGGATGGGTAGATTTTTATCGTCATTTCATTGTACAAAAAAGTGAAAGATGACTATGAGGATGCAAAGTATGGAATACATTTTATCATTTACTTACACATGATAATATGTGGATAATGAAGTATAACATAGAATAGAACATATTATATATAAGAGTAATGTTATCTTTCCTCCATTGAGTAGCACATGGGAGAACCAATAAAGCAACCAGTTTCCATATATTACTACACTAGGGTTCACAGGCAGAGGAACACAGAAGAAGAAGAGGATGATAAGAGAATTCCCAGTTCTCTGGAATGTAGAAAACAATTAATTATGCAGCCAGTTTCCCTATGAGGGGATGTATGTTTATAGAAGTAAATTTCTGATCTCTACTACAAAACAAGCAGGCATACCTTCTGGAGAGAACTAGCTACTGCCATCAACACTTACAAGGGCCCTCTCCTGATCACAGGTGATATGAATGCAATTTTGGGGCCGGGAGATAAATCTGGTGGATCCCATATCAACTCTCAACAGACTAGAGACTTCCAGAACTTCATTCAAAATATTGGGCTATTGGACCTGGGTTTTGATGGTCCGGCTTTCACTTGGACCAATAGAAGAATGGCAAAATGGCACATCAGAGAAAGGCTAGACAGATCACTAGCCAATGTTAAGTGGAGAATGCTATTCCCACAGGCCATTGTTCACCACCTCCCCCGCATGGCTAGTGATCACAATCCCATATATACCACCCTCCACAGGAACAACAAACACAGAAGACTCACCTTTATGTTTGAGTCCATGTGGACGATGAGAAAAGACTTCGAGGCCTTGATCCACCACAGCTGGACCAACTCTTCTTCCCTGCTATCCAGCTACCACCAGAAAACACAACAACTCCACTCCTTCATCAGAAGCAGGAAAAACGGAAGCTTTAAGAATCCCCAGCAACAAGTGAAGGACATCACTAAGGAAATGCAGCAACTTCGGTCACTCCCTCCCACTGAGGAGAACATTAAGAAGGAAGCTATCCTGGAAGCCCAGCTTGAGGACCATGTCAGATTGCAGGAGGAATTCTGGAGACAAAGAGCCAAGGCCCACTGGTTCAAAGAGGGTGATCGCTGCACCAAATACTTCCATACTAAGGTCCTTAATAGAAGAACTACAAACAGGCTCACCTGGATAAAACTTCTCGACAATAGCTGGTCCGGGGACCTCCACACCATCAAAAGCACCTTCATCAAATACTTCCAAAACCTCTTCACATCCTCCATACCCACCCCCTCTGCATGGCACCTCCCCACCCCAAGCAAGACCCTATCCTAGTCTGTGGACAGCAACTTCCACTCCCCTCCCTCCATCCCTGAAATTGAAGAAGCCCTCTTCAACATGAACCCCAGAAAATCCCCCGGGCCCGACGGCTTCCCACCACTATTCTATCAAAAATACTGGTCTACCCTCAAACCCCAATGCATAGACCTTGAGTTGGCCGCCGACATCGGCCCGTTCGGATTGCTAGAGTGCTTGCTTGCTTACGTCTTAGGTTGTGTCACATCAACTTTGTATGTGAGTACATCTTGGACTGGATGACCACTGAAAGCAAAGATGAGGGGTGCCACAGGGTTGTCAAGTGGCGATCTCTAGGAAAACTCTAGAAAAAAAACTCAACCCATGCACTCAAATAATGAGTAGGCATTAAAATACTCTTGTATTTGGGTGAGGAATGAGTAGTTAAAGTCCAAAAGGAGTGATAAATATTAGCAAGAGCAGCAGGAGTAACAACAACTCTTTGACCACGTGCCATCAAGCATGCAGGATAAATAACTTCGGCTCAAAGAACACCTTCCTCGCCATGAGGAATCAGAAAGGCGGCTAACTAGCAACCCAAGTCTGTTGATCCCCACCACAACGAAAGCAGTAACAGAAGTAACAATAGTAGAAATAACAATTATAAAGGAAAGCAGTAGGAACAGTAGTAACAAGAGCAACAGTAGTGGCGAAGTAACTAAAATAACAACAATAACAACAACGGCAGTGGCATAATGGTAGAATAGTAAAACGGCACAACCATAGAGTCTCTACACTACTCCTACCCTCACAAGGGAACCACGATCTCAAGTCAGAACTGTTGATCTAAGGGAGGTTGTGGTAGCACAGTCAAAAGAACCTACGAAACCTCTAACGTGGGAAAAGTCCTCAGGAATGGAAGCCATTACGAAAATCACACTGCTATAACATCCTATCCTAGCAACCGGGAGAACCCTGACCAAGATGTGGGGAAACCACAGCCTCACAGGTGAGAAATCATGCTAAAGTCATCCAGTCAGAACACACTACCCCTACTCTGGAGAGCCACGGCTCATGGTCGGGAACTAAACCCATGGTGACTGAAGTACTCCGTCACTAGCACCGACTAGATGCGTCCGCCGATGACTTACACCACACCGACTCTCCCTAACCTCGCTACCTCTCCTAGAGAGTGAGGCAAGGGACTAGATTGGATGCGTCCCGGATGCCTTACACTGCCCACTATGATCACGCTTGGCTGCCTCTCCTAGAGAGTGAGGCGGAGTCACAACGACACAAGGACTAGCTAGGGTCATGCCCATCGGTGTGGGTCCACTGTCCCCAACCATGAGTGCACACACAAACCATGCCCTCAAGGTTGGATCCTCTAACTAGTTTTCCCCTTAGTTAGACTCCGGCTACTAAGGCGAGGGGCCCTACGATAACTAGCTTATAAACTGTCACATCGGGAATAGCTCTCGACCATGCGATCGGAACGTGTTGGCACTCAGTAAGCAACCACTCTTGGCCCAGCCGGTATGTGCACGGCACTCAGTAAGCTGAGCCTAGTGGAGTACTACTCAGAAGAAGGTACAACTTATGTACACCTGAAACCACGAAGTGGCACAGCCCGGTATAGGTTAACCTCCCAAGGCCGGTAATGAGAACCAACGGATGCCGGCCTACTAACTTGCGCGGGAATGGACCTCAGCTCACGGGAACCCCAAATGGGGGAGAACACTCTCTAAAGACACAATTCTCATAGGGATTGCCCATGATGGCTTGTACATAAATCCTGGATCATGAAGAATCACGCGGACACCTCTTCCATGAAATAGCATTGCATACAGACATCCCGGGGCAAGAAAAGGTGAAGCACGGCAACTCGGGGCCTGAATGGGTTGGGTGACCAACCCTTTGGCCACCCAGTGGCCAGCATGTGCCCAGGGTGGCCAGATCTTTGGTTGCCCAGTGGCCTGGGTGGCCATCTCTTTGGTTGCCCAGTCCAAGGCAAGAAAAGGGTTTGAGCAGCTAGAGTGCTGGCTGCCCAGCAGACCAGGGCGGCCAACTCTTTGGCCACCCAAGAACAGGGCAGGGCGGCTAATCTTCTATCTGCCTATAGACATGGGAGAGGTGGCCAGAGTCCTAGCCTCCCAGTAGCCTGGGTGGCCAGCCCCCTAGCTGCCTAGTAGTCTTGGGTGACCAGGGTCCTAGCCGCCCAGCACTGGGGCATACGGCCACTACCGTGGCCGCCCACTGTCGAGTTCACCAAAGCAAACCGAACTTCATGCGGAGTTTGATTCGGAGCCCCATTCACCTCGATGTGAAGGGGGAAATGAGGGGGATCCATCCTCGGGCATTCCTACCACTAGAAAATCGAATCTAAACCATGATCGGGGACCAAATCGGCCAAAACTGTTACTTGACCAAAACATTCTCATTTTCCCCCAAATAAGCAACACTCTCGGCCGCACCAGAAGATGAAATCGCAAGAGAAAGGATGCGAGAGGGCTAGGGATCTGTCCCCCTACCTTTTTGAAGCATTATTGTCAAAAATCCCATAAAAATGCCAATCTTCTGCGTGGTTGCCTCCCACGGCCAAGAACGCCTCCGTCTCGCCGCACGCCACGCCCTTGGCATCGTCCTCACCACATGCCGCTGTCACCGCTCTGCCACCCAATCCCCTCGCCACTATTGTCGGCCACCGGGGTGAGAAGGGAGAGGGAAGGAGAGACAGGAGAGAGTGAGGGAGAGGAGAGACGCGAGAGAGAGTGAGAGACGAGAGAACGAAGGGGGAAGAGAGTGGGATCAAAAAGGGGTTTTAAAATTTTGATTTGTTATATACATATATTGCAAAATCCACACGAACCCCAAAAATTCCCAAAAAATCAATTTAGAGTTCAAGAATTTTCAAGAAAAAGCCAGGCCGCGCACACGCCCGCACAGACTCGAAGTAACTCACAAAAACAACATCCAAGGGTCCAAAAATCTAATATAAAAGTCTGAAACCCACTTGGACATGATCCACGGCCCGCGATAAAAGATCCAAAAAACCTGGTACGTGACATACCCTCCCCCCTTACAGAAATTTCATACTCGAATTTTGGGGCAAGGCACAGAACTCACGGGGAAGAATTCACCCCATGGGTAAGACCGCACGGCCAAAACACAACTACCACACCCTTCATGTAATCTCCTCTGAGGAGCACTACCAGACCAACACAATTGGGAAAGGCCTCTCTCTCTCTACCACGCCAAATCACACTGATCGTCAGACTAATTAGACACACATAGACTGGCGAGTCTGGCATCACCTTAGTTTCTTGAAACTCTGATGTGACACAACCTAGGACTTAGGCAACAAGCACGATTTACAACCGAATGGGCCGATAACGACGGCCAACTCACTCGACACTCCACCCAAACCCGGGGTGACTCGGCGATGCCGAGTCGGGCCCCGGGTCATCACCGAATTATACCATCGCTTCAGCGGGTTACCGGAGCTGTAGAGGCCGTGATAGGTGGCCAGGCAGGGCACGCCGGCGGCTTTCGCCGCCGCGAAGGCCGCGAAGGCCGGCGCACGGGAGCGGACGTGGACCAGGCTGATCTGCTCGCGCCCGATCAGCTCGATCAGCCGCCTGCGATTGGCTGGCGCCACCAGCGGATTCTTCGAGTGCACCGGCATCGGGACCCAGGTCGCGCCCCGCGCCTGAAGATCTGGGACCATCCGCCCGCCGTGGGAGGCGACGATGGCGCGGCCGCCGGCGCGGACCACCGCCTCGGCCACATCCAGGGTGGTCTGCTCGGCGCCGCCGGTCTCCAGACGCGGCACCACCTGCAGTAGGGTGAAATCGGGGGGAAGGTCGCTCACGCCGTCTTTCTGGGCGGTTTCGGGGACTGTAAGCCTGGGATGAGTAACGGATGGGAAGCTTGAGCGCCATGAAGGAAACGACGGGGCGGCTGGACCGGCCGGACGGCGAACAGATCGCCTGGCGCCGCGTCGAGGGGCGCGGCCCGACCATCCTTTGGTTCGGCGGCTTCCGCTCGGACATGATGGGCAACAAGGCGCAGGCCCTGGCCGAATGGGCCCACGGGCGCGACCGCGCGTTTCTGCGCTTCGACTACTTCGGCCACGGCGAGTCGTCGGGCGACTTCGTTGGGGGCGGCTGCATCACGCGCTGGCGCGCGGACGCCTTGGCGGTGATCGACGAACTGACCGAGGGGCCGCTGGTGCTGGCCGGCGCCTCGATGGGCGGCTGGCTGGCGCTGCTGGCCGCCGCGGCGCGGCCCGAACGGGTGCGGGCGATGGTGCTGGTCGCCCCGGCGCCGGATTTCACCGAGGCCCTGATCAAGCCGCAGCTCACGCCTGAGGCGCGCCGGGCGATCCTGGAGGACGGCGTCTGGTTCGAGCCGTCGGAGTACGATCCGGCCGGCCTGCCGATCACCCGCCTGCTGGTCGAAGACGGGGCGCGCTGGTCGGTGCTGCCGGGGCCGCTGGGCTTCGAGGGGCCCGTGCGCATCCTGCAGGGCGCCTCCATTGGATAATCAGACCAGAATAAGATAGAGAATCAAGAGAATATGAGATACAGATCAATTATTGGAAACAAATATCCAAGAGATAGCTTGATGAAGATAACAATTCAATAATGGATCAATAACTAGATACCAACGTATGACAAGAAGTGAACATGTACAAATGAACATAACTATAGAATTGGCCAACAAGTAGTAGAGTTCTAATAGTAATGCTCCGTCTTGGGCCAAGCAAGTCAAATATTTTGTAATTCAGAATACCATTCATTCATGTCATGCATAATTAAATTGTCTAGATTTTAACATGCATATCAGAATTTGGTGTGCCACACCCATAATTTTCCCATAGGTACATAATTGGACATTCCGTCTGAACTAACATTGATTGTCAAGTAGATCTAAAACCCTTAATAATTACTACACAATTTTATAAAAATAAATGGCCAAGTGAACTCAGAGAGTTATGTTCTAGAATAACAAATGACACAATTAAAGTGCATAGATCATGTAAAGAGAAGTATCAAATAAATGGAGATCTAGTATAGAACTTTAGGGTAAGTTTACTAAGAATAAGGTGTACAGACGTATAAGGATGATAATCACATCAAATCACATCAAAACAGTCAGCCTCGGATTTACAAAACTTGATAAAACACGGTCAATCGTACGGGCATGATCCATGAAAGCCAGGGTTGAACGCGATCAGGGACAGGGCCACGATCTGAAGGCAGGGCATGTTCAGACATGAACGTGGTCTCTGGGTATGCCGTCTTCAGGAACCAGAAGCTGAACGCGGTCTCTAGGTTGGTTGCGATCAAAACAGGTTGAACAGAACCAAACAGAATCTTGTTCCGTGGTTCCAAAGGTCGGTCGAATCACATCTTTAGCCAATAAGACGAGATTCAATGGGTTTTCCAAGGTTTTTAAGGTACAACTAGCTTGGCATCCACGTGGGAATCCATGGCTCGTCGAGTCTTGAAGAGGTCTTAATGAAGAAGTTCCAGTCCGACGAAGGGTTCTAACTTCACCAAGAAAAAGGTGCTATGCGAGAATCAGAAACAATAGTACGGGTAGATACATGAGGTCGTGATCCGGGTCGACGGCAAATTCCTCGCAGAGCGCGCTTCGGCCGTGCGTCTGCGTTTCGAGGTGCGCGACTCCGGCATCGGTATCCGGCACGATGACCGGGCGCGGCTATTCGAGAGCTTTGAACAGGCTGATATCACGACGGCACGCCGTTATGGCGGTTCCGGGCTCGGACTCGCTGTCTGTCGGCACCTCGTCGGGCTGATGGGGGGCGACATCGGGTTAAGCAGCCTGGTCGGGGAAGGGAGCGCGTTTTACGTCGAACTCGACCTTGAGGTGTCGGCCGAACCGGTCCGGTCGCGGCCGCGCGTACCGTCCGCGGATGTCCGCGTGCTGGTTGTCGATGACCATCCGTACGCGCGCGGACTGACCGCCGGCGTGATGCGCGAGCTTGGCTTCGAGGTCGATCAGGTCGATTCGGGCCATGCGGCGTTGTCGCGGATTCGTGCTGCCGACGATGCCGGTCTGCCGTATCGGCTTGCGCTGATCGACGCGATCATGCCAGGCATCGACGGTCTCGAGACCGCGCGCCGCATCGACTCGATGATGCTTCGCTATGCGCGACCCCGCTGCGTATTGATGACCTCGCTCGGCAAGGAGCCATCGGTCTTTGAAGACGAGCGCACGGTGATCGATGCGATTGTTTATAAGCCGGCAAGCAAGTCGACACTGATCGAGGCCGTCATGCTGACGCTCAAGGGCGACCTTGCGATCGCGTCGTCAGGCGGCCTTCGCGGACCGAACCGACCGGACTATGCAGTCAGTCCGCACGCGAGGATCCTCGTGGTCGACGACAACGACATCAGTCGCGACCTCGCGGTTTATCTGCTGCTTGAGGCGGGCATCAGCGCAGATGTTGCGCCAACGGGAATGCGCGCGCTTGAGCTGATCGAGACGTCGACGTACGACCTGATTCTGATGGATATCCGGATGCCGTTGATGGACGGCGTTGAGACGATGCGCCGGATCCGTGCGGACCGGCGTTTCGCGAACCAGCGCATTGTTGCGATGACCGCGAATGCGCTCCACGACGATCTCGAACACTATATCGAGGCGGGAATGGACGATTGCATCGGCCACTACGGCCAGCAGGTTGTAGCTGAAACTGGGGCCATAGAGCAGCGTGACCGGGGTCATCAGCAGGGCGGGCAGCGGCATCAGCACGTGGAAGGCCAGCGGGGCCCCCACCGGCGAAGGTCCGCAACCCGAGAACTGACGTGCTCGGTGCTGTAGTATCGGCGCGTGCCGGTCGTAGCCGCCGAGGGGGAGTCGGAGATCCGCGCGGCGTGGTCCGCGGGTGACTTCGATGGCGCGATGACGCGCGCGTTCGAGCGCTACGCCGACGAGCTCTACGGCTTCCTGCGCGGCCTCGGCCGCGACGCGGTGCAAGCGGACGAGGCGTTCAGCGCGACGTGCGAGCGGATCTGGCGCGGGCTGCCGAGGTTCCGCTGGGAGTCGACCTTCCGCGTGTGGGCGTACCGCATCGCGCGCAACGAGTTCCTGCGGACGACGCGCGAGGTCGCGCGCGCGCGGCGCGCGGTCCCGCTGTCGGAGGTGCCGTCTGTCCAGCGCATCGTCGCGCAGGTCCGCTCGACGACACCCCTCCACCAGCGCGACGACGTTCGCGACAAGTTCGCGGCGGTGCGCGCGCAGCTGCCGCCCGATGATCTCGCGCTGCTCGGCATGCGCATCGAGCACCGCATGCCGTGGGATCAGATCGCGAGCGTGCTCGCCGATGGCGATGTGCCCCCGACGACCAAGGACGTGGCCGCGCTGCGCAAGCGGTTCGAGCGGTTGAAGATCACGGCGACCATCGTCGTGCCGGCGCAGGCGCCCTCGGGCTCGCGTCGCAAGGGCTACGAGGAAATCGTGGTCCAGGACCTGAACCTGCAGGCGACGGCGACGCTTTATCGGCGCGAACGGTGGGAGACGCCGGAAGGCGAGACTGTCGTGGCGAGGCTCGATCCCGCGATCGTCGGCGGCTTCGGGCCGAACCTGCATCGCGCCGTCTTGCAACTGCACTTTCAAGGTCAGATGAGCTGCGAGCGCATCGTCGCCTACTTGAACGACCTGGGCGTGATGATCTCGAAGCGTCAGGTCGTGCGCTTGCTGACCAGGGAGCTGGAGGCGTTTCGCGCCGAGGACGCCGAGGTGTTCACGCCCTCGCACTAAATAGACAAATAAACACCCTAACAAACGAACAGAATATCAAATGAATTTTAGTGCGTCCACAGAGCCCCGCTGGACCTAGTTGGGCTTTTTAAAAAGAAACTCACTAACTCCTAATGACTAACACTTTGTCTTATAATTACCATACAATTATAAACCCAATTAACCCAAGGATATAAATGCAAACAAAAGGGCACATATGCAAACTGATGCAAACTAAAAAAAATGTTAGTATCTGGTGTTCGTTCCCATCAACTTGCCACTTTCATCTCCGGCGTGGGTGTCTGGCACTTCCTCGTCGTCATCCTTCACCCTAGTGTGGATTCTTCTGTCTTTCTTTGCTTCTGTAATCCATGGCATCTCGTAGAAGGATCCTTCGTGCTAATCCTGAGTCTTCCACTAAGGAAGAGTCCAATCGTGTCGGCATCTCGAGCACTTTGGGTGCCAGTCCCAGTGGTCCTCGTTCACCACCTTTGGTCTCCTACTGAGTGGTCCATGGCTTCTGGGAGGCCATCCAGATTCCAATTGCCTACGACATCCTCTTCCCCACCTCTGATGAGTGTTTGGGGGGTTATTATCCATGCGGCATTAGCGTCCCCATTGAGTCCTTCCAAGTGGGTTTCTGTCTCCCTCTACATTCTTTTATGGAATCTGTCCTCCATTACTATGGAAGATATCCGGGGGACCTTTTGATGCGGGACGGATGACGCGATCAGGCTAAGACATACGACGGACTCGATGTACAGCCAGCACTAGCACACGAAAGGCAAACAGGGCGGCTGACCACCGTGGTATTCTCCGGGTGGAGACGTCTCTTAACAAAAATTCTAACTAGCCCAACAGTCGTCCCTTGCGAGAGAAACGCGGGATCGCAGTGGTTAAGGAACCACTGTTGCCTAGGGTATACAATTCGAGCTCGGTGCCCGACTGAAGCTAAGGAATGGTTCTCACTCTCACAATCGCAGTAATTTGCATTTGGATACGGCCCTAATCTCACAAATGCAGCATATATAACAGCATACTAGATAAGCAAATGCGAGTGTAAGGAACATGCGCGTACCTCCACGAATACCTAAATCGAAACCATCATTGTAACCAGCGATCTCACCGCGAACATAACCGCGACGGATAGCTTCCCACTTCGCTTCAGCAGATGCGTTTTCAGCGGCGATTTTCTGAGCTTTAGCTTTGGCATCCACTGAACCAGCTTTTTGACCGTCAGTTGTTGCGATTGCTGCTCTTTCAGAACCAAGTGATTGGGCCTGAGAAAGATAGTTGTTATAAAGTGAAACGCGATTCTGCCATTCAGAGTTAGCATTATCCGCATTTCTCTGAGCAGTGTTCTTAGCATTGTCCGCTGCTGTAACTTTCGGAGTGATGATACCAAGATCAGAGCGAAGCTTAGGAAGTTGCTGACCGATAGTCGTGATGTCCTGGTTGTTAACATTGATTTCTTCAGAAGCATCAGCGATCTCTTTTTCGTTATTAACTTTTGCGGCCCTTGCAGCATCAAGCTTACGAATCGAATCCTGATTGTAGCTCGTAAGAGCATCACGGTTATTCGACTCTTCACGGATCTTGTTGTTAAGAGCTGCAACAATTCTGTCTGTTCTTTCGATATCAGCATTTGCAGTATCCATTGCTTGAGCAACTGCATTTCTTCTCTGCTCTGCCTGAACTCGTGCAGGACGAATTCTATCAAGGAGTCTCTGCTCACGATCGATGTTGTTACGTAGCTCACCCATTTTCTCAGCAAGCTGTCGCGAATGTGCTTCAAGACGACGTGATTCCTGAGGGAAAGTATTGATCGTCGTTTCCATCATAGAAATGCGCTGATTCAGGCCCTTAACTTCTGTTTCCAGTCTCTGGATTTCAGCAGAAAGAGACTGAACAAGATTTGTTAATTGCTGCTCTTGCTGACGAAGATTAGCAAGTCTTCTCGCAGCTGGATCGCGTTGAGCTTCAAGAGCTTTTACTTCAGCTTCAAGAGTGGCGATCTGCTGAGCGAGACCTGCGTTTGCCTGAGACTCCTGAACGATCTTAGCTTCATTCTCGGCGATCTTAGCTTTATTGCCATTGATTTCCGCCTGAAGAGTCGCGTTCGATGAATTGGCCGTAGTGATCTGGTTATTAATGTTAGTGATTTCCAGACAAATATGTCTTTTAATGAAATGTAAGTTCACCCCTCAATGTGGACCCTAGTTTCAATTTAGGCTTGTCTCTGGGTCAACTAGATTTTCTCTCTCTTCACAACGTGAGGGTTAGCTAAACTCTAGAGTGCTTCAAATGGTGCAACCAACCCAGTGATCAAAGAGAGAATTCTTCGATGTCGGGGACTTACGGAGGTCTTGGCGGAGGAATTTCTAGTCTGATGAGAAGAATACTCAATCTGAGGGTCCTTCCTTTCCCAAGAAAGTGTAGGATATCCAAAGAGTGTAGAGAGAGGTCTCTCAACCAAAAATGTCCTTAAATGCAAGCTAATGCAAATAGGATCAATAAGGCAATAAATGAGATCAATAACCAAAATAGAGCAGAAACAGAGCAGTGGTAGAAAATCAATTTTATGAAATGAGAATAATCTGCGTCCTCGATAGTGGGTGCAGAAATAACAATTGGCGTCTACGTCGCAGGCACTAATTCTCACAAGAACAGTGGCTTTAAGAAACTGTGTCTTGTTATCAGATGCTAAATCTTTAAGCTGCGCCTTTATGGAAAGGCACTAAATCACAAAATAGTAAGTTGCAAAGAATTTGCGCCTTGGGGTTAGATGCTTATTCTTTAAACTGCACCTCTATAGAATGGTGTTGAATCAGAGGAATAATAAACTAAGCAGAACTCGCATCTGAGAAATAGATGCTAATTATGAAATAAACACCTACCCAAACTGACGTAGATTCTTAACTAAAATAGAAAATCAAAATTAAAATAGAGATGAGAGAGGTTTTTTCTTCTTTTAATCTTATGAGACAATTCAAAAACCTGGCAACCAGATGGGAGATGTGCACGTGGTTCATAAGGAAGTAAAAGAAATAGCGTGCTACGTGGAGCACCAAGGAGGGGCACACATCGGTGCCAAAAGGAGGGGCACACATCAGTGCCAAAAAGAGGGGCACACGTGAGTGCCAAAGGGAGGGGAAATCAAAAAAAAAATTGCAAGCATCCCACCATGATCACCAATTTGTGAATGTCAGAACGAGATTAAACGAAGAAAGAGAAAAGATTAATTAATTCGCCGGCGAGAAGGGTGCTGCCTCGTTCCGCTCTCCCCCCGAACTCCGTTGCCTGACCAGTCCCACCGCTTGGCAGCCTCGAGTGCCGTCCGCGAGTCTCTGCTCGTGAAGGCGTTGGTCCTGCTGGGCTGCTCGCTCCCGAGCGACTCGGGCCTCCTGCTCAGCCTCGCGTGGCAGATGTCGCGGCAGTTTCTCCACGTCGCCTTCCGCGGGGGCTGGTTTGAGGGCTTCGTCGTGCGTCAGCGCGGCGTCGAAAGCCTCTTCGGCTTCCGGCGGCACCTGGCCGCCATTGTCCGCCACCAGCGCTTCGCCATCGACCACGCCACCATCCAGGTCGAGCACGGCGACAATATCTGCGTGCTCGCCCCGGCGGAGGTCGTCCCGGTCGGAGCGCCCCTTGCGGCGTCGCGGAGCGGTCGTCCGCTTTTCCGTATCCGGACGGATTCCGGCGAAATTTCCTCCGACGCGATGAAACTCCGGGGCGACGTGAAAAACGTCGTCATCCCGGGCGATCCGAAGGCGGCGCGGCCGGTCGCGCGCCTTCCCGGGAAGGCGTTCGTCGCGGAGTTTCACGACGCCGGGAGCGGCCTGACCGTGTGGTGGCGCGCGTCGCTGCTCGCCGGCTCGAACTACGTCCGGGAAGAGTATGTGATTTCCGGAGACAAACCGGCGAAACTCGCCGGACTCACGTTGCTCGACGTGGCGGCGGCCGGCGCGAAGCAGGTCGGCGACACTCCCGGAAGCCCGGTCGTCGCCGGCGACCGGCTGTTCTTCGGCATCGAGCTTCCGGTGACGAAAAACACGGTGACGCCGGACGGTTTCATGTCCGGCTTCGCGTGCGACCTTCCGGTCGGTGCGGGCGAATCGTACGTGTTCGCGACCGTCGCCGGCGTCGCTCCGGCCGGACAGCTCCGGCGCGGGTTTCTGTATTACCTCGATCGGGAACGCGCCCGGCCGGCGTCGCCGTTTCTCCATTATAACGGCTGGTACGACATGGCGCAGAACGTCCGGGAAAAGACGCTGCTCGAGGCGGTTGCCGGATTCGGCGAGGAACTTGTGCGCAAGCGCGGCGTGAAACTCGCGGCTTCGCGGCAACGCCGACGTGCCGAACGCGACGTTCCAATGGAGCTGTCTGGCTCCGTGCCTGCTCGACACGTCGCAGTCGGATAACTTTCCGCTCGGGTTCAACAGCCAAAACTTTGTCATCGCGGCCGGGACATTGCTTCGAGCTACAACCTACACCTTTCAGCTGACGGTATCGGCGGGAAACGCATCATCCGCTGCCACGGCGAGGGCGGCCAGACGTTTTCCGCCGACACGTTTACCACGGCAACCCGCGATGAGCGCGCGGGCATCACCACCTACGCCGGCCAAATCGCCTGGGCCGACCTCAAGATTGTCCCGGCGAAAGGAACTCGCTTCGGGCTCTCTTTCCTCGTCAACGACAACGACGGGGCGGGGCGCAAAGGCTGGCTCGAATGGACCGCGGGCATCGGCGGCGGGAAGAACCCCGGCGCATTTGCCGAGATCACGCTGCTGCCTGACAACCCATGACCCGTCCCGCCCCGACACTTTTCCACGCTTCGCGCCGCCGCGCCCCGGCGCCCGCCGGCTTTACCTTGGTGGAACTGCTGGTCTGCGTCGCCATCGTTTCTGTTCTGGCGTGCATTATCCTTGTCGTCTCGCAGCAGGTCAGGCGCGTGACCAACACCGCCCGTTGCGCGGCCAACCTTTCGGGCATAGGACAGGCCATCGCCCTTTATGTCGCGGACAACAAGGGCCTGTTGCCGCCCCTCTTCTCGGGCGCGCAGACCTACGTCCGCCCCATCTGGATCAATGCGCTGCTGCCCTACGTTGACGGTTCTCCGCCCATGCCGGCGCCCCTCGTCTTTCCGTCGATCTTTTACTGTCCCGCCTCCGACAATCACCATCCGTGGGGAGATTATGGCGCGAATCTGTATCTGTTCCCCAATTTCGACGTGGGAGAGTCCGTGCGGCTGTCATCCGTCGCGTCCCCGGCCAACACGCTGCTGGCCGCCGATGTGAAGCAGACCGGCTACGACGGCTCCTGGCAGTTGGTGGCCCAGTTTTGCGTGGGCAATCCGACCTACACCGCGTCCATAGTGACCAGCCGGCACGGAAATGTGTTCAACGGGGTTTTCGGGTTGAAGCATCGATATTCGCCCATGGAAAAGGTGTGCTTAGCCTTGGTATTTGCTGTCAAGAAGCTAAGGCACTACCTTTTGGCACACTGAGTGGAGCTCATTTCAAAATGTGACCAGCTTAATTCCTTCTCAGTCAGCCAGCTCTCTCAAGAAGGCTCGGAAAGTGGGCGCTTATCCTCATGGAATTTGACAAGGTAATCAAAAGACAAGGGATGGCTAAGTTCTTAGACGCACATCATTTGCCAAAAGACTCACCACTCAATACTGAGCTACCCGATGAAGAAGTGTTGGTATCTCTGCAAGAAACAGAGGAACGTGCTAAAGACGTCCCATCACAAGCGAAGCATGACTTTCTCGCTCTTGATTTGCCATTTTGGGAACTGTACTTTGACGGCGCTTCCCGAACAATCAAGACGGCCAACAGCCTTACAAATTTTGCATCTGGCGTCGGAATAGTTTTTGTATCTCCGCAAGGTAGCATTCTCCCTAATTCGTGTGCTCTCATGAAGTCGTTGACTAACGACGAAGCGGAGTATGAAGCACTAGTGTGCTCTCATGAAGTCGTTGACTAACGACGAAGGGAGTACGAAACACTAATTACTAGGTTTAAATTGGCATTGGAGATGATCATTAAGTGCATCAAAGTGTACGGGGATTCTCAACTCATCATTCGACAAATTCTGGGTGATAATGACGTCCGAAAGAAGGAATTGATCTGCTATCATGCAGCTATCATGAGACTAAAAGAAAAATTCTACCTATTTGAATAAGTCATGTTCAAATGAGCAATAACTCCCAAGCAGACGCTTTGGCAAAATTGACATCAACCTTAAAACTCCCACATGAAGGAGAGTTGAATGTCACCGTCAAACACCGAAGGCTCATGCTAAGTGTGCTGGATGAAAAAACTGGCCTCACTATCTATGAGGTCAATAACATTCAAAAGGAGGACGCTCCAGAAGAAAAGGATTAGCGCAAGTCGATCATTAAAAAAAAAAAGAACAGGTGACTTCCTCCCGATCGGGCCCAAAGAGTGCAATTACTGCACAGGGCAACATCTTATCAATTAACTGACGGTTGGCTCTTCAAACTTGTCCATGAGAAAGACCGATCAATCCTCCTACAGTGTCTTTCACCTAAGGAAGCAAGAACTATGATGCATGAGGTCCACTCTGGACTTTGCAGGGCTCATCAGGCAAGAGCTAAAATGGAAAATAGTATTAAGCTCAATGGGTTTTACTGACCCACTATGTACGAAGATTGCAATCAATACACTCGTACATGTCACCAATGCCAAGCATTTGGGCCAGTACCCCAAAGGCCGCCTACCCCGCTCCATCTGACCGCGCCCGCTCGGCCATTTACAGAGTGGGGCATGGATATTGTGGGACTATTCCCACCTTCATCCTAAGGACACACGTTCTTGCAACCAAAAATTACTTCTCCCGTTGGGCTAAAGTTATTCCGCTGCGAGAAGTGACAGGCGGAATCGTTACCCGATTTGTGAGGCATTACATAATCTATAGATTCGACACCCCTAACTGAATCGTGTCAGACAATGGCACACCATTCAAAAACAAGACTGTTGTGGGCCATGGAATTTTTCACGTAGGAAATATAAACAAGTTATGTTCTTTTTGAAAAGAAACATCCCTCTGTATATAGAGGGTTATTCCGTGGGTGCGCATAATATCAGACGATTTGGGTTCGGGTGCTGGACCTCTCCCCACTGACCGCAGTCAGTGTTGATTTACACCGGCCTAACGTCCGAATACCTTTGTTTAACTGTCAAAGAAACTGCAAGGTCTTCCCCATAGGTTCAGACGCCAAGGGCACTCTCACTGGGAGGGCTCACAATGTGCACTCACCACCGACCAACATAATGACTGAGTTAGGGTTTCAACTGAAGCCTCTTATATTTAGGTAAGACCCTAAAACTTAGGATAAAGGACACAAATTAGTGGAAGACGGAGGCATATTTGAAGTCCCAGGAGATTTCCCATACCCTAAGGGTATTTCAGTAATTTTACGCTCCCAGGGATATTTTGATAATTTTACCAGACCAGGGGTATTTCTGAAATTTCGAGGTTGGAATGGCAGTAGGACAGGATTACTGACTTTCCAAGGCACTGAGACCGTTTGTGGAAGGTTTCACGAGCTACCAAGCCATTTTTTTAGGTCACGGGAGTATTTTGATAATTTTACCAGACTCTATGCGGACCTAAGTTTAGGACAACACCTAAGTGTCGGAGTGAACTGACATACGTCCCGGACTAAAGGAATGACAAGGGGCTTCATAGAAGACACACATATGCCACTTTAACCAAGGAAGGGGTGTAAATGTAATTTTTTGAAAGCTAGGAATTTTCTTACAATTTCCCCTTATTGGTGTACAGAGACAATATATAGAGTACACTGAATACATTTATGGCCCAAATCGGTACAGGCGTTATCGGCGAGTTGTCGACTGTACAAGGATCCGCACTAACACGGGAAGCAGGGGCATAGCCCCAATTACAAAAGGTTGCAAAGTAGAACTGCAAATAACAAGACTTTTTGTTTCTCGCGGATCGGGAAGGACATTTTCGTAATTCTCACATTATATGGGCAGAATTACTTAATTAGCCGTCCCGAGACGTAGAAACTTATAAACATGACCTCCTGAGGGGCATAATTACAAACATATCTCGTAGGGACATAAGTACAAGACCCGGGGGCTTACCCCACACAGGTCAGGACAAACAAACAACTCTTTGGGCTGGCGTGTGTTCTTCTTGTCGATGTCTGTGTATCCACTCGGACCCTTGGGGGTCTATTTATAGAAGGCCGGAGGACCCAGGTTGACAAAATCGTGGAGAATTGCTCCGGTTCTGACAATGTGAGGTGCAAAAAAAAAAATTTTCTGTCAAGGTGAGGTGGCAAAAAGTATTTTTTGACCCCTCTCCCTTTTTTCTTCTTTTTCTTCCCCCTTTTTTTTTCTCAAAACACGGATCAGGGAAAGAGGACCCAGCGGGGTCACTTGACCCCGCTGGGGTCCCAGCGGGGTCGCGCAACCCCGCCTCGGGCGCGTGCGGACCCCGCGGGGCCCCCGCTGGTGGCCGCGACCCCCCCCCTCGGGCTGCACATCAAGAGGGGTCATTTGACCCCCATGCAGGCATTTTGGCTCCTCTTCGCGCCGTGTTGTCTCATTTCTGTCGCCCTGGGTTGAGGAGAAATATATATTGCTCCTCGAGACCCTCCTTTCGCCGCGTGGCAGCAATACGTTGGCGGAAACTCACGTGGGAGCGGAGGATTGTTCTGTTTGTTGTTTGGTTGTGCGTCGCCGCGTGGGGAGAAATTTTTTGCGCCCGTCCGTGCCGCGTGATACACTTGCTCGGCTACTTTGACAGGTATGCGCGTGTATCTCTCTCATTAATTCCCTTGTTGCGACACCGGTTGTGGTGGTGAGTTGTCGGGCCGATGGACCCTAAACCACGGAGATACTCCGCGATTCGACGGTGTTGAGGCTACGCCATACTTTCATCGATTATTTCATAATAAAATTCTCGAAGTATTTCAAGAAAATTTCGGGTGCAACAAATGCCCCCCACGGGATGTCCGTCACGGCCGGAGGTGGGGGCGGGCGGCCCGTGCCCTTTGAATGGGATATTATCATACGTCCTTTATATAGATGTTGTACTTTTTGGAACTGCATTCAATGATTGTATTATCGTCCCAGGATATTTTGGCCTGACGCTCCTCTCCTATTTTCCTTTTCTCTGTGCTTCTAGGCATGGCTCGCAGCAGCGGAGATGGGAGTCGGCCGAGGAGGTCGAGGGCCAGGGGCGCTGATGAGTGCCAGGTCAAGCGCACCGACCGGCACATGCCGCCTTTCCCTCCTCGCATCATTGATGATAATAATTTCAGCCGGCTAGACTTTGGCTCTTTGTGGGTCGCTGAGGGTCCGACTGAGAGTGCTGGGGAGGCGGAAGGCCTCGTAGACATGTCTCGGATCACGAGACGGGACGGCCTTTACACATATGACCGCTCAGGGGGCTATCCACGCCACTACCCCTTGGACCGTCACCTCTACCGTTTTCTCCAGAGCTTTGCACCGATCGACATGGAGGCCGACAATCCCTCACTGCCCGAGGAGAGGCGCCGTCTTGAGAGGGCCATATTAGCAAGGAGAGACAGCATGCATGGGCTATGTTCTTTGACTTATCTGAGTTACCCGAAGGGCTTCACCCGACAGAGACAGTACCCGGATCAGCAGAGTCTGGGCTCTTTTCAACGGCACGAGAGCCTTACTATTCGGGCTGCACCACTGTCTCCCGCAGTTTGGCACATGCATGGGCAGTACAGGACCATGAATCAGGTTGTAGATGGTCTTTTCCTGACACCCACCGGGGCGAGCTTCGCACAGGAGGAGTACGCCCATGACTGCATACTTGAGAGGGTTCTGACATTGAAGACTCCTAGTTGGTATGGGAAGTGGTCTGCTATCCCATCTCATAGCTATCGCCGGGGAGCGACAGAGTGGCTCTAGGGCGTTCTGACTGTCTATCGGTCGGTGTTGGACAGAGTAGGGATCCGTCATGCAGTGACGACCGCTTTATATTCCTACCCCTGTCACACAGGCTTGCTGCAGGCTTTAGTAGAGAGGTTCAACCACCGGTGGAACACTTTTGTCACGGCTGGAGGAGAGACCTCTCTGGACCTCTGGACTTGAGGATTTCAGATCTTCCGATCTGCGGGAGGCCATACGAGGAGCTGTCACTGGACGATCTGCACCTTAGCTCCACTGACGGAGCCGGGCGGTATACCCTGTCGTACTGCTTCAAATTCTTGATGAAGACTTGAAGGGATTTGGCCCGAGTTGACACAGACCGGACCCCTCGCACACCACAGGTGACTTTAAATGCATGGGTGAGCCATGTTTATAGTGGCCCTTTCTGCTTTCACGAGGAGTTTGCACAGTCTGGCACCACCTGGGAGGAATGCAGGGAAGTCAGAGTAGACGTTCCCCCTCATCCACGCCATTTGCCTACACCGACACAGGGGCGGAATTCGAGGAAGCTACCTCCTATTACATATTTAGCAGCTTACTTGGCCTACTGGTTGGCCAGTTTTGTGGTTCCCCATGGAGAGGATGGGCTTCTGCGGTTGGAGGTGATATACCTGGCCTGTTTGCTTGCTTGTGGACAGAGACTCGACATCGCACCAGCAGCCTTGGCGAATATTTTCCATTCGCTCAGGGCTTTGTCTTCCCACTCGTCACCGCGGGAGAAGAGCATTATACTGCCCACTCATTATTTGAGTGCTTGGGCAGGGCTGTTATTTCCAGAGCTATCCTGGAGGGCTCCAGTTGAAAACCCGGCGGCGCCGCTGATTTTTTGGTTCATAAGGCAGCCATCACAGGACTCAGTGGTTCAACTCGTAGGGGCCGGCGGGCCTTGTCCTTTGTTCCAGTGAGGAGAGGAGAGGGCATAGCCCTTGACTACTTCTCCTACCTTCACCGCCCTTATGTTGGGCAGGAGGGAGATGCCATTGTTAGCAGGGTTTCCACACATGCTTTACTCTCCCCTCAGGGTTTGGCAGAGTGGGTCGTCAGCATCCGCCCCAGTGTTCTTGTGTACCGATGCTCCAGCACAGCTATACTTGAGCCCTATTACCCACACCGGTTCGCCAGGAACTTCGGGTATGATCAGGGCATTCCTTCAGGTGCAGGGTTTTCTTTAGCCCTTCGACTGTACAGGCACAGGGATGTGCATTTGGTAGCAGCAGCCTGGCAGGACTTGCTTTGCCGCGAGGGGGCACAGGGATGCCCCGTCCCATAGCAGGAGAGCAGAGGCCATTTTGATATCCACTTTGCACGTTGGTGGTTCAAAGCCAGCAATGTCTTCCGGCAGCATCGCGACGCCATCCGAGCAGCTGAGGAGCAGCGCTTGAGGTGGGAGGATCTGTCTCCTTTGCTTGTGGACCCAGTCTTTATCAAGTCTCATTTTTCAGGAGCCGCCCGGGTTGTGAGCGACATCGAGGAGCAGTGGCGAGAGAAGGGCTGGACGGTCCCGGTGGACAAGAGCCAATATAATGGGGCTTTGAAGCCCTTGAAAAGCAAGCCAGCAGCAGTCTCCAGAGTTTCTTCTTCCTCCACCTCAGGAGCAGCCCTAGCCCTTCAACGGCCTATTCTTGGTGGGAGGACTTGCTGGTGTCTTGTGGGGTGAGGAGGAAGTCCCAGTTGTGCCAGCCGATGCCTGATGGAGTGCTCGGAGGCAGCACCTTTGTAGAGTGAAGAACCCACGCGATTAATGCCGTAGGCTGCACATGTCCTCCGAGTGAAGCCAGAGCAGATAGTCTTAAAACCCATAAAACCAATAGAGGCTACAGGTAATTATCTCTTTCGCTGACTTTCAATGTGCATATATGTCTTCATATTTCGGAACATGTATTTTACACATTTCTTTGATGACTGCAGGTGGGGCTGCTAGGGTAGCTGGCGCCGGGCCGTTGGAGGGCCCTCCCGATACTAAGATTGGGAGGGGTACTGCCGTCTCAAAGAGGCCCCGCACTGAGGATCCTGGAGAGGGGGACATGAGGTCTCCGTCTCGTCCTCGGCTTGAGGAAGAATCCCCCATGATTGAGGCTGTCTCTAGTAAGTGACACACCCAGATACTTGCCGTTTCTAAGCATATATGTCGTGTTATAAACATATTTTTACTTTGCTAAATGTAGCTCCCCCGGAAGTTAGGGCCGACGCGAGCTTCTCTCCTCCTCGAGCGAACACTTCTGCGGGAGGAGATATGCCTCTGGGCGAGTCTACGCCGAATATTAATTTTAGCTTTGAAGAGCTGATCTCTCCCACAGATGATTACACGCCGGTGACGGCTAACTCTTTCTCCTAGAACCTAGGTATCCCAATGAGAGCGGTGGGGGTCCTGCCGGGCCTACGTGGCCTTTTACGAAGAAACCCGCCAATTCCTAATGACTAACCCATTGGCTTATAATGCTTTACAATTGCAAAACCCAATTCACTCAAGGATACAAATGTAAACTAAAAAAATGTTAGATGCCTGATGTTGATTCCCATCAATTCTCCCTGAGTGGGAAGAACTCGACCCCATCGAGTAAGGGGTGCGGCTGCTCATGTGTCGCTCCTGCAGATCTATGTCTCTGCTCGGGTGATCCACATGTCATCGGATGTGGGCCTGTTGAGACTAAAAATATTCCTAATTTTTTCTAACTTCTGCTTCTGCAGGTCTTAAATTCTGATCGAGTGCTCTTGCGCCGATAGAGAAGAAAAGAAAGAAAAGAAGAAAATGAATGGCAGCTGTCGAACAAAAGATGAGACCAAAGAAAAAGAAGAAAAGAAAAGATGCCCGTCTCCAACGGACAACCGCTAAAGCAAGACCCGAGAGCTCGAAAAAATATTTGGGACCATCCTCAAAGAAACAAACAGAAGCCTGGACAACGAGTGCAAGCCAGTCGATTGTCCTTCACAAGAGAAGAAAATAAACACAATTAGGCCTAGACAGGTTAAATGGGCTGAAAGATGCTGGAGATAAGATGGAGGAGCCCCTAATCTAGCGCACTCCAAAGCTCCTAATCTGACGCGCTCCAAAGCTCCTAATCTGAGGCACATGAGGCAACCCTTGCTAAATCGGCGCACCCATATGCGCTCCGGGTGAGGCCACGTCGATCAAGGCTATAAAAAGGGGGCTTTTGACCAAGAGAAGGGAGAGAAATCAATCGCCTGAGAGAAGGAGAATTGGGGAAGAAGAAAGGGTCTTTCTGAGAGTGAGCCAGAGAGCCACCATCTCTCCCATCCATCCGTCTGAAGGAGTCCGAAGCCAGAGAGAGAAGCCCTCCTCTTCTGATACTCTATTTTCTGCAGTGAAGTTTTAGGTGGGTTCTGGTGATTTCTCCCAGCTGCCCCCTTCTATTTTCTTTTGGCAACATCTCTGTTAATGAATATAGTCAGAGGGGTGATGATATGAGCCCATTTTCTTCTTTGTTCCTTTGACTTATCCTCCTCTGGAGCTGGGTTTTATACCCATTTGTGTAAGTAGTGGCCAGCCTCTGAGCGACAATGCCATACCGTGCCATATGTGCATTGTATTGGCCCCTTTCTGATAATATAATGGTGTGGTGTTGAATGTGGCAATATCTCCCTACGTCCCCTCTCTTTTCTCTGGCCACATTCAACTTCCTATATTCCATGTGGTGTCGTGTGGTTTCCTTCATCGGCGCCGAGCGAGCCCTGGTCCTCTCCAGGGCAACATTAAGGTTATACCCCCCCTTTTCCCGGGGTTTTGTTTTCTCTTCTCACTGGAGTGGTTCCGTCGAGCCCCCTCTTATCTATCGAGGTTTTATCTCCAGAAGCACACACGTATGCGCTTCTCTGGCTATCTCTGGGATCGCCCCATGGTTCACCCGTCCATAACTATGAGGTGGAGAGAACATGGCCATCCCTATAATTTGGGTACAGGGTTTTTTGATGTAAACAGCTTCCCGTGTGTCACCTACTAGCTGTTCGAGGGTTTGCCCCTTACAACCTTCGTAGCTCATATGCTAACCTACTAGCCCTCCAGATGCTAACTGGCTGATATTGCGTTCCTCTTACCCTGTATATGGGTTGCAATACTATGTTTTATTTTCTCGAGGATGATAGTCCGATTACCCGAGAAGGGGGGGACATTCCCCATGGGCACCTACGCCCCAATCTTTCTCTGCCTCACCAGAAGGTCATAGGGTCTTGTCCTCCTGTGACATATACCCCTATGGGCCACCAAAAGGTGAATAATGATAGGGCTTGCAGCCCAACACTAAATCCACTGTCCTTAAGGGAACTAGTGGTGGCCACGGTTTGTGTGCCCCTCGTAGGCTAGCCCTCGGGGTTTCCTCTCTCATTGGTCATCCCTTCCGATTGTGTTTTGGCCCACGAAATATTGGTGCCCCTCATAGGCTAGCCCTTGGAGTTTTTCATCTATTTGTGATGTGATGCAACCTATGGATGGTAGTGACAACCCAAACACCAAGTGGTATGTGGCAAAGGACGAACCCAAAGGTTTTCTCGACGCTAGAAAGGTTGTGTTCCGAATCGGCGTAACCAGAACGTCTCGCGACGTCTTTTGATATACCACTATAATGATGGGACCTCAATGGGTATGCTAAGACCTATGGGATGCAGCAACTATCCAATGTTCCCTTAGACCGAGCAAGCATGCACAATTCGCAAGTAGAATGGACTGATATCGGCGACCACTCACCCGGCACTCACCCAAAACCTGGGGTAACTCGGCGATGCCAAGTCGAGCTTATGAGGGTTGGACCCTTGCTGGTGGGGGACCAGCAAGGCCAGGGGTCTTCCCAAGGGTATGGAGGCCCAATTCGATGGGGCCAACCGGGTGCCGACGGCACGGGTCACACTCTCTCCCACGGCGGTCACGCGAAGCAAAGGAACTTGCAGACCGGACACTCACTCTCATGAGCCAGCGGAGCTATGAGCTTTTATTGAAAGAACAGGACATCCAAATGTGAGCAAGGGGTAGAGCACTTACTCGACTGGTTTGAAGAAACTGGTCCCATTCGGAGGCGAGGGCGAGCGGGGAAGCATGGGTTCCCCACACGTCGTGCCGGTGAAGCTTCGACCTGTTCAAGAATTTGCACCACTACTCCACTCACAGGAGGGGGATCTCAGGGTGGGGGTTAACTTGAATTACACTTAAAGCTACCTCCATGCAGGGAGGGGCTTTAAGCCGGCCAGGCGGGGTGAGGAAAACTAAGTTAGAAAGGCCGAACGAAGAAGATGTCAGTTCTGCCAGCCCTCTGGAACAGGGGATAGGCAGTCGATGTCGACGCCGCTGTGGCCACTCTCGAACTCCGTTGTCGACAAAACCAGTGGTGAAATCTCCGGGGTTGGCCTAGGAGGACGTCTGATTTTTGGAGGAACTTCTGGTTGGCGGCGATGGTCGGGGAAGACTCTTGAATAGGGCCTCTGCTTTCTAGTTCTTACGGCTTCAGCACCACAGCAGTAGCAAGATGAAGCTGCCACAAAATCTCCCAAGCTCTGATTCAGGTGTGGCTGAAGTTTCTGGATTCGTGGTCAAAGCCTCTTCGAATGGAGACCTGCGGTGTTACCAGAGGAGGTCAGAGTTGTATTAACAGGCCTATAAGGGTCGATAACTTTGAAGCCGGTTTTCTTATCCAAGTACAACCGTCTCATTTAAACATGCCTTTTTTATAAGCATAGTACAAAGCACCCAAAATGACCGCGCCTATAATCAGGTGCATAGGCTTAAAGTCGAAACCCGATGCCGTCAAAGGGGTAGCGGTTATTTCAACTTCGGGTAACATTGTGGCACCGTATTTTGCTGCATATTCTTCCGGGGTCATGCTCATAGCCGGAACCCCTTGCGAATTCATTGATACAATTGTCGGGCTTGTTTGTGACATTTTTGATTTAGTTAAAGTATCGGGTATACGAATAAGCAATCCTGTTGACGTTTGAAGTGTTGCCATAAATTACTTTTTACGTAAGAATAAAAAAGACACACCAACCAATGCCATTAAAATACCCATTAAAATTAACGGGTCCACGTTACGCAAAAACGGCGGTAGCAAATTTTCACCGCTTGCCGTCTTGGAAGGAACACCACCCCCGGTAATGCCTGTGTTACCGGGTAGCGTACCCGTTAATACGGATGGTCCCTGATAAAGGGCAGCATTAACCACCGAACCCGTACCGGCCAAAGGGTCCGTTTTTGCTGGCATCGTTGAAACGGTCGGGTTTGTAATAACCGGTTTTGTGTCAACGTTTGGAGTAAGTTGTATTGAACCATCCAAAGGACCACCAGCGGCAACGGTTATAATACGTTTTTCAGGCGCCGCTACATCGGTACGTTTACCCGTAACCGTATCAACGTAGTATACATCTACTATTTTACCCGCTGAATCAGTAACGGTAACTTTTTTGTAAATCCTACCGGGTGTAGGTCCTTGTTTGCTACCTATATAGTCCGTTCCGAAACCTTGAAACTGATACCCGCCGTCAGTCCATTTATATATACCGTTTCTACCGGCATATTTTCCACCCTGATCAGGGTCACCCAAAGATTGTACTAATGCCAAAACCCACGTTGGTTTATACAGACCACCCACATAATCAGGTTTTGATTGTAGATATTCAGTAGAAACAGTGTCAACCCAAGCGCCGGGTTCAATTTGCGCCGGTATGGCTACGGGTGCGCTGAACCCGGCTAACCCCGCACCTGCACGATCCGGACCAGCCGGCGCGGACGCAGACTGAACCGCAGCCGCAGCCGGTGCTTGGCCGCCAGGATGATCGCCACCACGATTCCGGCACCGGCCGGGAAGGCGCCGGCGATCGTGAATGCCACCGCCGGGCCGAGGTGCTCCGCGATGAAGCCCATGAGCACGCCGCCGACAGCCTGCCCTCCGGTGATGACGATCAGATAGAACGACATCACCCTTCCGCGGATGGCCATGTTGGTCGACAGCTGAACGATCGACTCGGCGGCGACACCGAACAGCAGGCGCGACACCCCCAGCCCGACGAGAGCGGCCATGAACAGCACGAGTGCCGGGGCGAGCCCCGCGAAGGCGGTGAACGCACCGTACGCGATCACGGCGATCACGAGCCCGCGCAGCCGGACCGTCCGGCGCATCGTCGACAGCACCGATCCGATGAGGGCGCCGAGCGCTGCGAGCGAGCTGTAGAGGCCGTATCCGCCCGCTCCCGACATCCATACCTCGTTGGCGGAGGCGGTGAGCAGCACGGGCAGGCTCATCCCGAACACGGCGTTGAAGCCCAGCAGCACCATGGGCCAGAAGATGGTCGGCTTGCGACGGATGTAGTGCAGCGCCTCCCGGATCTGACCCTTCCGGGCCCTCACCCGGGGCGAGGGAATCAGTTCACGGCGGCGCATCAGCAACAGCGCCGTCAGCGCGATTCCCGACGTGGCGCTGTTGATCGCGATCGACCACCCCGATCCGATCACCGCGATCAGCGCCCCCGAGATCGCGGGCCCCGCCAGGCCTCCGCCGTGGAAGATCATGGCGTTGAGACTGATCGCGTTGCGCAGGCGCTGGGTGCCGACCATCTCGCTGACGAACGCGGAGCGCGAGGGGCCGTCGATCGCCATGGAGCAGCCGGTGACTCCGGCCACCAGGAAGACGTGCCACGCCTGTGCCCAGCCGAGCAGCACGAGGGCCGCGAGCACGCCGTTCGCCACGAATCCGACGCTCTGGCACAGGATCAACACGCGCCGCCGGTCGAAACGGTCGGAGATCACCCCGGCTCTGATGTTGAGGGCATGCACGTTTGGGTGACTCACAAGTACCACTCATTCACCACCTACAGACTGGCAGAACTAGGGTTTCATCAAAGACCTCTTAAGTTCAGGCAAAACCCTAAGATTTAGGATTATGGATGTAATTCTGTAGAAGCCACATGCATTTTTGAAGCGGCAAGAGGTTTCGTAAACCTCGGGGGTATTTCGATAATTTTACATTTTCAAGGATATTTTGGTAATTTTACTAGGCCAGGGGTGTTTCTGAACTTCTTGGGTTGGAAAGCAAGTAGGATAGGATCACTGACTTCCTAAGGTGCTAAGGCCATTTATGGATGGTTTTAGGGCTACTAGGTCATTTCTAGGTCGCAGGGTATTTTAGTAATTTTACCAAATCCTACATAGACGTAGGTTTGAGGCAGCACCCAAGTGTCGGACTGAGTTGACAACGTCATTGAACCAAAGGAGTGACGAGGGGCTTCATAGAAGGCACACATGTGTCAATTTTGCCAAAGGAGGGGTATATATACAATTCCCAAAAGTCGGGAGTTTTCATGTAAGTTTTGCTCGGTGTGCAGAGAAAATATGTAGAATACACCAGATATATTTAGGGTCCAAGTGGGTACAAGGGTTGTCGACGAGTTGTCGACTGTAAATCACAAAGATCTGCACTAATGCGGGAAGTAGGGGCATAGCCCCAATTACAAAAGATTGCAGGGTAAATTGTAAACAACAGGACTTTTGTTTCTCGCAATCCCGGGGAGGACATTTCTGTAATTCCCCGTCATAGGGATGGAACTACGTCATTTAGCCGTCCCGGGGCTTAGAAACTTACAACATAGTCTGTAGAGGGGCATAATTATAAAATTAAAAAAATATCCCTTAGTGGTGTAAATACAAGACCTGGGGATCACCTACCCCTTAAGGGTCAAAACAACGAACAAGTGTTTTCTCGAATGTGTAGGAGTCCTTGATCTCTCGCAGATGCTGGATGTGTGATTCTGGACCCTTGGGGATTTATTTATAGAAGTAGGGGGCTACCCGGAGGTGTTTGAACCCATGCGGGGTGAACGGGATGAAAATGACCCCGTGTTGCGCGCCACCAGCGTCATGCGCACGCCCGTGGCGTCGCTTGCCGGCACACCGCGAATCCGCTGGGCGATCGAACGCGCCCCTGGAACACTTGAAACAGAGGACATATACATGTCGCTCTCCTGCCTTCCCATTCAGACGAACACCGTTATTCGTCTTGTCGAGGGGGAGATAATCCACTAGCGTCGTTTCCAGAAGTGGACCTTCGCGCATCACGGGGTTGCATGAAATGGAACAGCCCTCGCTCGACCTTGACGACCTGCGCGCCTTCTTCGGGGTGGTCGAGACCGGCAGTTTCGCCCGCGCCGCCCAGAGATTACAGTCGTCCAAGTCGATCGTTTCACGCCGCGTCGCCCGGCTGGAGACGACGCTTTCGGCCCTGCTTCTGCAACGGACGGCGCGCGGCACGCACCTCACCGAGGCCGGCCAGACCTATTACGAACAGGCGCGCACGGCGCTGAACCAGCTCGAAACCGCCGCCGAATGCTTGAGCGAATCGATGCAGGACCTGTCGGGCCCGATCCGGTGGTGATGAAGTTTTTCAACACGTATCCGCTGCCGAACGATTTCAGCCAGGGCGATGGATTCAACACAGCGGGATACCGGTTTGCGGCACCGACCTCGAATACGAAGAATTGGTACATCGCAAAGCTGGATTACAACCTGACAAAGGATGGCAAGCAGCGATTATCACTGTCGGGCTCAATGGCGAACGAAAATCAGGCGGCCGCGCCATTTCTGCCGGGCGACGCTCCGACGAGCGACTTGGTGAACTACAGCAAGGGGTTGATCGCGAATTACACGGCGACGCTGAAGAGCACACTGGTCAACAGCTTCCGCTACGGGTTCATCCGGGAAAGTTTGGGAACGATCGGAAACACGGATCAGACGTGGAGCACATTCCGCGGGATCGATCCGAGCTTCGGTTCGACGCTGAATTATTCGAGCGAATTCCAGAGGCCGATCAATACGTTCTGGGACGACCTGAACTGGACGCACGGAAAGCACAGCTTGCAGTTCGGATTCCAGATATCGCTGATCCGAAATCCGACGCAGAGCACGACAAGCTCATTCAGCAACTTTGCGTTCGCCACTTTCGCGCTCACCGACGCCGGCCGCCTCGCCCTCAACCATACTGATGGAGACGCATGATGGCCAGAACGCACGTTCTCAAGACCGTCGATCACTACTTTGACGCGCTTCGAGATGGCATCAAGACGTTCGAGGTTAGGAAGAACGATCGCGCATTTCAGACGAGCGACAGGCTAACATTGGTTAGGTGGAAGAAAACCAACTACGGACTCAAGGAGGACATTGGAGTTGAGCCGCTGTTCTTCCGCATAACCTACCTGCTCCAAGGCGGCCAGTTCGGTATCGAGCCAAAGTATTGCGTTCTAGGTCTCAAGCGGGTGTCGAGATGATCGCCCCCATGCCTGACACCAGCACCATTGAGGAACTCATTGAGCGGGTGACCGCTGCGAAGGGCGAAGATCGAATCCTCGACGCTGACATCTTCAGGTATGTCAGTAATCGGACCAATGGCGCAGTCAGATGGCTCGAAGTGCCGCTCTACACTGCCTCCGTCGACGCCGCCCTTGCTCTGGCGGGCAGGCTGCTGCCGAGATGGCGCCTCAACCTCGAGGGTACCCTTGGTGGCCGCGCAGAGGATGTCTATTTGATTGGACCGGAATACCGGAGCGATGGCTCGCGCCCAGATCAGTCGTCGCCGCCTATCAGCGCCACGACATTCCCTCTCGCCATCATCCTCGCCACCCTCCGCGCTCTTCAAGGGGGTATGGGAGAATGAGTAGGCCGGAGGATATCCCGGAGGATGTGTGGGAGGCGGCTTGCGCCTGCGTCAGCGCTCCCGACAGGCTTGGGTATGCCAAGGCCTACACCGACCTGATCGCCCGCGCCATCCTCGCTGCAAGGCTCGAAGAGCGGGAGGCGTGTGCTGCCGTTGCGGATCAGGCTAAGACGATGCGTGACGAGCTCTACGCTCAGAACTTCTCATCGATCAATGCGCACAGGGCTGTCCAAGCCGAAGAGATCGCCCAAGCCATCAGGTCTCGCCCATGAGCGGCCCCTACGGCAACAGAGCCCTCATAGGCCTTGCAGTAGCTCTTGTTATTGCTGGGTACTTTGCGGGGAGAATGCGGGCACACATTCTCCCCTCTCTAGTCTCGTTGACATGCCCCTTTCTCCTCTGTCACCTCCCTCTCGTCGAGGTGGATGAGGTGACGGGAGAGAAGGGCTCTCTCTCTCTCTCTCTCTCTAATCTCGTTGACATGCCCCTTTCTCCCCTGTCATCTCCCTCTCGCCGATGTGGATGAGGTGACGGGGGAGAAGGGGACATGCCAACGAGACTAGAGACGTCTCTAGTCTCCTTGGCATGCCCCCGTCACCTCGTCCAACTCGGCGAGCTTGATGACAGTGGATGACATACATCCTAATGGCGAGATGGTGACATCCAACTCTGTGAAATCCTAACATTCTTCCCTCAACAGCCTAGTCACCTCTCGCCTTTCCGGTGACCTAGATCCCGAAGACAATGTGCTCGCGGCAACGCAGATCCAGCTAGGTCCCTTGCCGTTGTCGTCATTTCCCCTTGGCATATGGGATGGTTGGTTTCCGACGAGGCTAGCACGGTGTCGAGGGAACTATCAGATCGACCCGCCTCGGGGTCAATGTAACACCGTCGCCGCATGCTTCTTCTCCACGTGGCACCGCAGAAAAGGTGCTCTCGTGTAGTGCTGTCACTGGGTGCTCATCGCTTCTCTCTCATTGGTTGGATGGTAGAAGAGAGAGGTGAAGAGTAGTTCCTATGTGGCCCATTGCCCTGTTGGGGATTTTGGTCCCGTTTAAAACGGATGGTGACATTAGGATTTTTGTTTACAATATATTCACCGTGTACCTGATGTGTTGGGAATTTTTCAAGGAAAAAATTGTATTTGGGACGCCTCTGCATATTCTGACTCTCACCATCTTATCTACACCATCATAAACTATTATTATCTCACTTTCTAAATGTTAAGTCAACATAAGTAGGACATTAAACTGTTGTTGGTTAAATGCTAGATAGATATTAAACATGTCATCAACCGATGTATGTGCATCGAAATCTATCTAGAAACTCCATGGGAGGAGTTTATGGAGATGTTTTGACTCCTCTCTCTCTCTCTCTCTCTCTCTCTCTCTCTCTCTCTCTCTCTCTCTCTCTCTCTCTCTCTCTCTCTCTCTCGCCGTATTCCTCGGCGATGGAGATGAAGCGGCTGGGGGCGATGAGCTCGCCCTGGCGGTCCACCATGCGGACGAGGACCTCGTAGAATTCCTTGAACTCCGGGGCGGGGGAGCCGGGGCTGGCGAGCGAGACGATGGGCTGGTAGTGCAGTACCATGCGTTCCTGGTTCTCGGTCAGGCACTCGGTGACGAATTCTACCCATTCCAGTTTATCCGGGGCGTTGGCCAGCGATGTATCGGTGGCGTTGTACATCTCGATCTTGTTGGGGCCGCGTTCCTTGGCCTTCTTGAGGGCGTCGAGCGACTTGGTGAGCAAGGGGTCGGCATCCTCGCCGTCATTGGGGTATAGTGCGACACCGCCGGAGAGGGCCAGGGAAATGACGCCTTTCTCTGTCGTCAGCGGGCGGGAGGCGAGGGCCTGCTGCAGGCGTTCCAGCCGGTTAGGCAGGTCTTCCGGGCGCAGGTCGCGGAACATCAGGGCGAACTGGTCGCCGTCCAGGCGGGCCAGAAGGTCGCCGGTGCGGACGTTATCTTTAAGGACCTGGGCGATGTGGATGAGGAGTTTATCCCCCACCGTGTGGCCGTGGGTGTGGTTGATGCTGCCGAAGCGGTCGATATCCAGTACCATGAGGGCACCGGTGCGTTTCTCGCGCTTGGCGGCGCGGAGGGTGCGGGTGATGTCGTCGTAGGCTCGGGCGCGGTTGACGAGGCCGGTGAGGGAATCGTGGTTGACGAGGTAATAGAGCTGGTCGGTACTGGTTTTGCTGGCGGAGACGTCGCGCGCAATCCCCCTAAAGCCGGTGACGGTGCCGGCGGCATCTTCCACCGGTACGCCGCTCACCGACCAGCAGACGCGGGTGCCGTAGGGGTCGGTGGACCAGTAATCGCGTTCGTGGAAGGGGCGGGGGTTGCGGAGGAGTTCGGCGAAGTCGTCCTCGATGCGCAGTTTTTCCTCCGGCAGGAAGCAGGCGGCGAATTTGGAACCCTTGGTGGCATCCTGCACCGGGCGTTTGCGGGCGCTGCTGAAGGTGAGGACGAGGTTGCCGTCGATCTCCCACAGCCAGTCGGCAAACTGGTCGGCCATCAGGGCGATGTTGGGCGCGTCGATCACCAGCAGGCCGCCATCCTTCAGGACCCGTGCATGATCCTTCAGTGCCGCGAAGGGCGCGCCCAGATGCTCGATGGTGTGACAGGAATGAACGATGTCGAAACCGCCATCGGCAAAATGCGTATCCTCGGTGCGGGCGCGTACCAACTCCGTGCGCACCAGGTCGGCGCAGGAATCGGCGAAGCGTTCGTCGGGCTCGACCGCGGTCAGGCGCGCAGCCGGCGCGGCCTCCAGGAAGGCGCGTGCGAAGCTGCCGCGATTGGAGCCGACATCCAGCAGCGCGAGGCCTTGTGAAAGATCGGCATGGCGGCGGATGGCGGCGATCGCCGCGTCGGTGCGAAAGCCCTTGCCGTAACGGACATTGCCCCAGTCGGCGCCGCCCGAGACGGCGGCGGCATGGCGGTCCCTGGTGCGGGCGATGCGGGGGGTGGATTGGACCAGGCCGCAACGGCCGCAGACATGCACCTTCAGGCCGCGCGTGCCGCCGTCCGGCAGATAGGCGAAGGCCAGGCCGCCATGGCCGCAGAAATCGCAGAGAGATGACTGAAGGGACATGGGCCCGCCCACCGGAAGAATCTGGTAACCATGTTCCGATGGACTTGGTTAACGGGCCCTTAGCCGCCCTGGTAATTGACCAGATATTCGGCGCGGTCCGCATAGCCCAGCCGCTCCATGACCGGGGTCGCGATGGCGTCGAACTGCGCGCGCTCCGCCGCCGTCAGCAGCCGGTCTTCCGGGCGGTTCACATTGTGGGGCCGGGCAAAGGCGGCAAAGTCGCTGTCCTGATAGTCCAGCCCCAGGAAGTCCCACATCTCCCGCACCTGGGATGGCGATCCGGTCAGGTCCTCCAGCCGCGCGAACAGTGTTCGTTCGGTAGGCAGGGTTGCTAAGGATTCCAGGATGACGCGGTTTATTTCGGCCCAGTGCCAGCAGATGCGCTGGAATTGGCCGAAGCCGCGAAAGGCCTGGGCCATGGGGTCATCCCGGCGCGGCACCGGCCACCAATAAGGCTTCTCCGGCGGCGGGGCCGATCCCGCCCCGTCGTAATGGGCCTGACATCGACCTGAGGCTGGTAATGCAAGGTCAGCTCGTCGCGGTCGATGCCGCGGCGCAGCTCGCTTTCCAGGGAGAGGCGTTCCTCGGACTGGCGGTGCATGATCGGATCGAAGAAGCGGAACTGGTTCCGGCCCGCCACCTTGGAAAACATCATCGCGGCCGAGGCGTCGAGCAGCAGGGCGGACGCCGAGATGGCATGCTTGGGATAGACGGCGATACCGACATTGGCGGTCACCGTTACTTCGCGACCCTGCAGGATGAAGGGGCGCGAAAGCTGCTGCAGGAAGGCGGCGACGGCGGGAGCCACTTCGGCCTCATTGGCGAAGCCATTGGCGATGACGGCGAATTCGTCGCCGCCGAAGCGCGCCACCACCCCGTCGGCGCCCATCATCTCGGTCATGCGCTGGCCCACCGCGATCAATAGCTGATCGCCGGCGGCATGGCCCATCACGTCATTCACCGTCTTGATGCCATTAAGGTCGAAGAACCACAGGGCCAGCAGCTTGCCGCTGCGCGCGCTGCCGGCGATGGCCGATTGCAGGCGCTCGAGCAGCAGATTGCGGTTGGGCAGGCTGGTGAGCGAGTCGTGGGTCGCGGCGTGAGCCAGATGGCTTTCGATCATGCGGCGCTCGGTGACGTCGCGGATCAGCGCGGTGGAGAGCAGCCGGTCGTCGAGCTGGCAGGCCGACAGCGACATTTCGGTCGGGAACATGCTGCCATCCTTGCGCCGTGCCGACAGCGCCATCGAGGAAGCGGTCGCCACCAGCACCGGATCGACGAACAGCATGCTGAGCGGCTTGCCCCGCACTTCGCGCGCCTCGAATCATTCCTCCCCGCCGCTCGGAATGGCGACCTTTCCGGCGTTTTCCCGCATGCTCCCGCCTCGAACGCCGGCGTCGCGCGATGAATGCGGTTCTCGACGCAATTACGAGCTTGGCATTGCGCAGCCCGGGAAGGCCGGCGCTCAGCGACGGCCTGAACGCCCTGTCGTACAGCGAGCTGTTGGGGCAAGTCGACGATCTGGCACACCGCCTCGTGCCATTCTGCGAAACGGCCGGAGTCGTCGCGCTGCATATGGACCTCGAGGCGCTCACCGCTTTCGAGACGAAAGGGAAGTTCGCCCTCAGCTATTTCATCCGCTCCCAGTCCCAGGATCTCCAGCTCGTGCTGCGCACGAACGTGGCGGTGCCGGGTCCGCGGGAGACCGCGAAGGTCCCGTCGATGATCGGGATCTGGTCGCACGCCGAGCCGTTCGAGAGCGAGCTCGCGCCGCTCTTCGGGATCGACTTCGTCGGCGCGCGCCCCGCGGGCGGCGTCCGGAAGAACTTCGGCGCGTACGCCGGCTTCCCCCTTCGGAAATCCTTCGAGTGGAACGAGGAGATCACGCCGTGATCCGTAACCGGGAGATCCTTTCGTGATCCGTAATCAGGAGATCCTTTCGTGATCTACACTCAGGAAAAACTCCATGCGTCGGTCTCGAAGATCGTCTGGGGGCCGAGCGATCCGGCGCTCCCGGGAATCTTCCGCCTCGACATGGACGCCGAAGGCGACCTCGTCCGCCGCGCGCGCGTCGAGACCGGATACCTCCATAAGGGCCTCGAGAAGAGCGCCGAGAAGCGGAACTGGTTCACCTCGATCGTTCCCGTCGACCGCGTCGACTCCGAGGCGTCGCTCGCGGCCGAACTCGCGTTCGCGATGGCCGTCGAGGAGATCTGCAACATCCAAGTCCCGCGGCGCGCGCAAACGATCCGCATGATCCTCGCCGAGCTCGACCGCATCGGCTCCCACCTCGGTTTTCTCGCGCGCCTGGCGATCGCGGCGGGTTTCGAGACGGTCTCCCATTACATCCTGCGCGAGCGCGAGCTCGTCCTCGATCTCCTCGAGCTCATGACCGGCCGCCGGTTCAATCTCGGATTCTTCCGCCTCGGCGGCGTCGCCGCCGACATCACCGAAGGGTTCATCGAGCGGATCCACGAGGCCACGCGCCTCATCGAGATCCGGCTGCGCGAGTATCACGCGCTCATGATCGAGAACCGCGCGTTCGTGGATCGCCTCGCTTGGCAGGGCGTGCTCTCGCCGGAAGCCGACTACACCCCGGCCGACTGGGCCGCAGTCCTGGCCTTCATCGGCCACCCCGTCGTGGCCCTGACCCTCGGCATCGCATCTTCCTCCGATTGATCGGAGGGATATTTCTTGGTGGTGAGTATACCGCCGCAAACGTGCTGGCGATGGAAGCGTGTCCGAAGTCAAAACGTGGTTTGTATTCGGGTATTATTCAATCCGGATACCCGGCCGCGTTCATATTGATTGCTGGTTTGACGTTCCTGATGCTCCATTTATTTCCGATCGAAGGAGGCTTGCGATCACCATACGTGGCCTACGGATGGCGTATTCCTTTTTTTATCGGAGGTTTGATGGCGCTGGCGTTCATCCTGCCGTTTCGCTCCTCCGTGCCCGAATCCACCATTTGGGAAAAAGCCGACAAACGCGAGAATCCTTTGATCACAGTTCTGTCGGGCGAGAACTTGAAGAGAGTCGCGCAAGTGTTCGTCGTGTTGTCCGGCTTCTGGTTCACGACCATCGCCGCGGCCGCCGGCACAATCCCGATCCATCGTGGTGTTTGACCCTGAATAGCTGGATGGAGCGGCGCAGCCCGAGCTGCGACACCTCGAGGCCGACGTGGTTCGAAGCCACGTCCTCGAGCGTGTGGCCGTCACCGCCGACAGCGTCGGCGACGTCCAGGGCACACGAGTGCGTCACCTGCCACGGCTCAAGGTCGGGCGCGTTGAACTTCACGTTCCCATAGGCGTTGACGTCGAGATAGAGGTTGTACCTGCACCCCACGAGCGGACACGGGCGCGGGCCGCCTGCGCAATCGCCCCGCGTCGCGGGGTGAGGCACCCGCTCGGGCCAGAGCAGGCGATAGATCCGTCTGTCCGCCCTCGAGATCCTACTCACCCTGACCGTGCGCGGCCGCTGCCGGCCACACTCGCGTCCGGCGTTCACTCCCGGACCGTCGTCGTCGTGCGCGTCCAGATCGCCATCGTCGGGGCGCTCGAGGTCGGTACCGTCGCGGGCGTCGTCGATGCCCTCGTCGACGTCGTCCGGACCGACGTCGATCTCCGGCGCAGGGACGGCGACGGCCGGAGCGGAGCAGCGCAGGACCAGCGGCGGGAGCACGTCGTCGACGTCCACGATCGGCATCGGTGCGTGCGCCCGAGATCGACGATCCGCGCGCACGCGTCGAGACGCCCAACGCGGGCGAAGACCGCGACATGGCGCCGTCGCCCAAGGTCGCGACTTACGATCTACAGCCGGAAATGTCGGCGGTCACGGTGACGGATAATGTCATGAAAGCGGTCGAGTCAGAAAAATTTGATCTGATCGTATTGAATTACGCCAACCCCGATATGGTCGGCCATACCGGCATGCTGGATGCCGCAATCAAGGCCGTTGAAACAATCGATGTCTGTCTTGGCCGTTTGTTCGCTGCGGTGGAAAAACGCGGTGGCATCGTTTTACTGACCGCCGATCACGGCAATATCGAGATGATGGAAGACCCAAAGACGCATGAGCCCTATACGGCGCATACGACCTTGGATGTTCCGGTCATCGCCTTCGGCGCGCCCAAGGGGGCGAAACTCAACAATGGCCGCCTGGCTGATGTCGCGCCGACCATGCTGGACCTGATGGGCCTGAAGAAGCCCGAGCTGATGACGGGCCATTCCCTGCTGGTGAGAGAGGCGTGACGCGAAACACCGCCCTTTGTCTTTCTGTTCTGCTGGCGGCGGCGCCGGCATCGGCGGCAACGAAGCATACGCATGCACATGCCCTGTCGCCGATCGGCGCGGTACCGGCCAAGAAACCGATCGTCGAGAAACCGGAAAGCGAGAGGCCGATAAGCGAGAAAGCGGCGCGCACGAAAGTGAACGCGCCGATCGCGCCCAGCCCGCGACCCGGCACGACCGTTGCCGAGGCGCCGCAGCCGGTGGAACCGCCGATGGATCTGAGCCATGCCTTGCCTGGCAAGGCGCTGGCCAAGCTGCCGTCCAGCGCCCAGCAGCTCAAAAGCCTGTCGTCGGAACTGCAGGAGAAGACGCCCGAGCTCGCCTCCGCCAAGCAGAAGAGCGACCAGCTCGCGGCCGAGGCCGCGGCGTTGCGCCAGAAGCTGATCACCACCGCCGCCCGCATCGAGGTGCTGGAGAAACAGCAGGTCGATACCGATGCGCGCATCGTGCAATTGACGGCGGAAGACAACCGGCTCAGCACCGGCTTCGCCAATGACCGCGTCGCGGTGACAAGGCTGCTGGGGGTGCTGGAACGGGCACCGAATACGTGCTGATCGGCGTCGGCAAGTTCGCCCAGGCCGGCGCGGGCCCGAACATTTGCGACGTGTACAAGCCCGCGATGGCCGGCGACAAGGGCGTCTCGATCTCGTCGATGGAAGGCAAGATGGAGATCACCGCGAAGGCCAAGCTGACGATGAAGGCGGGCAAGAGCATCAAGATCAACGCGAAGACCACCGTCGACGCGAAGATCGGCAGCAACCTCGACCTCAAGGGCTCGAGCGCGGCCAAGCTGACCTCCGGATCGCCGTCGCAGTACGACGCTCCCACGGTGAAGATCGGATAGCGCGTGACCTACCTCCCGATCGATCGAGTGCAGCCGTACGCGGTGCGGGCCGACAAGGTCCGCGGCGTTCATCTCGCGATCGTCGTCGAGAACAAGGAAGGCGACGGCAACCCCGGCTACCGCGTCAAGGTCAAGTACCCGTACCTCAACGACGAGGAGAAGACGTACTGGGCGCGCATCGCGGTGCCGATGGCCGGCCCCGAGCGCGGGACGTACGTGCTGCCGGAGGTCGATGACCAGCTGCTCGTCGTGTTCGAGCACGGTGACATCGAGCGCCCGATCGTGATCGGCGCGCTGTGGAACAAGCAGCAGGAGCCCGTCGAGAACAACGACTCGGGCAAGAACAACACGAAGCTGATCAAGTCACGCGCCGGGCATCGCGTGATCTTCGACGACAAGGACGGCGCGGAGAAGATCACGATCGTCGACAGCACGAAGAAGAACAAGATCGTGCTCGATACGGCGAACAAGCTCGTGAAGATCGAGAGCGCCGGTGACATCGAGGTCAAGGCCGCGGACAACGTCATCGTCCACAGCCAGGCGCTGAAGGTCGGCATCAAGGCGGCCATGAAGGCCAGCGGGCAGCAGCTGCTCGTGCACGGCACGTCGACGCTCGGCATGAAGGCCTCCGCTGTTACGTTTCCCGCCCCGGCCGATGTCGGCCAGAGTGTTCGCGATCTCTATAAGTCTGCTGGGGTAACCGTCCCGCCGACGGCCACCGAGCCCAAAACTATCGATCCGGTCGTCTTCGCCCAGGCGGGCTATCGCATCGGCGGAGAGACTGTGCGTCAGCAACTGGCGGACGCGCCGGAGAACTGGGTGCACCAGGCCGACCAACTGGGCACGGGCCAAGCTGTGCTGCAGGTGGCATCGCAGCTGCAACCGGATCAGCGCGTGCTGATTCTCTATGGCGACGTGCCGCTGATCACGGTCGATACGCTGCAGCAGCTGCTGGAAGGCTGCGGCCCGGAAGATCTGGCGCTGCTGACGGTGGAATTGGAAGATCCGGAAGGCTATGGACGCGTCATCCGCGATGCGGAGGGCCAGGTGCTGCGGATCGTCGAGGAAAAGGACGCCTCGGAAAAGCAGCGCGCCGTGAACGAGTGCAACACCGGTGTGATGGCCGTGCCGGCCAGGCGCCTGGTGCCGTGGCTGAAGCAGCTGCGCAATGCCAACGCCCAGGGTGAGTATTACCTTACCGACGTGATCGCCGCCGCCGTGAAGGATGGAGTGGCGGTGAATCCCCTGATCGCGGCCGGCGAGGAGGAAGTTCAGGGCGTCAACGACAAGGTGCAGCTGTCCATGGTGGAGGCCACCTACCGTCTGCGCGCAGCCGTGGCGCTGATGGAAGCGGGCGTGACGGTCATCGACCCGCTACGCCTGGATGTGCGCGGCAAAGTCGAAGCGGGACGCGATGTCACGCTCGACGTGAACGTGGTGCTCGATCTGATGATTCATGATCTGGAGCTAATCCAGTCGCTGAACCCCGGTCCGATTCGTTCCGTCAGCGCCTTCGGCATGGGTCTGATGGGCCATCACGAAGACGCGGTCCAGGCTCGATTGAGGTTCGAAAGCGGCTGTATCGCCGATCTGACAGCCAGTCGAATTAATCCCGTCGCCATTCGATCGCTGCAGGCCTGGTCGGCGAAGTGCGCCGACGCCTGCCCCGAAGCCGCGGACCTGAAGGCGGCGATCGACGCGAACGGCGGCGACTCCTCGAAGATCGAGACACTCGCCGAACGCCGCGCCGTCTTCGGCTTCGAAGCCCAGATCAAGGACATCAACGAGAAGCAAGAGCCCGAGGGCGACGAATGGGACGGGTTCACGATGTTCGGGCTCGATCCGGCCTTCTTCGCGATGGCGCAAGCCGGGTTCGTGCTGGCAGAACCGAAATACACGCAGGCTGCCTGTGAAGCCGCCCGATTTATCCTGACGCAGATGCGGACTGAGGACGGCCGGCTCTGGCATGCGTACAAGGACGGCCGTGCCCGGTTCAATGGCTATCTGGACGATTACGCCGCGATGATCGACGGGCTGACGGAACTCTATCAGGCCACGTTTGACGCGCAGTATCTGGAAGCCGCGACCGCGCTCGCCGCGCGGATGCAAGAGCAATTCCGGGATGCCGAAGACGCAGGCTACTTCTACACATCCGGCGACCACGAAGCGCTGATCACGCGGAACAAGGAGATTCACGACAACGCGACTCCTTCCGGCAACAGCCTCGCGGCCACTGCACTGCTGAAACTGGGTCGCATCACTGGCCGCACCGACCTGGAAGACGAGGCCGCAGCCACGCTGAACATGCTGGCCAACACGCTCATTCGTGTGCCGATGGCTGCCGGTCAGGCACTGATCGCCCTCGACCTGCAACTGGGGCCGACCCGGGAAATGGTCTTCTGCGGCAGCGATCTCGATATCGAGGCCTACTTTCAAAGGATCGGGTACGCGGGACCGCGCGAAGCGACGCGGCCGGTTTTGGAAGCGATCCACCTGGCACACGCCACGCACATTCCGTTCGAGAACCTCGACGTCCTGCGCGGCGAGATCGTCCCGATGGGCCTGCCCTACCTCGTCGTGTTCACGAGGGTGCAGACCGCGGCACTCCCCCGGGCCATCGAACGTCAGCACGAGCTGCGGGGCGTCGGCCTCACCGTCGCCGACACCATCATCAGGAGGTACGCCGTGTACGACGAGGCGGTGGAGCGCGGGGGGACCGTGCTTGACATCCCGGGGCTCCACTCCTACGCGCGGCAGGCGGAGGCGGACTACCGCGGGTTGATCGCCGCCGACCCGGCCGAGGTCTGGATCATCGGCCTGGCGCTGCTGGCCAACCTCTTCGTGCCGCTGGCGGTCGTCGCCGCCTTCCCGATCACGATGGTCATCGCCTACGACAATCTGATCGTCATCCATGATTTCTTCGGCTGCATGGTCATCTTTTCCAACACCTCCCTCCTGAGGTTCTGTTTACATATTTGCACAGCATCTTCCTGATGAGGAGGCCGTCGGCATCTCATGGCCAGATTCCTCCATCTCTTTATGTAGTCCAAGGCGGTTTCATCTTGCTTCTGCCTAGATGCATACAGCTCGGCTATTGTTATTTCTCTTTCTGTTACATGAAATCTATCTCGGAATTTTCGCTGCATGTCAGGCCAATCAAGCACTGACCCGGCCGGTAGGCTAGAATACCATTCAAAGGCCAGCCCTGTGAGGGACGAGCCAAAGAATTTCAATAGGTATGCCTCATCGACTGCTAAGTCACCCATAATTGTGGTGTAGTAGGCTATATGTTCCCTGGGGGAGCCTTGTCCATTGAATTTTTCAAATTTAGGCGGCTTACTGACTCCTGGTGGCAGTCTTTTAGCAGCATACTGCGCCGGGTACGGTACTTTGTATACATCATAAGTGCCGGAATCATCCCCAACTTTCTCAGACAATTTCATTTCAACAATCTTTTCTATCATCAGCTTGCTGGCTGTGGCCGTATCTATATTCTCCGGATAGAAGTGAGCCGACTGTTGGCCGTGAGGGGTTGTCATAACCGTTGCATGCAGCGCTGGCATGGCAGGCAGTGTTTGAGACGCAGAAGGCTGGGCCGCTGCCTTTTGTGGAGGAGGCTGATTCAGCATTTTGCCTTTATCGATTGGAGGAGGGTTGGCTGGAGCGGCCATTTCTGCCGGGCTGGAAGTGTGCCCAACAGGCTCGGGATGCCTGGAGACTGATGTGCCTTCATTTCTCTCATTTAGCTGTCTTCTGAGAGAGTCAATCTCCTGCTGGTATTTCCTGAACATCATTTGGATCATGGGATCCAATGTTGATGGGATCTGCATTTCTCCCGAGGTCCCTTCAGCTACATCGATAAAGGGGTTATCTTCCTCTTCGGTGGTCACCACATTTACGGCCATTGTAGTGACTTTTGGTGCTTCATCGGCAGCTATTATTTTCTCTTTTGCCGCCCGGCTTCTTCTTGTGATAGCGCCTGGCCTGCTCGCCAGCCTCATCAGCTCCTCCGGCGGCGTCTTTTATCACGGTTGGCAGAGGCTTGCGAAATAAATCAAGAAAATACAGGAAAAATAAAATCAATTCACGCCCCTTTGGGAGGCGTTGTCTGGTTTAAAGACGACCTCTGGCTTGGTCGTTTCTTGATCAATTAACGCCCTGGATAGGGGCGTTACTTCTCAGAATTGACAGAAAACAAAAAAATATATATAGCATGCAGAAAATACAAAAAAATATTGAAGTCACGCCCTATGGTCAGGGCGTCTTATACAAAACTCACGCCTTCATGGAAGGCGTTTCTTTACTGCGTTGCAGGTTTTCAGCCCGACGGCTATGGAAATTGCAGGAAAAATGAAATAAAAATAAAAAAGATGGGAAATGGTTGTTTTGGACCTACCCGTTCGTGCCTCAGGGGCTGTGGCCGGGGTAGGGGCTCTCGTGGCCGCCGGAGTCGCCCACGGGGGACGAGCGCCGCCGCGGGCGGTGGCTCGTTGGCGTCTCCTCCTTCTTCTTGTTCTTCTTCCTCTTGCTCACCGTCGCCTTGTTCACCTTCTTGTCCTTCGTCACCTTCCTCATCTCCAGTTTCTTCATCGTCGCTCCCCTCGCCACCTTCTTCCTGGCTCACCGTGGCCTCCACGGTCTCGTCGCCGTTGCCCTCATCGCCGGCCGCCATCGTCGCTAGCTCCTCCACGGTAGGGTCTTCCCCGTAGGCTTGAGTTGCCTCTAGGTCGACCACCTCTGGTGCCCCCACCCTTTGCCTTTTGAGAGGACCGGCCATGGCTGGAGAGTGAGGGGGGGGGTTTGAGAGAGTGAGAGTTTGAGAGAAAGGGGGCTTTGCGGTTTGAGTTTGCAGGAAAGTTTGAATGAGGACGGACGGAGGAAGAAGAAGAGGAATTTTAGGTTTTAAGTTTCGAAAAGAAGACACGCCTTCTGGGAGGGCGTTTTTTGCGAAAGTAACGCCTGTTGGTGAGGGCGTGTTTTGTATATGAGACGCCGTGAGATAAGGCGTGTTTTATGTTGGCATGGGAAATGTAACCGTCGTCAGACGCATTAAACAGGCGTTGATTGATGGGATGCGGAGTAATGATGGCTGTTATACGGAGCTGGTCCATAGGGCACACCTATGCGAAAGGACCTTGGAGAAGGTCGAGAAATTTAAATTCAAGGGAGAGGAATTGAGCCAGAAGTTTGATAGGTGGGGAAAGAAAGAAGAAATATTTAGCATCATGGGGTCTTACAACTCCCATGACAATAAGAAGAGGTCGAGAAACGGCAATGGTGGTGGCAAGAATAAGAAAATTAAAGAGGAATAGAAGTAGGTCATGGTGGCATGTACGTTTTGTGAAAAATTCAGTCATTTGTCCAAAGAGTGTTGGAAGCGTCTTGGTGCTTGTCTACAATGTAGAAGCCAGGAGCACCGCATGCCAGATTTCCCCCTTATGAAAGATCAACCTTCAAATGGTGGATGTAGATGGTAGGCTCGTCAAAATGTCGTGCTAGACGAGGAAGCACCCAAGGATGATGGGTTAATGGAAGTTACTATTCAAATTTACTCACATCCTGCTGTAGACGCCTAATTTTGGACATCCCGTAGACCATGTCCAGCCATCGTAGAAGTGACTCTTTACCTTGGTTGATTGGAAGTGTGGGGTCTTATCCTTATTTAGGAAGGCTCCACCCTGTCCCTTCGCGGATCCAACTCCCAAGGTTCTATACCATATTTTTCCCAAATCCCTGGGCGGCCAAGGTGCTAGCCGCCCAACTCCCAAGGTGGCCAGAGACCTGGCTGCCCAGCTCCTCAAGAAGGCCACCTCCCTGGCTGCCCTCATCTCCTAGAAGGCCACAACCTTGGCCGCCCAGCTTGCTAGAAGGCCACCATCCTAGCCGCCCTCACCCACCTGGAAGGCAATCAACCTGGCCGCCCTGGCCCTTAGAAGGCCACCTTGTTGGCCACCTACCCCTCTATAGAAGGCCAAGACCCTAGCCGCCTTCCTGCAACTGTTGGTTAAAGGACATGGCTAGTTCCCCCGTCATGTCTCAGATGATTTTCTATCGTCACCCACGTTCTATCCCACTACATTCGAGGCTTCTAGAGCTAGCCCCTGAATACAAAAACTCCTCTCTCGAAAATAGAGAGAGAGGTTGGACATTTTGGAGGGGGGAACATTCTTGGAGAGCTGGGAGAACCCTCCTCACTTCCATCTCCGTGAAGAGCTTCATCCACAGGAGAGTCTGGTCTGCCTGCGGAGGAGCATCACCCATTGTTGAGGGCGCCCATCGACATGGCCGCCCACCAATCTTGAAGGCCACATAGTTGGCCACCCTTTGTTGGTCGATGGGTAAACCCCACCCTCTCTTCTGTGTTCTCTACCTTGCTATGTTTTACTTCATTTTGTTGCATTACATGCATAATAGACTTCCCTAAATCCCTATTTAAAGGGGTTTTCCAATCTAAAACATAGGGAAGGTGGATGGTCGAAAGTCTTGGCCATCCCCCTTTCCGCCCCCCTTCCGGAAACGATCACCCCCATTCACATGTTCTTCTTTTTGCTTTGAGCATATACTACACTATCATAGTCTAATGGGTTTACTTTCTTTGTTTGCTAGTTAACTTGCCGGGACTTCGTTATCGACTCATAGAGCTCCCCGTTCTTGGCTAGCCGAAAGTGGGAACAGAAGAACCTACCATCTCCCATTTCTAAGGAGTTCACGATCATCCTACTCCTATGAGGCCTAGGTATAGGTCTCTGGCGATCACACCCTTTCCTTATTTCTAACCTGTGCACTGTAGGCTATAGCAGTAGTTCGAAGGGAGGCACACGCCCACGCACACCCATTCAGGCCTAACCTTTCCAACGCCTATAGTTACCAATGCTAGCACGAGTTTCTCGATTAAGGGTACCTTCTTTCGGCCTCGAGGAGCACCTTGTTGATGTAGTATATTGGCCTCTGAACACCTCTATCATCTTGGACTAAGACTAAGCTTACTGTGGAGGGAGTCACTGAAAGGTACAGGTATAGTGGCTCCCCAAGGACCGGCTTCGATAGCACTAGAGGTGAAGCCAGGAACTCTTTCAGATCGTCGAACACCTTCTGGCACTCGCCATCCCAGGTGAAGGTGGCAGATGCTAGCTTAAGCCCCCTTAGTAGTTTAAAGAAGGGTAGACATTGTTCTGCTGCCTAGGACAGGAAGCGATTAAGCGCAACAACTCTCCCAGTCAGGTGCCAAATGTCCTTGATGCAAGTAGGTGGCTGCTTGTCCAGGATGGCCTGGGCCTTGTTGGGGTTGGCTTTGATCCCTCGCTGAGTTACCTGGAATCTCACGAACTTCCCGGACCAAACTCTGAAGGAACATTTAGTGGAGTTGAGCTTCATGTTGTACCTCTGGAGGGTGTTGAAAGTCTAGGCCAGGTCGGCAAAATGGTCTTTGGCCTTGGGTGTCTTGACGAGCATATCGTCAATGTAGGCCACGACGTTCCACCCAATCTGGTTTTGAAGATGTGGTTGATCAACCTCTGACATGTGGCTCCAACTTTCTTCAACCCGAAGGGCATTCGGGTGTAGCAGTAGATGCCGAAGTCAGTGCCAAAGGCAGTCTTGTCGGTGTCTTTGGGGTCCATTCGGATCTGGTGGTAGCCAGAATACGGATCCAAAAAGCTGTGAAGTTTGTTACCTGAGGTTGAGTCGACCAACTGGGCGATGCTCGGTAACAGGTAACAATCTTTCGAAGTGGCTTTGTTGAGGTCGGTGAAGTCCACATACATTCGCCACTTGCTCGAAGCCTTTGGTACTAGGACGGCATTTGTGAGCCACATCGGGTAAAGGATCGGATGAAATAGCCCGATTTTCTTTACCTTATTAATTTGCTCTTTGATAATCGCCTATTCTTCTGGGGCATGCTTCCTTCTCCGCTGCTAGACGGGCCTCACCGATGGATCGAGGTTGAGTTTATGTAACACCACCTCTTCAGGAATGTGAAGGAGATCCTCAGCAAACCATACGAAGACATGAATGTACTCAGAAAGAAAATTCGTTTATTGCTCTTGTACATCGAGCAGTAAATCTGCTCCTATCTTTACTTCAAGAGTCAGGTCATCTCTAAGGAAGACTGACAGTAGTTCTCTGCCAGGCTTTCCTACCGTCAGTTTATCCTTGACTCCCTCGACCTCTTTCTTCATCCCTTCCGACCTTACGGCTTCGACTGAGATTATGTAGCACCTTCTGGCTATTCTCTGGTTACCTCAGACTTCCCCGATGCCATATTTAGTGGAAAATTTTATTTTTTGGTGATAGGTTAAGGGTACTACCTTTATCTGGCCAATGATACCTCGGTTGAAGAGAGCATTGTAGGAAGAGGCCACGAGGCAGACGCGGTCTTTGCACCCGCCTCTCCCAAGAAGGAAAACGAAGAGAAGAAGAGACACCAGAGAAAACATCCGCTGGCAGGGCGTCACACTGCGAAAAAGAAAATATTCGCTGGCGGAGCATTACACCGCAGAATAGAAGGCATTCGCTGGCGGGGCGTTACACCGCAGTAGAGAAAACATTCGCTGGCAGGGCATCACACTGCAGAAGAGAAAACATTCACTGGCAGGGTGTCACACTGTAGAAGAGAAAACGTTCGCTGGCAGGGCGTCACACTGCAGAAGAGAAGACATTCGCTGGCGGAGCGTTACACCGCAGAAGAGAAGATGTTCGCTGGCAGGGCGTCACACTGCGGAATAGAAGACATTCGCTGGCAGGGCGTCACACTGTAGAAGAGAAAACATTCGCTGGCGGGGCGTTACACCGCAGAAGAGAAAATATTCACTGGCAGGGCGTCACACTGCAGAAGAGAAAACACTCGCTGGTAGGGCGTCACACTGCAGAAGAGAAAACACTCGCTGGCAGGGCGTCACACTACAGAAGAGAGAACATTCACTGGCAGGGCGTCACACTGCAGAAGAGAAAATATTCGCTGGCGGGGCGTTACACCGCAGAAGAGAAAATATTCACTGGCGGGGCATTACACCGCAGAATGGAAGACATTTGCTGGCGGGGCGTCACACCGCAGAAGAGAAGACATTCGCTGGCGGGACGTTACACCGGAGAAGAGAAAGCATCCGCTGGCGGGGCGTTACACCGCAGAAGAGAAAGTATTCGCGGGCGGGGTGTTACACCGCAGAATAGAGAACACTCGCTAGCGGGACGTTACACTGTAGAAGAGGAAGCATTCGCTGGCGGGGCGTTACACCGCAGAATAGAAGACATTCGCTGGCAGGGCGTCACACTGCGGAAGAGAAAACACTCGCTGGCGGGGCGTTACACCGCAGAATAGAAAACATTCGCTGGCAGGGCGTCACACTGCAGAAGAGAAAACATTCGCTGGCAGGGCGTCACACTGCAGAAGAGAAAACATTCGCGGGCAGGGCGTCACACTGCAGAAGAGAAAACAAATACAACCCAACCGGTGCCCACTCCTCGCAGGGAGGTAATAGGCTACAAACAATGAAGTCGGGGCTGCCGATGCGCGGGCTGACGGGCGGCACTCGGTGAAGGGGTGGCCGCGAGGAGGAACCGGACGGAGATCGGCAGGTTCGCAGCAACGCGCGAGTCGGCGGCAACAGCTCCCACGACCCGATCCGGTGTCCGATTGTGGCGCCGTCAGTGGTGGCGCGTAGCTAGGTCATGGGACGAAGCCTCGGCCAAACGGTGCGCACAGATCCCGTCCGTGGAAGCTGAAGCCACACCTACAAGTCGTGACTGGATTCTTCTTCCCAGAACTGCGCGCTCGAGCGAGGAAATTAAGAACTCGGGATTTCGGAAGGAGAACGGGATGCCGCTTGTGGGAGGACATCGGGGACGCAAAGAAGCAGGTACCAGCCGAAGGGCGCGATCAGACGAGGCCTGGATGGCCAGGCGAACGCGGTTGTTTCTGGGGTCGGTGCCGGGGGCGGGTTGCCCAGGTCAACCTGCGCGACTCCACGAGAATGGACGCCACGCTCTGTGCTGACACCAGAATGAAGCGAGATCAGTGGCATTGGAAAGTAGACAAAGAGAGGTACGACTGATGAAGATCCCGCGTCCAAATTCACAGAAGTCCGCCCTGTGGGATTTTTGCAAGAAGGGGGACGGATCTAGGCACGCAGAGAGAGAGAGTCCTGCGCGATCCCACAGCGAAAATTGTTACCAGAGTTGTCGACCTCGGATCGCGATGAACCTAAAAGCCACGCGTTTCCGACTTGTAGTAGTATCTCCATAAAAAAGGGGAGGAAGGGAGACGACTAGGAACGGGTGGGGACGCAGGCGCACTTGATCAGGACTCCGACGAGCCGATGACAAGTCGATGTCGAAGTAGAGGAGAGAGGGAATCTCAGCGTCGCACCGAGGGGATGGGGAGTCGCACCCCAAGTGTGCTCCCATCGCAGGAGAAAGGAGGAACAGAGGGGGGGCGCGGCCACCTTCAACAATTTTCTCTTAATTTCATTCAATAATAATCTTCAAAAGGAAAAATACAAGCTTTTATATCTAATACGTGAGAAGCCGTCCGTCAACCCGAATTCGGTCCTCCCGGACCCCATTGTGTAGCCCTTTACCTCCTTGCGTGGAGTGGGCAACGACTTGTATTTCTGTAATATTGTGTATTATTGTTCCGAGAGTACGAGTTTCGGCCGGGTCTGTCTTCCCCACGCCGAGTACGTGGAGGTATCGTATTCGCTCCTTGCTCGGCACTTTGCTTATTTCATATATACTTGTTTATGTTGCTTCTAGAGAGTATGCTAGGATTGTAGCCCATTTAAATTGTTATATCATCGTTGCTGTGAGAGAGAGCGAGATCGTCCCGTGACCAGATCTGGGTATGAGAGTGGCTAGGCTACCCGACTCACTGTCGATTTCTCAACCGTACACGTCCGTACGCTTCCCTCTATAAAGGACGATCGCGAGTTTGCATAGAGTCCAAGGGTCACATTCCAATTGGAGTCATGTCCGTGGTCCCGTCCCGCATCAATTTGGTATCAGAGCCTGAGGTTGAGTCTAGGGTAGTCCTTGTGTTAGTCCTTGCATGAGTCGTTGCACGGTCTAAGTTAAGTCTAGGGTCGTCATTGCATAAAAAGAAAAAAAAAGTGTCTTAAGTCTAGGTCTTAAGTCTAGAGTGTCTAAGTGTTTGCTTTTGTCTTTCATAAAATAAAAGAAAAAAAATACCATTGCATACCCATTCCTAGGGAATCCAACCCCATCTTTACAATCATGGTCAAACCCCGAGTCTATAGTCCCGATGAAGTGGCCGACATGTTCCGAGCCATTATGGGAGCGTTGAAGGGGTTGAGTACATCCCTGGATCGGATGGAAGGGTCGATTGCGCGAATGGACGGCCTAGGCCTGTCCGAGCCCCATATCCCGGTGCCACCCCAAGGGTCCCTTCTCCTAAAGGAGGGCAATCCTTCCCCACCCGTGGGTGCTCCGTTACCACCCCTACCTTCCAATCCTCATTCGGAGCCATCGTATTGGGAGCCACCAAAGCCCGAATCACCCGTATTTCTAACGGGTACGCTATACATAGCCGAGCCACTTCTTAGTTGGCTCAAGGATGGCTTAGTCCCACCTCCCTTCCCCTCTCTTCCCCTTTTTTATTCTCTTCTTCTCTTCTCTCCTTTTTTTTAACTGGTCTGCCGGCACAAATCCTGATGGTTGATCATCTGTTGGCTTGAAGTCCTGGTGGCTAAACATTTCTTCTGCGGTGTGACGCCCCGCTGGCGAATGTTCTCCATTCCGTAATGTGACGCCCTGCCAGCGAATGTCTTCTATTTTGCAGTGCGATGCCCTGCCAGCGAGTATTTTCTCTTCTGCAGTGTGACGCCCTGCCAGCGAGTATCTTTCTCTTCTGCGGTGTAACGCCCCGCCAGCGAATGTTTTCTATTCGGCGGTGTAGCGCCCCGCCAGCGAGTGTTTCCTCTTCCGCAGTGTGACACCCTGCCAGCGAGTATTTTCTCTTCTGCAGTGCGACGCCCTGCCTGCGAATTTCTTCTCTTCTGTAGTGTGACGCCCTGCTAGCGAATGTCTTCAATTTTGCGGTGTAATGCCCCGCCAGTGAATGTTTCCTCTTCCGCAGTGTGACGCCCTGCCAGTGAGTGTTTTCTATTCTGCAGTGTGACGCCCTGCCCGCGAATGCTTTCTCTTCTGCAGTGTGACGCCTTGCCAGCGAATGTTTTCTCTTCTGCAGTGTGACGCCCTGCCCGCGGATGTCTTCTATTCGGCAGTGTGATGCCCTGCCAGTGAATGTTTTCTATTCTGCAGTGTGACGCCCTGCCAGCGAATGTTTTCTCTTCTGTAGTGTGACAGCCTGCCCGCGGAATGCTTCCTCTGGTGTTTCTTCTTCTCTTCATTTTTCTGCTTGGGAGAGGCGGGTGCAAAGACCGTGTCTGCCTCGTGGCTCTCCCTTCTCTTCTTTTCTTTCTCTTCTTTCTCTTGTGTGGAGACGGGTGTAAAGGCCACGTCTGAAGGGTAGGCTATAAGGCCAAGGCTGTGAAGCGGGCCACAAGAGCCAAAGACTGGGAGCAGGCTACGGGAGCCGACATCGGGCAGCAGGCCACGGAGGCCAGAGCTGGGAAGCAGGCTGCGAAGAGCCAAAATATGGGAGCAGGCTGCAAGAGCCAAAAATTGGACAGCAGGCCACGATGGCCGAGGCTGTGAAGCATGGCAGTGAAATAAAATATGCGAGCTAGGAACCTAAAGAACTCACAAGCAATGGCATCTAGAGACTATACTAAATAAGCAAGCTAACTGAGAAGGTAGTGGATGCGTTCCTCCACGCTCGGGGCATGGGTAAGAAACCCGGCCAAGTCACACGGTCACCCGGTACATGAGTTAAAAGACTACAACCAAACATAGCCCACTCCTTGTAGGGAGGTAAAAGGCACACAACGAATCCGGGGAGGTGTGACGTGGGTTTACGGGCCACGGGTCGGTGAAGCTTGTCACCTACGAGATGTTGCGAGCGAAGGGGACTGAACCGCGCTCACGGGCCGATCTAGAACCAGCAGCGGGGGTGGCATGTCACTGAGGCTGAGGCTGGTACCAGGATGATGGATGGTGAACTACGAGGGATGACGATGGATCCAAGCGAAGATGGAAGCCGAGGAAGCCGGCTTGGGTCCTCGTAGCTTTCATAAATCGACGGTCTGAAATCTGGGTGGCTCACGCAGGTGCAGGCAACCAGTGCAAAGATGGCCCTGGAAGGTGAGCCTCTGGGTGTCCTATGGTCACGAAAATTGACGTGGACGTGGGAAGGGATGTCCCTACAATGCTAGAGGAAGGAGGGCCGCAACGGAGCGCTGAGGAAGCCGGGATGAAGCCAAAGGTGGACCCCTATGTGATCTGCCTGGTCTGCTAGCAGCAGGTGAGTTGCAAGAGAAGTGGCCTGGGACGCGGCCTTTTGGTCGTCCATTGTTCACGAAGTTGACGTGGACACTAGTGGGGATGCCCCAGGGATGCCAATGGATGATGGGCTGCAACCAAGCACTATGTAAGCCGGGGTGAATTTTGGGACAGACCCCTGTGTGTTCTGGTCCGTCTACAGGCAGTGGGATAGAGGGTGGAAGATGGAGGTGGTAGCGGGGCTTCTGGGATAAGATGTGCCGGAAGGCGAGATGGGTTGGCAGCCCGAGAGAGCGTACTGAGGCCAGACCCAGTGGGACCAGAGGAGGTCGATTTGGATAGCCCAGGAAGGCATACTACCCAAACCCCCAGGAGACCCAAAAGATGAGTGGAGCTGAGTTAAATTTAAGGTAAAAAATGCCTAAAAATATGAGGAAACTGAGAATCGAACCTGGGTGGTTCGAGTTTCATCAAAGACTATCTAATCGGCTAAGCTAGAAATTCATTTGAATATTATTTTTATATAACATATATATAAATGTTATTTAAATTGGGATGGTACAGAGCGGGACAGCATCGTACCGTCCCGTACCGAAAAAAAAATCAGAACGGTCGGTATGGCCGATCCGGCAAACCCTGGTCACAGGTGGAAACTGAGACATCGCACACAGTTACAAAGGACAAGGGTCTAGTTGGGGTCATGCTCATCAGCATGCGTCCGTGGTCCCTAACCACGTGTGCACACACTAACTGACTACGCTACGTTGGGTCCTCTAGCTAGTTTTTCTCCGACCTAGACTCGAGCTGCCATAGTGGGAGGCCCTACGGCAACCAACCTAAAACCATCTCTCCCAGGTCTAGCTCTCCACCACTCCCAAGTGGGTCATCATAAGCGTGCCCAGGCAAGCTACGACTGGTGGAGAAGTCACTCGATGTGGGAACTCCCAGTAGAGAGGAAACATTGAAGTACTAACGGCTACGCATGCACCTATCGTAAGTATCACAAAACACAGGGTGGCTTGGTGCCACCAGACTCAAGATAGCTAGCTAGACCATCAGCTAGCGAGTCACGTGACTCATCCCAAGGCCACTGTATGATACCGCTCCATGCCATCAAGACACCCTACGCCGAAACCTAGAAACCACGTGCAAAAGGACTCTCAAGGTAGCCTACTACCGTCGAGTTCTCCCCACTCTTGGGGTGAATAAGGAAAGAGGCCACAGGACTCACAGTCACTAGCCATACTCATAGCCCATACGAAAACCACTTTTCGAGGAACCAACACTATGTGGGAATAGCACTCTGGCCTCAAGTCTGTTCGTGCGGAACCTCCCACTTTTGATGGGTCCAAGTCTTTGGACCCAAAGATCTATCTTGATTGGGAGGCCAGCATGGAGCGATACTTTGAGTGGTGCGAGATGACGGACCACCGGAAGGTGAGATATGCCAAAATGAAGTTGACGGGGCAAGCTCAAACCCCCATAAACAAGGAGGGCGAAACGAATGAACAGCTCAACCAAGGAAACCAGACCATGACCCAACTTTCCGAAACAATTCTCGCCTTCGTCGAACAGGTCAAGCACGACGCCGCCATCGCTTTCAAGGGCCTGCGCGACACCGGCACCATCTCACCTTCGGGCACCGTTAATTTCGTCGAGCGCGTACCCGGCGAAGACCTGATCGTCTCCGTAGGCTATCCCGGCCCGTTCGCGCCCGACGCCGAACTGAAGCCCGCCGTCTATGATTTTGACAATAACCTGCTGCTCGGTGAAACGAAGAATGCCGGCGGCGGCTCACGCTACCTCCCGGTCTTCAAGGCGCATGACGACATCACGACCGTCAGCCATATCCACACGGTTTATCTCGGCGCCTGGGCACAAAGCCACCGCACGCTGCCCCTACGTTACGTGCCGGCCCAGCGCTGGACGCGCATCAAGGAAATCCCGATCTATATCGACCGCCGCCAGGGCGAGGCCAAATTCATCAATGAACGCCTTGAGGAAGACAACAGCCACTTCGCCATCCTGGAAGCCAATGGCGGCTCGACCGTCTGGGGCCGTAAAGGGCTATTGGCGCTAGCCAATACCGCGCTGATCCTCGAAGAAGGCGCGCGTTTCCAACTCCTCGCAGAAAGCCTCGGCGGCTCGAAACGGTTCGGCCCCGGCGTACTGGAGCAGCAATGGAAGATGAGTGGCCTATGGCTGGACAGCGATGCCGCTGTAATCGCTGCGGAATGAGGCACGGGACTGTCGACGCATAAGTGCGCCGACAGTCCTTTTGCAATTGCGTTGGCTGGCAATTACGAAGCGTGGCTGGGATAGGCGAGCTTGCGACTGCGACATATACCAACGTTCGTCAGAAATATGGTCCGACCTATACTTAAGGCCTCAACATTCATCCAATGAGTCTTAGCTAATTTGGTAAGTTATATTTTTGCAAGTCAGACTCTCCTATCCTCAGCCATCAGGTACCAATCAAAATATTGGTCCATGGCTGCCTCCCAATCTAAGTAGATGCTTGGGTGATGGGACCCATCAAAGGTAGGGGCATCGACTTTTAACGTTCATAAGGATAATGATTCTTAAGAGTCCAAACAATAAGCTCTTTAATCGAGAAGAATAGTCATTCCAATGACGAGAATTTGATGATCAATAGACTTACAACAGGTCACGACATGGAATACTACAGCCTAGATAGGCTTAGAATAGCTTACACAATTCGAGATCATGAAAAGATTACTTACGAAAAACTGGGAGATACGCGGTTAGTAATGGGCCGCTCAAGGTATATACGGTCTAATATGGGCCGCTCATGTGTTGATTAGCCCAAGTCGATCCGTGGCTTATATACAGCGATTCGTTCACGAAAACCAGGTTCTGGTAGGGACATACGGGTTCCAGCAGGGACATACAGGGTCTCGAAATGACGATTCTAGTTCGCTGGGTAGGGTGTTTGGTGTAAAAGCACACTTTATTACCATTAATAGGCTAATGGGCCTATTGGAAATCAATGTTTCGGTTGGTCTAATCTACTGGTGTAGAATGACTTTTATTCAATTCCTAACAGTTATTTTAATTTAACATAATTCAAGATTAACGTGAGTTTCGACACAAGAACGAATCAAGATGATAATGATAATGAAAAAGATCATGTATTGTGGACGTCAAAAAATGACGGCAAGGATCCCACGGCACCTGTGGCACTCGCATCTACGTGCGAGTTGAAGGCGAGAGGGTCGAATAAACCCATACCTCATTCGGCCAAGATGAGAATCCACTCGGCAGTCCGCTACCCATTAAGGGAGGTCTCGGACAGAAGATACCCACGATCGCCCATGCCGAGAGGTGAATCGAAGAAGAGCCGGGAATTTTGGCACACTATTGGCTTATGTCGGAAGGCACGTAAAGTCTCAGACTGAAGCCCAGAAACGAAAAATAAAATATCCCGAATACCGTGCGTTGCAACTGAAGTACTCTGGGAGTGCCAATACTTATATAAAGGGTCGCGACTTCGAAGCGGAGCCGTTCGGCACTTAAAACGGCACGAATGGACCTTAAAATGGCGCGGTGAGGGCCTTAACCGGCGCGCCCCAAACCGGCGCGCCCCCCTCCCCTTTATGGCATTGAAACGGCGCGCCTAAGTGAAAGACCTGTGAGATGTGGGACTTTACCTCTGGGATCGAAGGACGCCCATAAGAGCATTTGGCAATAATAGCGTGATGCAGATGATCGCAGGAAGTCGCAATGTCCTCCTTTGTAAAGAAGACCGCTGGCTCTCCATCATTAGTGAATGCTGGTGGCTTCACCGGCAAACAACCGGAGACCCTTGATCGGCCCTCGAGAAGAGTTTGTGCAAACGATTTAGCTCCCACCAATGATCCACCCACCGCAGAAATATCTCCCTGATTCCCCCCTGAGAACGTGTTGCTCCTCGACGATTCACCCAAGCACACGGTCTTACCGCTTTCCGGAGACCTAACAGCAAATCCATCCACAGCTATTGTCGAAGGAGGATCCGCCGATATGTGCCCCTCCTTATCACCACCAAGCTTCTCATGCTCCCCCACCACCGCCGTCATACCCGGCGGGGAGGGGAGGAAACCCCAAACCGCCTTCTCCTTCGCTTCCGCCGCGATCGCCGGAGCTTCTCTCTCTAAAGTCTAGAAAGAGACTCTCGAATTAGACATTAGATTAATTGCATGCATAACGCATCCTCAATGGCACGTTATAGGTAACATAACGCACCTAACAAGGTCCGTTATAGTCCACTCATCGTCTGTCTCATCCAGCGTCTCACTTAGCGTCTCTGTATTTTAACGGTCTACACCTACCTGTTATAATCAGTATAATGCCCTCCTATTGCATCGTTATGGTCTTCCCACCTACCGTCTTCCATCTCAGTTAGCATCTTTGATCATTTAACGGATCCATGTTCCACCGTCATCAGTAATATAACGCAAGTATGTTGGTCCGTTATATCCCCCTAAGGTCAAGTCCCTCCATCAACTTCCTTGTCATTCCAACCCCATCTGCCTTGACATCTTCAGGTGCATGACAGACTTTCTTCTATCCATTATGATCTAAATATAACATCCTTGTTCACATCCGTTATGCTCGCTAAAGTCCTAAGCCCGAACGTCTCGCCTGCTGTTCTTATCTTTTATTGGATAAGATCACATGGCAGACTGATGAATGTGCGTTATGTTAACATGGCGGTCAAATAATAATAATAATGACAAAAATAAATAAATAATACAAATATTAAATAAATAGATCAAATGACCTAAGCAAAAAATATATGATAATGTCCGTTTCGGGTCGAGTCTCTCCGGAACTGGTGAATGGAATATCAATGACGCCCCGACGACTCGTGCTCAGACCTTGGGGATCACCCCAATGTGCCTGTGGCTCGGTATTGCCCCGAGGCCAATAGCTCATTAAACCGGACCCGCTCCAATCTAGATGTAATCCCTCTTTCTTATCAAACTTACCGTGTACTCGGCAGACATTTGCACGGGTTTACCTCCGCACTCGTAGCGTTTATAATACAGACTTTCGTCCGAATATAAAATGGCCCAAGAGCGGCCAATGTGACTCGAGTGTTTACACCCCAGTGTGGGATATTTTAGCGCGATTCTTAATCATTTCATTTAACCAGCACAATCTTTCAAGCCGTAGGGCCCTTTTTCCTGGCGATCAATCAAGGGTGTTCTCTCCTCAGGAGAGATGTAATTAACGTCGTGGTCTTTACAGCACAACAAGTTTTGGTCCCAACACGAACCACACATTCATCTGATCAGTCAGACGGCGCGCACCAAGGACTTCCACGAAGTCTGAATAAACCATCACTTTATGACTGGCACACCCTCGGACCAAATAAATGATTAATATAATATGTGAATTTTAGTGCGTCCACAAGTCTAACACGTCTGGTGGGACTAAAATCACCCTTCATCTCCTTGCCAAGATTAAGGGCCCCACGGCCCATTCTTGAAATACTAATTGTTTAATCTCTAATTGCAGGTTGCACTCCTGTGATCGTGATGGCTGTCTCCTTCGGACCGCTCGTCGTCACCAGTCATGCTACCCATGGCTACTTGGCCATGCCGATCCAGTTCGGCAGCTTCCCACCCATCGTCAGCTTCCCCAACTTCTTGGGGGTCGTGTTCGTGGAACTCTTGGAGACCCAGGAGGTGGACTTCATCGCCGCCACAATGGTGACATCTGACAAGACCAAAATGGTGGGGTACCATGTCCATCAAGCTACTCCTTGCGTCCCCGTCAATCGAAAGTGCACACCGACTGCCAAGCGGGCAGCCAAGAAGAGCACTGGCATGCTGCAAGGCCGGCTATCTGTTTTGGGCAAGTCCGTTCTCATCGGAGGAGTCTGAGTGTTCTTGAATAGCCGTCAGGCCAGAACTACACCTGAGAGGGTGGTCGTAGCAGTGCCAGTGCACAACTCTTTTAAGACATTGGCCTAAATCAAGGCGGACCGTGCTGAGTCAAAGACAAGGGGTCGGTTGCCCCCAACGGCAACCAAGCTCAAACAAATTTGGGTGTCCAAGAGGGCCCATGCTGTCCCCGCCATCCAGGAAGAACTCGTGAAGGCCCATCACGCAGGACCAAAAGAAGATACTCGGGCTGAGATAGCAGCCCCAATTTATTTCTCACCGGTATCGGCTACCCAGGCCCAGTCGAGGAAGGTGTCCCACCGTCGTAGGCTGTGTACTTCACTAGGAGCATGGCCAGTGTACCAACAGCACCACTGTAATGCCTCCCCACCTTCGCAAAAGCTGGGGGCAAAGATTGTGGTCTTCGAGAAGTCAGCCACCTTCCGAATACCATCCACTAGAAAGGTGAAGAAGAATGGAAGCATTCAAGCCTTCACTCGCAACATACAGCTGGAGTAGTCAGCCTCTATGGGGCTTCGCCCCCGGATCATGATGAAGTCGCTAGGCTCGCTAAGGGACTAAAGCCGGCTACCGTAAGACAAGGGGCTGCGGTTACAACAAAAGCCTGCACCGAAGAACCCTGTACAGATTTGATCACATTGGCAGTGAATGTGATCACTGCTGAGGATGACGGCAATGAACCAGCACCTGCTTCAAATGCTCCAACAGAAGGGTGTGGTCCTGCTTTTAGCTCCTCTATGTCCGATCTGGCTATCATGATGATCATGCTGCAAAGATACCAATAAGAGATTCAGATGCTGAGGAAGCAGCTCGATGAGACAAATCTATACGCTCTGACCTCGAGATAGGTCGAGCTACCTCTCTAAATCTCTCACCGAGGTGCTAATGAATGTGAAGCTTCGATGGCGGCCTCTCAGTCGGCACTTGATTATGCTGGGGGCATGGCCCCGACACCACAATTTGCTCCTCCACTTTAGAGGACTACTGTTACTATACCTCAACCAACAGTGCTAGTGCCGCCACTGATGCAACAAGCTCCATGTTGCCCAAATCCAGTTGATCCGACAATAATGAATAGAACAGTGATAGAAAGGAAGCTGGCAGATCGGGGCAGTGACGATTATGCCTCATTCGATGTGTATAAGGTGTCCTACCTGGCCCACCACACTGCCAAAAGACAACCTCCCGGCGTCAGCAAGCTGCCAAAGTTTGACAAATTTAACGGAGAGGATTCGCCGAAAGAGCACATAGCCTACTACATCAGTGTGATGGGCGACTTGGCGACCGACGAGCCCTACCTGTTGAAATTATTCGGGTTCTCACTCACGGCGCTTGCTTTCGAATGGTACTCCGATTTGCCTGCTGGAGCAGTCAACGATTGGCCGGATATGCAGCGACAATTCCTAGAGCGATTCCATGTAGTTGAAAGGGAAATAACCATTGCCGAGCTCTATACCTCCAAGCATAAGAATGATGAGATGGCTTTGGATACATTAAAAGATGGCGGGACCTTAGCATGAGATGTAAAAGTCCGCCACACCAAGAATACGTAGTCCAAATCTGCAAACAGAACCTGAAGCGAGAGATACTTGAAAAAATGATCAGGATCGAGATTAAGTCCTTCGACCGGCTAAACAATGTGGTGGTCGAGATTGAGGCTTTCCTCTCCAGCTGTCTTCCCGCTTATGCTTTTGCCAGCTCGAAGGCTCGGTTCGTTGATAAATGGCCAGTGCCAAAAGAAGCCTCCACAATTGACTTCAAGGAGTTAGAGCCACAAAAGAACGGAGATAAAGGCGCTGTCGATCCTTCCCCTGCTGAACCTGACGAACAACAAGAGGGCCCGTCTTTGCGGACCAAAATGAAGAAGCTATACTCCTATCCTAAGGAAAAGGCCCGGCTCTTGTTTGAATGGGCCACCAAATATAACAAAATCACTCTCCCGGAGCCAAAGAGGCCGGCAAACACTAGAAGAAGGGACGATCCCCGCTTCTGCCCGTATCACCAGATGATCGGGCATTCTGTTGAAGATTGCTATCCATTCAAGGATGCTATCGAATGGCTGAACTTTTCACCTTGACTACCCGGCCCTGAAAGGGGAACTTAAGGCATTGGTGGGCAGTCGAGGGCACTGCATTCAAACTGTTAATCCATGGACGACCCAGAATTGCTTTGAACATTGGGTCTATGTCCAATACATAAAACTCCACATCCATCTTCAAAGGCCCGAGCTCGGCCTGAATTGTTACAACCCCATGGCAAGCTCTCCTAGAGTTATCGTAGGCGGCTATTATTGTCAGTGTTGGCCTAAGCATGTCTTCAGAAATGTTATAGGCACGTAACGTGCTCAACGACAGACATTTATAGAAGCTCTGGTGTCCACAAGAGCTGACTCGACTGCCACCTTGTTTAAGGAAATAGAAATGCACAGTGGCATCTGTCGTGTCTCCGGGGGTGCCAATTCTGATTTAGAAAATAAAATAGAGGGTCCTCTCGTAATTGTAGCCAACACTGACGGCAAACTATCCACCGCCATGTCCTCGCTCACCATGACTTTCTGTAGAAATGCCCTTTGTCGATCTTGATGGAGCGTGGACCTTTTTATCAACTCCAGAACTGAAATTTTAGCTGGCATTCTGTCTAGATGTTGCAACAAATCATATCTGGTGCCAAGCAAGAGGTCAGTTTCTTCTGTTTCCATTGTTGTAGAGGAAATTGGAGGGTTTGGTGCAGGAGCACCAGTGGAAGGGTAGTTTCTCTGGAATAGTCGCCCGCTCCTAAGGGCAAGGTTTTGTGCCGGCACGATGACTGACGAACTCCCAACTGGCTCAGTGGGGTAAGTGGAGGGAGTGGTAATAGGGGTGATGATGGTGGGGGTAGGCTTGACAGGCCCAGGTGGCAAGATGACAGGGGAAGGATTAGGAGGGGTGATGACGGAGGGTATGGTGGGCGGAATGGTTGATGCGGGACGGACGCGCGACCTGGGACTCTAGCTCGCGATCATCCCTAAGCGAGGGAAACGTAGGACCTGGCGCGGTTGAGAAACCGACCGTGAGTCGAGGGTATCGGCTTTCCGCGTTAACTCGGGTTGAGTCACGGGACGGTAACACTCAAGCTCGCTCTTTCGCAGCGGTGATACAAGTATACTCCTCCAACCAATGGAAAAACTCAATACTCCTCCGACCAACGGAAGGTCCCCATGCTCGACCTGACCTCGAACCTTACACACGCTGGGAACCGCACCTTCCAGCACCAGAAAAATCATTACTCTCATCAGGTCAGCACCTCCGACACACACCAAGTGTCTTGTCAGACCACACAGCATCTCTCAATGCACCGCCGCTATAATTCCTTGAACCACAACACGCCATGCCAAGAGCCATGACACGAGCCATAATCGGCAACTGCCAACGCTCATCCTCGAGCTGCAAGCTCGCCATGGAACCTTCACATCTCGAACCAGATCCAGGGCAACCATAGCCCAATCCAAGAAGATCCTCCACCTATCCAAGAACATCTCGACCAGAGCACCCACTCTGCCACCTCGAACCACGATTTCAAAGCCTCAAGGACTAGATAAATCCTCAGTTGGAGTGGCCAAAACCAATAACAGCTCCTCCAGGGCACACTCACGGTCACTTAACCATGAGCAATCCTCGCCAGCCACCTGACCTTGCTGTAGATTCCTAGACACAGCACTACAGCAACACACCAGCCAGCAACCTCTGCCCGACGTAGCACAACCGGGGCCACCACCGATGAGGGAGAAGCTCACGACCTTGATCCTTAGACCCCACGTCGGCACTCCGATGATGACAACAACCACCTTCAAAGTGCCAACGCCATGCACTCATGCTCTCACGTAAGAAACCAAGCGAAAAATAAGCACGAAATCCTATGCCAGCTGTCGACTGTACTGGACCTTACAGACTCTAATCACTGTAATATCTCAAATTTCCATGTACTTCCACAACCATAGCTTTGATACCACCTGTGGTGACCTAGGGTCCGAGTACCAAAAAGGAACCAGCACGACTCAAACCTCGGCCCGTCTCCCACGAGCCCGAAGACTCAGAAGGGATAAAAGAATAGGTGTGGCATACATAGAAATAGTGATGCGGGACGACGACGAGACTCGACACCGACTGGGACTCTAAGCAAGCTCGGGTCCGTCCCTGGCGAGGGAAGCGATCGGATGTGCACGGTTGAGAAACCGGCAGCGAGTCACCCCCTTACGATTATGTTACTGTCATGTCATCTTTTATCTTCATGTCCTGTTCTCTCCTAAAAATTGATGACATCGTGTTTAAAAAACTTAGATATTAACATGTGATCTAGTTATTCTATGATAGCCTCCGATTTCCAATTATATACTTTTTAGATATTCGACGTTTTAATATTACATGATTTTGATTGTTTTATCTTGAAGATCATCTCACTCTGGCGATGTGTATCTACCGATTACTCTTGTTTATGATTTTATCACTATTGTACCTAGACAAATCCCCAGTGAAATATTAAGAAATAAGGGTTTGAGAATTTCCTGAACACTTTTAAGGCGTAGGCTACCCAGCCCCTCCTATGACTCATCGGGCCCAACCAAGGGTCCCAACCAGCTAGCCGTGACCCGCGGCGACGTCAACAATTGATTGGGGTTAGTCACGATCACTCTTGCGATGCTTCCCCGTTAACCCTTGGTTCCATAGGTGGTTGTTGAGAAATCGACTGGCACGCCCGCACCCCAGTTTTGTTTCCTCAAACCCTGGAAACTCCCCGTGCCATTCGAGCCCCCCCTCGACTCTCCGTAAAAGGCGAGTGCCCGGTAGCGCCTTGAGAGGAATACGACTACGAAGGGAGATACCTGAGATACATTAAGCTCCCGTGTTTCCCCTTTACCGCTCTATTCCTTCCCTCAGTCCGGTCACCGATTCCTCGACGAACAATCGCATAGTCTAATTCTTGGTGAAGTTAAAATCTTCTGTCGAATATTCCTTCTGTTGGACTAGAACTTCTTCACTAAGGTCTCTGTAAGTCTCCACGAGCTATTCATTCCTACATGGACGTCGAGCTAGTTTTACCCTAAAAATCTTGAAAATCCTCTGAATCTCATCTTATTGGCCTAAGATGTGACTCAACCGACCTTTGAAACTACAAAACAAGATTCTATTTAGTTATGTTCTATCCATTTTGGCGGCCAAAAATTTGACTGTGGGAATGATTTTAGAAAACGGTATAGCGGCGGGGGCTTCACGGCCAAGCCGTTTAATAGCACGCATGCAATGGGTCGTGGTTCGACCGACTAAAATATTGACCGAACCACCTTAAAATCCTTGTGCACTGTGTGTGTTTGCCTTGTGATTTGTTTGTTGTTGGTGTTCCTTCGTTAGAAATTTTATTCCGCAACTTGATCCATTCATCCCCCCCTTCTGGATCCACTACCGTTGGTATCAGATCGTCCCTGATACATCACTTGGTATCAGAGCACTTCTGAGATCCAACAATCACCAACACTTTCGGAGGCAGGAATGGCGGAAGAGCTTTGAGCGGCACAGACAATGCTGACTTGGAAATATCTTCTTCACTACCGCTGTAATCTATCTCCTCCCCCTCTGCATCGAAAACAGTCGTGGAGCTACTGGAAGATATTTCTACAGGAGGAGCTACCGCTTCTAAAGCGTGCCGAGACGCAGACCGGGTGACTACCCACCTCGTCGGGGCAACACTTCTTTTCAACTGGGTCTTATGCCCCTCCTGTGGCTGAGGTGCGTCCTTCGTTGCCACGATGGCCCTGGTTTCCTCTCCAGCTGCTATCACAATAGAGGTCTTTAAGAAAAATGATGAAATAAAGATTGGAAGACAAAGAAAATGATGAAGAACACATTTACCCTCAGCCTCGCCAGCCGACGTAGGAGAAGGCAGTCTGGTTTCTTCCTCCGGGGGTGCCACTATTTGATCTAGGTCTATGTCAGAAAAAGAAGAGTTCAGAGCCAAAAGAGTTAGAAAAGGAATAATAGAAACTGCAGCTGCAAATTGCTGATTTTACCTTCAGTGGATGCCAGAACAGCCTCCTGTTGGGATGAGAACTCCTCAAAGGAGGGGATGTTGGGAAGAGGAGTCTCAGCTTCTGTTACCGTCGGTGCAGGCTGTTGAGTTCACGCTTTCTTGGCCCTTGTGGCCCTCACAACCGCAGCTCTGACTGCAGAAGCCTTCTCTTCTTGCCTGGAGGCAAAGGAGTGGTCGTCGATGCTACTGTAGGGATGGTAAAATAATCAGTCTTTTCAGCCTGGGCAATGATCTTTCTATACAATCCCTGTTTCTTGATGTCAGGCCTATCTGTTGAAGACGAAAGAAAGGCAATATCAGTTAACAGATACAGAATTAAAATAGCTGACCAACTACTTCCAGGCCTTAGGACCCTAGGTCTTGTGACTTGATTGGCTTCTCAATTGGAGGTCATTTTCTGAATCCACTTCATCAAACTCTTTAATTGCATTTCGCTTTGCCATTTGCTATAATTAGCATTTAGATACATGGAGGGATGAGATTCACATTGATTCACAGATTGAAGAATTGTATCTCAATGACTTGTGGCTTGTCATCATCAAAACTAGGGGTGCACAACACCTCAGGTCACCCGGTATGAATGTCGGGGACTTCACCTCAGGAGAATCAAGGAGAATTCACAACAAATCGGTAGTGTCGACAAGCCTGCCTAATGAATCAGCATCAACTCAGTCATGCCGCTTAAACAACAACCGTGTCTGACCAAGGACAAGGATATACCTGGTGGCCCGCCACTTGAACGAAGAACCCTCCTGAGGTGACAGAACGCCCTTGGCCCTTCATAACAAGGGACCGAAGGCCCCCTCAGTAGAAGACCCTGATGACCCGACATGGGTACAATTTCTCAGCAAATTGGGTCCGTTAGCGGACAAATGATCACCCAGTCAAGGCGAAAGCATCCCAGGTGGTATTTCACTCCTCGAGAAAGCCACCAGCATAAGTCAAGCCGAGCCAGCAGTATGAACAATAGTGCCGAAGGCCGTGTCAGTAAAAACCCGCATGTCCAAGCTGAGGACGTATGAGGTTCTGGAAGCGGTTGTATGCCGACCCGAAAGCTTCATCAAGGCTTCTCACCAAGGTTTGGCGAGACTGTGGTGAGATCAACGATTGTGGTGACCCAGGAGCCAATCTGAGACCCACCGTTCAACCTATCGCAAGCAAATGGAGTTAACCCGGCGTGCCCTTTCACTGGCGCACCCTCCTTTCTGGCGCCCTTTCACCCAGCGCGCAAAGCTCAATAAGGCCCCTCCCCGGTGTGCATTCCCCATGCCGTGATAGGCTCCGTCTATATAACATCAATTGGTTCGACCAATTCAAAGGGGGAGAGAGAGAGGAGGAGAGAAACCGAATCGCTTGAGAGAAGGAGGATTGGGGAACAAGTAGGGTTCTTCTGCGAGGGAGTCATAGAGAGAGGTGAAATGTTAAATCAAAAATAAATAAATAAATAAATTAAAATGTGTGTGTGCTTGTGTGAGATAGAGAGGGAGAGAAGAGAGATGAAGAGAGACACGTGAGATGGTGAAGGGGAGAGAAAAAAAGATAAAGAGAGAGAGGGGAGAGAGATCGTGGGATAAAGAAAGAGAAAGAGAGAGGGTGAGGCGGAGGAAGGGGTGTGAAGTGAGAGGTTGATGTGTGTGTTTAGGGAGAGAGAGAGCTATGTGGAGTTGCACCGGACGGACGACGACGGTGTGGGGGGATCTGTCACGGCGGTGTCGGGTTTAGTGGAGTTAGAAAGAGGGAGGGAGAGGTGCTTGCGTAGCAAGGGCACCTGCGGAGGGTGGCAGGTGATGCCAGCGCGGTGGCTGCCGGTGGTGGTAGTGGTGGCTATGAGTTATGCAGGGTAGAGAGAGAAGGAGATGGTGAGAGCGAGAGGTGGCAGTGCGAAGGTGAGAGCTGGCAGGTGAGAGGGCTACGTGAGAGAGGTAGGGAGGTGTGCAGAGGGATAGGGTCGCTGTGGGAGGAGAAGCATAGTGTAGGTGTAGGAGGAGGGAAGTGGAGGCTACGGCGTGGGGATCTCAGCTAGAGAGAGAAAGAAGTGCCACGGCGGTTGTAGATGAGGTGTGGGAGAGAAAGGCAGTGAAGGTGGGAGAGGGTCTGTGGTCGCGGGTGGAGGGTGTAGCAGACAATGTGGAAGAGAGGGAGGCCGGCTTCATGTGTGCAGGGAGTGGGAGGGGCAGACGACGAAAGCGGCGCAGAGGGAGTTTTAGTGAAATAGAGAGAGAGACGGGATGAGGGAGAGAGAGAGAGAGAGCTATGGCAGCGAGGGGGTGCTGGTGAGTGTGTAGGGAGAAGAAGAGTGAAGGGGAGGTGCGTTCGGGTGTGCCAATGCGGTGGCTGTGGCGGTGTAAAGAGAGAGGGCGGTGTGTTGTAGAGAGAGAGAGAGAGGGAGGTCGCCGGAGAGGGTCTGTGGACGGGAGAGCAGGGAGAAGGTGCAGGGAGTGAGAGGGATTCGGAGGATGAAAAGGTGAAGAGAAGGACGGGGGACACACCATTGGCAGTGAACATGGTCTGCCTGGGTGGCTGCCACCACATCGCGCACAACCTTTCGATTGACTTCTTGCAGAACTCTGGTGCTACTGGAAAGATGGGGCTGACTGCTGGGTAGCACTAGATGAAACTTGCCAATCAAAATGCTTCTTACATTTCCTCTTATTCTTGAATGCCTTAAATTGGGACTTGCCAGAAGAAGTTGCACCACTAACTGTAGGAGTGGCAAAAGGAAATCTGGGAACAGGAGGCAGATAACTCAGAGGAAGTTGAGCTGTCGGCTGAACTGATAATGCTTAAGAAGGGACAAGAGATCTTGCCAAATCCAGTTCTAAAGCTGCTGCTGCCTGATACACTTCAGTCATAGTGGTAACTCGGGCAACAATTAGCGGCTGCCTCAACTCAGCACGAAGGCCTCGCAGAAATTGCTCTATTTTCAAAGCCTCACTTGTAAGAATATGGGGCACATAACGGCCCAATTCCAAGAACCTGTTCCGATACTCGAGCACCGACATTCCTCCCTGGACAAGCTATAAAAACTGATGCATTTTATCCATGCGGAGATAAGCTGGGCTGAAGGTAGTCTCGAAAGTAGCAACGAACTCGGTCCAGGAAATCTGACGGAGTGGGCAAGATTGGAAAGAGACTTCCCACTCGGTATTCCACCAAGTCAAAGCCGCGCCCAGGAGCTGAAAGGTACCGAGTATCACCTTTTCATCTTCCATGCATTCCATGGAATGAAACATGCGCTCGGGGGCATCCAACCAAGTTCTGGCGGCATCCGGATCGGTCTAGCCTTCAAATGTCAGCGGGTGAAAGAGTAAGAATTTCTTTAATGCCCGCCCGCGACTGCCAGGCGCATCCTCTTGGACTGGAACGACAGGAACTGGAGCAGGTATGCTACTCGCTTCCTGGGGAACTGGAACACTCCGACGCCGAGGCCGTATCTCGAACAACTAACAAACAGACAATAGATAGAAAAACTCGTTAATCACACGGAAAACATCCTAAGCCAGCAATGGACAGTGTAATTGGACTAATTCTGGACAATAGCTGTGCATTTCGATTCCTTAAACTGTGAATTTTTAGGATCAGATTGAAATCTTGCACACATGCAAACACTAAACATGATATCTGGCCTACTAGCAGTCAAGTACAATAAGGAACCAATCATTCCTCTAAAAAGTTTTTGATCGACAGATTTATCTTCTTCATCTTTCTTCAATTTCACTGTTGTAGACATCGGCGTCTTCTGTGGCTTTGCATTGTCGAATTTTAACTTTTTGATGAGCTCCTTTGTGTATTTTCTTTGATTGATAAAGATGTCATCTTTTAACTGCTTCACCTGTAAACTAAAGAAATACGTCAACTCCCCCATCAAACTCATCTCAAACTCCCCTTGCATCAATTTTATAAAATCATCATTTAATGAATCAGAGGTGGCTCCAAAGATAATGTCATCAATGTATACCTGAACAATAAGCATGTGTTTATTGTTGCTCTTAATGAAAAGGGTTTGATCGATATTACCTCTTTTAAAGCCATTTTTCGAAAGGAATGTACTTAACCTTTCATACCAAGCACGGGGTGCTTGCTTCAGACCATAAAATACTTTGTCGAGTTTGAACACATGGTCTGGATGCTTCTCATCTTCAAAACCTAGTGGCTGCTCAACATAGACGTCCTCCTTCACTACACCATTCAAAAAGACACTTTTAATGTCCATTTTAAAGAGTTTTATATTCCTAGAGCATGCAAAGGCTAATAATATTCTAACGGCCTCAAGCCTAGCCACAGGTGTAAATGATTCATCAAAAGCAATTCCTAATTCTTGACTATAGTCTTGGGGTGTGAGCTGTGCTTTATTCCTAACCACCACTCCTTGATCACTAAGTTTATTTTGGAAAACCCACTTAGTTCCTATCACCGGGTGATTTTGAGGTCTAGACACAAGAAACCACACCTCATTCTTTTGAAATTGGTATAATTCCTCCTGCATAGCCAAGATCCAAAAATTGTCATTCAATGCTTCATTCACAAATTTAGGCTCAATATCAGAAAGAAATGTAAGATTATCAATTTCTTCAACTTCCCTGATTGAAGCCCTTGTTCTTACGCCTTGTTCCACATCTCCTATGACATTGTCTTGTGGGTGGGCTAGGCCACAAAGTTGTGAATTGTTGGTTGGCTGATAATAAAAGATAAAATGTTCATATAAATAACAGAAAATATCGTGCACATGCACATCAATTCCATGTTAATGATAATGTGCATAAAAAGAAAACAAAACATATTGTCTCTTGCTATTATTGTGGCCAGATTGGGCATTCTATGACTGTTTGCCATCTGATGAAATTTGATGATGAGAAAGTCCAAAGATTGTGGAAAGCACCCTTCAGAGGTGCTACTAACCATGTAGGGCCCAAGAAGTCTTAGGTACCTAGAAACACAAAATGAGATATGTGTTTTGTAGGTGTGCCTTGGAAGCTGAAGAATAAAGAGGTTTAATAAACCAAGGCACCCAAGTATGGTAAAACCCCAGTTCTGCTCTCCACAGGTTTGGTAATTTGATTTCCTTTTGAATAGCTAAATACCATCCCTGATTTGTTAGTTAGAACCTTCATGCATAAATGTTTATATCTGCATTTGATTATTGCATTGCTGTGACTCATGCATATGTTTGGTTGAAAATGAATTGGATATCAAAATTTTGAACTGCATCTGTCAGCTGCGTCTCTGCTTCTCAATTCATATGTCTGCATATATCATGCATACATTTTTACATATGCATACACTTTTCATATGCATACATTTTTCTGATAGACTGTCATTAAAATAAATGATGCCTGAAAATCTTCTGAGTGAGATTGCTCATCTCTTGTAGAATTCATTGAAAACCTGATAGAGCTACATTGGCACTGCATTTTCATGCATGACCTCACATGGTATATCAAATGGAAGTTGGGAGAAGGGTAGGTATTTTCTGTCTGGAAATCCATGCTATGTGTAGAGGCAAAACCTCCGCCTAATATCATGGTTCAATTTTCACATAGGGCAGGCTAAATGTTCATGAGCATAATTCATCAAACTCCCTGCATAATTGTCATTGCATGTGCTGCATTCAGAGATGTCAATCATGGCATCTAGATAGGGGGAGCCTGTCAAGTTAATTCTTGTGATTCATGCATATTTGTTTATACTCAGTCCCCTGCATTGTCTTCATGACATATATGATGGAGATACCATCCCGTGACCCGACCCGGGCACGAGAGAGCGAGTTGACCGCCCTAGCTCTTTGCCGATTTCTCAACCGCGCACCTCCGATCGCTTCCCTCGCTAGGGACGAACGCGAGCTTACTAGAGTCTCAGGTTGCATTTCCGACTCGGCATCGAGTCCCTCGCTGTCGTCCCGCATCAAAACTCCTCATCCGACTTCATTTTCTCAGCCACTAGATCTGTGAATGAATATTTCAGGCCAACCCTATCTTGAAACCGCTGAATAAATTTATCTTTCACTACCTTGAAGCTCTTGACATCTTCTAACAGTAGAGAATAAAACCATTCCAATGCAACTCCATCTAGTGATCGGCGGAACAAGTACGCCATAAGGTGATCATCATACTAGAATTGCACCAATTCATATAGAAAGTCCCTCACATGAATAAAGGGATTACTGTTCCCGTCGTATTTCCTATAATTAGGGAGCTCGGATTGCGGAGGAAAATGGATATTTTGGAAGCTTGGAACGGGCACATCTGCTAAGGATTGTGGGCCAACCCGCTTCTATAGGAAGTCGAGCTGTTGTTGCATGGTGGACCATTTATCAAAGAGCTCTTGCTCCCTAGACGGAGCAGGGGTAGTGAAAGGAGAAGGTTGAGCCTGTGGAGCAGAAGGTAAAGCAGCTGGAGAAAGTATCCCATAAGACGGTGCTGAAGGATAAGTAGCCTAAGTAGGAGGAAGCCCATAAGAGGGATATTGGGCTGAAGGATGGCCCAAATTTGAGTGGACCTGGGCTGCCCCTTGCTGAGGGCGGAAGAAATCCGATGGGCCCACAAGGAGTTGTGGCACTGATGGACTGGAGGTATGGTAATCCAATTGAAAAGAGGAAGGGAGAGTGGACTTTCCCTTATCAAAAGTTTGTTGGGCCGATGCCGAGGATTGGCCCGTTTCAAGGTTGGAGAAGGTAATGGCCCTAGGCTGGACCGGAGTAAGATTGATTGGGGTATGCTGGATGGCGGCATTAGATAGGCCTTGCGTAATCATGGAAGGTGGGGTATTGGGCCCCTGCATGGCCTGGTAGACAGCCTGAAGTTGGGTCCCTGCTATTACAATTACTACACTCCACGCAGGGAGGGGATCACGGGGATGGGCAAACCATTACATGCACTACCCTTGCGCAGGAGGGGGGAACAAGGGGAGGGGAAACCAAACTGTCGATCAGCGCTTGCTTGTTCCATAGCGTATGCCTAGCTCCGACATCCAATCGTGGTGCTGTCAATGTCTGGATGAATCCTGGGGGATGTCGAAGGATGCCTGAAAGTCTGACGTCGAGCCGATGTCATTGGAAGGTGGAGGAGGTCACAGCCAATGGCCTGTGTAGTTCTGCCTCGCAGGACTAGATGGCACGGTTGTGATGCGTCGACAGTTACGCTCATTGTAGAACTCCAAAAGTGACGGGACCAACTCGTGGGTGTAGCAGACAGAGAGCACTACGAACCCTCAAAAGTTGGCAGTCGTCAGATCACCTCACCCGTCATGGTCACGAAAATGGTCGGTGTCAGGTTCCTGGGTGAATAGCAGGATAGGTTGACGATGGCCATGGTGGAATCTTCTGTGCTGATGTTGGAAGAAGATGAAACCACTTGGGTTGGCTTCGTATCGTCGAAAGGCACAACTTTATGGAAGACTGCTCGGCCTGAAACTGAGTGGAGGATGGAGTATTGGGGCTGACTATGTGGCAGTCTATCTTTAGCAAATAGAGAGTTCCAGATCTGGCGCGATTGAGGAAAAATGGATCCCCCGGGTGGAGGTGTTGTCAAAAGAAGACGGGACCACCTCTGGTTCATCAACGCCTCAAAGAGGAAGAACTCTTGTGAAGGGAGTTCTGGCCAATTCACACAGGGAAAGTCAGTGTCGACATTGCCAAGTGGCACTTAGAAACAGGTGTGTTTCGGGTGCAGTTGAACAGAAATGCCTATCGCAGTTGATGCCGTTGATGTAAGGAGACGAGACCACTTCTAGAGTGTCGCAGACTCGAAGGAGGACGACTTTGCAGAAGACACCTCGAGCCGAATCTCATCGTGGCCGTCGCTAGAAGGCCTGCTAAATGAACCTCTGATGCTGACTGGTAGCAGATTGTAGCAGATCGAAGCTTCTCACTCCACGGGGAAAGGAGCGAAGGTCATGCTTGCTACTTTTCAACTTCAGGGTGCAGCATTGATGTGGTGGAGTTCAGAGTGGGAAGTTACTTTCCGTTCCCGACCACTTCGTCAGATCACCTGGGCAGAGTTCGTGACTACCTTTGAGCACACTTACAGTCCGGCCTGTCTTTGCATGGATAAGATGCACCAATTCCTAGATTTGGTTCAGGGTGAAATGACCGTGCTGCAGTATCGGAACAAGTTCATTGAGTTGGGTTGGTATGCACCGCATATTATTGCAGATGAAGCCTTAAAGATCGAACAATTTCTCCAAGGTTTGTGAGTCGAATTGAGAGTGTCGCTGCTTGCTATCTGTGTCACTGTCATGGAAGACGCATATCAGGTAGCAGTCACAGTTGAACTCTATTTGGCGAGGTCTGCAGGGTTCTCTCAGTCCAGTGTTGCTCAGTCGGCTACACCATTTCAGCAGTCCTTTTAGCCGTCAGTGCCTGGCATTCCGTCTGTCGTGCCTACTTCCAGTGGTCCTTTGAGGCGGATGTTTAGAAAGTCCAAGAAGTAATTTAACTGTCAAGTATCTTCGGGTTTTGTGCAGCAGCAATCGGCGTCTTCTGATTCCGTCCAGCAGCCTGTTTCTCCTTTTCAGCAGCGCCGAGAGTTTCCCGTGAGTCAGCTGAGACCATGTCCGAGGTGTGGTGACAGCCATCCCGGTGTTCCATGTTCCTTACCGGTGGTCTGTTATCGCTGTGATCAGTCGGGTCACGTTGTTCGAGATTGCCCGATGAAGTCTGTGCCAGCATAGTTCTAGCAGGTTACCCAGCCGCAGCAGTCTCAATTTCATCTTCCTGCACCACCTCTGTCTCAACCGTCGTATTTGCAAGTTTCAGCTTCTTCCCAGCATTCTTCTACAGCCTCTAGCCAGAAGCCGAGGAGCCAGATTACTCATATCACTCGTGCAGAAGCCATTGCGTCCAATCTCGTAGAAGGTGCGGTTTTGATTTTTGGTCGTTCAGCTCGCGTCCTATTCGATTCAGGTGCCACTCATTCATTTATTTCCGAGGATTTCCTTACTCGTCTCGAGGAGCCGGTAACCGAGTCTAGGGCGAAAATCACCACCGCCAACTCAAGATCATGAACAGGGTAGTTCACCTCATGTGGCTTCAACTGCCGAGATGTATACGCCACAACTCTCCCATGCTGCATCAGCACAGCACTGAGACCTACCCCGAAAGTATCTGTACACACCACAAAACCTCCCGATCCTGAAGGCAACACCAACACCGGAGCAGTAGTGTGCAATCTCTTTAGCTCCATGAAACTCCGCTCACACTCCTCCGTCCAGACGAACGACACATCCTTCCGCGTAAGCCTGGTCATCGGGGCCGCAATACGAGCAAAATGCCAGATGAACCTCCGATAATAGCCAGCAAGCCCCAAGAAACTCTGAATCTCCATGACCGAACTCGGCCTCGGTCACTACACCACTGCCTTGACCTTAGTCGGGTCCACGGAAACACCATCACCAGAAATTACGTGCCCTAGAAAGTGCACCTCTTGGAGCCAGAACTCGCACTTGTTGGACTTGGCATACAACTGGTGATCGTGGAAGGTCTGCAACACCACCCTCAATGCACGTGCTCCTCAGCAGACCGCGAATACACAAGTATGTCATCCATGAATACGACCACGAACTAGTCCAAGTATGGACAGAACACCCTATGCATCAAATCCATGAACGCTACTGGGACATTAGTGAGCCCAAACGGCATCACCAAGAACTCATAATGCCCATACCTCATTCGGAACACCGTCTTCTCCACATCAGACTCTCGAATCCGCAACTGATAATAGCCCGATGTCAAATCGATCCTTAAAAACACCCGAGCCAACTGAAGCTGATCGAACAAGTCATCAATCCGAGGCAACAGATACTTGTTCTTAATAGTTGCCTGGTTCAACTGACGGTAGTCGATCCACAGCCTCAAACTACCATCCTTCTTCTTCACAAACAACATCGGCGCACCCCACGGGGAATAACTAGGACGAATGTACCCCTTCGCCAATAGCTCCTGCAACTGCGCCTTCAGCTCTCGCAACTCTACAGGTGCCATACGATAAGGGGCCTTCGACATAGGCGCCGTACCAGGTACCACCTCAATCACGAAATCAATCTCTCGCAACACCCCCTTCCAGCCCTCATTCTCCCCCTCCCACATCTTAGAACACCCCCTCCCAGGCCCCCTCACAGCTAGGGGTCACCCCCACACCTTTCCACCCCACTTCCACTCCCATAAACCCCATTCCCCCCCCAATACCTTCAATCTATTGTCCACCAGTTCGCAGCCCAGAAGACCTGAAGATTGAAGAGGGAGCAGCATCATCATCCCGGCGTTCCTGAAGGCCCAAGAGGTACCGGCGGAAGCGTCTCCGACTCGTCTTCGCATCGGTGGTTGTCTCGCCCTCGTCCGACTTCGTGGCTGTCTGGGGGAAGCAATCTACCCCGACTGCGTAGAAGAGCTCCAGTCAGCAACCTGAGATCACTTTCTGAAGCTGCCACGGCCAGTCGCCTAAAGATCTGGAGACGAGACTTGGCCGACGCCTTCTACGACGAGTCTTCTTCCTCCTCCAAGAAACGGGACTCCGTTCGGCCACCAGAACGATTTCTTTTCCTATTTCTCCTCTGAGTGCGCAGTTCTGTCCACCCTGGGACAGAGCTGACCCCCTGTTAGTGTTTGAGTTGCTGCGGTCTGCTCCGACATCGGCTGGCACCCCCGTGGGTCTCGTTTCGAAGAGAGCTCGTCAGCAGTTCCAACGCCACCAACCGTGCCCCAATCGGAGTTCGGGACTGTTCGTGGTGACATCGTCTTCCAGAAGCTGTGGTGCTGTGATAGTTCATGGCAGAGAATAGAGTCCCTACTTCCTGCTCCACTGCGCCCTGCGACGGCTTCCCCGGCTCCCGCCAAAATTCTAGTGCCCTCCCAGGCCAATCCACAAACTTTTGGCGCTAGTCTTGCTATCAACAGAGTTCGGGAGCTTCCGCAACAATTCCGGCATCGACTAGCTGTACCTTATTCCTGAAACGGGACAGATTCACCCCGACGTTACGAGGAGTCCTAGTAGTCATCTTTCCCCTTCCCGCTTGGCCGACTGAAGGCCCCTCCCTGCGTGGAGGTAGTTTTGATTGTAACTCTCTTAACCCCCACCCCAAGATCCCCCTCCTGCGTGAGGCGTAGTTTTGTAATTAGCTTGAACAGGTCGGGACTCGGTAGTAGCCTGACTCGGCTTACTGGTGTGCAGGTGCCTCTGATTTGCCCGTGATTGAGGGTTCACCAGGGACTTCATCTGGTTCTTCGGGCAGTGACAGTATAGCCATGGAGACCGATGAGAGCTCGAGCCCAAGCTCTTCCTCCTCCGAGGCTTCTTCTGCCGGAGATGCTGAGATGAAGGCAACGTTGGAAGGTACATGTAGCTCCTTTGCTCCCCTTCATTGGCTTTGACTCAGGGTTCATGGCAGGGCTAACATTTTGTGCTATGTCTAGGGCTAGAGTCAGAGGAGGAGCGCATGCCAACTCCCATCGAGGTGGATCTAGGGGAGCCTCCAACCGCTCCGATGATTACTGGGGACACCTGGATGTCAGAGAAGCCTCTGCCCTCTCCGACTCTGGTAGGAGACGCTGCTGAGGTGGGGGATGGACTACCCTCACCGACCCCGAGTAGGGGTGTTACAGGCACGGCGGAGGCCGTAGCAACTGAGAGCCAGGACATTTCTCAGGTTTTTCACCTTGTCTTGTCATAGGGAAGTCCTGAGCGTTGCTGACCCGCTTTGTGTTTGGTGGGGTTGCACAGGTCCTTCTGGTGTGCTGGCTAAAGTGAGCCATCGAGTGGCCTTCATCTGTCTCGCCACCAGAGCCGCTGCTGGATGCTAGCATGGGGGTAGCTTTGCTCTAGCGTGCTCGAGGTTACACAGGAGGCAACCCCCTGCCTTCTCCAGGAGAGCTCCGGCAGCAGTTGAGGGAGTGCACCTAGGGCTACCATGGCCTCGGGTTCCCACGTGAACTTTGGATGTCTGGCTTGGCTGACATTTGGGCGGAGCACCTGTGGCTTCTAGAGACACAGGAGCAGAGGGCTCGGCGGCTGGCGGCCATCCGAGAGCTGGAGGAGCAGCGGGCTCGGCTTGCACTAGCGGCTATCGAGTAGGAGAGGTGCGCTGATGCGGCTATGTCACTTGCCCAGGATCGCGTTGCTTGGCTGAGAGATGCGAAGAGCAGAGCCGAGGCCTTGGCGAAGGCCCTGGAGGAGCAGCGGCGAGACGTGGAGCTCGCTAGGGTCGAGTGGCAGTATAGAGAAAGTACTCCCAGCGTAATGCGACGCCAGTAGCATCATACCCCATGGTTTATAAAATAGTATGTTTCCGATAATCAGCTGAGGAGACTAGTATAGAGCCCTTAAACACAATCAGTGCTCGATCGCATCTTCAAGTATAAATCAAGTTATTCTCCACGTTGCAAGCAAGAAAGTACGGCTAGTAATATAACATGTTCAATAAGGTGATGATAACAACAACAATCAATGAATGCTTCAATTTGGAATATAAGAAATCAAGAATGATTTAGGACTAAGTTATGCTTATAGAATAATTTTGACAGCATAACGGTATATTTCTTATCTTCCATCAATTAATTAAATATCTTTGGACAATATGACAAGTCCTAGGCCATAAAATCTATCTAGGAACTTTAGAATATCAACCCTTGGGTCAAACCTTGGGTTAATCAACACAAGAAGTATAACAGACTAGCCATGGACTGTTAAAGAACATAATGGGCTACTATTAGACCATTAAAGTGGGCTGAATCAAGAAAGAACAAGGATTAGAATCAGTGATATTTAACGCATCCTAACCATACCGTTATATGGTTTAACGGTCTAGTCCAAGGGCGTTAAATCGACAGAATTCAAAAACTTTGGTAAGTGTATTTCTAGATAATTCTAGACAACTCTAAGTAATTAGGCTTTAATGGTACAACAAGCACGACATCCTAGTGGGAATCCCAGGCTCGCGGTGACCTATGGAGGCCTTGAACAAGATTTCTTAGTCCATTAGAAGGAATATCCAATAGAGAGGTCCTCAAGTCCAAGAAAGTGTTCCTATAGTGCAACAGTGTGAACTAATGGACACATACCAGGATATGTGCCATGTACTTAAAGAAAGTGACTCTATAGATGAGAAAGAATGTGTATCGGTGAAAAAGCCATCATAAAACTCCGTCAATACAATAGTTTTCAAATCATGTGTTTAATACAAACTATAGAGTTTTGGCATGAAATTAACATATGTTTCAAAATAACTCTAAGTACCATGAAACATGCAATTCTAATCATGATTCAATACTGAAACATAAAATCATGAGAAATAGGTAGCCGGTTTGAAGAAACCGACTCCGGTCGGAGACGTGGGCGAGCGAGGAGGCGAGGGTATGCACCCGCTCGTCGCGCCGGTGTAGCTTTGACCTGCTCAAAGTGTTTACAATACTACACCTCTCGCAGGAGGGGGATCTTGGGGTGGGGTTAATTTCTTACAACCAAAATTACCTCCACGCAGGGCAGGGCCTTCAGCCGGCCAAGCAGGGAGGGGAAGAAAAGGGGTGAGGAGCTTCAACGGTCGGCAAAGTCGATTCTATCCTCTTTCTGGAACAGGGGACAGGGAGGCGGTGTCGACGCCGCTGTGACCACTCCCAGACTCCTCCTTCGATGAGACCAGTAGCAAACTCTCTGTACTTGGTCTGGGATGTCGCCAGAATTTTGGGGTAACTCCAGGTTGATGGTGCCGGTCGGGGAAGAGCCTCGAACAGAGCCTCTACTCCTGGGTTCTGACAGTTGTAGGAACACAGCAGTAGCAAGCCGAGGCCGTCACGACCAGTCCTGAACTCCAAATCGAGCGTGGCAGGAGGCGTTGGAACTGTTGATGAGTCACCGTCGAAACGAGACCCACAAGAATGCTAGATGATGTCGGGGTAGACCGGGAAAGTCGAAAGAGTGACAGGGTGTCTGTTCAGTCCAAGAGGGGACAGAACAGCGCACCCAGAGGAGAAAATTAAGAAGTTGTTGCTCCTGTCGCCAAATGGAGTCCCGCTTCTTGGAGGGGGAAGAAGACTCGTTGTAGAAGGTCCCGGCCAAGTCCCGACTTCAGATCTTCTAGTGGCGGGACGTGGTAGCCTCTGCAAATTGTCTCTGGCCGATAGTTAGGATGTAGTTGCACAGTCGAGGGAGATCGCCTGCCCCGGACAGCCACGAACTCGGAATGAGATGAGATGACCGCCGTTACGAAGAAGACTCGAAGACGCTTCCACTGGTACCTCTTGAGCCTTCAGAAACATAGGGATGAAGTCACAGTTTCATCTGAAAGCCGCTGGTACTCTATCACCTCCAAATTGAGAACTACAGATTGAAGATGATGGGGGGAAATGGGGTTTATGGGAAGGGAAGTGGGGTGGATGGAGAACGCGACTCGGTGGCTTGTTTAGTTTGACGCAACTGATCATAAAATACAGCATTTTATGTGTCACACAAATACAGCATTTTGTAGCGTTCTACGGCATTTGACGTCATCCAACACTAAACAGCCCTCAAATTGCCAGCATCAGCCCCGGCACGGACTTCTTGCCGTCGCTGCTGTGAAGGCTGCTCTGCCACAGGGCCAGGCAACGGGACGCCGGCCCGGCGCCGCCGTCACCGACGAGCCGGGTGACCGTGAGGGAGGTGTTGAAGTACTCCCTCACCCGAGTGATCACGCCGTCGGCGACCGTCCAGGCGTGGACCCACGGCACCGGGCCGTGGGTGGTGCCGCCGGAGCCGCCCCGGGTCCGGCCGTGCCCCTCCACGAGCACCGTCGGCCCGAAGGCGTCGACCGAGAGGGGCTCGAAGAGGAAGGACTCGTCGGGGGAGGATCCGGTGAGGAGGCGCATCATGTGCTGGCAGGACGGGGGGCCGTGGAACCACCACTCGATGTGGGGGGCGAGGAGGCTGTGCACCGTCTCGACGTCGCGGTTGTTTAAGGCCTCGTAGAGGGCGCCCACCACTAGCTTGTTCTGCTCTTCCTCCTCCAGGTTGATGTTGGAATTGGAGTCCCCCGAGTTAGCCAGCGTGTTTTCACCGTGTTTCAAGCGAGGCCGGCACTTCAGGCGATGCGACAGGTGCGCAGTGTGATTCCAGCAATCGAGGTTAGTGCCAGTTGCTAGAGTCGGGATATGTCCCGTGTACTTGTACTTCCTTTCAGTTGACTGTACTTTAATTTAGACATGAGATGTACTGGACCTTGTAGTAATTTATTTATTTATTTAATTATATATTGTGCTATCTCTGTAGTTACTTTACCTTTTCATGACGATGATTTAGAGAGAGAGAGATCAGAGGGAGGTGGGCGATGGGCGTGGCTGGTGGCTTCGACAGGGGGTTACGGCGGGTGTGAAGAGGTGGCAGTGGGAGAGCGTGGTGGTGTCGTATTGCGCCTATGCGCCTGTACGCCTATCGAGACTCTCCCGGCTTTCTTAGTTTAGTGGGGCGAGTACTAAAGTTCCTATATATTCATTCTCATATGTGAGAAGAAAACCCATAAAAGTTAATTTCCGTCTCCGGTAAAAGAAACGGTTACAAACTTGAGGACTAACTAATTAATTAAACATGATTGACTCAAGGGTAATGACACATAATGTGATCATTTGCCCCTTTCACTCGGTTCACGGTCCAAACGGACCCTGATCGACGCGTGGGAGGTACCGACAGGACGGGCTCGACGTGAGGATCACACCGGTGCCCTTCATCCCTCGGATCGTGGAGCGTGGAGACACGTGCGAGTGGAAGGATGACGTGACCCCCGTCACCTGATCTGTACCGATTCGCGGTCTTCGCCGCACAAGAGGTAGGGGAACGGATTCCTTGTCTCGCCAGGAACCCGTTGACGTCACATGTGTCGCCATCCGTCACCATCTTCATCATTTTGGGTTAATTTCTCGATTTATATTCCTCTCTCGATTTCTGGTCCAGAAGGTCGCTGATCGAAGCAATGGAGGTACCGTTGGATTGGTCACGTCGCAAGGATCGCGTTGACACCCATCTTCCCTCGATCCGCGGAGCGTGGAGCCGAGTCGGGTCGAAAGGCGCCGCGTCGCCCTCTCGCCACATCGGTATCGAATCGTCAGTTTCACCGTAGTCCAGGTAGGGGGATGGATTCCTTACCTCGTTAGGACACAGCCGGTACCACATGCGCCGTGGTCCGACGCCCTTTGTCTCATTTTTCATGTATGTTCCCGCTTAGTTCATTTTTAGTCTTCAATGCTTGAAATAATCTCCATGGGCTTCGTCTTTTAATTCTAGTGGCATGCTTAGGTGTTGAATGATGGTATGACGTGGTAGGATAGCTTAGAATCGTGTTTTCCTACGTCCCCCGTCGATTTCGGTCGATCGGGAGGGGGTTTCGGTTCCGAACTCTGGAGTCTCGAAACCTCGGTGACATAACACGCCTGTCCCGGTGCGTTATAGTCATTTGGCGTGCCTATGGAGGTGCGTTATATCCCCTTGTGGCGGACTCCTCTAGGTCCGTTATTGTCCGTTAATGCCCCAGTATGGGTGCGTTATGTCATGCATGAACTGTGAGTTTTCGTGGATCGGCGTCCACGGCGCGTCGTTTCTTCGGTGGAGGTAGGGGGACGGATCCTTAACCTCTGTACTTCATTTCCTGCGAGTTTCGTAGGCCGTGGTGAGCCGAGCGGGCGTATTTGGGGATTTTAGAAAAAATTTATGTTTTTGGGGTTGTGAGCCGATCTAACGATTCACCGCGTTTTTGGCCGATCCGAGGCCGTAGAATCATGCCTAGGGCCATTGGGGAGCTTCCCCCTTGATTTTCCCCTCTCCGGTGGAGGGACGGGGTCGTGGTTGGCGTTTTTAGATTGTGTTCGCTGTTTTCACCGTCAGACCGTCATAGCGATCGTACCAGAGACCGCTATGTGCATAACGCGCCTAGGCAGGTGCGTTATGCTTCATATGTTTCATGTCTGGGTTTTGAGGGCATAACGGTCGCTCGACTGACCGTTATGTCAGGCATAACGCCCCAGAGGCGGTGCGTTATGGTTTCCGACCGTTGGTTGTGATCGTTGGGGGCCTGGTCACATAATGCGCCTGGGGAGGCCCGTTATGTACCTTAATGCCCCAGGGAAGGTGCGTTATGCTTAACGCCCTTGCCCTCCACTTAACGCGCCATTGGTGGTCCGTTAAGGTCTATAATGCCCCTTGAGGAGTGCATTATAGTTTGTTTCCCTCCGTAACATAACGCACCATGGCTGGTCCGTTATGTGCATAACGCCCCTTGAGGAGTGCGTTATGCCTGTTTTTGTGATTGAGGCTTAACGCGCCCCTGTCGGCCCGTTAAGCACTATAACGCACCTGGGCAGGCGTGTTATGGTTTGTTTTCCGTCGGGAGTGGCAGACGGCCGAGTTGGACCGTCCATTCTCCCTCGCACGACTGTGAGTTAGCCGTGGACCCGTGAGTGGCCAATGATGGACCGTTCATCGCTTGAGGCTTAACCGGTAGATTTTTGTGCCGATTTGAGTCCTGGGTGAGCGGACCTCGATCCACATGCTGACCTGTGGTTTGATTGATGCTGGACATCATGTGGGGACCAGGTGTGGGGTGCCGTGAGGGGTCCCGGGACGTGACGACTTCGGCTTGTGTCACCGTGAGTCGAAGATAAATCCAAACAAGGGTCTCTTCCAGAAAAATAGCCCAAAGCAGCCTCGGGAAAACTCAATACTCAATTCGGAATGGAATATCTCATATTCAGTTTAAGCATAGCGACTCTCACAATCAAATTAAGTGAATGATCATCCATAGTGAAATCAAGGTCCTACATGCATGCATGCTAGGTTTAAAAGAAAACTTAAAATAAATTAAAAGTAGAAAATAGCCAAGGATAATAATATTAAGTTGTTAAGGATGGGTCAGAATACCAATCTCGTGAGTCGATACTGAGTCGGAGCTCATTTATCCACACACCGACTTACCGAACGGAACTGTCATCCCCAAGGTATCACAACTTAACAACCTATCCATATGTCCCAAACTCCTCTGAAGTTATCATTACTTTTGTTAGAGGGGAACTCAAACTCCAGATTCATGCAAGGCATAAGGTCCTCGGCATGTTCTAGTAGCGTAGCTATCATATAGTAGGATGCTTGACCCGGTGAGCGGAGGTGGTACACGGTGGGACGGTGGTGTCTTTTTTTTTTTGAAACCTGCACTGAACACACAGCAAAATAGAATTGTTTCACAAGAAACAGAATTATATTCCACTATACAAGGAAATCAACACACCAGATGATTCACAGAAACAGAAGAGAACACAACACAACAAGACAGGGTTCTTTCATCAAAGTCTACAAGGGAAACTCGAAAATGTAACTTTTACTTTTTTTATTTTGTTGTGTTTTATTTTTTTTTTATTATTGGTTTTTTTGTTTGCTTGGATTCCCGTGTTCAATCACTAATCAACGTTTGTTCCCTTATTTCAGCGTGCCCTACAGGTGGTGGCAATAGGGATGGCCGGCGGAGCCTCTTCCAGTTCCCAGGCTCCTCCTCCGGGGGCATATCCCTCCAAGAGAAGCTTGCCGACATAGTGGCCCATGCCGAGGAGGCCGAGTGAGAGCTCGCAACTTGTGTGAGTGTGGTTTGGTTTGAAATTCAACTACACGTCTCACCCCACTCTTTTTTAACGTTGTGAAATGGTCAACTCTGGCCGGCAGTGGAAATCTGAGATGTCCTGACTCGCACAGTGCGGGTCGAGGAGGAGCATGTTGCTCAGGTGGCAGAGCGCGATGCCCGGATAGCGAAGCTGGAGGAGCAGCGACAACATGAGGAATTTCCCCGAGATGTACTGGAGCTGAGGGTTTTCTCTCCAAACAGTGAGGGGAGGCAGAGCGAGAGAGAGCGGAAAGAGAGAGGGAAAGAGTGCGGACAGGAGGGCAGAGCGGCACCGAGGTCGGGATGAGGGAAGGGCACTAGAGGCCCAGGTGCTGGAGCTCTGACTAGGCCTTGGGGTTACGGAGCAGAGGCTATGAGAGAGTGAGGAGTGCCACCAGAGGTCACAGGTGCTCGGGGTACGCTTTCGCTAGTCCGCCTCCTTCTCTGCGGGCAGCTTCTTTGTCACTTTGACAAGGGAACGTCGTCGCATCGCCGAGGCTAGTCAGACGCCGCAGGGTGAGGCTGGTACTACCTTGCAGAGCTCCATGAGACCCCCTCAGGATCCTCGTCTTGGGAGGAAGGAGGAGGATGACCAGAGGGATGAGCAGGAGGGTGGTGGCGAGAGTTAGAGAGTTACTTGTACACCCACCCTTCTCTTATGACAGTTTATATAGTCACTTGTTTACCCCTTGCACGCTCCTTCTCCTTTACGCCTCTTTTCTTCCACGTTGTTCCCACGTGGTGTGTTCGACAAGATTTTGCCCCAAAATGGGGGAATCTTGTCTCACTGTGGTCATTCTTTTCAACAAGAATCTCGCGTCGGAGTCGACAATGGCGACTTTTAGCTCCATTCCTATGCGAGATTTCAAACCTCCCGACAAACGCATCCCTTTCTTTTCTGCGGGAATCTTCTATTGGAGTCGGCAATGACGACTTTTGGCTCCATTCCTATGCGACATTTCAAACCTCCCGACAGATGCCCCCTCACTTTCTGTGGGAATCTTCAGCAATGACGACTCTTAGTTCCATTCCCGTGTGACATTTCAAACCTCCCGACAGATGCATCCCTTTCTTTTCTCTTTTTTTTGTTGTTATACTCAATCATGTCCCTGACAAGGATTAGACCATCCCTAACTGTATAGGGAGCAAGTCGACATGTCACTTGGCCACTCATATGAGACTGAAAAGAAGATGTCCTATCACAAGGGTCACCGGTAGAGATAATGGCGATTGCCGACTCAGACGTCTTTCGATCCTATAAATACCTCCTTTTTCATTCTCCCTTGGGACAGTGAAAGCCAACTCGAAGAGTGAGAATTTCAGAGGAGGAGAAGGAGCGAAGAAAGCTTAGGAATGGAGGGTGAATCTTCCCACTCCTCTAAGAGAAGCAAGTCCAGTGTTAGCTCCATGAGGCCCTCTGACATTGAAGGGCACCTCAGTGAGAGGACCCAAGCACATCTCGTAATTAAATTCCCCTTCTCTTTTTTTTTCTTTTTTTTTTCATCTGAGAAGGTAACCCTTTCTCATTCTCTATGTATGTGCAGGGCATGGTGAGATCACACATTTCCTGGGAGCTAATGGTGGCCAGATATCGAGGACTTTCAGACTTCCAGAAAGCCTGACTAGACATGATGGGGTTTGGAGCCTTCCTCCGAGTCGAACCAATTAAGCTCGACCTTGCCCTTATCCAAGCACTGCGTGAAAGATGGGACCTAGCGAGTCGGACCTTCCTTATGCCCTGGGGATACATGGTGCCCAGCCTAGAAGATGTGGTCAGAATTACGGGCCTCAGAGTGGATGGCAAGGTGGTAACCGGGGTCACTTACCCTGATTACCGGGAAGGGACCCAAAAACTATGCGGGTTGAACTTGGAGGACCGAAAGAGCAGGTCGGTTGCCAAGATGTCCATCATGGAGGCACTGGGGCTGACTGAGACTCATCCTCGTGATGATGAATCCCTGGAGGAGTTCATGGAGCGAACTGAAAGGGGATGTTGTGCCGTGTACTGCATGGATTCCAGCATTTGGGAGAGATCAAATATGGATTTAAGAAGATTTCTCCTTTTCCTGCTAGGGAAGTTGCTACTGGGCTCAAAGAGAAACAGTATTCACTGTCGTTTCCGGGAGCTCCTTGTAGAGCTTGAGAGGATAGGGTAGTACGCCCGGGGAGCTGCTGTGCTGGCACACTTATTTGCAGGTCTATCCCAAGGGTCAGACCGGAGGTGACAGTGAGTGGCTTTACGCCACTTATTCAGGTAATATATCACAACCCAAAATCAAAAGAGTACCTTCCACCAACTATGACGTCTCAACATCTGCTCTGGTCATGTGGGTCACTCTGTCTCGGGATCTCTGTCTCCCTACAGTAGCTGACCGAGACAACTGAGAAAATTGCTCCTGTCATTGGTACTGTTGCGACTATGCTGGCACCTGCTGGGGCTGGAACTGCTGCTGCTGAAACTCGGGCGGTTGACTCAGTCTCTGCAGACAATCACGTGCCATATGCCCTGGCTGGTCACACCTGAAGCAAACCACGGGCGCTGAACACAGCCTACCTGGATGAGAGCCACCGCACTTGGGACACCCGTCCCGAGCACCACTCACCGAGCTCCGACGCTGCAAAGCTACCGACTGCTGAACACTGCTAGTCGACTCCTGCTGTGTCTACCCCTTACGGTCCTGATGCCTCCTGCCAAAACCAGCTTCCTTGAGCAGCTTCGAGCTAAAAGAAGAAAACTCCGGCACGGGAGCAACCGACTGCGTCGCCACGGAACCACCTGCTGAAAGCTGGACAGTACTTTGCTGTTGAATCACTGATGGCTGACCAAAACATACCTGAACCTGACCAGCACCACCCTGCCCTCAGATCTTCTGTAAATCTCTCTCCAACACCGACGCTGCCTTGCATGCCGCATCCAAAGTAGACACACCTGACGCAAGAAGATGGTGTCTCAGCTCGACCCTCAGACCACCAACAAACTGATCAGTCTTCACTTCCTCGTCTGCCATGATGTGAGATGCATAACGGCCCAACTCGATGAACCTGGCATGGTACTGCATCACTGACATGTCGCCCTGAGTCAACTCCATGAACTCATGTAGTCTCTGCATCCTGATGAAAGACAGACAGAAGGCGCGCTCAAACGCCACGACGAATTCCTGCCACGTGATCTGCCGAAGGGGACGAGACGGGAACGCTGCTTCCCACTCTGACGTCCACCAAGTCCAGGCCGCTCCCTAAAGGTGATGCGTAGCCAACACCACCTGCTCCTCCTCAGCACACTCCATCGCACTGAAGATCCTCTACAAATCACCCAGCCACTCTCTGGCCACCTCTGGATCTGAAATGGGATATTAATAGAAAATCTCAAAATTTAAAAAAATATCAAAAAATAGAAAATCACATTTTCGCGATCCTCGGGACGCACCGATCGCAACGGTACCACTCACGCCAGGGTGAACGATCACGTTCGCCCGCAACAGCGTGCCGAAGGTTTCGCCAGAAATTGGGTCGAAAATTGGAAAATCACGCGGGAAAAGTCGCGGAACGTCTCCGGGCCCCCGAAATAACCCCAGATCGCGCCGATCCGAACGCGAAAGATGTCCGAAATGAAATTTCAAACACGACAGAGCTAGATGCTCTGAAAAAATAGGTCCGAGACCCAAAAATAAGGATCCAAAAGGATCTGGGACATCACAATAATGCACTCCTCTAAGGACGTTATAGACCTTAAAGGAGCATCTCTGGTGCGTTAAGTGGAAGGAAAGGGTGTTGAGTATAATGCACCTTCCCTGGGGCGTCATAGTACGTAACGGACCTCCCTAGGCGCATTATGTGACCAGGACCCCCAACGGTCAAAAATCAACGGTCGAAAATCATAACGCACCAACACAGGGGCATCATGTTGAACATAACGGTCGGTCGTGGAACCGTTAAACCCACGAAGACCAGACTCATAACCCACGGAGCATAATGCCCCTCCTTGGGCGCGTTATGCACATAACGGCCACTGGGACGACTGCTATATCGTCCCGACGGTAAAACGGCGAATCGAGCCCAAAAATACCGGCCACGCCCCCATGCCTCCACGAGAGAGGGGGAAAACAAGGGGTAAGATCCCCAATAGCCCTAGGTATGATTCTATGGCCTCGGATCGGCCAAAAATGGGGTGAATCGCTAGATCGGGCGATCACTCCCCAAATCATGATTTTGCCCTAACCCGCTCAAAAATATCCCTCTTGGCCTCACGACGGGGTAGAAACCACGGAAATGAAACGCGGAGAGCTAGGGAACGTCACCCTATCTCAATGGAGCGAATGCTCCGCCGAATCGGAGCCGAAATCATGAAGAACGCTTGAAAATCCTCGTTCCTTCGACGAAACCTCCCAGACTTCACGCTGCCTCGATCGCCACACCATCCCCGGGTTTGAAGAAATCGACCCCCGTTCGGAGACGTGGCCGAGCGGGGAAGTGTGGTTCCCCGCACACTGCGTCGATGCCACTTCCCCTATTATCAATACAAGCACTACTCCCCGCACAAGGGGGTTGGACTAAGGGATGAGAATTTTAAGGTTACACCAAAATACTACCTCCACGCAGGGAGGGGCGTTAAGCCGGTCAGGCGGGGTGGGGAAGAAGACCGCAAGATTACCGAAGAAGTCACTCCGCCGATTATGCCAGCTTCAGGAATGGGCTGACCAATGGTCACTGTTGGCGTCTCCACGGTTTGTGGCGAACTCGGATGATGCTGAAACTAGCGCTAATACGTCGCTATCAGGTTCAGGAAGCCTCCAGAATTTTTTGGGAACGGCCCGGAGACGTCGCTGGTCGTGGCTGACTCGGTGGCAGGGTGGCTCTGCTCTGGCTGGTTCAGTCCTCAGGGCACAGCAGCAGGAAGTTGGCACCGTCACGAATTCTCCTGGAATTGGAATGGTGCGGGACCAAAGCCAACGCGTCCGTCTACGAGTCTCCTTCGATCTCCGACCAGGATGGCCTCCAGGAGGGGTCGGAGCAGAGAGATATGGGGTGAACAGTAGCAGGGTATCAGTGCTGGTTCTGTGTAAACTGACCTGCGCACCCCGGAGAGAAAATTCGGAACGGACAGCTTCGGACTCCGAATGAGGCTCCGTCGACTGGGTTGGAAGGAGGACTGGTAGAAGAACGCCCCGGCCAAGTGGCACACCAAGGGGAGCAGAGGTGTGGCCGTAAGAGCTTCTGCACTGGCGCTCAGGTCTTCCCACAGATGCCAGTCGTGCACTCCAGCGAGAACGGACCTCCCGGACAGCCCTGAGCTCGGATGAAGACGAAACCACCTCGCAGTCAAAGCTGACTTGAAGATCTTTCCGTCGGTGTATGGTACGCCTCCAGTGGATACCGGATGACCTCGGGGCAGCCTCTGCAAAATGGGCTTCTACTACAGTCTGTGGTCTGGGTGTGCAGGAAGGTGATAGGTGTAGTGGGGGGGTGACGGGATGGTGAAGGGGTGAGGGCTAATGGCTGTGGGCGGATTGCTGACGTGGGGCTTGAGGAATGTAATAGAGAGCTATCTTCCTTGTTAGTGGTGGCCCCAGTTGTGCTGCGTTGGGCTGAGTTTGTCGACATGTGTGAGTCCATGATGCTACGTTCGAGGAATTTACAGCGAGGTCAGGTGGTTGGTGAGGATTGCTCGGGGTTAAGTGGCCATAGGTGTGGTCTGAGGGAGTTAATGTTGAGCTTGGCCACCCCAGCTTGAGGTTTATCTAGCCCCTGAGGTGTCAAGGCTATAGTTTGAGATGGCAGAGCAGATGCTATGATTGAGAGTTGTGCTTGGGTGAGCGGAGGATCTTCTTGGTGAGCTGCTGATTATCAAACCTGATTTCCTTGTCATGCTCTATGGCATCAGAAATGATGTGCTGGTCTTGATTATTTTTATGGATTTCGAGATAGGATGGGTAGAGTTGTCCCAGTGAGCTCTAAGTCATGTGATTCTGCATGAGAATGAGTTGTGTTAGCTCTAGATTTGGTTCGAGATTGTGTGGCAATGGCTTGATTCATGGCCCAGATTGTAGAATTTGGGGCCATTGCGCATCGCCTTGAATGTGCCGTTCGAGGCGGCAGGTGAGATGTGAAGATTTCACAGCAGGTTTGGGACTCGAGGACGAGCGTTGACAGGTGCCAATTACGGTTTATGTTACGGCTCTTGGCATGATGGTCCACGTGGTAGTAGCTCAGGAGGTGGATGTTTTGAGTACACAAGAATCGAGAATGGATTGGTGTTAGCACGGACAGATTCGAGGGAATGATATCCGATGGCCAGAGGTAAGGCAGCCTTCAAGCCTAGCATCTTTTATGGTTTTCTTCACTCCTTGGTAAGTGTTTTGGCATGTTAATGGTCCCAGGATCAGGGCTAGGTGTAGGTAAGGTGCGTGTGTGTCTGTGGACGCACTTACGGGGACTCTTCGTTTCTTTTCGTTCGTCTATTCATCCTTTCATTCTGTTCGTTTGGTTTATTGAGTGCGAGGGCGTGCCAGTCACCGAGGTGACGATTTATGCGGGCTTAAAGAAGCCCAGTGTGCGCTCGTTCTGACTAATCAGACGATTGTGTACAAGCACTAGAAATGGAGCAAGGTTTAGGGCTTACCCAGTTGGTTTGAAGAAACCAACTCCGCTTGAAGACGAGGGCGAGCGGGGAAGTGTGGGTTCCCCGCACACTGCGTCGTGGAAGCTTCCCCTGTTCAAGTTTACATGCACTACTCCCCACACAGGGGGGTTAGACTAGGGGAGGGGAACTTAAAATTCATCAAAATACTACCTCCACATAGGGAGGGGCGCTAAGCCGGCCAGGCGGGATGGGGGAGAAGATCACTAGTCTACCGAGAAAGCCACTCGGCCAGTTCTGCCAGCTTCTGGAATGGACTGACCGATAGTCGTTGTTGACGGTACCACGGTCTGTAGCGAACTCGGATAAAGCTAAAACCAGTGCCAATACGTCACTGTCTGACTCAAGAAGTCTCCAGAATTTTTGGGGAACCGTTTGGAGTCATCGTTGGTCGTGGCTGGCTCTGGGGTAGGGTGGCTCTGCTCTGACTGGGACTATTCTCAGGGCGCAATAATAGGAAGACGATGGCGTCACGAGATGGCGTCACAAGCACTCCCAGAGTTGGAATGGTGCGGGACCAAAGCGGATGCATCCGTCTATGAGTCTTCTTCAATCTCCAACTAGGAAGGCATCCAGGAGATGTCGGAGCAGAGAGGTAGAGGGTGAATAGTGGCAGGGCATCAGTGCTGGTTCTACATGGACTAACCTGCGCACCCGGGAGAGAAAATTCAGAACGGACAGCTCCGGACTCCGAACGAGGTTCTGCCGACTGTGCTGGATAGAGGACAGATAGAGGAACGTCCCAGCCAAACAGCGCACCAAGGGGAGCAGAGATGTGATCGTAGCAGCTTCTGCATCGGTGCTCTGGTCTTCCCATGGATGCCAGATGCGCGCTCTGACGGGAACGGACCTCCCGGACAGCCAAAAACTCTGATGAAAGCGGGAACACCTCGCAGGTGAAGCTGACTGGATGAGCTTTCCAGCAATGTAAGGTGGTCCCTCTGGAACTCTGAACAGCAGTGGAGACAGGTGATGTAGCAGGAGGGAGCTCTGTAGGGCTTCAGCAGGGCGCAGTAAGCAGGTAGGGCCTCCACCTATATGACCTCGATGGGGGTCCACTACGTGACACGGACCCAGGAGACAAGCGGTGGAGTCTATGAGGGGACCCCTATTGAAATGATCAGGTCTCCGTCAAGTTCTGACGAAATTTTGGCAGAGTTTTCCCTAGGCCAAAGGCGTAAGGGGAAACACGGGGGCACGCCCGCAAGGAGTGACGGCCCCAGCAAAGTGGTGGTGAGTCCCGCAGGGCAACACCATAGGTCACTTGTCTAAAATTGACTTCATAATACTCCCTCAAGCTTCAACGGCACACTAGGCACGGAGCCGTCGCCGGCACGCCTTTGCGCGTGCTCGCCGGCACGCTCCAAGTGCTCCCCGATACACCCCAAAGAGGGGCTTTGCCGGCACGCTCCGCGCGCTCCCCGGCATGCCCCGTGCGCTCCCCGATGCACTCCTCGCGGAGCCATCGCCGGCACACCCCTGTGCACGGAGCCCTCCCCGGCACACCCTGAAGAAGCCTTCAGCAGCACACTAGTGCCTACCCAGTCGCTCCCCAGCACACCTGAAGGGGGTGCTCGCCGGCACACCCGTGCCCCCTTGGACCCTCGCCGGCACGCTCCGGCGCCCCGTCCGCGGCACACCTTCCCGGCGGCCACCCCCGACGTCGGAGACGAAGAAGAAGAGGAGGATAAGGAGAGGAAGAGAAGAAGAAGGGGGGGAAGAGGAACGGGGGAGTGAGAGGGAGCCCTAGGGCTCCGTCTCCCCGTCGAGCAAAGAAGAAGAGGGAGGAGAAGAAGAGGGAAAGAGAGAGCGGGAACGGGAGGAGAGGAAGAGGAAACAGGGGAGGGGAAGCCCCTCCGTGGCAGGCCTCCTCACCCCGGTGATGAAGATGACGGCGACGGAGACCCTAGCGGCGGCGCTCGGCGAACGGGGGGAAAGAAGAAGAGAGGGAAGGCGAGGAGGTGTCGCCCGCTCGGTTGCCAAAGGAAGAGAGAGAGAGCGGGGGGGAGTTTGAATGGTGTGAGCCGTTCGAACTCCCCCGTCCCCCTTATTTATAGGAAAAGAGAGAAGAAGAAAAGAAGGAAAGGAAAGAAAAGACGAAAAAGGTTTTTCTCAGGACAGAATAGTTGGAAAAAGTGTTGACTCCGAGAGTCGACACTTTCGCCTGGGAACTATTTTTTTATATATGATGCCAAATCGCCTTGCAAGAAGTGTCAACTTTGAGAGTCGACACTTATGCAGAACGGTCTGGTTCGAGTTTTGCGAACTGGATCTAAAATCTCATAACCCTATACCATTTGCCTTGCTCTTTTACCCCCTTACCCTTAGGGCATCACTTCATCTTTGAGTGTAGTTTTGAGATGGTTTTTTTGATGGCCATCCATGTCTTTTTATGTCTTGGATACATGGGTATATGTAGGCTGCGATTTTCAAATCGGACACAACTCTTGGGCTAATATTCTTCTATCTTTGTAGGAAAAGGAGAGAGGGTGCTATACATCTACTGGAGGAGGAAGAAGAGGCCACTGACGTCACCACCAACGAGCCTAAGCTTCGATCTGGAGGTTGCTACTATTGCTGCTCTCCATGGTCTACAGTTTGGGTGCTTCTTCCTACAAGGTTGGCCGCTTCCCACTCCGCGATTCAACATTCCCAACACACCCTACCATCCTTTCTATGGTTTTTATTGTAGATTTGAAGGGGGGTTTTTAATCTATCATTTCCATATTATCATTTGATCATAGATTTATATTTGGACTAGTTCTTGTAATTTTCATCTTCCAAATCTTTATATGTGTGCGGAGCATTGTCTCCAAGTGTACGTGGTTCTTGTCATCGTGTGAGAACACATGTGTGTTGGGCCGTTGTGCCCGTGTATGATCGACTTGCTGCCTTTGTGTAGCGTGGTTAGGGGAATCCTCTCGAGTTGAGAGGGGTGGACGTAGGATGGCACTTGGGTGCGTCTGAACCACCTAAAAATTTCTTGTGCTGTGGTTTGTTGTTTGTGTGATTGCTATTCAATTCTGTCCATTCTCGTTGTCGAGTGCCAGACCCTAGACACGGTGTGGCGACGGTACAACCGGCCCGGCGTCCGTGTGGGAATCCACGACTCACGGGGACTTACGGAGGTCCTCGGCAAGACTCCTAGTCGGCTCCAAGGAATATGGAGACGAGAGGAAATCCCACCCGAGTTTTCAACGCTTAATCGTGGGTTTGCTTGGCACTCTCATCTCACTTCCGTAGATGAGGTCCCTATTTTGATTTATATCATTCACCATTAACTCTCCGTGATGATTGAACCCTCCGCTGGACATTCCATTCCTTCAGACTGGTGATTTTCTCATAGAGACCTCCGTAAGTCTACGCTAGCCTTGGATTCTCTCAAGACAGTCGAGTAGGTTGTACCCTAAAAACCCATTACACAGTTTTATAGTCATGTCCCTTTAAATAAACATGACAATCTAGCCCTCATAAAATATTTTTTCTAGTTTTCATGATAATATAGTCCCTTTCTGGAATTTACATCCAGAATAGTGGACACCAATCGTGAATGGCGGCTTGGTTGATGAATGCTATTTCTTCATGCCTGTTATCTTATTCCAGAATGAGCACCCAATACTATGGATATGAATTCTAATCTGTAGCGACCTTAGTGGACGCCAATTTTCTTGATTTCTTGAATTATCTCGATTTTGTGTGCCATCTATCTCGAATCTCCGTTCAATGAAATCTACCCTATTGTTCGTACATGCTTGATCCTTGGAATTCTTGGCCATTAAAAGTGGAAATAGTCTAGTCAAATGTCAGGGGCTATGGGTCCCAATTAAATGACATTTAAATGCTTGGGTTATGGGGTCCTGATCTGATCCCACGAGCAAGGCAAAGTCCAAACATATACCGATATTATGATGGTCGGGTGCTGGCATTCACCAACTCAGTTAACGGCATTTAAGGATAATCATAAAGTCGTGAGAACTCTTAAGTGTATGACCGAAGTCTACCTAGTGCTAATCCATGAGGGGCAATCATAGCGCCATGAGCACCCCTTAACGTAAGGCCAATCCTTCATAGTGCTAGTTACATGAAAGCTCTTGTAATAGCGCCGTCACAAAGAGATTATTGTACTAGCGTTATTGGCCGCCCTCGTGGCAATGATCGTCATAAAGAAAAGATTGTTATCGTTACCTCATGAATGCTATGTCATGAGTAGTACTTGATATCTCGTCATGAAAGTTCTTGCTATACTCTCTTGTTATCCTTGTCTCTAGAATAGAACAGAACAGACCAACGGCCATCACGGCCAACAACAAGACTGTAACGCACCTCTATAGGGGTGTTACACTACTCTGACGCACCAAGGGTGGGGCGTCAGAGCAACCAGACCACAACTCGGATGAAAGGGCATGTAACAAACCTCTATAGGTGCGTTACACCAGCCTAACGCACCAGGACAGGTGTGCCAGGGCCAACAGACCCAAAACCACTAACAGGGAACATGTAACGCACCAGGCTAGGGGGGTTACACAACGTGATGCACAAGGGGAGGTTCTTCAGGGCTAACTGACTGACCTGGTCTTCGAGATAGACACGGTCTTTGAGGGACTGACAGCCACAGTCCTCAAAAACACCAGCACGTAACGCACCACCATCGGCACGTTACAGTCATGTGACGGTCCTATGCTGGTCCATCACACCCAGAACGTAACGCACCACCATAGGCCCGTTACAGCCATGTGATGGTCCTATGCTGGTCCGTCACACCAACCCAGCCTCAAAGAGCGCAAAATGACCAACAGTTGTGGTGGTCTATCGAGGGGCCGTCACACAGGTGACGGTCTCTAGAACGACCGTTACATAAATCCGGTGAGCAAAATAGAGGAATGGCTGAATCAGCCCGTTCCACGCCCCATTCACACCGAAGCGCAGGGGAAATAAAGCCACACGACGATACAACACTCCTGGAGGCTAAAAACACTGCATGCAAGCGTTAAAATGCGAGATCAGGGCGATTTCGACGAATCGACCCTAAATGAGTCACCGGGATTCCCGGACTCCTACCGGCCCCAAATGACAACCGATTGACACGAAACATACGGGAATGTGATCCTGACATCCCAGTGGTCATTTTGACACTAATTTTACTGAGAATGGTTACCATTTTTCGGTGAACCCCACAAACCACAAAAATTACGATTTTCACTAAACTGGCCTGATCTCCTCCGATCGAGCACCAAACCGCGCACAGGAGTAGGAAAAACGTGCAGAATGAAGTAGCGATCCATCTCCCTACCTCCGTCGAAGAAACCGAGCGCCGAGGTGACTAAATCGCGTCAAAAATCACAACGCTTCCGTCGTATCTCTACCTCGGTCATCTCTTCACGGTCGGCCGCCCCGCGTCGAGAAGAACAGAGGGAAAAGAGAAACGAGGGAGAAAGTAGAATGGGAGAAATGACAAGGACAGGAGAGGAGAAAACCACAATCATACAAACAGCATTACCATAGTAATCAGTTAACAAATAACTGAACCACATAAACCTAAATAACTGAGACAAACGAAACACAAACTAACTGATCAAAAACAACAACGCAGCTTCAAAAGATAGGACGCCACTGCTAAGCATGAGGAAGCTGAGATGCTGGTGCGTCCTGCTGAGGTTGTAGCAGCACAAGTTGGAACTGGGGCTGCTGTGGCTGGGCCGACGAAAAGAACTGCGCCGATATCGACTGTACGGGCAGTCTCGAACAATGTGACCCGACTGATCACAGCAGAAACAAACCACCAGCGAGGAACATGGCCTGCCAGGGTGGCTACCACCACACCTCCCACACGATCTCAGCTGATGGGCAGTGGGTCCCTGACACTGTTGAGAAGACGAGACTGATGATGGAACAGCACCGATAGGAGACCGTTGAGCACGCTGCTTCTCATGCCTCTTATTCTTGAATCTCCGGAACTTCTTGCCTTTGGACTTGGAAGAAGAAGCACCATCGGCCGCAAGAACGATGGAAGGAGCTCCGAGGATGCTCGTCAGATAAACCTGCTACAACTGCCCAATCGGTTAAGGGATAAGGTGATGTTGTACACCTAGCTGAGTAGACTCAACCTGGGTATGCACTTGAGATATCACCTGCCCTACTCTAGATGGCAGATGAGGCAGCAAGGCTTCACTCTGTGTTCCACTCTGATCACCCAGCACGCCTTCCTCAGCTTGGACGGGAGCTGCTGAACTTGACCCGGTACAGATGCATAAACCATCACGACAACCACCAGAGGAGAAGTACCACTTCCCTCCCTAGAAACACGTGCCTTCTGACGACGAGCCATCGAAACCTAAAAAGCACATACCGGCCGGGGTCGCCACCCAGGCGGCTGATGAGGCCACTGAAGGGTTAGAAGGGTTGTTGAGGGAGTATATTAGAGATTGGTCTATATTCTGTCGTCGATCTCTTGTTAATATGTTGTTGATAGCTGTTTTCATTATTCCATCCGTTGAAATTAGACGAGGTCAATTTCTACATGTTGTACATTTCATTGTAGGTCAACCCTGGAAATGCTCCTCTAGTTGTTGGCCAGCTACTAGATGATGAATGCCCAGAGGATTTCATTAAGGGTCTTATTCTCTCTGTACGTTCTCTCCTTCCTGTGGAGCCACTTGTGGATGAATGTGAGAAGAGGTACCCTTAGTTTACTCAACAGCATGCATCTTTTGACCGAGGTTTGTTTTATCTGAGATCTGAGAGTTTTGTTTCTGAATTCAGGAATCGCCTTCGACTGCTCACCCAATTCTTGGAGCATCTAGTGAGTGAGGGGAGCCAAGACGTTCATGTTCACAATGCTTTGGGCAAAATAATCATTGATAGCAATAACAACCCAGAGCATTTTCTTACAACCAACCCATACTATGATTCACGTGTTGTTGGCAAGTACTGTGAGAAAAGAGACCCCACTCTTGCAGTTGTTGCATACAGGAGAGGACAATGTGACGAGGAACTTATCAATGTCACTAATAAAAATTCATTGTTTAAATTGCAAGCAAGGTTCGTATATTAGTTAACCATTTCACATCATGCATATGTACGTGTTTAAAAATTTCTTGTATTTCAATCCCTTAAATACGTTGTGCATGAGAACAGATAGTATGTCCATACTATCAAAGGCTAACATTTTTTAATCCTAATCTCTGTCCTTGCCTCCAGATATGTGGTGGAAAGGATGGATGCAGATCTGTGGGAGAAAGTTCTCCTTCCTGATAATGAATATAGAAGACAGCTTATTGATCAGGTCGTGTCTACTGCTTTGCCTGAAAGCAAGAGCCCAGAGCAGGTTTCTGCTGCCGTCAAAGCTTTCATGACTGCAGATCTTCCGCATGAACTTATTGAGCTGCTTGAGAAGATTGTCCTCCAAAATTCTGCATTTAGTGGCAACTTTAATTTGCAAAATCTTCTGATCCTGACAGCCATTAAAGCTGATCCATCAAGGGTAATGGATTATGTCAATAGGTTGGATAATTTTGATGGACCTGCAGTTGGGGAGGTGGCAGTTGAAGCACAGCTGTATGAAGAAGCCTTTGCCATCTTTAAGAAGTTCAACTTAAATGTGCAAGCAGTTAATGTCCTCCTTGATAACATCCAAAGCATAGAACGGGCCGTGGAATTTGCATTCCGGGTCGAAGAGGATGCTGTTTGGAGTCAGGTAGCAAAGGCTCAACTCAGGGAGGGTCTCGTGAGTGAGGCAATTGAGTCATTTATTCGTGCAGATGATGCAACACAATTCCTAGATGTTATTCGTGCTGCTGAAGATGCAAATGTGTACCATGACCTGGTGAAGTATCTGTTGATGGTTAGGCAAAAGGCAAAGGAACCAAAGGTTGATAGCGAGCTTATCTATGCATATGCAAAGATTGATAGATTGGGTGACATTGAAGAATTTATTCTCATGCCCAATGTGGCTAACCTTCAAAATGTTGGTGATCGGCTGTATGATGAAGCCTTGTATGAGGCTGCGAAGATTATATTTGCTTTCATTTCTAACTGGGCTAAGCTGGCCAGTACACTATTGAAGTTGAGGCAGTTTCAAGGTGCAGTTGATGCAGCTCGCAAGGCTAACAGTGCAAAGACATGGAAGGAAGTCTGTTTTGCTTGCGTGGATGCTGAGGAGTTCCGTTTGGCCCAGATAGCTGGTCTAAATATTATTGTCCAGGTGCTTTCTCTGCAGACGAAAGCGTGATATTATAAATGTCATCACCATACAAGTGTTGCTTTTGTTTCACTGGAAAGTGTTTAGTCTATAGTATGCAAACATTAATACTGATACTAAATTTAATTTTAGTAATGGGAAAACCCGCACTGTTGGAAAAAATAGACGTTTTAATCTTATGCTTTAAATGTTGTAGGTGGATGACATGGAAGAAGTTAGTCAATATTATCAGAACAGGGGTTGCTTCAACGAAATTATCTCTCTCATGGAGAGTGGCCTTGGATTGGAACGTGCACACATGGGCATTTTCACAGAGTTGGGAGTCTTATATGCTAGATACCGCCCTGAAAAGCTCATGGAACACATAAAACTATTCTCTACTCGCCTGAACATTCCCAAACTCATAAGGGCATGCGATGAGCAGCAGCACTGGAAGGAACTGACGTATCTGTATGTTCAATATGATGAATTTGACAATGCTGCTACGACAATAATGAATCATTCTCCAGATGCCTGGGATCATATGGAATTCAAAGATGTTGTTGTTAAAGTCGCAAATGTTGAACTTTACTACAAAGCGGTTCACTTCTACTTGCAAGAGCACCCTGATCTTATCAATGATCTCCTCAATGTGCTTGCTCTTCGTGTCGATCATACACGTGTGGTTGACATAATGAGAAAGGTATGCAGATGAGATTACATTTTGATGTATTTGCAATTAGACTTGTTTCTGTTTTTGTCACAGCTCAAAACCTCAAATAATAGGAAGAAAGGATCAACCTAGTTTTCTGTTAAACTTCTTGTGCATGTCCAGGCTGGGCATTTGCGTCTTGTGAAGCCATACATGGTTGCAGTACAGAGTAACAATGTGGCAGCTGTAAATGAAGCCTTGAATGAAATTTATGTTGAGGAGGAGGACTATGACCGGTTGCGAGAATCAATTGATATGCATGATAACTTTGACCAGATAGGCCTTGCGCAGAAGGTGAATCCTACTCTTATTTTGTAGGATGCTTTTTTGTAAGAATATGTTTCTTGGTTGTTGACATCCATGATGTATTGCAGATCGAGAAACATGAGCTTCTTGAGATGAGGCGGATTGCTGCATATATTTACAAGAAAGCCGGGAGATGGAAGCAGTCTATTGCGCTCTCTAAGAAAGACAATCTATACAAGGATGCCATGGAAACGTGCTCACAATCTGGTGATCGCGAGCTTTCCGAGGAGTTGCTTGTTTACTTCATTGAACAGGTGTTTATTTTGTCATTTTGCATTCCTAACACTTTGTGGGACTTGACCATACCAGTTACATCTTCCAAACAATGAAGAATGTTGACAATATAATAATGATGCATCATGTTGATTGTGCCATTCAAGCACCCTTCTTATATTATTCTGGACTATGTCAGTGTTGGTCACGGAATTTTAATTTATTTTAAATTTCTTCTGGGAGAGAAATAAAATAAATAAAATCGGGCACACACTTCTCTCTCTAACTCTCGCCTCCACCCTCCTCTCTCTGCCTCTCTCTCTCTCCTCCCCTGTCGCCCCTACGGCGAGCCCATGGTGGGGGCATCGACCCCCGTACAGCACTCAGAGCTGAGCTCCGTACCTCCTCCTCTGCGAGCTGGTGGGAAGAGGAGCCCGTCGCGTACGTCGTGTTGGCAAAGGCGCTGGAGTGCCCCGCCGCTCGGGCTCTCTCGCGTCCACGCTGCAGACGATCCTCTGTCACCCATAGTCGCTCCTGGACTACGGCGAGCTCCATCCGGATGGTGATGAGCTCAGCTCTCTCCCGCTCCCGCTCCGTCCTCTCCCGGTCCCGCTCCTCACGCTCCCGGGCACGCTCTCTCCGCTTGATCTCAAGATGGATACGGAGGTCCTGAACATCCCGAGGCAGCTCCTCGCGCTGGCCTGCTGCAGTGGTAAGGCGGGCCACCTCCTCCTCTAGCTCCGCAACCCGCTGGTCACGGATGGCAAGCTCAGCCCCAGCCAAGGCAGCTCAAGTGCTCGCATCCTGTAGCTCTGCCTCCTGCATTCAACAAGTCAACTATCAGTTTCAAATTTTATTTCAACATAAACTTAATTGAAATTAATGTTGTTGACTTACCCGTGCAGTGAGGTCACGCTCTGTCCCCCACTGGCTCAGCATCCCCTCTAGCTCTGCAATCCGCTCATCACGGGAAGTGATCTCTGAGCGCGCCACTGATACCCGCTTCTTGGCCTCAGTTAGCTCTATCATCTGCATCATATTATAAAATCATTAATTCAAAAGAAGAATTAATGGGCTACTAAAGTAAAATAAAACTCACCAGTGCGCTGCGATCGTGGTGCTGTCTCGCCACACAGGCAAGCGCATCTTGGAGCTCCTCAATCTGGACAAGGGCATAAAAGAAAGTGATAAGATTCCATAAACAAATAAAGGGCATAATTGAATCTTTGAGTTTTAAGGGCTTACCTGTGTAGCGAGATCCCACTCCGCCTCCTCCGCTCGAGCAACTGCGCCTGCCAGCTGCTCCTCCAATCCCCCGGTCCCGGTGCTCGGTCCCCTCGAGCTCGAGGCACCGCCAGCTCACTCGTCGTCCCTTTAGCGAGGGAAACGCGGATCGTGCACGGTTGAGGAACCGACAGAGTTCAAGGGTAGTCTGACTCAACTTTCGGACTCGGATCGAGTCGCGGGATGGGTCACTCTCACACTTATAACGGTGACATGAACACACGGGCTAACATTCTACACTCTCGCAGTGGCATACGACCATATACTAGACTAGCAAATGAATGCCATGGAGTTTAGACCATTACCTCCACGTACTCGGCGTGGCGAAGACAACCCCAGCTGATTTACGGACTCCCGGTTAAACAATTTTGTAGCAGTACAAATGTTTGACCCACTCCACACAGGGAGGTAAAAGGTCACAAGTGGGGCCCGGGAATCACGGGAATCAGGTTGACGGGCAGCATCTTGATGTCACCTCCGTCGGTGTCGAAAGCCGCGATTGTGCTGTCCGGAAGGCGCGATCTATGGGTCCGTGGGGCCCACGGACCACTCTGTCCTCCAGCTCCGGTGGGGTGGGGCCCGCTGTGATGGGGACCCCTGGTGGCGCACCTCCCCGGAAGGTGGTCGGCCGAAAACGCCGATCGGAGGCCGATCGGCTCTGATCTCCAAGTCTTGGAGGTTGCTGCCACAGACTTGAGCTTCTGTTTCGGGGGGCGCGCCTCGGCGAGAATTGCCGCTGTGATCGATCCCGAGGTCTAATCAATGTGAGACCAGCGCCCTCTCGAAGTCCTTCGACCTAGGACCAGAGAGATCAGCTGGATCTGCAGGGATCTCACCTTTATCTATTTTTGAGCTTGCTGTTGGACTGTACCCAAATTCTCAGATCTATAGAGAACTTATTTGAGAGCTGCCATTGACCGCCAGACAGACATCCGATTTATCTCCTGAGCTCTTCATCAAAGTTGTAGGGATTTGGACAAGAAAAATAGACATATTTTTTGTGAAAGGATTGGAGTGGCTACAAAGGGTTATGATTTTTTTACTAGCAGGTGGTCGGATCTGGGAACTGGCAGACAGCACTGTAGCTGACTCTGAAAATAATTTTTTAGAAAATGGAAGGAGGGCTGATAAAAATTTTAGAAAAATCGTGGATGGATCTATCCTCATTTGACCATTTAGCCTCATTTCGAGACAACTTGTGTGGGCCTTTCGATACTAAATTCCATAAAGTTGGATTAATAGAATCCATATATATGCAAAGGCCTCCCAACCACATGTTGAAATTAGATCCATCAAAGGTACAGGGACGAGCCATAGGGACAGATGAGAGGCAACAGCAAAATCATGAATGAATGCACCAAAGACCTCGACGAAAACAAATAGGCAACAGCAATGGGAATAGCACCTAAAGTAGCAGGATCCTCTGAAGATCGTTTGATCTTGAATGCACAGAGACCCGCTCTGATATCAACTGATGGGATTGGTGCGATGGATTCAGAAGGGGGTGAATGAATCCCTCTCTAAAAATCTTGATCGATTTAAAAATAACTGTCAGAAATGCGGACGCAGAATGAACAAGTTCCTGGGATAAACTAGATGCTCTCTACAAATGATGAGTGAATGACAGGTAAATAGATTTTCTAAGTTTAGCATATCAGACTGATGAACAGATCCAAAGTCATCCAACTCGCATGAGACCAAGGGGAAACATACAGAGTGCAATTGAAATGCTTGCGAGATTGGAAGGGAAGGTTGTTCGGACCTAAGCATTCATCTAGCGATTCTGATAAGATAATCAAACCACAATGCACACTCAATTTTTAGGTGATTCGGTCTTCCAGACCAACGTCCACCCCACACTCAAACCTGAGTGTGGCTTCACTACTGCGCCTCACAGCTTGCGTCCGATGGGCACCACAGCTTGCCCACAAATCGCTGAGCATCACAGCTTGCTTTCGCTGGGCAATATAGCTTAGCCATCCGCTGACTTACAACTTGAAGAAAGGATAAAAGAAGAAATAGGGATTGGAAGAAACAGCAACGGAAAGCTGTAAACACTAAAGCACACATGTGGCTCTCAAGGAGCTGACTGGATAGGATTTGATCCTGATTCTAGTGGGAGATTGATCTTCAGAAAACAATCTTCTTCTTCTTCTTCTCTAATTCTCTCTACTACTCTCTGATTCCTTCTCTCTACTACTCACTCTTTCTTTCTCGAACACTCTTCTTCTTCAATGATGAAACCTAACCAGTTTAGACCTTACGTCTAAAACTGATGAAACCATAAACTTCTTTGCATCGATATAAACTCAATATCGATGATGAAACCAACCGTTGATCGATTGGCACTCTGCCCGATCAATGATGAAACCCAACCAGTTCGGACCTTACGTATGTTCTGATGAAACCTATAGATATCCTTTCACGTCCCACCTACAATGATAATAGTTGAAACTTACCCAATCTAGACCTTACGTCTATTCTGATGAGACCTACATTTTGTTGCATCGATATGAACCCAATATCGATGATGAAACTATTCGCTGGTCGATCGGCGCACTGCCCTAACCAGCTTGCAGTCCACCAGAAGCAACCACCTGTTCATCCTAAACAAACATTCTGCAACCCCACTCACGGCACACGCGGCCGAGAGTCCGGTTTGAGCACCCTTCTGGGTACCATTACGCGGTGGAGCGAGTTCCCCGCCCCTTCTCTGAAAGGGCAGACGCTCTCCTGCTGAACATGAGTTATCCGTGACAGGATGTGCCAAACTGCTACCAACCCATATGAAAATACAAAGAGACGTATGAGACCATTAAAAGTATCACTTTCATTATCAAGGGAAAAGGAGTTACAAAAGTGCCCCTAAGGGAGGCGTGTACAAGAAAAAGACATCTACGGACGTCGAAAAATGTCTACAAAATCCAGGAGGCCTACGTATGGAGCAGATACGGATTCAAGCAAGCGAGACTCCTCCTCCTGGAGCAGGACAGATTCATCTTTCAGGGATGCCATCTGCCCCTCCAACAGAGCTACTTCCTCAGCAAGTTGTGGTCGGGCAGTCCCTACCTGTGGCAGCTCAACTCGGAGTTCATTTAGCTCCGCTTCTAGAATGCTAATTCGGCCCCGAATAGATCGCTCTCACTCAGTCAGGGCCCCCAGCTGGTCTTGGCACTCTTGGAGGGCAGAACTGATTTTCCCCAACTCAGACTTGCATTCTGCCTTCTACAACTTTAAAGCCACCAGCTTCTCAGATGAGACACGCGTCAGGTAATCTAGGCGATGCACAAATTTCAGCAACAGTTAGACTCGTGGGTTCCCCGCACACTGCGTCGGTGTAGCTTCCCCTGTTCAAATATTACATGCACTACTCCCCACGCAGGAGGGTTAGACTAGGGGTGGGGAATTTAAGGGTACAATCAAACACTACCTTCACACAGGGAGGGGGGCTAAGCCGGCCAGGCGGGGTGGGGAGATTAGCTAAACTAGTGCCAATTAGGCACTTCCCCAGGTCTATCCAGGTTAGGAATGACAGGATAGGAAGTCACTGTAGATGCCGCCACGTACTCCACCGATCTTGGAAGTCATCGAAGCAGGTGCCGAAACGTCGCTGATGGACCCAAGTATGCCTACGAATTTCTGTGGGCGATCCCAACGTCGTTACCGGTCAGGGCAGACTCAGGATCTGGTCCTCTACGCTCTGGCTCGAACTAGTTCCAGGGTACAGCAGTAAATGAATGTAGTCGCCACGGCCGCTCCCAAAGCCCAAATGTGGTGGGACCAAGACGAGTGCAACCATGGTCGAGCTTCTTTGAGCAGCCGCCAGGAAGAGCACCAGGCAACGTCGGGGCAGAGAGGGGGAACTTGTTGAGTGAGGGGGGGTAAGTTCAGGTCCTGAGTGGCCTGATCAACGCACCTGGTGGGAGAAAATTGGAACGGGAACCCCCGGACTCCAAACGTGGCCCCGCCTACTGCGTTGGTTAGGGAATTGGTAGAATCTCGATTCGGTCAAATGGCACACCCAGAAGAGCAAAAGATGAAGTCGATATAGCTTCTGCACTGCAGCTCTGTCCTCTGGTCAGAGCAACCGTGCGTAGTCGGGGAAGAATAGACGCTCCGGACAGCAGGGATGTCGGATGTCGGAGAGACCACCACGACTGTGGAGCCTTCTCGACGAGCTTTCCGGTGATGTATGGTATGCCTCCAGATGATGCCGAACGACTCCAGGGCAGGCTCTACAAGTTGACCTCCTACTGCTACCTGCGAGCTGGGCAGTGCAAAGGGGGTTGTTGATGGAGATGGAGTGGTAAGGGGAGGAGGGATAGCAAGGGGAGTGAAAGGTTGCTGGTAGTAGTTGTAGGAGGGGTGGTTTGGGATGTGAGAGGGGAGAGGCCTTAGCTAGGCAGGTCTCCAGTCTGAGTACCTAGCTCCCAGCCTTCAACTTCCAGTTGTCAACAATAGGTCACTTCGCCTCGCAAGTAGACCTACAACAACAACCACATAAACTAGTCAAGATGCCTCCTAGACGGACATCCCTCGAAGGCCCGTCCACGGCAACCCTAGACCAACGCACCCCAAGGGTTGGTCTATCACACTCTCCGATCATTACGCTTCAATGGTCATCCAGCAATAATCCCGTCAGCGGCACCTCAGTGACTAGCCGATCGGGGCTCCCAGTCGACATACCTCAACGATCAGTCGAGCAAAATTCCCAGTTGATATACCTCGGTGATCAACCAGCACACTAACAGTTACCATCTACCACACTTTGATGATTATATATCTAACATCATTTGTGGTCATTGTACTTTTCAGGGGGCACACGCCTCGACTTTTGTCATTCCACCATGACAGTCAGCCGGTAGCATCAACATTTGGCCATACGCCGCAAGGGCCGGCCGAATATGATTTCAAGCCAACGCGCCTCTCTGGGGGGCAAATCCAGCAACTTCAGACCAAGACGCCTCACTGAGGTGGGTCCCCAGTAATCTCAGACCAAGATGCCTTACCGAGGCAGGTCCCCAGCAATCTCAGACCAAGATGCCTCGCCGAGGTAGGTCTCCAACAACTCCAGATTAAGATGCCTCACTGAGGGAGGTCTCCAGCAACTCCAGATCAAGTTGCCTCGCGGAGGCAGGTCTCCTGTAACTCCAGATCAAGATGCCTCATCGAGGCAGGTCTCCAGTAACTCCAGACCAAGACGCCTCACCTAGGCAGGTCTCCAGCAACTGTAGATCGAGATGCCTTACCGAGGCAGGTCTCCAGCAATCTCAGATCAAGGTGCCTCGCCGAGGCAGGTCTCCAAGTAATCTCAGATCAAGACGTCTCGCTGAGGTGGATCTACAGCAACCCCAGGCCGACATGCTTCCCTGAGGCAGGCCCTCAGCAACAGTCGGTCAACACGCCTTGTCAAGGCCGACCTCCAACAACACCAGGTCAACGGCCCTTGCCAGGGCCGACCTCCAACAACACCACTTTCTTTCTCTCTTTTTTATTTTTAAAAAATAAATCACTTTTTTTTTCAAAGCCTTCATGAGAGAGAGAGAGGTGAGGAGAGAGATTAGAGAGGATGAGAGGGAAGAGAGAGAATGGGGAACGATAGCGAGCTCGGGGGCGCCGCCATGCGTGGTTGACCGTGTGAGTCTGGCATGACTGTCCAACGGTGGCATGTGCAAGTGAACGATGTAAGCTGGCAGGGCAGAGTTCCACGGCGACGAACAGTGTGGCTGGTCCAGTGGCCACCAATGGAACAAGGGCACTATGATGGCCTGTTGGCTCGACTGCTGGCTGGAAAGGAGTGGAGGCAGCAAGAGGGCGCGGCACAGTGGGCCTCTCTGGCGTTCACGCTTGGCAAGGGATGCGCACACGGCTGGCGTGCTGCCGTTCACACTGGGTGTAGGCCACTCATATGCATAATCTTGCCATGCGCACGTGGGCACTCGCATAAGAGCATGCTGGGTGTGGTTGTGCACTGGAGGTGTTGATCGTGAGCATGGGTGCTGGAGCGTTCGTGTGGGAGCTGGTTGTCGTGCATGTTAGGACATTCGTGTGTATGTGTGTAGGGCGTTCACCGGAGGTGCCGTGCATGAAGGAGACGCCAAGATGTCGGTGGGCTTGACAAAGGCGGACGATGACACTAGAGGCACGGTGCTGTAGCTGTGCCCTTGGCAGAACCGACAGTGATGGTGGGCCGGCTTGGCGGACTGCATGGTAGCATGGCGATTGCTATGAGCATTGACGTTAGACATTTGTAGGGCTGTTCGGCGGTGAGCGTGCATGCAAGGGTACGCAGACAGTGGTGGCGACGTTGCCATGGGTCTCCGTGGGCCAGGGAAGAGCAGCGACGCTGGCGACGTTGTATGCATGGACCGCAGCAGGAGGTGAAGTAGTGGCACCGACGACGCTGCATACAAGAGCCGTGGCAAGGGGAGTAGGCCCACGCTTAACTACCGTTGTGCTGACAGGGTCTGTGAGGTCCGGTGGTGCATTGGGTAGTATTGCATGTAGCGTAGGAGGCGGTGCATGGCAGTGGAGGCTGTTGAAGTGGTGGCAAATGAAAAATTAATTCTCCTGAACCTCAACCTCTTTACATTGAATAATTAGCCACAAATTAAGTTAATTTGCATGAACGGCTTGATGAGTGCAAGGTTGAGATTAACTATAAAATATGCATAATTAGCTAATTATGTGCATATGAAATGATGTATGTGATGTAAATTATCATAAAGAAATGAGCACTCATCACCTGCGCATTCTCTCCCCTAGTAACCTGGCCTATCTCAAGGAGGTAGAATCACTCCATGAGCTCCTTTGCCTTAGTGTGGTAAGGGAGCAGCTTGGGCTTTCCGACATCGAACCGTCCCTGGACTTGCTTGACGACCAGTAATGAATTGCCAAAGACTTGCAGCATCTTGATCTCCATCTGCAGAGTGACCTGGAGGCCAATAATCAGAGCTTTGTACTCTACTTCGTTATTCATGCAGGACTTGTTGATGTAGCAGGAAGTGTGCACCACTTCTCCATCTGGAGATTTAAGGACGATGCCGGCCCCAGCCCATATTTTGGTGCGCTCGGAGAAGGTCATTTCTGTTCTGGAGTCCCCGTCGAAGTACAACTGCCAGACAGCCTGCTAGACTTGGTCCGCTTCCAGTACTTCATCTTCGGGTAGTTCTGTAGCCAGTGGGAAGTCTTCGGGCATGGGGTGTGCCGCGAAGAAGTCCGCGATGGCTTGCCCCTTGATGGCCTTCTGTGGCACATAGGTGATGTCAAATTCCACCAACATTACGGCCCACTTGCCGAGGCACCCCTTCGGGATCAGTTGGGAGAGGATATGCTTGACGGGGTCAACCTTGGAAATCAATCTCACTTCATGGGACAGCACGTAGTGCCTCGACTTCTTGACAGCGAAGACCAATGGTGTGGACACCCGAGCACACGAGTGGTCCGGGTCAGCGAGCCACCAATACCGTACACGGAGCACCACCCAAGCGACAACAGCATCTATTTGGCTCGGAGGCAGTCTGGAGACTCCCCCTTGAGTCTTGGTATTTATTATATTTATGTCCTTATAGTTTGTATTTTTATCCCTGGGAAAGTATGTACGCAATTGTAAGGCTTTATAAGCCACTGAGTTTCGTCAAAGTGCGCATCTGGCATCTGAGGGAAGACCAGAGCACTGGTGCAGAAGCTGCTACTTCCACACCTCAGCTCTCCTTGGTGCGCCGTTTGCCTGGGGCGTTCCTCTACCAGTCTTCTATCCAACGCAGCTGGCGGAGCCTCTTTTGGAGTCCAAAGCTGTCCGTTCTGAATTTTTTTCCCTAGGTGCGCAGGTCAGTCCACTCAGAACTAGAGCAGACACCCCTCCACTCTACATCCTCTATCTCCCTACTCTGACCTCCCCTGGCGGCCCTCCTGATTGGAGATCGAAGACGACTCATAAACAGAAGCGTCCATTTTGGTCCCGCACCATTTCGACGACGGGAGTGATCGTGACGGCGCCGCCTTCCTAAGAGTCAATCTCCACAGACTGTGCAGAACCAGTCTGGCCTACAACCTGAGGCGGCTTACAGAAGCTCCAGCGACCACACCACGGCTCCCCTTGGCGCACCACTTAGCCAAAGGGGAGTTCCACCAGTCACCTATCCAACGCAACAAGCGGGGTGCCGATTGAAGCTTGGAGCAGCCCGTTCCGATTTTTCTACCCCAAGGTAGCAGGCCAGGTCAGTTAGGACCTGTCCAGACCCTCTCCCACTCTTATGGACATATCTCTCGACCCTGGCCTCCTCTAGTGTCCTTCCTAGTCAGAGATCGAAGAAGACTTGACCACGGTCGTCCTTGACTTGGTCCCGCCACGATCGGACATCGGGAGTGGCCGTGACAACTTCAACCAGTTACTGCTGCACCCCAGGACTAGTCTGAGCTAGAGTGCATAGGTCCAAGACCTAAGCCCGCCCCCACCGGTGACGATGACGGGGCCACCCACAAAAATTTGCAGGCATACCAGGGTCTGTCAGTGACGTTTTGGCACCAGCCACGGTGACTTTCAAGCTCGGGAGAGTGCATGGCAGCATCTACAGCGACCACCTATCTGGTAGTTCCAGACCCGGGCAGAACTGCGGGTTCTCTTCTACGTCGGTTTTTCCCCTCCCCTCGCTTGGCCGGCTGAAGGCCCCTCCCTGTGCGGAGGTAGTTTTGGATGTAACTACAACTAATACAGCAACCCCGGAGACTCTCCGTCGTCACCCTTTCCCCAGTGGAGGCAGAACCTAGTTCTGCTACTCCCTACTACAAGATAGCACCAGAGGCTCAATTGGCAGACATTCTAGTAGCATCCAAAGCGAGAATCGGCTCGAGGTGTCTTCTGAAAAGTTGTCCTCCTTTGAGTCTTCAACGCTCCTGAAGTGGTCCCGCATCGTTTCGTCATCAGCATCAATTGCGATAGGCGATTCCGTGCAACCACGCCAGAACTACACCAATTTCTGAGTACCATTTGGCAACAGCAGTACCATCTTCCCCTGTGTGAATCGGCCAGAACTCCCTTTACAAGAGTTCTACGCCTTTGAGTCGCCAACAATCCAGAGGTGGTCCCGCCATCTTTAGACAACACCTCTGCTTGGGGCACCTGTTTTGCTGCGACTGCACCAGTCCTGAAAGTTTCTGTCCCTCCAGGGCAGACTGCAACTTCATCGACCCCAGCATGTCCCCTTCCTCTCCGTTTCGGGCTGAGATGTCTTCTCCAAAGTCATGACCCTCGACGATACAAAGCCAACCCAGGTGGTTTTGTCTCATTCTGACATCAGCACAGAAGATTCCACCACAGCCATTGTTGACCTATCTAGCTATTTGCCCAGGAACCAGAAGCCAACCCTTTCAGCGACCACGACCAGCACGGTGATCCGACGGCATCCAGATTTTGAGGGATCGTATTGCCCTCTGTCTGCTACACTCCCGAGTTGGTCCCATCACATTTGGAGTTATACAGAGAGCGTACCAATCGACGAACTTTGACTACGGCAACCTATCCGGGGAGACAGAACTGTGCAGGCCATCGGCTGCGACCATCCCCACCCTCCAGTGATCTCGAGTTGACGTCAGGATCTTAGGAGCTCTTCAACATCCACCAGGCATCGTCTAGGTGTTGACGGCACCTCATTCAGACGTCAGACCTGGGCGCACGATACGGAAGAAGCAGGCTTCATCCCGACAAGGTGGTGCACAGATCGGCCGACCAGATTCCCTCCCCCTTGCTCCCCCCCTCCTGCGTGAGGGTAGTTCATGTAATAATTTGCCCATTAAATATATATTTAACAATATATATTCACTCTGAAAATACTTTTAAAATTATGATAATTTATTATCACATAAATATTTTTATCATGATGTCACGTCACATCATTACACATCACACACTCTCCTATCTCTATGCGTCTCTTTCTAAGGGCACGTTTGGAAACGATGTCCGGAGAGAGATTGTGAATTTCAATCATTTGAAATCTCCAATAACAAATAAGCGTTATCAAACGCAGTCGGCCCGCCTCGGTTTACACGTTGGGAGAGATTTTTAAATAGGAGATAGATACACTCAGTCGAAGAGATAATAAACATTTTTGAAAAGCTCTCCAAACCCAATTTTTTGGGATTCCGGCGGAGCATTTCGATAGATTAAACATGATTAGACGTTTAAAAATAGGTTATAGACGTGTTTATATATTCGGCACGGGCGATGAGAGTGTTTGAAGATAAAGTTAATATGTTAAACACGTATTTAAAAGTGAGTACGATCGACACTATCGACCACTGTCAAATATAATGTAACTTGTCATAAAAATCTATGACAATAAGACTTTTGTCAGAGTGTCAAAGTCGAGGTGATTTTCAAAAAAAAAATTTGGCCATCATCTGTACCAAACACGTCCTAAGACTCGTTTTACTCGGGATTGGCCCCAGCAATCAGTTAATGGGAATACCCTAACCCCCCAATCTGAGTGGAGTGTATAGTATTGTCCCGGCCATTTGACAACCCTATCACATGGATGTCTAATCCAAGGATGATGTCGAACAGAGCCGAGGGTGGCGTTTGGCGTACCTAGAAGTATTTCAAAAGAACCCGAGTTGTGATAACGGCAGGGGATGCTCGAGGTGGCCAGCTAGAGGCGCAGGTTATTGCTCGCAACACTCCACGACAAGTTGTGGAGGGACGCGGGTGCTACAGGGCAACGACACTCTAGGGCTTCATCAGCGGAAGCTTGGACGACCTGTTAATGGGTCTCCCAAGAGAAAATACTCAAGCGCCCATACCTGGTTGGCATAAATTTGAGTGACTAACGCGTGGGTCTTCATGGAGGAGAGACCCAATTAGAGGTGTCTGACGACAATGGCGAGTGCGGGGTGAAAGCCTCACCCCATCCTAAGATGGAGGCGGAGGCACTGTCTTGCTTGCGGCTAGAGATGGGGGTGCTTCGCTTTCGGTGGCATTGGGAGTGGCCGTCTAAGAAGTTTCGGTCGGAGTCCTGAGAGGATCTCATTTGACTTTTATGTAGGGCTGTCCAAGCTGTCCCTGTCATGAGAGGATCTCATTGGACTTTGTCTTTCAAAGAAAGTTCATACTGGAGTGGGTGTGCCCTAGGAGAACTCTCTGACAGTCAGTAGATGGTTTGGTGGAAGAATGAAAACTTCTAAAGAGTGGACAACGTCCATGGTCTATCGGACTAGGCTGGTAGAGGTGGAGGAGAAGAGAGAGAGCTATCGTTGAACTGACTTTACTCTTAGATGGTCTCATGGTGAGAAGGCTTTTTGCATACGAACTACTCTCTTCTTCCTTCCCTCATTTTTTAGACTTCCCTCTGTGTAAAGGGTCATGTCCAAGGTTTGTAAAGACTTGGGGCGGTCTTGAGACATTTTGTCAAAACCTCACGAGACGTAAGCCTTAAAACCCAACGAGACCTAAGCCTCACTAACTAAGAAATATATATATATATATATGTGTGTGTGTGTGTGTGTGTGTGTAATTAAAAATATTACCTTATATCTTAATGATAGAGGGTAACACCAGGCTCGTTATAGCTTGGGATAGCCAAGCCAATAACGAACCATCCCAGCCGACCGGAGGCCTAATCGACATGACCCAATTGAGGCCTACGAGAGTATCACCAGTTCACAGGCAAAATACCGTATCACCAACACACGAGCGGGATATCCGTGTGTGGGCATTCCGAGCGTAGCGGAATTCACCAACGAATAAACGTTGGGCTGCTATCACCAGACTTGCCCCGGCGTGGCCTAGCTGACCCCCCGTGCCGTCGAGATACTCCGCACGACGCTTCCCCTCCGAGAACGGATGAGTAGGCGATGCACGATCCCACGATCAGGTTGGATTCCACTTCGTGAATAACGCCATTGCCAAGTCGAACAAGGTCACCACACCTAGTATAAAGAGGGACATAGAGGAACAGGTGGGGGACAACACAGGCATACACTAGTCAACTGAGAGACTCACATCACTAGCAGAGAGAAACATCTATGCAATGGGAGAGAAAGGGAAAGCTCCCCATGTGCTCATCACCGAAGGAGACTCCAGTCGGATAGCGATGAGAAAGAGATCCCTCCACGATTCTTCTCTTCCTGTCTCTCTGAGCACTCCCCGTCCTTTCTGAACACTCTTCGAGCGCCCTCTCTAGGCTATATAGGCTCTCAACTCTCTCCCTCTTCTATTCTCTTTCCCTTTGCCTAACTTAAGCATCAGAGGGTTATCCCCTTAGATCTCCCCCAAGACTCCTTCTGACGTTCTTCCAGGTGGTTGCAAGTTTCCTCAGAGTGGTCGGCTGCTCTTCCCCATCAAAAAAATCTTAAAGATGTAGTACGAGACGATGGAGACACTTGTTGGCCTCTACAAGAATAATGGGGTGTGTTGCTGCTATGTGTGTGGGCGGACAAACCATCTAGCATGTCAATCCTATTTCCAAAAGAAGTCGATCCGAAAGGCAAAAAGGAATGATCCTCCTCCAACTAGCCCTCAAGTCAACATGGTGACTATAGGTGTTGGTGCTTCTGAGCCTGCTGTTAGGTCAGTTCTCATAAATCTTGAAGTGTACTCGACCAATTTACCTATTGATTGGTGGATTGACACCAGAGCTAACATTCATGTATGTGTTGATCGCTCTTGGTTTTCCACATATCATGACTCAGGTGCAGGAGTTGTGATGATGGGGAATAAAGCGGAAGTGTAAGTGCTTGGAATTGGAAGAATAGATCTGAAGTTGGCTTCAGTCAAAACATTGACCCTTTGCGACGTTCACATGTTCTCGACATCAAACAGAATCTCCTTAGTGGATCTCTCTTAGTGCAGTTGGATTTTAAGTTAGTCTTTGAGTGAAATAAGGTTGTAATAACCAAAGGTTGTCTTTCATTGAAAAAGAATTTATGTGTGATAGTATTTTCAAGTTGAATGTATGTACACCATCTTTTGAACAATCATTTGCGTTAAATGTTGAATCTTCCAATACATGGCATTCAAGATTGGGGCATTGTTAATTACAAATCAATTAAAAAATAGAGGTGGCGAGGTCGACGCAGCGGGAGGAAACGTCGATGCAGAAAGAGAAACCGAGGTCGATGCAGCTGGGGGAAGCATCGACGCAAAGGAAGCGGAGGTCGATGCAGTTGGAGGAAGCGTCGACGCTAAAGTTGGCGAGGTCAACGCAGCGGGAGGTAACGTCGACGCAGAAAAAGAAGCCAAAGTCAAGGCAGCTAGAGGAGGCATCGACGCAAAAGAAGCCGAGGTCGATGCAGCTGGAGGAGGTGTCGACACAGAAGGTGGCAGACAAGCCGAGGTCGAAGCAGCGGGAGGTAGCCCATGAGAAGTCAGGGGACTCACCATCGATGCATCGTGAAGCATCAAAGATGCAGCACCAGAAGACCCAAGGCCCAGCCTCAACACCAGGGTAGTACCTGATGTCGATGCAACGTGGGCCTGCGTAGACGCAAGGGGAGGCAGAAGCTCCGACTTCGAGGCAGAAGATTGCAGATCTCCATCAAGGCCCAGTAGCAACACCTGGGGAGTACCCGACGTCGATGCGGCGTGGGCCTTTGTATGCACAATGGGAGGCGGAAGCTCCGACACCAAAGTAGGGATATGCAGATCAACAATGTCGTTGTATTAAAGAGAGCTCGGAAGGGCCGTCTTAGAGAGAATGGACCTGAACTCCTTGCCAAGAGACATCTTTTCCTTGAATTTCCTGGCAACATCTCTGGTAACAGGGCATTACGGCTCTTGCTCTATTTTTTATAATCCTTCTTCGTGTGACCAATTTTATGACAAAAGGAACATAACGAGAGGAGACGGTGGTACCTGATCTTCTGCCAGAAGCCCCTATTGTCAATACCAATCCATAAGCGATCCTTCCTAGGAGCACTAAGGTCCAGCTCTACAGAGGCCAAAGCCACCGATGTCTCCATACGAGCCAAAGTAGCACTACGTATCTACAGGACTTGCCCCATATTCCCTGCAATGGAACGGACCAAGTTTTCATGAAACAAGTTCACCGGAAGACCAGAAAAACCAATCCAGACAGGATGGAAGGATGGGTCGGCGTCAAAATTAAAGTCTGGGGTCCATGTCAAAAATTGGAAGATTGGTTTGAAGAAACCAACTCCGCTCGAAGACGTGGGCGAGCGGGGAAGTGTGGGTTCCCCGCACACTACGCCGATGTCGCTTCCCCTATTAACAATACATGCACTACTCCCCGCACAGGGGGGTTGGACTAAGGGAAGGGAACTTAAGATTACACCAAAATACTACCTCCTCGCAGGGAGGGGCGTTAAGCCGGCCAGGCGGGGTGGGGGAAGAAGATCACTAGATTGCCGAAGAAGTCACTCAGTCAATTCTGACAGCTTCAGGAACAAATTGACCAGCAGTCGATGTTGTCGCCACCACGGGCCGTAACGAACTCGGATGACTCCGAAACTAGTGCTCAGACGTCACTGTCTGGTGCAGGAAGTCTCCAAAATTTTTGGGGAATGGCCTAGAGTCGTCGCTGGTCGTGGCTGACTCTAGGGTAGGGTGGCTCTACTCTAACTGGGACTGTTCTCAGGGTGCAGTAGTAGAAAGACAACGCCGTCACGAGCACTCCCAGAGTCAGAATGGTGCGGACCAAGGAAGACGCATCCGCCTACAAGTATTCTTCAATCTCCAACCAGGAAGGCCTCCAGGAGAGGTCAGAGCAGAGAGATAGGGGGTGAACAGTAGTAGGGTATCAGTGCTGATTCTGTGTAGACTGACCTGCGCACCCCGGGGAAAAAATTCAGAACGGACAGCTCCGGACTCTGAATGAGGCTCCGTCAACTGGGTTGGAAGGAGGACTGGTAGAAGAACACCCCGGCCAAGTGGTGCACCAAGGGGAGCAAAGATGTGGCCGTAGCAGCTTCTGCACTGGTGCTCTGGTCTTCCCACTGGTGCCATTCGCGCGCTCCAGCGAGAACGAACCTCCCGGATAGCCACGAACTCTGATGAAGGCGGGATCACCTCACAGATGAAGCCGACCAGAAGAGCTTTCCAGCAGTATAGGGTGATCCCTCTGGAGCTCCGATCTGTAGTGGGGACTGGTGTTGTAGCTGGAGGGAGCTCTGCTGGGCTACAGTAGGGCACAGTGAATAGTTGGGGAAATGAGGGAAAATTGGGTTTTCTGTGGTGGAGGGCCCTTGGATCTGTAGTGACACCTATTCAAACCAAGGGAGAGATATCCCCCCCCTCTACTCTCTCCCCCTCCAACCCAAATTCATAGCTCCCCCTCTCACCACCTGCTAGACCACCTTCTAGCCACCATTCTCCCCCTCCCACACCTTGGTTTGGTCGCTCTTAGACCCCCTAACAGCCAAGGGCTTCCTCCACACCCATCCACCCCATTTCCCCCCACATTTACCTCCTCTTCCCTCCTCCCATCTTCAACCTACACCTTTAGATCGCAGGCAGTAGAGAACTATTTGCTTGAAGAGGCAACTGCGACTTCATCCCGGTGTTTCTGAAGCCTAAAGAGGTACCGATGGAAGCGTCTCCGAGTCATCTTCGTAACGGTGGCAGTTTCATCCTCATCCGAGCTCCGAGCTAGCCGTGAGAGTCATTCTTCCCCGACTGCACAAAAGAGGTCCGGCCAGCAACCTAAGGCTGTTTGCAGAAGCTGCCACGATCGGCCACCTAAATATATTGAGGCGAGGCTTGGCTGGGACCTTCGACAGTGAGTCTTCTTCTCTCTCCCAGAAGCGGGACTCCATTTGGCATCTGGAGCGGCAACTTCTTAATTTTCTCCCCAGGGTGCACTATTCTATCCCCTCTTGGATTGAATAGACACCCTATCACTATTTGAGCTTCTCTGACCTACTCCGACATCAGCTGGCATTCCCGTGGATCACGTTTCGAAGGTGACTTGTCAACGGTCCCAACGCCTCTGGCACTCTTGATTTGGAGTTTGGGACTATTCGTGACGGCCTCAGCTTGCTGCTGCTGTGATCCTATAGCTGTCTGAACCCAGACGCAGAGACCCTATTCAAGGCTCTTCCTCGACCCGCACCGACAACCTAGAATTTCCCTAAAATTCAGGTGACATCCCGATCCAGTTACGGAGAGTTTGCCTCTGGTCTCGTCAAGAAAGGAGTTCGGGAGTGGTCACAGTGGCGCCGACATCGCCAGCCTGTCCCCTGTTCCAGAAAGAGGACAGAACCGACTCCGCCGTTCGTTGAAGCTCCTCGCTCTATTCTTTCCCTCCCCGCTTGGCCGGCTGAAGGCCCCTCCCTGCGTGCCCAAGCATGATGGCCCATTTGACGATGTGTTCAGAGGATTCAGGATGTGCGAGGACCCTCTTCAGGGGTTCACCGGGAAGTACGATGATAGAGTGCCCTTGGAAGTAGGGTCAAAGGTGCTTGGCTGAGGTAACCAACGCTAGCACGAGTCTCTCGATTGCGGGGTACCTCCTTTCGACTTCGTTAAGCACCTTGCTGGCATAATAGATCGATCTCTCGACTCCCGCATCATTCCTGACTAGGACCAAGCTTATGGTGGATGGGGTCGTTGAGAGGTAGGGCTTCGCCTGGGACCGGCTTGGATAGTACCGGGGGTGAAGCCTTGAATTCTTTAAGCTCGACGAATGCCTTTTGGCAATCCTCGTCCCATGGAAATGTGGCAGACGCCATTTTGGGTCCCCTCAATAGCTTGAAGAAGGGTAGGCATCGTTCGGTCGCTCAGGATAGGAATCGTTTGAGCGTGATAATGTGCCCAGTAAGGCGTTGAACATCCTTGACCCAGGTAGGCAGTCGCATGTTGAGGATGGCCTGGACCTTGTCAGGGTTGGCCTCAATCTCGCGCTGGGTTACGAGGAAGCCCAGGAACTTCCTGGATCTGACTCTGAAGGCACATTTAGCGGGGCTGAGCTTCATGTTATACCTTAGAAGGGTGTTGAAGGTCTTGGCTAGATTGGTAAAGTGGTCCTCGGCCTTGGGCATCTTGACAAGCATGTCATCAACGTAGGCCTCGACGTTCTGACCGAGCTGTCCTTCGAACATGTGGTTAACCAGCCTCTGGTACATTGCTCTAGCGTTCTTCAATCCGAATGGCATTCAGGTGTAGCAGTGAATGTCGAAGTTGGTGATGAAGGCAGTCTTCTCGATGTCCTCCGGATCCATCCTGATCTGGTGATAGCTGGAGTAAGCATCTAAGAAGTTGAATAGCTCGTTGCCTGAGGTGGAGTCGACCAGTTGATCGATGCTTGGCAGCGGGTAGCAGTCCTTCGGAATAGCTTTATTAAGGTCAGTGAAGTCGATGCACATTCGTCACTTCCCTGAGGCTTTTGGTACCAAGATGACATTGGCGAGCCATGTTGGGTAAGCAGGACAACAGATATAATAACAGAAATAAATAACTAACTACAACAGAGTCCAGTCCAACAGAAAGTACAGTCTAGAGCAGTAAAACGTACCACATGCCAAGTGAACACTCGACCCGGCAAGCTGGCAACTAGGAACCTCCACGCAACGTCCTCGAACCTCGAGGAAGAATCGCCACATCTGAAAACCAGGGGTGAGCCTCCTATCACTGGCTCAGTAGGGATCCCGCGAAACCCCAACCGAGAAAATAATGGTGGAAAGGAAAGCTATGCTAGCTACAAAAGCAGGAAAGTAACTACGGTGGCAGGCAAAACCTCGACTCTACGGCTACTCCTATTGTACCAGAAAACACGACCCAGTCTCCCGTCGGGGGACAACCAAGTCACGCACCCGACATCCCGATCTCACGGTCGGGGATCACTAGACACGAACCACCCTAGCCACAGTACTAGGAAAATGTCACGACATCCCAGTCGGGGAAACCTGCCCTCACAGTAAGGCCTGAGCCAAAACCACACGGTCCGAAAACACAGTCGCGACCTCACTGTCGTACATTCCATGCCATCTAGGAAAAACCCTCAGTGATGCTCGTCGAAAACCCTAGACCTCGGCTACAGGAACGCTCTCAAAAATAACACCTGAAACTCCGTCTCGTAGATGAGAACTGGAAATCAGGACACGACAACTCACGTAACGTGATAGGAGTACCACCCACCAGAAGCAAGGCTGGATGCGTCTACTAACGACTTAGTCCATAGCCTCAGGTGTCCATCTACAACGCCCCAGGTAGAGACCGAGACATCGTACTAGTAACCAAGAACCCAAAATAAGGGCTAGCTGAGGTCGCGCTCATCAGCGCAGGTATGACACCCTCAGCCTCGTGTGCACACTCAGACCATACGTCCTAGGCCTGTCCTCTAGCTGGTTATTCCCCCTAAGCCCGGACTCAACTGTACATGGGGGCCCTACGGTAACCAGCTTAACTGTCACACCTCGACGCGAAATATCGAGGGCGCGACGAGTCGTAATCAAGCGTGTCGATCAGAGCATGTACAAATTAATTCTAAATATAGAGATAGTCGAAAGCTATCTGGCATTCTGGGTCCCAAATGAAGGGGGCATCTTTCTTCATCAACTTGCTGAAAGGCGCGCATCGGCCGGAGAGGTTGGAGATAAATCTCTGAATGTAGGTCAGTCTACCCTAGAGTGACCTGAGTTCAGTGAGGTTGCTGGGCGGCGAAAGCTCCCAGATCACTTTGATCTTGCTGGGATCCACCTCGATTCCTCGGTATCGAACAACAAAACCAAGGAATTTACCGCTGGATACGTCGAAGGCGCATTTCATGGGGTTCATCTTGAGCCCATATCGCCAGAGACGGTCGAAGACTTGATGCAGATCCCGTAGGTGGTCTTCTCACCTTCTGGTTTTGATGATGAGTTCGTCAACATAGCATTCGACGATGTTGTGTAGCATCTCGTCGAAGATTTTGGTCATAGCCCTTTGGTAGGTAGCACCAGCGCTCTTCAAACCGAAGGGCATGCGCTTGTAGTTGAAGATCCCTTTAAGGGATCTAAAGACAGTGTGGCCCTTGTCTCGGAGGGACATCCAGATCTGGTTGTAGCCCGATGACCCGTCCATGAAAGATAGGGCTTCATGTCTGGTGGTCATGTTGACCATTGTCTCTGTGATCGGGACTGGAAAGTCATCCTTTGGACAGGCTTTGTTGAGGTCCCGGAAGTTAACGCAGATGCGGACTTGACCATTTTTCTTTTTGACTAGGACAATGTTAGCGAGCCAGACCGGGTAGATGCACGGCTCGATGAAGTCGACCTCTGCCATTTTATTGACTTCGGTCACAACCTAGAGCTCCAACTCATGGCACATACGCCACTAGGGCTATTTGACTAGCGTGGCTGAGGGAGATATAGCCAGATCATGCTCCGCTACGGAGAGATCTAACCCCGGCATCTCCTGGTATGTCCTGGCGAAGCAGTCTTTGTATTCGAGCAGGAATTGCTTATAGTCCTGCCTCTCTGCTTCGGTGAGGAAAGCACTGAGGAATGTGGGTTGAGGGGCCTCAACTCCGCCCAGGTTGATCTCGAAGAGCTCGTCGACGGTTGCCTGGCCGCCATCCTCCAGCTCAGGAGGAGCAGGCTGAACGTTGAAGGGAGAAACCTTGGCTAAGCTACAAGGTCGAATCCTGGACGCCCTCTCTCCTCTCTCTCTCTCTCTCTCTCCAAGGGCCCCCCCTCCTTCTCTCTCCTTCCTCCCTGGTGGATGGTGGTGCTGAGATCGGGTCGATGTATGGAGATCGTGGAGGAGATCCCGTCAACTTCCACTGCTTGTGTGGATACGTCTAGAGGCCTGACGCTTGAACGACTTACGACCCCAGGATCCTCCTCTCATTTGTCTTTGAGTTTTTGGGTGATTCTTGACCCCGCAAACATAAAGAATCATTCTTCACGTCGTAGGATTTAACCAAAAATTGACAATAATATGCAATCAAAGGTTTCGATGATTTCCACTACATATTCTAGTCGAAACCATACACTGGTATCAGAGCCAAGTTGCTGCTTTGATCAAAATCGGCGTGTTATTGTTGTATTTTCATTATTCTCGTTCATGCATGGGGATCAATGTTCGTCGCTTGATTGGGTCGCTCATGGGATGGGCAACGGCCGATTGATGCCAATGAATTGTTCTCGAGATCAAGAGGATTAAAATGCATATCTTAGTGCGTTGATTGACCCATCGGGGTGGTCGAATCGACCATGCCATCATTGTCGGGGTCGCTGATCACGAGTGGGGAGGATGGCTATTTTAGGCCATCATTCATTGATTGCCTATGCCCATGGGGACTGGGCAAGACCTTGAATGGACCTCCATGGCGTGCGACGGAGTCCAGTCACATGGGAAAGCCGGTGGAGACCGGCTCGATGGCGTTCGCAGCGGAGGGGTGGACGGGTCCTGTGTTCATCCCGGGCGTGACCTCCTGAGGCTGTGGTGTCCTGCGTCAGCGGCAGAATTACCATCTAGGGCTGGCAGTGGTGGCAAGAGGGCCGGCGGGGCTGTTTCCCTGGCCTGGTTCAGTGCGGCGACGGGTAGGGTTTCACCCTCACCACACCACGTGCAGGCGAGGATGGAGACCCAGTCACGGGTCGCCTACCGCGTCCAGATCTAGATTGTGAAGGATCTGGCCCACCTTTCCCCCACTACCCGTTAATATTTTTTATGATTTTTCGCGGGGAGGGGGAACAATCATTACATTCACTACCCTCGCACAGGAGGGGGGATCGCGGGGAGGGGTAAGCAACAGTTGCCCGTACGCCGAGCTTGGGCGTCCACTCAAGATGTAGCCAACTCCTGGATGAAGACCAAAGGATGTTGACGGATGCCTAGAAGTCTGGTGTTGAGCTGACGGCACTGGGTGGTGGTGGCAGTCGCAGCAGCAGGCCGGCGCAGTTCTGCTCGGCTGGACTAGTCGACGCAGAAGTGGTGCGACGGCCAGTATGGGTGCTGAAAAACTCCAAACACAGCGGGTCCAGGTCAAGGACGTTGCTTACCGGGAGGTCTTCGAGTCCTCAGAAGGGGGCGGCCGTCTGATCACCTCGCTGGGCGTGGTCGCAGGGACAGCCGGCGTCAGATTTTTGGGTCAATAGTAGGACAGGACATCGAAGAATGGGGCAGAACTCCCAGAGCCAATGTCAGAACGTGAAGAAACCACTTGCGTTGGTTTCTTTTCTTTGAGGGCCACAACTTTGATGAAGACAGAATGACATGAAACTGACAGGAAGAAGGTGTGTCGGGGATGACTTGACAGCAGCTTGTCCTGGGTGAGCAGGGGCTCTGAGTCTAGCGCACCTGTGGGAGATTCGACACCACGGACAGAGACGATGTCAAAAATAGGTGGAACTACCTCTGGTGCGTCGGTGCTTCAGAGAATCAGAACTCTCGTGAAGAGAGATCTGGCTGAATCACACAGGGGCGGGCTGTGGAGCTGCAACCAGATGGAGCTCAGGCTCAGTCCCAAGCTTGGCGCAGTTGCACGAGAATGGGCGGCTCATACAGTGCCGAGGTCGGATCACCGCGGGATCACTTCTGGGACGAAGCTGACTCGACGAAGTACGACTCCACAGAAGGAAGATTCGGCTGGTTCGCACCGTGGGTGGTGGGGTAGTGTCTGCAATCTCCACCTCTGTTGTAGGTTGGTTGCAGGGATAGCAGCGAGGTCTTCTCGATCCACGAGAGGGCGTAGCGAGGATGGGGCGACGCCGGGTTGCCGTCGACTCTCAGAGCAGGGGGAGTGCAGGCCTGTGTGCCTGCCAACCCCCCCACCACCCCTCGCACTCCCCCCCCCCCCGGGTGGGGGGGTCCCCGGGGGGGGGGGTAATCAATTACACGCACTACCCTCATGCAGGAGGGGGGATCGCGGGGTGGGGAAATGAGCGGTCGACCGTACGCCGAGCTCGGGCATTCGATCGAGGTGCAGCCAACTCCTAGACGAAGCCCGAGGGATGCCGAAGGACGCCTGAAGGTCTGGCGCCGAGCTGATGTCTCTGGATGGGGACGGCGGCCACTGCGGCAGGCCTGTGCAGTTCTGCCACGTAGGACTGAATGGCGCAGTTGTGGTGCGTCGGCCGGTATGGGTGCTGCAGAACTCCAAACGTGACGGGACCAAGTCAGGGACATTGCTGACTGGAAGATCTACGAACCCCCAGAAGATGGTGTCCGTCTGATCACCTCGCTGGATGTGGCTGCAGTAATGGCCAGCGTCAGGTTCCTGGGTGAACAGCTGGACCAGTCACCAATAGCTATGGTGGAACTTCCAGTGCCAGAATCGGATTGGGACGAGACCACATGCGTTGGTTCCATATCGTTGAAATCTACAACTTTGCTGAAGACCATCTGACCTGAAACTGAGAGGAGGAGGGGGTGCCGGGGCCGACTTTACAGCATCTTGTCCTGGGTGAATAGAGGACTCTGGGTCTGGCGCGACTGAGGGAGAATGGACGCCCTGGACAGAGACATTGTCAAAAGCAGTCAGGACCACCTCTGGTACATCAGCGCTTCGTAGAGAAAGAACTCTCATGAAGAGAGCTCTGACTGATTCGCGCAGGGGTGGGCGGTGGAGCTGCTACCAAATGGTACTCAGGTTCAGACCCGAGTCTGGTGCAGTTGCACGAGAATGGCGGCGCGAACCGAGCCGAGGTCGGATCGCAGCGGGACCACTTCTGGAACGAAGCTAGCTTGACGAAGAACGACTCCAAAGAAGGAAGCTTTGGCTGGTTCACACTGGGGACGCCGGGGTAGTCTCTGAAAACGTGACCTTTGCTGCAGGCTGGTTGCAGAGAGCAGCAGAGAGGTCTTCCTGATCCACGGGAGGTCGTAGCAGCGACGGGGTTCGTTTCACCCCTTCTTGCAATTTAAGATTTTAAAATAAAAAAATATGTTAAAAATATTTTCACCCACATTGAAAGAGAACCCCACGGTTCTCTCTCTCCCTTCACAGTCCTCTCCCCCTCTTCCTCTTGTTCTCTCGGTGTGCAACTCCACCCAGCCACAGGCGGCTTGGAGGAGAAGACTCCAATGAGTACGAGTCGACGGTGGAGTGTTGGTGCGGTCATAGAGGCGAGCTCGCGCGGTGGGTGATGTTGTTGCCATTGTGAGAGGTGGTTCTAGCACAAAGAATGGCATCCTCTCGAGTTTCCAGGTAGGGGGATAGATCCTGCTTCGTCTTTCTATTTTTTTCTATGCATTAGCATGATTAAATGAATGTTAGAATGCTTATTTAAATGCATGGGAGTTGTTTTGCATTTTATATCATTGTGAAATAATCATCATGGTTATTGTCTATTATGTTTTTGAGGTGTTTAATGCATAAAACTATTAGAGGACAGGGTAAAATAGGTTGTACTGTTGTATTCCCATCGATTTGAATCGATTAGGAGGGGTCTAGGACTAGTTAGAATAGGCCCGAAATGCTGTGCAGAGCACGGTACAAATAATCGTCGCATTCTCAGAAGAACGTGTTGTAGGTAGGCACCATGATGTGAATATCACGGTGTGTCGTGGCACCGCAATGTATGTTTTCATGGTTTTTCAAAGGAGATAAGTGACGCGGTCATGAGGACCACCGCGTCAATGATTAATGTGCTACAAACGTCTATCGCGTTAATGAAGAACACTCTCACAAGGTCCTATGCATTCTTGACAGACTCATTTATGCCTATTATGCCATTTGGTCATGCGTCTATGGTTAAATTATTAATTTATTTGCATTATATGCTGACTTATAGCATGTTTATTTTCCATTTTGAGTGGTTTTCCCTTTCTTATGTGACTGATCTACTAGTCGTAGCCCGACGGCCCTTAGAATCGGCCCACCGAGGAGAGGTGGCGGGGTAGTCCCAGTGTATGATTTTTAGGCTAGTTCCCGTGGGCCCCCTTGCTTTGCAGTAGTGTCCAACTCGGGGGAAAAATTAGCTAGAGGCCTGGCTCAAGGTATTGCGCTTGTGTGTGCACACGTGGTCAGGGGCGTGAACTTGCGCTGATGAGTATGACCCTAACTAGTCCTTGTCTTTGGTTACAATTATGGTGTCTCAGTTATAGTGTTCGAGGCGAGTGGGAGACACCTGAGGTGTAGTGTAAGTCGTCAGTGGACGCGTCTGGTCTTTCTTCTGGTGGTTGTTCTTTCTCTTGTCACTTAGTTCTGTGGAAAGTTAACTCTAATGGTGAATGCATGATTCTTGTGTTTCATTACGTGTTTTATTAGCTGTCTTTTAATTGCTATACATGTACATCTTTCTTATATTGTTATAGTTGCATGCCAGTTAGTTATTTCTTCGTAATTAACTATTTCTTTTGCACTTTTTAGCTACGAGGTAGGGATCTACAGGACCCCTACTGAGTCAATGAAATGAGACTCACCCTTTGATTTTCAGGTGAGGCGCAGCAGTCGTCAGGTTTTCCACGTGGTTTTGGCGGCCAGTCTTAGAGCCAGCGTGGTCCACTCCGGGATATGCCCCGTGTAGTTGTACTCTTTTGTTACTTTGTACTGTTGGGCTTGTGCTCTGTACTTCTGGACTATTGTATAATTATAACACTCTGACAATGTAAATTCTACTTCTGCTTAATGTCACATTTTCTTAAATTACGCATGTGATTGTAGATTCTTATACACTCAAACCTCTTTTCCAACCCTTTCGAAGCCTCATCAGCTCTTGGGTGGCATCCTCGGGTCTTTGGATATTAGGTTATCGGTATCCAAGAAACGGGTTCATTACAGACTTGAAGAAGCCGATCCCGATCGAAGACATGAGCGAGCGGGGAAGCCATCACGCCCCGAGATATGTAGTAGAATTAAGTTTGGAACGTTAACAACCGACAAGATAAGCCTCACGCTAGAATGATAATCAGAGTGCTAAACATTTGCACACATAAGAGTGGCACAAGATAATATACTCAAAGTCCAACTTTATTGAACCATAATAATCCAAGTTTACAATAGACACTTGGGTTGAGGAGAATAATCCAAGTTTACAATAGACACTTGACTTGACTCCTCAACCCCTAGACTCAAGAAAATAGAAAATTACATAACCATTACTCGAAATTACAAAAATGACTCTTGGCTATACTATGGTTGCTCTCGTCCACTAACCGCTCTCGCCCTCAGATCTATCATTCGAATAATCTGAATCTAATCCACTAGAGTTTCCTAAAAAGATAGAAAAAATAGGGAATGAGGGCACTTGCCTAGTAGGTATCTTCGTATCAATATGAAGGTAAGTTTAAGTAATTAACATTTTAGCTCTAGAAGGTAAGATAAAGAAAATGTGATAAATCACACGAATAAAACCAAAGTAACAACAAGACATCAAGATAAGGGTAGAAATATGAAATAATATAAGAGCATGATAACGTAAGATTATAATGTGGTCTTTCATGAATGAGAATGTACTAGCATGAATTGAGAATGTACTTTTCAAAATCATGTATGTTTTACACTAGAAAGTCAAGTAACAAGCAAGTATAATTTCATGATGAGGCTCGTGGATTTCACCTATTTATAAAAAAGGTACTCTCGACGCAATGTGATGTCAGTGTTCATCATATCCCATGGTTTACAGTATGTTTTCGGCCATCTATTAAGGGGGCTAGCATGGAACCCTTGGACACTATTCGTGCCCGCTGTTCCATCTTCTAGTTATAAATCATGCTACTTCCACGAGAAATATAAAGTTTGGCCAATAATGTAAATTTCAACAATAAGTTTATGATAGCAAAAATCAAGGTAAGAACACATCAAATATGAATTCATGAGAGTTCATGAATGAATTAAAGACAAGGTCATACTACGAGAGGAATCTGACAGCATAAAGGTACACTTATTAATTTTCATAATTCTTTAATGACTTTATTGAGCAATGATGTGACATGACCTTGGACTTATCTTGCAAGCACAATTCGCACCGTGAATGGGCCGAAATTGGCAGCCAACTCACCCGACACTCACCTCGAACCCGTGGGTAACTCGGCAATGCCGAGTGGAGGATGTGAGGGCTGGTCCCTTGCTGGCAGAGGGCCAGCAAGGCCAGAGGGTCTCCCAAAGGGGTATGGCGAGTCCTATCCTAGTGGCCAACCCGGTGCCGAGGGGCCTTCCTTCCCCCTTCTTCCCTTGTACACCCTACTTCACATCTCCCACAACCACTACCAGCCATCCCTTTCTCCCCCTGCCATTCCTTCAACTTCATACCACTCAACACCCATCAAGAGCCTCCATCACTCCACTAAGTTTGCAGGCAGTAGAAGGAGCTCTAATTGCAGAAGCCATTTCGGAGTCGTTCGACATCAGCTGGAGGTGCACCATATATCGACAGAAAGCTCGTCAAGATAGCTTCGTCGCTGTGTGGTCTCGCCATCATTCAACTTCCCAGCTGTCCGGGAGGTCTGATCTCCCTCAACTGCGCAGATCCAGACCAGTGGGTGACCTGAGGTGACTTCCTGGAGCTCCCACGGTTGCACCCCACCACTTCTGAAGGCGCCGTTCAGCCGAGGTCTTCTACAACCAATAGGATTCCATCAGTAAAAGGCGGCATCCCGTTTGGCATCCGGAGGAGCATCTACCAATTTTCTTCTCCTAGGTGTGCAGAACAGGTCACCAAGGACTAGACCCGACCCCCCTTCACTCAACGGGTTTCTCCTCCCCGCCCTGACATCATCTGGAGCTCCCCCTAGTTTTTGATCGAAGAAGACTCATCCACAGTCGTCCTCGACCTGGTCCCGTCTTGATTGGACTTTGGGAGCGACCGTGGCACCTGCATCCATCTACTGTTGTACCCTGGGGTCAGTGCAAACCAGAGCGTAAAGGTCCTGTTCCAGGAGCCACCCTGGCCGGTGATTATAACGGACTCCTCCATGAAAATTCTCCAACGTACTAGGGTCTGTTAGTGACGAATCGGCACCAGTTTTGGTGATTTCTGAGTTCAGAGGAATGCGTAGCGGCATCTACATCGACTCCCTGTCTTGTCATTCCAGAACTGGACAAGACCGAGCGAAGTACCCATTCGAAGCTAATTTCGCAAAATGCCCTCCCCACCTGGCCAGCTTAGCGCCCCTCCCTATGAGGAGGTAGTGTTTTGATGTAATCCAAAGTTTCCCACCTCTTGTCCAACCCTCCTACGTAAGTTGTAGTACATGTAACAACAGGTCACCTTCCAAAGCTACATCGGCACACATCAACGGCGTCAACCGCTACAATCATTTCCGTGCAACTGCGCCTGGACTATGCCTGTTCCTGAGTGCCCCCTGGCAACGCCGACACTGACTTCTCCTGTGCAGATCAGCTAGAGCCCTGTTCACAAGAGTTCTTCTTCTCCGAAGCGCCGATGAACCAGAGGTGGTCCTGCCTGGTTTCGACAATGCCTCTGTCCAGGGTGTCCAATCTCCCTCAGTCACGCTAGACCTGGAGTCCCCTGTTCACCGAGGACAGATTACTGCCAAGTCGGCCCTAACACCCCCTCCTCCTCTCTGTTTCAGGTCATGCAGTCTTCAGAAAAGTTGCAGCTTTTGACGAAATGAAACCAACGCAAGTGGTTTAGTCTCGTTCCGATGTCAACACCGGAAGTTCTACCACAACCATCGGCGCCTTATCCTACTATTTACCCAGGAACCTGATGCCGGCCATTCCTACGACCATGTCCAGCAAGGTGTTCGGACGGCCGCCATCTTCTGAGGGTTCGTAGATCTCCCAGTCAGCAACATCCACGACTTGGTCCCGTCATGTTTGGAGTTCTACAGCGCCCATACCGACCGACACACCACGACCGCGCCAACTAGTCCTGTGCAATAGAACTACATAGGCCCACAGCTGCGACCGCCGTCCCCATCCAGTGGCATCAGCTCCGTGCCAGACGTTCAGGCATCCTTTGGCATCCCTCGGGCTTAGTCCATGAGTTGGCTGCACCTTGATCGGATGCCCGAGCTCTGCGTACGGTCGATCGCTCATTTCCCCACCCCGTGATTCCCCCTCCTGCGCGAGGGTAGTGCATATAATTGTTTTCCCCTCCCCGTGAACCCCTCCATGCGTGGAGTGTAGTAATTGTAATAGTAGGGACTTTGCCAAGCCTCCTCGACGCAGCGTGACCGCCGGGTGTGCACGCTCCCGGCTCGCCCTCGTCTCCGATTAGCGTCGGCCTCTTCAGGCTTGGCGAGGTACGTGGCTGATCACTTGCTCCCATGTGGTTTGTCCCTTCGTACTTTCTTTGTGCTCACGCCGACGGTGAGAGAGAGCCCGGTCCCGTCCCCCGTTACATGCCGAGCGTCCACGGCCCCTGGCGTCGCCCCGGCGCCGCTACGCCCTCCCGTGGATCGAGAAGACCACGCTGCTGCTCTCTGCAACCAGCCTACAGCAGAGGTCAAGATTTCAGAGGCTACCCCAGTGTCCACGGTGCAAAACAGGCAAAGCTTTCTTCGGTAGAGTTGTACGTCGTCGAGTCAGCTTCGTTCCAGAAGTGATCCCGCAGCGATCTGACCTCGGCACCATTCGCACTACCCGCTCTCGTGAAACTGCGCCAAGCTCGGGTCAGAACCTGAGCACCATCTGGTAGCAGCTCCACCGCCCGCCCTTGTGTGATTCAGCCATAACTCTCTTCATGAGAGTTCTGATCCACCGAAGCGTCGATGCACCAGAGGTGGTCCCGCCTGGTTTCTATGTCATCTCCATCAAGGATAGCCATTCTCCCTCAATCGCGCCAGACTCAGAGTCCCCTGTTCACCCAAGACAGGCTGCTGGAAAGTCGACCCCGACACCCCCTCTTCCTCTCCGTTTCAGGTCAGACAGTCTTCAGAAAAGTCACAGATTTTGACGATACGGAACTAACGCAAGTGGTCTTGTCCCAATCAGACATCAGCACTGGGTGTTCCCCCACAGCCACCTGTGACTGGTCTGACTGTTCACCCAGAAGCCTGATGCCAGTCGTTCCTACGACCATGTCCAGAGAAGTGATCAGACGGCCACCATCTTCTGAGGGTTCGTAAACCTCCCTCTCAACAATGTCCATGACTTGGTCCTGTCGTGATTGGAGTTCCACAGCGCCCGTACCGGCCAACGCACCACAACTGTGCCAATCTGTCCAACACAGCAGAACCACATAGGCCCACAGCCGCGGCCACCGTCTCCATCCAACGATAGCAGCTCAGTGCCAGACCTTCAGGCATCCTACGGCGTCCCTTGATCATCATCCAGGAGCTGGCTGCACCTCGATCGGACGCCCGAGCTTGGCGTACAGTCGATAGTTTGTTCCCCCTCCCTGCGATCCCCCCTCCTACGCGAGGGTAGTGTGTGTAATTGGTCGCCCCCTTCCCCGTGAACCCCCCCTCCCTGCGTGAAGTGTACGGGCCTGGCGGCGAGCCTGGTCACTTCTTCAGGGTCGATAGGCAAAGCCGCATACCGACTAGGGACTCTTGCCATGTTGCAGGTGGAAATTCTCCAATTCCTGTTTCTTTTCGCCATCCTCCTTGATAGCTTATTTGGGAACACCAGTTTGTCAAAAATCGACCGTCGGGACGGTACTTCCTCCCGCACAGGGGACTGGCGTCGTTCCTCTGACCGATTCCTTGATTCTGCGCTGGGCACAGGTTGGATTTCTTCTCCTCCTCGAAAGGCAGAGGCCACTGCCCCTAGTAGCCTCTAACGACCCATAGGGGTGCTACCCGGGTCCCGGAGGTAGTTTCTCATGGCATGCTCGATCCCTTCCCACTCCTAGTCAGGGAGAGCAATCGGTGGTTGCTTGTTGATGGCGACAGCAGGATGAGTGTAAGTTGCGAACGTCGGGCGGTCAGCATGGTGATGACGCCTGCAACGTTGGCTGCGGGCATTTTCGGGCAGCGCTGGTGTAGCAACTACTGGTTGGTGGGTCGTGGCCGTCACCTCGACCCCTTCATCTCTTCGGCCCTCTCTGTGACGGGTGTAGCTGGGCCCCGCCCGGGTAGGTGGAGTGGGCAAGGGCTTCCTTGGGAACCCAAATTTGCTTTAATTTGGCCGACTCGTGAGTCGGTGTGTCCTTCGGTGCCGTGGCCGGAACGGTGGGCGCCATCTTTTCCTTCATCTTCTCCAGTCGCTGGAAGGAGTTGCGGACTGGAATAGCCGGCACGATGTGGTCTGGGACCACTTAGGACCTCTGTCCATTCAAATGGACTTGGATGGTCCGACAGTCATAGAGTTACCAGGGCTGGAGATTCGGCGCCCCGTGGCAGTGCCAGCGTTGTTCCTTTGGTGCCTCCTCCGATGGGATGCCGACCCTTGGTGCGATGGACCAACAACCTGGTGCACATGGTGTACGTTGCAGCTCAACGTCCTTGCCGGAACGCTGCTGTTGTTCTTGGCCACAGCCCGACCGGTAGTAGCTTCAGTGGCTCCTGGGATGGGAGCGTTGGATTCGGGCTCGTCGGACGCCTCTACGTCCAGGATGTTGAATGCCCGAAGGGCATTCTATTCATAGACCACCATTCTTTGATGGTAGTAATTACCCCTATTGGAAGAATAGGATGACTATTTTCTTACGTGCACAAAGTCATGAAATATAGACTGTGATTAAAAATGATCCATAAACTCTGCCTGCTGATGAGGAGCAGTGGACTGATGACATTATTAAGAGGGCCACTGTTAACTTTAATGCTTTAAATATTATTTTGTGTGCTATTCACCCTAATGAATACGCTCGTGTCTCCATGTGCAGCAGCACGAAAGAAATGTGGGACAAACTAAAGCTAATCTATGAAGGTACCATGGAAGTCAAGGAGACGAAAGCCAACATGTTGATCCGAGATTATGAGTTGTTCCATATGAAAGAGGAAGAAAACATCTCCGAGATGTTCGCACATCCCATGGAGATCACAAATGGGCTGAAGTCACTCGGAAGAGAGTTTAAGGACACCAATTTGGTAAGGAAAGTGCTGAGGTCCCTATCACCAAGCTGGTACACCACGGTGACTATGATAGAGGATTTGAAAGATTTGTCTACACTCACCGTGGATGCGTTCATAGGGTCTTTGATGGCCTATGAGATTAATATAAAGAGGACGGAAGAGGACACGAAGAAGAAGAAGTCAATTGCATTGAAAGCATACCCGGAAACTATCTCGAGCCAAGAGGATTCAATGGGAACCACAGACGATGAAGAAGTCACCATACTGACAAGGAGAGTGAGACAATTTCTATGCCAAAGGAGAAGATTTGGTGAAAAGTTCAACAAAGGAAGAAGGTAGCCGAAGCAAAGGAATGAACCACTAAAAGCGGCTGAGGTCATGTGCTATGAGTGTAAGAAGATGGGGCACATGAGAGGTGATTATCTCGAGTTGTAGAAAAAGAAAGGAAAAGGGCAAGAAGCCAAAAGTAATGAAAGCGACGTGAAGTGATGAGGACGAGGATGAGCCTACGTCCGACGATGAAGAAGACATTAAAGAGCTGGTGAAAAACATGTGTCTTATGGCCAAGAGTGACCATGAACAGGTAATCTCTGACTCAAAGTTTATCACATATGAACAATGGGAACTATATATATATATTTGGCTATTTTCATCACACCGGCTGGGAAAGCGTTAACGCACCGGTGTGGTGCGTCCACGCAGAGGGAAGGCCGAAGGAGTGTATCGGCGAAGGGCCAAGGAAGGGAGACGGTGAGGTGAGACGGTGAAAATGAGAGAGACGTAGGGAGAGACGGTGGATGGCATTGATGCACCGTGGGGGTGAGTCAACGTAGTGAGAGGGTCAGACGGGCGTACTGGTGAAGGGGGTGTACCGGCAAAGGCCAAAGGGGGCTCTGCGTCCACGCATCCATGGCGGTGCGTTGACGCTGAAGGCAAAGAAGGCGTACCGGTGAAGGCCAAGAGGCCACTGCGTCCACGCGGCCTGGGCAAGGCGTTGACGCTGAAGGTAGAGAAGGCGTGCCGGCGAAGGCCAAGAGGCCAATGCGTCCACGCCAAGGGGCGATGGGTTGACGCAGAAGGCAGTGAAAGGGGGGTGGTTGTGCCGGCCAAGTATGCCAAGGTAGACCCTGCGTCCACGCCGTCAAGGCCAGGCGTCAACGCAGCAGGGGGGGACGAAAGAGGAAGAAGGAGTTGAGCCCAGGGGAGTCAGTGTACACTAACTTAAAGTCAGTGTACATTGACTTAGGGTCACAGCACGTATGCAGGATGAAGTCGGTGTACACTGACTTAAGGTCAGTGTACACGTGCTGCATGAAGTCAGTGTACACTGACTTAAGGTCAGTGTACATACGCAAGGTGAAGGAAGCCCAAATGGTGGGGGCTGCGTCCACGCACTGGGAGCTGTGCGTGGACGCCATGAGGGAGCAACAGGGGGCAAGGTGTGCCGCTGAGGTCAGTCAGAGAAGGCTGCGTCCACACAACTGGAGCACTGCGTGGACGCAGTGAAGGAATAACAGGGAAAGGGGCGTGCCGCTGAAGCCCAGTTAAAGAGGGCTGCGTCCAAGCAGTTGGGGCACTGCGTGAACGTAGTGAAGAAATAAAAGGGGGAGAGCGTGCCGGCGAAGCCAAAGAAGAAGGGCTGCGTCCACGCAGCTAGGGCACTGCGTGGACGCAGTGAAGGGTTTGAAGGAGAAGGGGCGTACCGACATACTCACATTTGCTGATTTAGTATATTTTCTATCATGCTGCGTTTGTGAGATTAGGGCTGTTAGCTAGCTACAAATTATCGTGGTTGTGAGTTGTGAGCGCTCATTCCTTAGCTCCAGTCAAGCACCGAGTTCGAATAGCACACCCTAGGCGACAGTGGTTCCTTAACCGCTGCGATCCTGCGTTTCCCTTACAAGGGACGATCGTTGGACTGAGTGAGTTTCTATTGAGAGGCGTCTCGACCCGGAGAACACCACAGTGGTCAGCCGCCGAGCTTGTCTTTCATGTGCTAGTGCTGGCCGCACTTCGATTCGGTCGTAGGCCTTAGCCCGATCACGTTTCCATTCCGCATCACACCCAAATCCACCATTTTCCCTCTAGTCAACCCACGTTTTCAGGCAGATCCACTTTCTACCCTGTCAACTCTAGACCTGTGAGCTAGCGTGTTCTAAATTCAACCACGGCAAGTACAGAGAGATTAAAAATCCTGCCATAGTCTGGGGTTGTAGATCTCTGAGAGAGCTTTCCAATGGCGCTGGTCTCACATCGTTTTGAGCTCAGATCTGATCTTAGCAGCTGTTCTCACCGGGTCGCGCAGTGCTGTGACAACAGAACAGGCTCGTGGATAGCAAGCCGCAACGACCCCCAAGCTGGCTGCCTCGCCTTCCACAAGGCGAACCAACGCGTCTCCCTCTGAGGGATCGGCCCTCCAGGAGTCTCCGTCACAGGGGTACCACTCTCGGCCCACTCGGCCCGCCGGCCAGGACGTGGACCCCACAATTGCCAATGCGTGCTACCACCGGAGCTGTCCAAATCGTTGCCCGTCAACCCAAGCCCGCTACTCCCGGGTCCCACTTGTAGCCTTTTACCTCCCTGCGTGGAGTGGGCAGTGAAATTACATCTCTATAATTATTGTTAATTCATTGTACTGAGAGTACGAGTTTCGGCTGGGGTCGCCTTCCCCACGCTCGAAGGGTGGAGGTATCGGATTCGCTCCTCACTCGACATTTCTTGCTTATTTCGTATATAATTCTATATGCCGCTGCTAGAGTGTTAGGATAATTTAGCTCGCTCAAATTTGACTCAAATAAAAGGAAAATTACATAGTTTATGACTCAAATAAAATATGAAAATTACATGACTCAACTCAGAAAAATATGACGGACACAATGGAACCATGTCGAAGAGCAATCAGAGCTGTAGAAAAAATGTGAAGGGCGAGAGATGCCCCCATCATACCCCCGGGGTGCGGAGAACTCGACTCCGTTGAGTATAGGTCCGTCGGGGAAGAGGTCCTCGAATGTAGCTTTGAGTGAGCCACAACCTCCAAAATCAACCTCGCGTCCTTATATCCGACGACCGGGGCAAAACTGCCGAAAGTAATCGGCACTGCCAAGTAGCTGACCCACGCATGGGTGGCGATGATGATGAGACCATAGGTGACGGCCGCCATAGTTGTTGACGTGTCGGACGAGTAGGGGTGACGGCCGTTGACAGTCGTCGAGCACGATCCGGCAAGTGGAGGGTGAACTGGAAGGTGCTGGGAAGTACGAGCGAGTGATCTTCCTCTACCTCTCCTGCAAAGACAGGAAAAGGGCGCCAGGACTTCAGGGCTGGCACAGACTTTCTCTTCAGCAAAAAGAAGGAAGGCGGGAGACGTCCCACTGGGCGTGCCATCCTTTTGTTCGTGCGTTGAGTGGGGCGGGTGTTTCCTGGTCGACGGCCATGTGTGCGGTGACCGGAGTGAGGGATCGGATATAACTACGGGAGAGATGCCAGAATATGGTGTGCTTCAGGCACCCCCTCTCATGGCCATACCATCCTCAAAGTGGCACCGTGTACTTGCCTTTTACGAAAAGTCGAGGGGAGATCGAACGGCACGGGAGGTTTCTGAGTTTTAAGGGAAACGTGGCTGGGATGCGGGCGTGCCAGTCAATTTCTCGACAATCACCCATGGAACCGAAGGATGACCAAGGAAGCGCCTCTAGGGTGCGGCACGTACACTCGAGAAGTGAGGGACACGTGGAGAGAAGGGTCGGTTGATGGGGTCATCACCATCCGATCCCGCACTCGGGGCCCATCCTCTCACCACGGGGACATCCAGCATGGTCTAATTATTTATCTTCGAGTCCTATGTAATTTTTATTTGAGTCATTTTGATTAATTATCTCTTTCCTTTCCGTTGCTTCGGTCGCTGGCCATGTTTTCCTTTCCTTAGTTGTTAGTTCCTCCAGACTGGCGTCATTTGGTATGCCTTTTCCTGAGTGATTAGTCTAAAGTTTCCAGAATATTCCTATCGCTTGTTGGTTAAGAACGGGTGTCGTTGCCTTAACGCCCACTTTTCAGTCCACTCCGCATCATCTCCGCTTCATTTCCATGTTCCATTTCGCTTTCGTTACACCTCCCCTCGCTCCCTTGCAAAGAGGATGTTAAGGAGGGGCATCTGTTGACACAAGTTTTATGACCAATTAGTTGGGTCGTCTCCTTGCTCATCTTTATGATGCTCTGAGTTGTTCACCCTTATCGAGTCTTCTTGTGAAGTTAGAAGTCTCTTTCTTCGGTCATTGCCTTCCTTGGTTGGGTCTTGTCCTTGTTTGATGCTAAGCAAGCACTTCTGGTTCATTTGTCACCTTCGTATGCATAATGCATCCTCAATGCCACGTTATAAGAAACATAACGCATTTCACAAGGTCCGTTATAGTCTGCTCATCGTCTGTTTCTTCCAGCATCTCACTTAGCATCTCCATAGTTTAACAGTCATATGCCTTGCTGTTATGATCAGTATAACGCCCTCATGTTGAGCCGTTATAGTCTTCCCACCTACCGTCTCACCCATCATCACAATTAGCGTCTTTGTTATTTAACGGATTCATGTGTCACCGTCATCAGTCGTATAACACTCGTATTCTGATCCGTTATGATCCCCTTAAGGTCAAGTCTTATCACCACTTCCACCGACTTCCTTGTCGTCTAACCCCGTCTACCTTGACGTCCTCGTGTCCATAACAGACTTCCTTCATCCCGTTATACCTTCAGTATAACGCCCTTCTTCATAGCCGTTATGCTCGCCAGAGTCCTAAGCCCGAACGTCTCGCCTGTTGTTCTTATCTTCTATGGATAAGGTCACATGATGGACTGACGAAGGTGCGTTATGTTAACATGGTGGTCTATCTCGGATGCGTTATCTCACACGGAGGAGTTTTAGCAGAACTATTCTTCTCTACTGTTCCGTGGATGGATTCCTAGTGGCCGACCCGGTGCCGAGGGCACGGGTAACACTCACTCCCCACGGTGATCACTCGAAGTCCGGGACTTGCAAGTTCGGGCTCTCTTTCTCACCGCCCAGCGGAGTTATGAGCTAATATGGAATAAAAAGTTCTGTAATAGAGTAGGGAAATGAGCACTTACTTGACCGGTTTGAAGAAACCGGTCCCGCTCGGAGACGTGGGCGAGCGGGGAAGCGCGGGGCTTACCCACGCCGCAGCGAGGATACTTAGACCTGTTCAAGCAAACTACAACACTACGCCTCACGCAGGAGGGAGATCTTGGGGTGGGGGTTAATAAAATTACAACCAAAATTACCTCCGCGTAGGGAGGGGCCTTCAGCCGGCCAAGCGGGATGGGGAAAGACGAAGAATAGGGCTTCGCGCGATGATAGAGTCGAATCTGTCCCTCCTCTAGAACAGGGTACCAACTGTCGATGTAGGAATTCTTCCGGATGCTCCAGAACTCCTATGCCAGCGAGACCAGCGCCAAAATTTCGTGGATTGGCCCAGAAAGTTGCAGGAATTTTGGCGGGGGCCGGGGAAGCCGTCGCCGGGCGCGGTGGAGCAGGAAGAAGGGACTCTGTTCTCTGCCACGAACTGTCACAGCATCGCAGCTTCTGGAAGATGTCGTCACCACGAACAGTCCCAAACTCCGATTTGGGTATGGTCAGTGGCGTTGGAACCGTCGTCAAGCTCTCTTAGAATCAAGACCCACGGGGGTGCCAGCCGATGTCGGACCAGGCCGTAGCAACCCAAACACTGACAGTGTGTCAGTTCTGTCCCAGGGTGGATAGAACTGCACACTCAGAGGAGAAATAAAAGAAGAAATCACTCCGGTGGCCGAACGGAGCTCTGTTTCTTGGAGGAGGAAGAAGACTCGATGTAGAAGGCGTCGGACAAGCCCCGTCTTCAGATCTTCAGGTGGCTGGCCGTGGCAGCTTCTGCAAACGGCCTCAGGTTGCTGGCTAGACCTCTTTTGCGCAGTCGGGGTAGATCGCTTCCCCCGGACAGCCACGAAATCAGAAGAGGACGAGACGACTGCCGATGCGAAGAAGAGAGATGAATTGTGGTTCGTTGTTGGTGACGATGAAACTTGGAATGTCGAACCTGACAATGATATTCTCCATGATGAATTTGCAGACTGTCAAGGCTTTAATTTCCAATTAAGCTTTCACTTTTGCCCACTTGGTGAAGTAGACCATCGTCGTGACGATAAAAGATTTTTGCTTGGTGAGGAAGTTTGAATCGCCAAGGGGTCCAATGGTGTCAAAAGCCCATATGGAGAAAGGGCATGGGGAGGAGATAGGATGGAGTGAAAGTAAGAGAATGGATTTTATCAGTGTGCAATTGGCACTTAACACACCTTTGGACATAGATGGAGCAATCCCCTTCTAGAGTAGGCCAATAGAACCCTAGTTAAAAGATTTTCTTCACCAGCATCTGGCTATTGACATGACCACCATAGGCTCCTGAGTGTGCCTCCTCAATGACTTTCCATGCTTCGTCATCATTGGGACATCTAAGAAGAACACCAGTAAGACCCCTCCTATAAAGCTCACCTCCAACTAGAGTATTTCTTTGAGCAACTGTCCTTATAACTTTTCTTTCTTCTACTGTGACTTCTTCAGGGTAAGACTAATTTTTACAATATTTGACAATTTCATAATACCATGACTTTTTCTCATCACCCAACTCCTCCTCTAAGTCTAGTAGCATGACCTCTTTACTTTTGATAATCTCTCCTTCCTTGACCTTCTTTAGCAGCTTCTCTTTGACTATAAGGAACGTGACCTCCTTAGCAGCTGGAGTGAGACGCCCATGGATGATGATGGACTCAAAGTTCCTTCCAAGAGGAAAAGTTAAAGAGGAAGATAACGAAGCAAGAGCATCAGCTAAGATATTCCGATTATGAGGGACATGGATGAAGATCAATTTAGTGAATAGCTTGGCGTAGACAAATGTGAATTCTTGGTATGGTTTGAGCTTGGGATCAAGCGTGCGACATTTGGTGAGCACTTGGCGAAGAATAAGCTGACTATAACCAACAATTCATAATTAGGTGACACCATATAGATGGGTTGCCTCAAGTCTGGCCAGAAGAGCCTCATATTTAGCTAGGTTATTAGTGAAAGGAAATGTGAGCTGAAAGGCTTATGGAATGTTGACTCCCTTAGGTGATAGAAGAACAATGCCAATACCCTTACTGTGAGAATTCAGAGCCCCATCAAAATATAATGTCCACATGAGATCTGATGATTGATTGATGGACATCAGTTCCTTATCTGGAAACTCTGATTGAATAGGATCAAATGTGGGGAGAGATTGATGAGCAAGATGAACTACTATGGCATAGCCTTTAATCACTTTTTGCTGAATGTAGATGATGTCAAATTGAGAAAGGAAGCTTTGCCATCATGCTAACCTATCGATGAGGACAGATTTTTCAAGAAGGAAGTTGATAGGGTTCATATGGGCAATTAGATGGACTTCATGAGCTAAGAAGTAGTGCTTTAATTTCTGCACCACCAAGACTAGAGCAACATAGGTTTTCTCCATAGTCGTGTACCTCTTCTCACAAAAGTTGAGAAGTTTGGACAAGTAGTAGGTTGCGCTCTCCTTATCTTCTTCATCTACTTATGGAAGGACATCTCCTACCGAGTCATCTAGGACATATAGATAGAGAACGAGTGGTTTGCATAGAGTAGGTGGCCTCAAGATAGGAGGATTGCCTAGATAGTCCTTTAGTCCGTCAAAGGCTACCTGACACCCATTATCCCAATAAAATTTAACTCTTGAATTGGTGAGCTCGTACAACGGCCTACACTTTTGTGAATGCTAGGAGACAAAACGGCGAATGAATTGTAACCTCCCGATCAAACCTTGAACTTCTTTCAAATTCTTGGGAGGTGGCATATCTCTTATTGCCCTCGCCTTGTTGGGATCAACCTCGATACCCCTTTTAATGGTGATAAATCCAAGCAGCTTACCCAATGAAACGCCAAGCACATAGTTCTTGGGGTTCTTTAATTGATATTCTCATACTCTTTGCAGAACCTTACTCAGAACCCCAGGATACTCAACCCTAGTCTTTGATTTTACTACCAAGTTGTCAATATACACCTCTATATAAATGTGGATCATATCATAGAAAATTGACATTATAGCTCTTTGGAAGGTGGCTCCAACATTCTTAAGCCCGCATGGCATGACCATATTACAATAAGTTCCCTAAGGTGTAGTAAATGAAGTCTTTTCTTGATCTTCTTCAGTGAAGCGAATTTGGTTATAACCTAAGAAACCATCCATGAATGAGAGAGTCTGGTACCCTATCGTATTATCAATTAGCACATCTATGTGAGGTAGGAAAAAGTCATCTTTAGGACATGTATGGTTAAGGTCTTGGAAGTCTATGCAAATTCTTACTATTCTATCTTTTCTCATTATCGGGATAATGTCAGCCACCCAAGTAGGATAGAAGACAACTCTAATGAATCTATCCTTATGGAGCTTATCGACCTGTTCCTTCATCTTTAAAATTATTTGCCGGTGGAAATGCCTTAACCTTTATTTTATCAGGACAGCCCCTAGCTTTAATGTTAAGTGATCATCGACTAGCACAGGGTCCAGACCTAGCATATCCTCATAACTCCATGTGAATATGTAATTGTACTCTTGGAGAACTTAAATAAGCGCCTCTTCTTCTGATGGTGGCAAATTTTAACTTATGAGGACTATCCTAGGGTTTTCCTCGGTTCCCAAGTTGATCTCTTTGGTTGGTTCTTCTACTAAGACTGATAGCTCATTAAATCTCCTCATTCCATTGGCAAATGCACCAGCCTCATCCTCATACTCGTCGTATTCCCCATCCCCTTTTTTAATAGGGTCTTCATCATTCATGATCTCATAAATCCCAAACCCTTCATCGAAAGAACATTCTTTCTTACATTCTAAATCCGACAAAGGAATTGGATCCTCTAATAACTGGGGGATTGCTAGACATGCTCGACACTTCCTGGCTAATTCTATCAGAAACCAATGAGGAACTTGCTTACCCTTGGCTTTTCTACTAGTTATTATCGACACCCATTTTATGGCTACAGGTTGAGTCGATTTCTTATCTACCTTTGTTAATGTCCTAGATTGACCCTGGTCATCAGGTTATTTTTTTTATTAACAAAGCTCAGCTCTCTAGTATGGTCACAGTTGTCCTACCCACCGTTTCCACCCTCTTCGCGGTTGTCCTACCAGTCGTGTCTAGGAAGGTCGCGGTTTGCCTATCAACTGTGTCTTTCAAGTTGCGATTTCCCTACCAAGAATCCACAGAAAATCACAGAAAACCCATGACTATAACGGTCATGGAGAGGGGCGTTATACTAACGACCTACCTAACATAAACATGAACCTAACGGACCTGGGGTGGTCCGCCATACACGGATAACATGCCTGAGGTGGTGCGTTAAGCTCATAACAGTCACTGGTGTGACCGCCATGCGATCTGGGCAAAGAATGGGTTCGGTTTGAAACCGAGCCATTCCTCGGTCGATTGAAATCGACGGGTTTGATTACAAAACCTATAAAAAACATAAAACCTGACATGCCATGCCATGCCTACATGCAAGCCCACAGAAGCTAGAAAACATATTTATAATGCCTATAAATGATTAAAATCATAATTTAACACATTTTAGGAAAAAATCTAAAAATGGACATAACTAGGCCAAACGGCCGTGGATGGGCGTGCATGTGGTATGGATGTGTTCCAAGTGAGGAGGTGAGTCCATCCCCCTACCTCTGACACGACGAGGAAGTCGATCCGATGCCGAACGGACGACGAGGGCCATGGCGACCTCCTGACTTCACGTGCCTCCACGCTCCGCGGATCGAGGGAAGAATGACGTGCACACGATCTTCAGGACACGACCTTTCCAACGGCGCCTCCTGTGCCTCGATCAGCGGCCGTTTTGATCGAAACTGAGCGAGGAGAAAAAAAACCCCAAAATTAGGCCTAAAATTTCTCAAAAAGAGTTTTACACGAAAAACGATGAAAATGTCTGCCATCGACGATCCATGAGGCGTCAAAATGCTCCTGGAGAGACGAGGAACTCATTCCCCTATCTCGATCGCGATGAAGCCCGTAAAACGGTGTAGATCAAACAACGAGACGTCGCGACTCTTGTCGACCCATCTCGTCTCCATGCTCCCCGAACTGCGGAATAGAGGGTACCACCTCGACCTACGCGTCGAGCCCGTTCCAACGGCACCTCCCAAGACCCAGTCCGACGTCATTTCGACCGAAACTGAGAGAGAATGGGAGAGGAGGAGAGAGAGCATTTGAGGGAGAGAGAGAGGAAGAGAGAGAAAGAAATGTCGAGAGTGAGGAGAGAGAAGGGACCCACCATTGCTCATTCAACCCCCTTCCACCACCCTCCACCCTAGCAGCTAGCCCCTCCTCCCGTAGCCCCTTCTCCTGCACCAGACTGCCCTCCCCATCTTCCCCACTCCATTTCCCCTTCCTCCAACCTCACTCCATCACCCATCTGCCTCCACTACAGATCCAAGGGTCCTCCACTACAAAAGACCACACTTTCCCTCTCTTCCCCACAGTTTGCTGCGCCCTACTGTTGCCCAGCAGAGTTCCATCCAGCTACAGCACCGGTCACCACTGCAGATAGGAGCTCCAGAGGGATCACCCTACACTGCTGGAAAGCTCTTCTAGTTGGCTTCATCCTCGAGGTGATCCCGCCTTCATCCGAGCTCGTGACTGTCCGAGAGATTCGATCTCGCCGGAGCGCGTGACTGGCACCCTTGGGAAGACTAGAGCACTAGTGTAGAAGCCTCTATGGCCACACCCTTGCTCCCCTCTACGCGCCACTTGTCCAGAGCTTCTTCTACCAGTCCTCCTTCCAACCCAATTGACGGAACTTCATTCGGAGGTCGGGACTGCTCGTTCTGAATTTTCTCGCCAGGGTGTGCAGGTCAGTCCACAGAAATCCAGCCCTGATACCCTGCTACTGTGTACCTCCTATCTCTCTGCTCTGACCACTCCTGGAGGTCTTCCTAGTCGGAGATCGAAGGATACTTGTAGACGGACGTGCCAGCTTTGGTCCCGCACCATTCCGACTCCGAGAGCACTCGTACCGGCATCATCTTCCTGCTGTTGCGTCCTGAGGACAGAACCCGTCAGGGCAGAGCCACCCTGCCACAGAGTCAGCTGCGACCAGCCGCGTCTCCAGGCCATTCCCCAAAAAATTTGAGGACTTCCTGATCCAGTTAGCAACGTATTGGTATTGGTTGCACCATCATCCGAGTTCACCTCAGACCGTGGAGCCGTCAACAGCGACCAGTGGTCAGCCCATTCCTGAAGCTGGCAGAATCGGCCGAGTCAATTCTTCGGTAACTTTGTGGTTTTCTTCCCCACCCCGCCTGGCTGGCTTAACGCCCCTCCCTGTATGGAGGTAGTATTTTGATGTAGGTGGGCATTGTTTTCCATGGGGGACCACCGGTGGGGGGGGGGGCGGGGCGGTAGTAGCTACTTGCATGGCGATGAGCTGCTTGGTTCACAGATGGGGAGGGCGCCAGGGCTGGGGATGGGGACGAACGGTGGCAGAGACGATGGGGAGGGAGGGGAAGGTGGTGGGCGATGGGTAGAGGGGGGGGCATCTTACCCTGGGGTATCTTACCCCAACTCCTAAGAGGGCTTCACACCTCACGTGGAGAACATTGGAACGGGCTGCAGGGAGAGCTGAGGTAGTGCGGTGGGTGTAGAAGTGGCTGGACGATGCCTAGAGTGGGATACAAATGGGCACGATGGCTAGTGAGAGGGAGGGCCTGCGGGCGTGCTCCATGGTGGGCTGGGCAGTGGCATATGCTAAAGGCGGTGGAATTGTATAGGGGATTTGCATGGTGATAGAGGGTGTGCTAGTAGCTTGGCTGGTAGCAGTTGGACAAAGCAGGAGGTTAGAGAGGGAGTAGGGAGAGGATGAATGAGCGCCTGGTTCCCCCTGTTCATAATAAGGGCTCCACGGTGTGATAAAGTGAGGGAAAGAGAGAGGGTAAGAGAGTGGACTGGGGTGTGGGTGGAGGATGTGATTAGAGGTGAGGGGGGAAGCCTAGCCGGGGCCTCTCACCCGAACCCATCTCAGGGCCGACGCGGCTGGACTTCTCGATCCATCTCTGTGATGGTGGTGGTGGGATTTGAAGTTGAACGATGGTGGCAGAGGTAGGCATGAACGGCGGCAATGAATGGCGAGAGAGGACGACCGACAGCTTTGGATGGGGCCTCTCACCCGCTCCCCTCTCTGGAACGGTGCACCCAAAGCTTCAGATCTTCATCATGGCGGGATGGACGTGGTTGTGGGCTTCTCACCCGTGGGGTTCCAAAAATTGGAGAACGTAGGTAGCCATAGCTAACAATAATTTTTCTCATTCTATTTCTCATCGTGGGTTACATGCTTGTTTAAATAGTAACGATATAGGGAGGGGAAAGGATGCCTGACAACTTCATGGGGAGGGGAAAAGAGCTCCTTGGAAACCCAAGGGTCATGGGGCTCCACTAACAGACAAATAATAACCTATTTCCTACGCTCCCCCTCAAGCTAATCATAGATATCCATCATGCACAGCTTGCCAAGAACGGAATGAAACACTTCTTTTGTCAATCCTTTCGTAAGAATATCAACTAGCTGATCTTCCAACAGACAAATAAGAACCTATTTCTTCTACTCCCCCTCAACCTGAGCATAGATATCCATCATGCACAGCTTGCCAAGAATAGAATGAAACACCCCTCTTGTCAATCCTTTCATAAGAATATCAGCTAGTTGATCTCCAAAATGAACATAAGGTACTTAGACTTGGCCTCCATTTATCTTTTCCGGGATAAAGTGCTGATCTATTTCAATGTGCTTGGTTCTATCATGCTGGATTGGGTTCGTAGCGATGTTGATAGCTGCCTTGTTATCACAGTATAACTTCATAGGTGGTTCAACATTGATTCCCAGATCTTGGAACAAAATTTTCAACCACACTAATTCTGTGATTCATTGTGCCATTGCCCTATATTCAGCTTCTACACTAGATGTAGCAGAGACACTTTGTTTCTTGCTTCGCCAAGTGACAAGATTTCTCCCTACAAAGGTGCAATACCTAGAAGTGGATTGTCGATCATCATGTGAACCTGCCCAATCAGCATCGGTGTAGCCTTCAATCTGTAGATGAGATTCCTTTCTGAACATTAAACCTCGTCCCAGTGCAGATTTCCAATAACGCAGGATCCTCTCCACTGCTTTCATGTAAGAAGTGCGAGGAGCATGCGTATATTGACTTACCACGCCAATTGCATAACAAATATCAGGTTTGGTAAGTGTGATATAGTAATCTGCCAACCAGCTGTTGATATCGACTCTTTTGTCTATCAGAAAGGAGTTCAACAACACTTGCACTCAAGCCATGGCTCACCTCAATGGGAGTAGCTGCTGGCTTACAGCTCAATTTACCTATCTCCTCGAGCCAATCGAGGGTATGTTTACGTTGACAAATGTAGATTCCTTTCTTGGATCTTGCCACTTCCACTCCCAAGAAATATTTCAGATTTCCAAGGTCTTTGATCTCAAATTCCTTGGCCAACTGTGCGTGCCTCGACGCACTTATGCGTTTGTGCTACGCACCACCACCACCAACAACCACCATAGCAGCGATGGCCGCCGTCACCTACGGCCCCCAGATCGTCGCCAACCACGCCAGGTTCGGATACCTGGCGACCCCGATCGTCTTCGACAACTTCCCTGCCGTCGTCGGCTCGCCCTTCTTCCTGGCGTGGTGCCCGTGGTTGAGACCAGCTCAGCCACGCCTGCAGCAACAACCATTGAGGGTGTCAGGCCCTCCGCCTCAGCAACTAGCCGGGTTCGCTCGGCCAAGAAGACAACTACCGAGGGTGTCAGGCCCTCCGCTTCATCAGCCGGCCAGGTCCGCCCGGTCAGCAAACCAGTCGTCTGGGGTGTCAGGCCCTCGACTTCAACAATTGGCCGAGTTCGCTCGACCGACAAGTCAGCTCTTGGGGGTGTCAGGCCCTCTACTACCACAGCTTGCCGGCTTCGCCCGGCCAACTCCTCGCGAACTAAGGGTGCCATGCCCTGTGTCCCACCAAATGGCCGAGCTTTCTCGGTCAATCAGATTACTGTTGGCGCCACTCTTGCGCAACGGGGGCAGCGCCGTCGAAGCAATGACACCAGCTCTACGGCGGCCACCCTCAGAGGCACTGCTCCCGTACAACGGGGGCAACGTCGCCGCCACAATGACGCCAAGCCTACGGCAGGCGTCGCAAGCGCCGCTCCTGCTCAACGGAGGCAGCGCCACACCCGCAAGGGTACAAAGCCTGCAGCGGTAGCATCTCGCTCCGGCAAGACTGTAATTGTCGGAGATATCCGCATCCGGCTTGATGGAGGCGAGCCGATCTTGCCACGAGACCGTCATGTCTCAACTATTCCCACCTCCAACCTCTTCGAACTCCTCTGGCAAGTTCAGGAGAACGGAGCGAAGAAGAAGAAGCCTGCTATACCGGCGGCAACCCAGGGTCCTCTGCAGCGGCCTAAGCCACGAGCTCCCCGATCAAGGATAGGGGGCAACCAAGTGGAGGAGCACCAACTCCTCTTGAAGAAGATCTGGGTCAACAAGGAGGAGGCCCGAATCATAAGGCGCGCAAGGGCGGAGGAGTGACACCAGTCGACTGATGATCCTCCCTGGGGACCACTTCAAGTATGAGCGGGGAGACGGAGTTCGACCAGACCACCTGAAAGACAAACATCTGACGAATTTCATCCGGCGCTTCAACTTGTATGGGAAGCGCGATGTCATTCTGGCTCGACGCGCTGAAGGGGCACTGCTGGCCGACCGGTACAGTTTCAACGACTCGGTGATCCGGATGTCGCCAATTTACTTTTTTAGGAAAGCGAGGAAGTGGGATGCTGTTTGTATGAGACTGCGGAGTTTATTTAGTCCTTCACTGGCGCCAAAAGTACGAGGCCAATATTGGAGCCGGAGCTGGTTGATTGGGCCTTGTCTATTCGCCCCAGCGTCCTGGTGTTTCAGAAGAGCGGTCTGCTATGGCTGGAGCCGTACTATCCCTTTTGCTTCAGCCGGAACTTCGGGTATGATCAGCAGATTCCACCTTCCTCGGCCCGCTTTAGCATCCCCAACCGACATCGGGCTGGCCAGACGATTGCGGACGAAGCCCGGCTGTGGTGGGACTACTTTCATCATCGCAAAGACGTATCTTTCAGAGTGCCGTCCCCTGCTCATTTGCCCCGGGTGATGCCAGAATTCATCAAATGGTGGAATGCGTGGACCGGCTTCTACCACGCCTCCCAGAAAGACTGCTGGCGAGTTACTGAGCGTCGCTTCCTAGACACCAAGCCGGAGCCAGTGTTAGACATCGACCCCGCCTACTTGAAGAAATTGAAGGGGTGGTCTGGCTTTGAAGTCACGGCTTATTTGAAAGCGCGAAAGATCGCAAAGCGCGGCTCCTCGAAGGCCGACCCGAAGATGCCACCGGTCCAGAATGATGATTATGTCAAGACCCTTCAGGGACTATGTCGGGTCAGCGGCGAGCGGGTGGTTCTCCAAGCCATTCCCATCCCGGCTGAGGAGCCTCTTCCGACTGTGGCGGATTGGTGTCCGGAATCTGACTGCCTTCATCCGTACCGGACCTTTATCAGCGGGAAGGATAGGCGAGAAGGCATGTATGCCAACACCCCCTAGATATTCGCCCTGCTTCAATCACATGGGCTTTCCGTGAATTAAATGATCCTTACCTAAATGATGATGCACTAATATGGATAATAACTAGAACCTTCTCCCTCATCGTCTGGCTTCTGATGTTGATACCCATAAAAAAGTTGCATGTATTCTGTATATTCACTGTAACCAAATAATGAGGTAGTCAAGTCTTGCATCCCTCTTTGGATCCCTCTTGGAGTGTAAGGTTGTTGGCTTGATTGGAATCCAAATTCAACATAAGAACCTTGAGGATGAGAAGAGGATACTGACCCATTTACGGTGGCATGGCCAGACCTGCAGCTGGCCTTGTGCAGTTTACGGGCCGAAGACTGTGAAACCGATGACAGCTCCCTTTAGGAGGTCCTGCGGCGGCCGGAGAAGGCGCCGGCAGTGGACGCCGAGTGTTCTGCTCTGGCTCCACTACTCCAGGAAGGCCGGCTTCGGTAGGTGAACCAAATGCTTGATCTGGTTTTGCTCTTCCAGGAGGATTTGCTGTGGGTGGCGAGCGGTGGACTGCATGGTGGCGGCTCAGGCAGCAGCGGTGGGGGTCTTGCGAGAGCACCGCGGGCCGAGGGAGGCCTTTGTTCCGACGGCGGAGGGGGGAAGGGTGTGGCCTTCTACTCCGACAGGCGGGAGATCATATAGGCTCCAAGTGGCAGGGCCGTGCTGGGTGGCTCCTGTTGATAGTGGGGGCTACCTTCAGTCGGGCTCACGAAGGGTCGGCCTGGGGTGGTCCTCCAGGAGGTTGTTTGCGGTAGTAGCCGAGCAGAGGAGACTGAGAGAATCTTACATCTCTATTTCAATTCGTCCACCTCCCTCAATGAGGGATAGGGTGAACATGATGAGGTGATCTATGTGGCAGACTCCCTAGGAGGTGTCCCGAAAGGATAGGGTGACGCCACCAAATGTCGGCAAGTTGGGTCGTATATTGCCTCCACCTTCGTGCCTTAGGACGGGGTTGGCTGGGTCTCTGCAGATGTACCAACTTCCCCAGGCCAGTCAGTGCTGCGGGAGGCCGGAGAAAATGTGGAAGACTCCCTTTTAGAGGGGGTGAATTTTGTTGGAGAGGGGGAAGGAAGCTTGGGAAATGAAGAAGTTGTCCCTAACGAATGTTGTAGACCCTTCCAAAAGTGAGAAGTGAAATGCGGGTCTCGGTCTGACACGATTGAAATAGGTACTCCATGTAATCTAACTATTTCCTTGATGTATAAAGCAGCAAGAACATCAACTGACCATCGGCTCTTGATTGGCAAGATATTTACCGACTTGGTCAACTGGTGTATGATGACCTACATTCCATCATGTCCTCCTTTGACAGACCCATAATGAAGTCCATACCGATATCCTCCTACTTCCACTTGGGAATATCCAAAGGATGTAGCTTACCAACAGGTTTTTGGTGTTTCGCCTTTACTTGATAACACGTGAGACATCGTGATACAAAGTCAACAACATCTCTTTTCATGTTGGGCCACCAAAAAGTCCTTTTTAAATTTTGGTACATTTTGGTAGATCCAGGATGAATCGTGTACCTTGATTTCTGAGCTTCATCTAATATCTTCTTCTTTAATTCTGGATAATCTAGTACACAAGTTCTCTCTCTAAACAATAACCTTCCACCTGATGCTAGCTTGAAATCAGGTCGTTCTTCCATTTTACTCTTGATCTCTACCAGTACTGGGTCATTATCTTGGAGTCTTTGTATTTCGGAGAGTAAATCCGATTGTATACTCATATGAGGTAGATTAATACACCTATTTTCTTGGTCCATGCTTATGTTGAGTTTAGAGAATTGCTCTGGCATCTTCCATTCTTGAATTATATAGTTGGCTAATTGGTGTGGACACCAGGGCTCGAGACCGGCGCGACACCACCGAGAGACGTTACCGGATGCGCAGCATTACCCGGGACATGCAGGCTTCATTCTGGCTAGGCGAGGACTTGGAGAGTTATTCTTGAGTTGATGCTTTCTTCATTTTATCCCTCTGCATTGATTGTAGGCCGAGCTATGGCCAGTTGGACCTTGTTAGTAGTTATTTACATTTTATTAGGTTGTTCAGGGCTAGTGGGCCACCTTGGCTCACTCTTCTGAGCCCATCTAGGCTGGGCGCCTAGTGGAAAGCCCATACTGGGCCTCTCCCACCTGGATCCAATACCCAGACCTGCTTGGCAGGATCCGCACTTTATTTACCTTTTTGAGTCAGTTATTGTATTAGAATCAGTTTGGAAGTTATGTTTGATCATGTTTAAGCATTAATGGTTATTGTAATAAAACTTGGAGTCTTTCTTGACCAATAGAAGTATTTCTTTTCATAACACCTACGTAATTGTTTAGTTTGACATATTAATGTTATTTCTAGTTAGTTTCTAACTGTACGTCCTGATATTCCGCGTTGGGGCGTGACACCCTGGTATGTGTCATAGATACCTCATCTCCTTTGAAGGAGGGTGAGCTTCCGCCCGACGGGATTGGAGTTGCAGGCGGGGAGCCTATAGCCATGGCCCCAGTTGGAGAGGATGAGGAAGTCATTGACATAGAGGGGATCTCCGACAGGGGCACCTCGACCAGTATGATTTATTCAACACTTTTGGCTGGCTGACACATTTTGTAGGGCCGAATTCTGTGTTGACTTTGTTGTTCTGTTGATCCACAAGGGCTTCTAGTTCCATCGTCTCTGGGGCTTCCTCTCAGGGCTCTTTGGGTAGTGACAGCATCGCCATGGAGATGGAGGGGAGTTTGAGTTCCTCCTCTTTCGGGACCTCATCTATTGAGGTGATGGAGACTGAGGTTACTTCTGCAGGTGTGAGGGGCTCTTTCCACCCCTTCTGGCATTTATTTATGTTATCTGGTAGGAGGCTGACCCATTTTATATAACACTGGCATCGGGGAAGGAGCGTCTGCCAGCTCCTATTGCAAGTGATCAGGAGGAGCTCTCCACCCTGGTTGCAGCCACTGGAGAGGACATGACCATGGCAAAGGGTTCCTCGACTGTCGAGGAGTTGCTGCCTTCCCCTACTCTGGTGAGGGGCTCCTGTGGACGCACTAAAATTCACAAATTGTTTATTTATTTATTTAATCGGTTGATTGGTTTATTTAGTGTGAGGGCGTGCCAGTCACGAAGTGGCGGTTTATTCGGGCTTCGTGAAAGCCCTTGGTGTGTGCCATCTGACTCATCAGATGCTTGTGTAGTTCGGGTCGGGACTAAAACCCGTCATACCATAAATGTCACGATGTCATTTACATCCCCTCGGAGAGGGGGACATGTAGGCCAACAGTACAAGAGAAATTTAATGGAATTGACAGCTCAAAATGGACATATAAGTTAAAACTAAAAGTTGAGATTTAGTGGAATTGACGGCCCAAAAAAGACATATAAATCAAAACCAAATGTGAAATTCAGTGGAATTGATGACCCGAAAAGGACATACATGTCAAAACCAGAAATTGAAATATAGGTAGGGTTGACGACCCAATAAAAACATGTAGGCCAACACTACAAGTGAAATTTAATAGAATTGAGGGCTTAAAAATGACAGTAGTCAAAACCAGAAGTTGAAATATGGGTAGAGTTCGTAGCCCAAAAGGACATGTAGTCTAATGCTACAAGTGAAACTTAGTGGGATCGACGGCCTAAAAAGGACATAGTAGTCAAAATCAAAAGTTGAAATATGAGTAGGGTTGACTACCCAAAAGGACATATAAGCCAACGTTACAAGTGACATTTAGTAGAATTGACAGCCCAAAAAGGACATAGTAGTCAAATCCCAAAAGTTTAAATATGGGTAGGGTTGGCTGCCCAAGAAGACATGTAGGCCAACGCTACAAGTGAAATTTGGTGGAATTGACAGTCTAAAAAAGACATAGTAATCAAAACCAGAAGTTGAAATATGGGTAGAGTTGACTACCCAAAAGGACATGTAGGCTAACGTTACAAGTGAAATTTAGTGGAATTGACAACCTAAAAAGGACATTATAGTCAAATCTCAGAGTTAAAATATGGGTAGGGTTGACTGCCCAAAAAGACATGTAAGTCAATGCTACAAGTGAAACTTAGTGGAATTGACGACTTAAAAAGGACATAATAGTCAAATCCCAAAGTTGAAATATGGGTAGGGTTGGCTACCAAAAAGAACATGTAGGCCAACGCTACAAGTGAAATTTAGTGGAATTGACGGTCTAAAAAGGACATAGTAGTCAAAACCAAAAATTGAAATATGGGAAGGGTTGACTGCCCAAAAAGACATGTAGGCCAACGCTACAAGTGAAATTTAATCGAATTGACGGTCTAAAAAGGGCATAGTAGTCAAAACCAGAAGTTGAAATACGGTGGAATTGACGGTCCAAAATGGACTTGTAAGTCAAATTCAGAAATTGAGATTTAGTAGAATTGACGGTTGTTTACGCGCGCGGGGAAATCTCTTCTGTCTTTCCCCGCGGCGGGGACGCACACTCGCCTTTTACGGAAGGCCGAGAGAGGTCGACTTGGCACGCGAGAATTCCGGGGGTATTGAAAGGAGGGTAAAAAGAACGACAGGAACGCGCAGGAAGGAATGGCGTATGGTAAATTATTCTGGAAAAATTGGGACAAGGATGGCTGGATGGAATGCAGGCGTGCCAGTCGATTTCTCGACGATCACCAACGGAACCAAGTGTTCGACTGGGGATGTGCCACCAGGGCACGGCACGTGGACGCAAAATGCCGTGTGCCACGTGGAGAGAAGGAGGATATGCTGGTACGAGTGTAGACGATTGTGGGAGCTCGTATATTGGACTTCTTCCCTACCGAGCGTAAGTAATCGGTGTTTATTTTACATCGGGCGGAGACCAAACACCTTTGTTTCTACTGCCGAAGACAAAGTCAGGGACCAGGAAGCCGCGACGTCGGGAAGGCTTAGTCCGTGCAACAGCAAAAGGACAACAACAACACAACAGGGATAACTGAGGGCAGAGAGACTAGTTCTGGCGAGGATAGGGATCTATTTCCTAACTGGACTACATAGCCATGTGCCATGAAAGGCATCTATATGGGGGCATGAGAGCCCGATTACAAATGCTCGCAAGCCACGGGACAATTCCGTCATTGGTGACGGTCCCCGGGTCATTGCATTATTGTGTGAGTAGTTTCGCATTCGTACAAAGTGTCCGTCAAAAGTACCTGCGACTCAACAGGCTATCGCCCGAGGGGCGTCACAGTGTATTCCCGATGTGAGAGTGTCGAGATCGGGGAAGTACGGGCGTCATGGGCACCGTTGTGCTGGAGCAGTCGGGCATCACTAAGGCCGAGGCGACCAAATGGCGCAGGCACCGCTTGTGACTGGAGCGGCCGGGCGCTGTTGAGACAGAGGCAGTCGCGCGCTGTTAGACTGGAGCGGTCGGACGGCGTGAGTATCGCCCAGACTGAAGCGGCCCAGAGCCGTTGAGCTTGGAATTACCGAATGTCGTGAGCACCACTGTGACTGAAGTTGTCGAGTGCCGTAGGCATCGCCTTGGTTGGAGTAGTTGGGTGCCGTCGGCATGATGGTGACTGGAGTAGTCGGGTGCCCTGGACATCATCTCTAGAACGACCAGGTACCATCAACACCGCTAAGACTGGAGAGCCTGGGCACCGCTGGGGCTGAAATAGCCAGGCGTCACCGAGACAGGGCGGTCGGGTGCCGTGGGCACAGTAGTAGCTGGACGCTCGGGTGTCGTAGGCACCGTAGTGACTGGGGTAGCTAGGCGATTGGGTGCCCCGGGGCCCCGTTAAGACTGGAGTAGCTGGGCAGTCAGGTGCTAGGGGCACCGTTATGACTGGAGTTGTTGAGCGATTGGGGGCACCGTTATGACTTGGGTTGTTGAGCGATCGGGTGCCACGGGCCCCGATGTGACTGGAGTAGCTGGCAGTCGGGTGTCGGGGGCACCGTTGTGACTGAAGTTGTTGAACGCCATTGGGGCTAGAGTAGCCCGGCGCCATCTGGACTCAACAATCGAGTGTCGGGGGCACCGTTGGGACTCGAGCGACTGAGTGGCGCGGGACCTCGATGGTCGAGCACGAGGCGTGTTCACAGAGACAGGGACTTGACACTTCATCTTGTATTAAGACCCGTGATGTATGCACGTTGTCCGGGTAGCCGAGTTGAAGGCACACCAATCGAGGTGACATCTGGGCGGTGCACAATCATTGAAGCAGGGTGCTCTCGTCAAGCAGCATTCGGGTCATGCACAAACATCGAGGCAGGGCCCAGGCACGATGCTTTCATCAAGCAAGATCTGGGGCCGTGCACGATTATTCCACGACATTTAGAGTGCGTTCATCATAGCAGGGGGGCACCTTTTAGGAGGTTTGTGTTTGGGCTAGATGCCGTATGAAGGACAATCATACGACATGCCCTCGACGTGAGCCTATCAAACACAAAACCAGCCAACCAAAGTCTTCATGCGCCATTTGTAGTCCCGGGGGTTAGCTCCATCTATGTTCATCGGTGTCCCTGTATGTGCCTCTCTCTGTCCCTTGAGCTTCTAAGGGGGTTTTATAGGAGAATACGAAGGGTCGGGCTTGTCTGGGTGAGTCGTGCAGCCCAACGAGAATGGGCGCCGCGATCAGCTCCGATGTCGGATCGGGGCGGGTGAGCCCTCGCTGCGAAGAGGACTCAAAGTAGAATGTCTAAGGGGTAGAGGTTGGTATTTGTTCTCATCAAGATCACAAAGAAAGAATACGCAATGGAGATCACGTCCTGTCGGGCGTCCGACGACGCAAATCTGCGCAGTCGGATGAAAACGGCCGCTCCGTCCTGATCTGGGGGCGGATGACGACGAGCCTGGAGTCGTTACGAAGAGGACTCAAGGAGGAACCCCCTGTGGGCTGGGTTCACCTAGAAGCGTTGTGGGGGAGGCGCTGGAGTTGGCTTCGAATCTGGACCTGGATTGGCCGAACTCGGCATTTGTCCAAGCTCCGCCTTGAACATGGTGTGCCCAAGTGTGATTCGACTATTAGGGTCGCCAGTGTCGAGCCGCTTGTAGAAGTTGTGTCGGGAGTTGTCCCATGCTCTTCCGTCATGCACCGCGCGACACGATGGGTTGCTGAAGTCCCGAGTTGGCCCGGGTGCTGAAGATAAATGGCTCAACGTCGTATGTCTAAGGGTCGGGGGTGGCCCCAACTTGCTGGAGATTTGCTGTAGGATACGGCTAGGGTGTTCCGGCCATGGGTTGGCCTCCAACTTACTGTAGAGTGGCTGGAACATGCGCGCCCATCAGGTGCCCGGGAAAATTCCCGATACGTGAGCACGGGCCGTCTAGGCATTGTAAGGGCCCCCGGGACCTGTAATTGGCTGGGAAAAGTCTTCCTTGGACTTTTGAAGGCTGGAGAGAGACGTTTTGTGGGGAGACCCCCGGCACCATCGCTAGATGCCACGTGTCGTTGCTTGAGGTCAGGGTGCCCCCGGGTTACCCCGGGTGGCTTGATTGAAGGCGGGTGAACCCGCAAACTGGGTGATCGGGGGTGGCCCCGATCGATTGTTGATGTCGCCGTGAGTCACAGCTAGCTGGTTAGGACCCTTGGTTGGGTCCGGTGTGACGTAGGAAAGGCTGGTGGACAATGCCTTAAAGGTGTTCAGGAAAATTCCCGAGCCCTTATTTCCTGTCATTTTGCATGGAGAACATCTGGGTACAACAAATGCCCCCCATGGGGCGTGCGTCAGAGGCGAAGATGACGGCGTGCGGCCCGTGCGCCTTGCCGGTTTGATTTCTCCCGGCCTTATCGGCGTCGTGGGAGTTTCTTGTCTTGGGAGTTGATGTTGTTGCGACCTTCTATGTGACGACAGCACGTTTGAAGAAGGCCAGCGAACCTGGGAGGTCGTAGAGCTGGAATCTGGAGAGATCTGGGTTGTTGGTGGGCAATTTGCCAAAGCCACTGAGGGCGTGGAACTGAAGGACTTGGCGTGTATTGGATACACACAATGTGCTTGAAGTTGTAGCCTGTTATCCGCATCTTGGGAATTCCGTTCCCATTTATTTCGCGGGTTGGGCTTGTGGCAGAGGTACGCAGGGCCCGCATTGCGGAAGTAGTCTGGTCTGGACGCCGAACTCTCCATATAGGTGGCCACTTCGGTGGTTGACGTTGTGACTGGGCTAGACGTCAATGTCGATGGCGAAAAGAGGCCACGGGAGCCTAGCGTGACAATGCTTCTAGCTTTGTCATCTGTGTCTGGGGCCCTACCTTGCGCAGCGGGCTTTGTGGATTTTCCGAGGAGAGGCAGCTCGGTGAAAAGGACCCTCCCCATTAGAAATCTGAGACAAGGGAGGCCAGGACTGTCGAACCCATCCTACCTCGTAAGGTAACTGGCGAGTAGTGGGAGACCGCTAGTGGCTCCCTCTAATCATCTGAGGTTATACTGGCGGGAGCCACGTCTTGCCCCCGGAGGTGAACTTGTAGACTGAGATTTATATTTTATCAGGTTTTCCACCTTGTCTATGTCAAGGAGTGCTATGAGTATTCTTCACTCCTTGGCTCGTTCCCCCGTGAGCATGACTGGAGCCGGTGATGCCGCATAGGGGGTTCGAGACTTCCCGGTCTTGGGAATCAGAGGGCCACCTATCCCTCAGCTTCTAGGATTGCTGGTTGGTGACGAGATGACCGCCACTCCGACTGGGGCTTTGTGGTGAAGCCTGCGGTCGGCCGTTAGCAGCCTGTCACTGCTGTTGTGGTTGATTTTTTTTGTAGGATGCTAGCATTGTTTGTTGACCGCCTGTAGGGGTGCATTAGCCAGGCTTGACGTTGATCATCCTATGGGACGGGCTGGTCACACCTCTGAGGCGTTGTAGCTGGGGTTGTGTCATGAACTTGCCTCGACGAGGCATACTAGTCTGCTATCGATGAAGACCTACCACAGCTAGGTGCGTTGGCCTGATGCTGCTAGAGGCGAGACTCGACGAGGCCTGCTAGTCTGGTGTTGCTGGGCGTCGGCCTTGGCAAGGGCCGTTGACCCGGTGTTGCTGGCGGTCGGCCTCGGTGAGGCGTGTTGATCGGGTGCTATTGGGAGCCTGCCTCGTCGAGGTATCTTGGCTCGATGTTGCCGGCCTGAGCATGGCGTCTTGGTCTGAGGTTGCTGGAGACCTACCTTGCCGAGGCATCTTGACCTGAAGTTGTTGTATTTGCCGCCAGAGAGGCATGTTGGCTTGAAATCATATTCGGCCGACCCTTGCGGTGTATGGCCAAATGTCGATGCTGCCGGCTAACCATTGTGGTGAAATAGCCAAAGTCGAGGTTGCCCGACCCTTAAAAAGTACAATGACCACAAATGATGTTAGACACATAATCATCATAGTGCGGTGGATGGTACCTGTTAGTGTGCTGGTTGACCGTCGAGGTGTATCAGCTAGGAAATCCGATCCGCTAATTGTTGAGGTATATTGCCCAAAAGTCACGATCGGCTGATCACTGAGGTGCTGCTGAAGGCGTTGTTGCTGGCTGACCATTGAGGTGTAATGATCAGAGAATGTCATAGACCGACCCTTGGGAGTGTGTTGGTCTAGGGTTGTTGTAGACTGGCCTTCGAGGCAGACCAGTCTGTAAGGTATCTTGATTTGTTCATGTGGTGGTGGTTGTTGATCTACCTGTGAGGCGTAATGGCCTGTTGTTGGCAACTGGAAGTTGGAGGCTGGAAACTAGGTACTCAGACTGGAGTCCCGCCTAGCTAAGGCATGTTGGTCTATTGCTGGAAGCTGGAGGTTAGAGGGTGGAAACTGGGACGTAAAAATTGAATACTGGGACTGGAGATTATGACTCAGATACTGGAGACTGAGTGCTGGGGCTGGGAACTGGGAACTAGAGGCTAGAAGTTGGATGTTGGTACTGGAGACTGGGATTCGAAGACTAGATACTGGGACTGGAGACCGGGTACTGGGCTTAGAGACTCGGAACTAAGTACTAGAAGCCTACCTGGGTGAGGCATTCTGACTTGTTACTGGAAGCTGGGAGCTAGAAGCTGGAGATTAAGGACTAGATGTTGGAAACTGGACACTGGGGGCTGGGGACCGGAGATTGCGATTGGAACAGGATACTAGGACTAGATGCTGGCGACTGAAGCTGAAGCCGGATACAAGGAACCGGATAATGGAACTGGCTATTGAAGCCCGGCACTGAAGCTGAATAGTGAATACTGGGCTGGCCGGGTGCCAATTGGGGGCACTAGGTCCCTCTCTCTCACAACCCACGATGACCGCTCGGAAGTGGAATACTCTGGGGTCAGGCGCTCCCTCACTCGCTCAACAGAGTAATTTCACAGATATTAAATAAACAAGCACAAGATATAGAGCAAGGTTTAGAGCTCACCTAGTTGATTTGTAGAAACCAACTCCGTTCGAAGATGAGGGCAAGCGGGGAAGGGTGGGTTCCCCGCACACCGCGCCGATGCCGCTTCCCCTATTAACAATACATGCACTACTCCTCACACAAGGGGGGTTGGACTAAGGGAAGGGAACTAAAGATTACACCAAAAAACTACCTCCACGCAGGGAGGGGCGTTCAGCCGGCCAGGCGGGGTGGGGGAAGAAGACCACTAGATTGTCGAAAAAGTCACTCAGCTGATCCTGCCAGCTTCAGGAATGGGCTGACCAACAGTCGCTGTAGATGGCTCCACGGTCTGTAGCGAACTCGGATGACACCAAAACCAGTGCCAATACGTCGCTATCTGGTTCAGGAAATCTCCAGAATTTTTGGGGAATGGCTTGGAGACGTCGCTGGCCATGGCTGACTCTGGGGTAGGGCAGCTCTACTCTGGCTGGATCTGTCCTCAGGGCGCAGCAGCAGGAAGTTGGTGCTGTCATGAATACTCCTGGAGTTGGAATGGTTCAGGACCAAAGCCAACGCGTCCGTCTACGAGTCTTCTTCAATCTCCAACCTGGAAGGCCTCCAGGAGAGGTCAGAGCAGAGAGATAGAGGGTGAACAGTAGTAGGGTATCAGTGTTGGTTTTCTGTGGACTGACCTGCGCACCCAGGAGAGAAAATTCGGATCGAACAGCTCCGGCCACCGAATGAAGCTCCGTCAACTGGGTTGAAAGGAGGACTGGTAGGAGGACGCCCCAGCCAAGCGGCGCACCAAGAGGAGCAGATTTGTGGTCGTAGTAGCTTCTATAATCCATTTCTGGCTGCAGGCCAGACTGGTTCTGCACAGTCTGTGGAGGATGACTCTTAGGAAGGCGGCACCGTCACGATCACTCTCGGAGTTGGAATGGTGCGGGACCGAACCTTAGTGTGATTTGAAGGTATTGAAAAGAATTTTTAAGCGGTGATCTATTCATCCCCTCCCCTTCTAGCTCACTGTATTCATCAGTTTTATCAGGCCTCATTATTCTCGTTTCCTCTGGCGTGAGCATGTCACTCATTGTGCTCGGGGTCACCGAGAGGTACAAGAACAACTCCTCCCCCCTCTGGGGCTTGGCGAGGACCAGAGGGGATGCCAAATAGTGCTTCAATTTCTCGAACGCTTGTTCACACTCCTAGTCTCAAGCGATCCATCCCTTCTTCTCCGGTGCCTGGTTGGCTTGCTTGATCAGCCGGAAGAAGGGAAGGCATCGCTCGGCTGCCCGGGATAGGAAACGGGTCAGCGTCGCGACGCATCCGGTGAGGCATTGCATGCCCCTTACGTGCCCTAGCCGCTGCATCTCTAACACCGCTCAGATTTGGTCAAGGTTGACTTCGATCCCTCGGTTGGTGATGAGGAAGCCGAGGAACTTCCATGACTATACTCCGAATGCACATTTGGCTGGGTTGAGCTTCATGTGGTACCTTCTGAGCGCGACGAAGGTCTCCGCCAGGTCGTGCAATTGCTCGGTGGCCTGGAGGTTCTTGACGAACATGTCGTCGATATACACCTCCATGTTGTGGCCAATATGAGGGTCAAACATGTGGTTGACGAGTCGCTGGTAAGTCGCTCCTATGTTCTTCAGTCCGAACGGCATCCGCGTGCAGCAGTATAAGCCGTGGTCTGTGATGAATGTCGTTTTGTCATGGTCGGGCTTGTGCATGCTGATCTAGTGATACCCGGAGTAGGCATCTAAGAAGCTCAGCATCTCGTGTCCGGCCATTGCGTCCACTAGATGGTCAATCCGTGGCATGGGGAAGCTGTCCTTGGATCTGGCTTTGTTGATATTGGTATAGTCGACACACATCCGTCACTTCCCGTTGCTCTTGGGGACCAGGACGACATGGGCCACCTAGTCCAGGTACTGGGTGGGCCTGAGTAGTCCTAAGCATAGATTCTCGCTTACTTGGTCCTTGATGATCACTTGTCTCTCGGGATTGCAACACCTTCGACGCTACTGCGGCTTAGCACCCCTCCCTGTGTGGAGGTAGTTTTTGTTGTAATCCACATTCCCCACCCCTTGTCCAACCCTCCTGCAAGAGGAGTAGTGCATGTACTATTAAACAGGGGAAGCGACATCTACGTAGTGTGCGGGGAACCCACACTTCCCCGCTCGCCCTCGTCTCCGAACGGGGTTGGTTTCTTCAAACCAACTGAGTAAGCTCTAAAACTCACTCTTTCACTAGTACTTGTTCATATAATATCTGTTGGTTTGCTCCGTTGAGCGAGAAAGAGGGTGCCCGACCCTGGAGTATTCCACTACTGAGCAGTCACCGTGGGTTGTGAGAGTGAGGGACCTAGTGCCCCAATTGGCACCCGGCCAGCCCCTTGAACTATGGGCTCCGTACCCTTGGGAGGGCCACCCTAGCTCTACTGGCACTCTACCAGCTAGGGACTTGATCCACCACCTCCACTCGGCATCACCAAGTCACCTGGGATTCGTGTGTGAGCAACGGTGGTTCGCCCACTTTCGAGGACCTCACTTTTTTGGTTGATCGTGTTTGCGGGATAGGTCCAAGGACCCTTGTCTAGGTGCTGCCCTTCTCCCTAGTGGTGTCACATCACAAAGGAAAGAAGAAAATAAAATCGGATGGTTAGTTTCCTCCACCGCCCCCAGGCTATGTGGCCCCTCTGCATGTGCCATTTATCGTAGAAGGAGAGGGGGTATTTAAGGCGTTTCCCCTTGCCATCTATCCTATACCGGGGCCACCCTACCTTGACGACCTGCTAGAGGATGTCAGAGTCCCGCCAGGGATCATCAAGCTAGTAGTAGAGCTTCACTGCCAAGCAGCCGAGCAACTGAGAACCTATGAGGTGCCGAATCCTGAAGGCCCACCCACCATCTTCTATGTGGCAGGAGAAAAGCCAGTCAGAGGAGATGATGATTGCCAACTCCCTGACGAGTAGCATGACCCACATGTCCCGATCTTGGGGCTCCCTCACATGACTGACCAGGCAGTCAAACTGGCTAAGAGATAAAGAATTTCCCTCTACCAACCCTTCAGCCGGAAGGAAATGTTTGAAAGGATGTGGGACCTGCTCTAAGTCAGAGAAACCCAATCTCCTTGCATTGGTATAATCCCAGTACCGATAATATTATTAACTCAGCTCCCATGATCGTTTGGTCTTAGCCGATGGGTATGACCTAGACCTTCTATCTAAGTCAGATAAACCCGATCTCCTTACATTGGTACAATCCTAGTATCGATGATATCATCAGCTCGGCATCCATGACTCTTTGTCTTAGCCGAGTGGTATGACCTAGACCTTCTGTCTAAGTCAGAGAAACCCGATCTCCTTGCATTGGTACAGTCCCAGTACCGATGATATCATCAGCTCGGCATCCATGACTCTTTGTGTTAGCCGAGGGATATGGCCTAAACCTTCTGTTTGAGGCCAGATACGCCTGCTTCCTTGCGTTGGCATCAACCCAATGCTAACGATACTACCTCGATTGGTATCTGACTCTCTGTCAGGACCAATCAATACAACCTAATGGCCTAGACCTTCAGTCTAAGTCAAATACTCAGTCTAGGGCCAGATACACCTGATTCCTTGCATTGGCATCAACCCAATGCTAACGATACTACCTCGACTAGTATCTAACTCTCTGTCATGACCAATCAATGCTACTTAATGGCCTAGACCTTCAGTCTAGGGCCAGATACACTTGATTCCTTGCATTGGCATCAACCCAATGCTAACGATACTACCTCGATAGGTATCTGACTCTCTGTCAGGACTACTCAATGCTACCCAATGGCCTAGACCTTCAGTCTAAGGCCAGATACACCTGATTCCTTGCGTTGGCATCAACCCAATGCTAACCATACTACCTTGACTGGTATTTGACTCTCTGTCAGGACCAATCAATGCTACCTAATGGCCTAGACCCTCCGTCTAAGGCCAGATACACCTGATTTCTTGTATTCGCATCAACCCAATGCTAAAGATACTACCTCGACTGGTATCTAACTCTCTGTCAAGACCAATCGATGCTACCTAATGGCCTAGACCTTCAGTCTAAGGCCATATACCTTTGATTCCTTGTGTTGGCACCAACCCAATGCTAACGATACTACCTCTGTAATACCCCAATTTATTTATTAAGTTATTAGTTGGGGAAGACAGAGTAGAAGTCCTGATACTTGTTACAATTGAAGCCTTTTTATTCACTGTTAGAGCAAAGGGGTACAGGAAGGGTACACATCATAGCAAAGAAAGAAAACAAAGCAACACACTTATGAGAATACAACAGTGGGAGGTGACGGAGCATTGGCTCCTCCCCCTAACCTCACTTCTTCTACCCTCTCTACTTCTTTCCTTCACTTCGCAGATGCAGGAACACACAACTCTTCTCTTTTCCCTGCAGCGGGTTTCTTCTCTAGCAGCCAACTTCCTACCCACTTCTCAGTGGAGCTTTGAGTCCTTTTTATAGGGAGCGGAGGTGGGGAGCTTCGAACCTCACTCCTCCTCCTCCTCCTCCTTCTTCTTCTTCTCTTCTCACTGCTCAGAGCCATCATGAGCCTGCGTGTGTAGGAAGGCAAGTGGTCGGCATGGTGTAGCATTGGGATTGGCCAATGGCGACGTTGGTGCGTCTGCGCCATTTGTTGCCTCGTGGCGATCTTCAAAGTTTACCGTTTATGGGCTTTGAGGCGATGGGAAGCTTTCTCTCGCTAGTTTGCAGGTGAAGCGCAACTTTAATTATTTGTTGATGGAGGAGCTAACCCCCCTTTAGGCAAGGGTCTTCTACTAACCATTGGTTAAGGGGAGGACCTGCCCTGTTGTTCATTTCTTTGCTTGAGAAGATCAACACGAAATAGAGTCTCATGTCGAGGAAGGGACGTTTCTCATGCCAGATCACTTGAGTGGTTAGAGGGCGCTGATTCAGTGGCTTTGAGGGGCCTGTGTCGGTTCAACAGCATGAGGGGGCTTGCCTCGACTCAAGTGCCCATGGAGCTGTGCTTGTGCTGGTTCAAGTGGCATTGGGGGCTCGATTCAAGTGTGCCAAGGGGAAGCTCGCGTCGGTTCAACGCAAGAGGGGGAGGCACGCCGGTTCAAGGTCTTTGATGGCCTTGTCGATTCATGTTGAAGGGAAGCCTTTTGTGCTGATTTAGAGGCAAGAGGGGGAGAGGTTTGCGCTAGTTCAATGGCCCATAGGGCATTGTCACCGACTCAGTTACTTTCTCCCATTTTTCTTTCCTCGCAGCATCCGGATCTGACTGACCTTCATAAGTCGGCGGGTGGAACAGCAAGAATTCTTTAAGAGCTTTACCATGGCCACCGGGTAAGTCATCATGCGGAGCTGGCACGGCAGGAACAGGAGCTGGCCCAATCGGCAGAGCAGGCACGGCTGGAGGTGGAATACTGCCACTCTCTTCAAGGGGAATAGGAGCTCTTCGTTTACGGGGCAGCATCTAAAACATATAACAACTGAGAAAACATATTAGCAACCACTCTCTTCAAGGGGGGCGAGTGTAACTCCACACTCGGGGCGTGGGGAAGACGTCCCGGCGAAGACCCGTAACTCCCGGTACAGTGGTAAAATTTAATTACAGCAATGATTTTATGGCCCACTCCACGCAGGGAGGTAACAAGCTACACAAAGATGTCGGGAGCACCGATCTTGGGTTGATGGGTAGCAAGGCGGCGGGGTTCCGGAGCTGTTGCGGGCTGCGGCTTTGGATCTAAAATTTGTTGGCCGACAAGACAGCGAACAAAGGCGTCCAAAGGGACGTCGACCTTCGGGGCCCTTCTAAAGGCGGCGGTTCACCGAGACGATGGCGGAGGGTCCCTGGTCGACCCCCATGAGTGGCGATCACTGGATCTACACCAGCGTATTACCTGAGGATTTAATTGATGACCTCCTTCTGCTGGCCTATCTCAAGACAGAACTGCGCACTCTGGCGAAAATGGCCCCTATGCCCAGATCTGGCGTCGGATCAGAGCGTGGCTGGCGCATTGCGAAGAGGACTCGAAGAGCTACGACATATGTGAAGTACAAGACTATCCAACTGTCTGGATCGAGATGAGGAGCTCTGAAACTCTATAGTTGTTTCTGGCTTGGGTTACAAAATAGGCATGATAGAGTGAGATCTGCCTTAGAATGAATTTTGACTGAGGGGAAGTTGGCAGATCTGGACCTTGGAAATTTTATGGGTGAGAGGGGGGGAAGTGAGGGTCATGCACAAATATTTTTGTAGTTTTTTGATGTGATTTTGGGGGTGGAAAAAATAGATCTACAGACTAATATCTCATAGATCTGCACATAGGCAGACTGGATCAACTGGTCAAATTGATCGAGCCAACAACTGCATTTGAAAGGTCTGTGCATACTCCCTCTGTCAGTCAGGTAAGCCCGAGCACATTCTTCTGTTTGCAATACAAAGTCTGAGCACATTCTTCTATTTGCAATACCAAACTCGGAGCACATCCTTAGTATGGCATTTAAGGAGTCTGAGCACATTCTTTTGTTTGCAATACCAAACTCAGAGCACATCCTTAGTATGGCATTTAAGGTCCAAGCACGCATTGTTCAAGTCCATACATGTTTATATGTTAAGTCCATCATTGAGTCCGTGCATGAATAGTGTCCGTCTACATTTTACTAAACCAAGTCCGAGCATGTTCAAGTCCGTGCATGAATAGTGCACGTCTGTTTGGCAGCAGAGTCCATGCATATCTTGGCTAGTCCATGCATGTTTTACGCTGAGTCCGTGCATGTACAGTGTCTCCATAGAAGTCCATGCACATTGCAGTCCACTGCATTCAAGTCCGTGCATTGTAATGTCCATGCATGTTCTGGCCTTGGCCAACAACATGAGTCCATGCACATTCTACTTAGAAGGAAGACAAGTCCGTGCATGAACAGTCATGCCTTCACCTAGTCCATGCACACTTTCATGTAATCCGTGGAAGATAAATCCCGTGCATGTTTTGGTTTTTACACCATGTCCGTGCACGCCTTCACTATGTCTGTGCATGTCAAACCCCGTGCACATTCTGGACTTAGTGTATTGTTGATTGGGTTGCATACCACGTTCATGAACGCTTTCACAATGTTCATGCACATCAAACCCCGTGCATGTTTTCTTCCTGTGTGCATCTTGTGTTTAAGCTTGTGCTTGTTGACTTCATGAAACATGCATCCGTGCAAGTTTCCTTGAAAACATGCATCCGTGCATGTTTACTTTACTTCACAAATCCCATCAACTTGGCAAGCTAGTTCGTGCACATCATACCCCATGCACATCCCTCACAACAAACTCCTTCCATGCTCTGCCTGCTATTAGCTATGGAGTTAGTCCATGCATGTCCTTGCTCACTTTGCATAATTATCTGTGTATGCATCAATGCAGGTACTAGTGGTTCCATCACTAGGAAAGAGATAGCAATTCCATTGGGATCTAAAATAATGCTATAGTTTATAAAAATACTTTAAACATAGCGAGATGCAATAATGAAATGCATAAATGGCATAAACATGCTAAATTGGGATTCTGCAAGGATAGGTGGTTTCATTCTGGTCGCTCATCAAGACAGGCGGTTGAGGCTGGGCCGCTCATGAGGCTAGAACGGTTGGGCCTTAGCCGCACAACTGCTAATGTCAACATGGTCTAAAGGCGTGGGCGGTTAGGATCAGGCCGCTCATAGGGTTGAACAGATTTTAGTGAGCCGCTCTTCCACCAATGGCATATGCGTTTTCAAGGATGAACGACGGAGGATAGGCCGCTCATGGATTTAGGCAGTTAAAGGTCAACCGCTCATAGGAGTATGAACGGATGGATGGGGTCGTTCTAATGTCACCGTCTTACTATTCAAGGGAGATGTACGGTATGAAGTGTACCGCACATGGTCTCAAGCGGTCCAGATGGAACCACTCGAAAGGGATAGGCGGTCTAGAGTTGATCGCATAAGGTTGGATGGTCACGTGGTGGCCGTAACACGGTCATGACGGCGGGTCGAGAATGGCCTGGGTCAAAACCTTGCCCAGAGGGCTCAAAATGAAAGAAAATGAAAAATAAACTAACCCACCATGCTGTACAAGCCATTCCACACCCATACATGCCATTAAAACTTAAAAATGATGGCCATGCTGAAATTAGGACTAAATTACACTAACATGGAGTTTCATACAAAATCGAGGAAAATGGCATCGGATGGCGGTGCATGTGGTGCCAATGTGATCCTAGCGAGGTTAGGAGTCCATCCCCCTACCTATTGCGCGATGAAGACGGCGATTCAGTGCCGAACGGACGACGGGAGCAATGACGTCCTCACGGCCCCACGTGCCTCCACGTTCCACAGATCGAAACGAGGTCAGCACCCATGCATCCCTCGTGATGAGCCATGTTACATCCCTACTGTTTTGATGATGTCATACACTATTTGTCAACATCTTGTTTGATCTGTCATTTAATTACTTTCATTTGATGTGCTTTCCCTGGGAAACCCCTTATCCTATATATTTCGGTCATTGAGGACTCCCTAGGGGCAGTTTTAGCACAAGTAGATGACAAAGGCAAAGAGCGGGCCGCTTATTACCTCTCTAGGTTGTTTAACCCGGCAGAGGCCAAGTACATTGCCATGGAGAAGACTTGTGTCACCTTAGTGTGGGTAGCTCAGAAGCTGAAACACTACTTTCTAGCAAACCCAGTTAGGTTGATCTCTAGAATGGACTCGATTCGCTATCTCTTAGAAAAGCCTGTCCTTTCTAACAGGTTAGCTCACTGGTAGAGCTTCCTATCTCAGTTCGATATCACATTCGTCGTTCAGAAGGCAGTCAACGTATATGCCATAGCTGAGCACCTTACCCATCTTCCTATCCCCTGCACTGATTCTATTCAGGATGATTTCCCTGATGAGCATCTCTCTGTCCTTACTCATCACCCCTCTTGGTCTCTGCACTTCGACGGTGCACTAAATTCTCAAGGCCGAGGGATAGGTGCTATTCTCCTCACCCCGGAAGGGGTGACGATTCCTTTCACTTACCAGCTTCGCTTTCCTGCTACCAACAGCATCACCGAGTATGAGGCTCTCCTAGCCGGATTAAAGCATGTTTACCTCCTGGGCGCCCGCTATTTAAAAATTATAGGAGACTCTCAACTCATTCTGCGACAAGTTCTGTCCACTTATCGCACCAGTGACCCGAAGCTCAAGCCATATCAAGATTTGGTCACGCTCTTGGCTAGGTAATTCTGCAAGCTGATCTATATCCATACTCCTTGATCTCAGAACATTCTCGCTGATGCACTAGCGTCACTCGCTTCCTCTTTATCATTCCCTCTCAGTCAGAGCACTGAGACCATCATCGTTCAAAGACTAGACGCACCCTCTCTTCAGGATCCTTGGTATGCCAACCTTAGGAAAACTGTAGAGGTGAAGGCTGAGAAGGAAGATCTGAAGGAAGTATCTTTAACAGAATTGGAAGAGATCTCGGAGGAAGAAGAATTGCCCTGGTATCATGAAATCGAGCTGTATTGCAGAGACGGATCATTCCCAGAAGGGGCAGATGCCGAGCAAACTGGGTGAACCTGGCCTGTTACACCCTGTACCAGTACGTGGTAGGGAAGAATCAAACAGACCAATAGTAAGTGGCTGTCGTTCCCTGCATTCAACACTGTTCCATGGAACAAGAAGTGAGACAACTCAGCAAGTAACAATATCAAAATCCAGAATTTGTCATTAGTACTCTATAAAAAGGGAGCCCAAGACATGTCCTTGGGGTAACAAAAAATGTACAATCTGGATAACAAAAAAGGGGGAGGGGAAATGATACAATCACAGCCCACCCTCGCTCCCCTCTAGCTCCGCTAAGCGGGACTCCGTGGCAGCCAGCTCCACCTTCAAGGTCGACGCAAGCTACACGCTCACCTCGGCCCCCATCTCGACAGTCCGCCACTCAACCCTAGCGAGCTCCGCCTCTCGCCACTACTTCTCCATGGCCTTCTCCAAGGCCTCAGCTCTGCTCTCCGCGTCTCTTAGTTGAGTAGCACGGTCCTGGGCAAGCAACACAGTCGCGTTAGTGTGCCTCTCTTGCTCGGCGACCGCCAGTGCAAGCCGAGCCCGCTGCCCCTCCAGCTCTCGGATGGCCGCTAGCCGCCGAGCCCTCTGCTCCTGCACCTCCAGAAGCCGTAGGTACTCCACCCAGATGCCGGCTAACCCAGACATCCAAAGCTCGTGTGGGAACCCAAGACCGTGATAGCCATGGGTGCACTCCCTCAATCCCTGTCAGAGCTTCTCCGGAGAAGGCAGGGGGTCGCCTCCTGCATAACCTCGAGCACGCTAGAGCAAAGCCGTGCCCACACTGGCGTCCAGCAATGGCTCCGGTGGTGAGACAGATGAAGGCCACTCGATCCCCAGCTCCAGGCAGGAGTGGCCTACTTCAGCCAGCACGCTAGAAGGACCTGTGCAACACCACCAAACACAAAGAGGGTCAGCAACACTCAGGACTTTCTTATGGCAAGACAAGGTGAAAAACCTGAGAAATGTCCTGGCTCTCACCTGCTATGGCCCCCGCCGGGCCTGTAACACCACCGCTCAGGGTCGGTGAGGGTAGTCCATCCCCCACCTCAGTAGCGTCTCTTGCCGGAGTCGAAGATGTGATCGCCCAGCCTCGTGGAGTTTGACGGGAAGGTGGTGCTGGTGGCGGCGGTGGAGAAGAACAAGCTGGCCATCTTGAGGAGTGTACGATTGTGGGGGCTGCAGCCCGGGGGGCGAGCATGGGTGGAGCTGGAGCGGATGCCGTCGTAGCTTCACACGTAGTTCGTGGAGGCAGAGGGGGGCTAGGTGTTCGAGGGCATCGACAACTGGACCCATCTGGCGATCACCATCAGAGCCTCCAACGACGTACTGCTCTTCAACGGGGACCAGAGAGTGTGGCAGTGGCTGCCGCCATGGCCGTTCCTACTAGGTGGCGGCGACGTCGTTCGCAACGGCTTGCGAGAGTTCCCCTTTTTTTTAAATTAAAACTCGGAGGGGTTATAATATTATTGAAAGCAGAGGTACAAAATCAATGGGGCATACCCCTGAGAAAACCATGGCAGCAGCCATAACAATGAACCCCCAACCTACCTATTACAATCTGAATGAAAATAGACCTAAGCAGTCACTAACAAGGGCCCCAAAGCAGGTCCTAGGGAGGTCGGTGGGAGAGAATACAACCGTATTCTCACAGGCAAGACAAGCATAAGACGCAAATGCGTCGGCCAACTGGTTGGCTTCTTGGTACACATGGGAGACGATAACCACTGAGGACATTACAAATTCATAGATATCACGCCACCACCACAAGCACTTCCAAGATGGGGCAATCCCAGTTGATAAAAAACATGCCAGTGTCGTAGAATCGGTGCGGATTCCAAAGAGTGATATCTTGAACAACACTCTATCTGGCAATGTCCCTTTAGGTAATCCATCCATCCTCTACAATCACATTCCCTAGTTATGTATTCGTGTTGCTGTGGGTGATGATAGAGTTGGTGCCTAGTGCGCATGTGCATCCTTGTGTTTGAGTGCCTTAATTTGTTTCTAAGCTTGCATGCATGAGTGTGTTTGTGTTCGTCGATTTGCCCGGTGAAATAAGCTTAATTGATGTCATTTTGATGAAGAGCTGAGGAGGTTGAAGATGGGATTCCAGTATGAGAACATACCTGAGCTTGATTTACGTGGAGTCGGCTTCCCATCTGTCACACCCGAACGTGAAATATCAGGACGCAGCAGTAGAAAGAGTTAAGATATGTTGATTTCTAGACATGCTGTGCTTTGGGCTAGCAATTAAACTACTTCAACCATAACACAATAATTAAAGAAAAGAATTCAACCTTTAACCATTACGCCAACTAATGAACAGTTTGAGTTTCAACATTCCCAACAACTGAAGTACCAAAGAAGTTCCCAATATCCACTAACATCATTACATTGCAACTTTAAATAAAATACAACTCTGAACCACTATAACATGACGACAATCTAGACTTGAACTATCTAAGGACATCTCTACAAGGTTTCCTAGCTAGCTCACCCCAAGGACTTCACTCCTGCCCATCCCCATCAGTTTGAGAGTCATCATCGGAGCTACCTGAAAAGGGGGGAACAACTAGGTGAGCGAACGCTCAATAAGGCAGCAGGGGAACCCTAGTTGCTTCCACTCCGTCAGGAGACTGGGGGGTTGATACAAACTGTAGCTATTGAAGATCTGCGACTATCGAAACAAAGCTACAGGAATCGCAAGCGTCCGACTGGCCGGCTCAGACGGGTCGTGATCGGTTTTGACAGTTGATGCAGCTCAACTAACATAACCGCATAGGGTTAAAAGGGGCTATTGCTGAAGAAATGTTGATTTTTAATGGAATTAGAGTGAGTTTAGGTGTAAATTGAGGAGAATTTGAGAAAAATTACAGACGCAAAGATATAAATGAAGGTGGTTGTAATGATTCAACATAATAGTGAAATGCAAATTCTAATATTTCTCTTGTTCCTCATCTAATGTTTGCTCTGTCTTCCTCCCACTCTTCCCCTTCACCTGTTTCTTCCTCTTCTTCATCTTCTTCGTTTGCGGCTGCTCCTGCAACTCTTCCCCCTTCTTCTGCTACTAATGTTTTCCTCTCCTTTGGAGTTCTTGGCGCAATTCTTTCTCAAACAACCACTCCAGGACGAAAGAAAGTTACACCGATGATTTTCACTTCTAATCGGTTCGCCATATTTGAAGAGGATCCAAGATCGACATCGAAAGGGTGTAACAGGAGTAGTGGCAAGGTGTGTGGAAGGGCCAGGGCTCAAAATCAGGGGTTAGATATGAGATCCGTAGGTAAGCGTAACATGCGACCAAGAAGCCGGACCCGGGGCGCCGGAGAGGGTGGGCGCAGTGATCTGAGACCACAAGACTAACGCGGTGACCTACGGTGTCTGTGTGCACTTGCGTGCGTGCATATGCGATCGTGAGAGAGAGAGAGATAGAGAGAGAGAGAGAGAGAGAGAGAGAGATGGCATACCTCCTGTTGTTGCTGCCTGGTGTCAAATTCGCCGGCGAAGAAGACGATCTCCGATGGGACTTAAGTGGAGGTCAGGTTGAAAGCTCAGTGGTGGTGTGCATGGTGGTTGTGTTTATCGTGGGATTTTAACACAGTCCATTTAAAAGGGATCCTTGTCAACCCGCTTGCCGACACGCAAAGGCGCTGGCTGGGGCCGCCCATGCACCCCCTTCGGCGCGTTGTTGGGCTATAAGAAGAGTAAAATTTGCTACACGAGTTACGTAATTGTGTTAGTGGACACTTGAGACAATTAGGTCCGGTGTGATAACCGGTTGGTCGGGAGGTGGTCGGCCACTTTGTGGGGCGGGCCACCTCCCCCCCTCTCACCCATTTGCTTAACCGGGTGTATTCGACCATGTTGGCCGAATAAACTAGTCCCGTCAGATTTTCAAAGGGCCCCATAGAGACTAGTTCACTTGTTCATAAGAACACTCCACTCGAAGGATGGAGGGTTTGGCTTCTATGTCGACCACAATTATTACCACAAGTGAGAAGAAAGAGAGCATAGACACTTGTGAAAAATGAGTAAGAAAGGCTGTAGAACAATGAATGGCTACAGGTTCGAAAGCTTCCTCTGTCCTGGATTCTATTGTAGCTGTACGTAGGAGGACACACACACACAGAGGACAGCTTCTTCTCCCCCTTTTTCCCCCCCTTAAAATTTGGCCAAATGAGAACAAGGTGATGAAAGATACATGAAAGTTTTATAATGAGTCTATTGCTAAGTAGTACTAGTTGTCTTCCTTCCTTGAGAGAGGTCATGGGTTCGAGTCTTACTCCTACAGTTGTGCAGGAGGAAGGACTTAATTTTTTGTTTTTTGTTTTTGGTCCATCTGGTCTCTTGGCCTCTTGAGGTGTTCGTCGGCACCGGGATAGTGCCTACGCAAGGAAGGGTTTAGTCCCTTGACCCAAGCAAAAGGCTCGAGCAGGGTGTCTACCTGTTGGCATCGCCAGGGTGACGGGGCCAACGAGGTCCATTTGGTCTTTTGGTCTCTTAAGGTGTTCGTCGACACCGGGATAGTGTCTACGTAGGGAAGGGTTTAGTCCCCTAACCCAAGCGAAAGGCTCGGACAGGATGTCTACCTGTTGGTGCCGCCAGGGTGACGGGGCCAACGAGGTCCATTTGGTCTTTCGGTCTCTTGAGGTGTTCGTCAGCACCGGGATAGTGTCTACGTAGGGAAGGGTTTAGTCCCCTAACCTTAGCGAAAGGCTCGGGCAGGATGTCTGCCTGTTGGTGCCGCCAGGGTGACGGGGCCAATGAGGTCCATTTGGTCTCTTGATAATCTTGCCAACATGAGGCGGTGAGTCAAGGAGGGGGGCCGTCCCTCCTTATTTCTCTCTCTCTCTCTTTCTCTCTCTTTTTTCCCCTTTTTTATTTTTTTTCTTCTTTCTTCTTCTCTTTTTTTTTCTTTTTTGAACTGCCCCTATAAAAGGGGATGGGGAAAGGTGCGGCCACATGGCCAAACATGTAAGAAGACCATGGGGAAGGCAACCTTGAGTTGATACCAAACCCGTGGTGGTAGTGATAGTGAAAGCACCAGTAGAGAGGGGTGCTGGGGGAAGTCGGAAGAAGCGGCGAAGGACGGAGGCTGCCGGGGTGTGAGCCTCTGTGGTAGTTCATCCCCGGAGAACCAGGCAGGTACCCGTGTTAGCTCACAGGAGAGTGCTTGCCCTCCCAAGGGAAGGACAAGGGGACCACTCCACCGTGCAGAGCGGTCTACTAGCCAGTCTCGCCCGGGCGTTCGAAATGCGCGAGGGTCTTAGATGGGAAGCCTCGATCAGGAGGACTCGTCACCGGAACGGACGGAGAGAAGAGTCTATTTATTTGATGATCCAGATGAGAGGTCTGAATCAGAATTGATGCTCATCGCCTGAGGGGACGGTGAGGGAGATCCGTCGGTACGGGAAATAAAATGGAGGAACATTAAAGCACACACTCAGCAATGTATGACCTCAGGCAGGGGAGGAGGGGGGGATAGAATATAGCCTTTTTTCTTTGCTCTCTAGGAGCACGATGAATTCAAACATCTTAACCCCATCATAAGGTGAAGAAAGAAGAAACAAAAGGACCTCCAAAGGAGAGCCAGATGGATAGGAAAAGAAGACAAAGAAAAACCAGAAAGGGAGGATCCACGAGCCGACGCCCTCCTCCTTTTCTCTTCTAGTTGCTCTCCCCTCTTTTATACTCTCTATTTGCATACATGAGAATGGTCGAAGCTTCTCGTAAGGAGCGGCCCGTCCAACGTCACCTCGATGGAGTCTCCACTATTACGTCCACCTCGCCTGGCATCTTTCCTTCTTCGGGAGGGACAGGATGTTGGCAGCAGCAATGTGACCTTCGAAGTTTGCAGGAATGAGGTAATCCCCAAAACCCAAGCCACTGCGTGCCAAGTAGCACGGGCAAAGACCTCCAATCGTTGAGAATGCTCAGTGGTCAATAACCACCATGGCCATTTTCAGCGTTTGTTGCTTCCCGTCGTTGCCATCGGATGGATGTACAGTGCTGCCACCGGTTCGCACACGTAAGGGAGCCACCGAATGAAGGCAGGGGCAGTGACACCGGGATCACCTGAAGAGGCCACCGTGCCACCAGATCGACATAGGAGGGAAGGCTGGGCAGTGCGTTGGATCTGGCGGGGCTTGAGGTGGTGGTGTGTGCCAAGGTGGCGTGCCATCCGGCAGAGGGTAAAGGTGTGTGGGGTGCTTTGGGTATTAACCGGTGGGAAGGTGTTGATCCGGCGGCATGGACAGGAGCTGCCGTATTGAGGGGCCAAGCGGCCGCCAGATGGGGAACATGGGGGCTCCGCCAGATCGCCACAAGTAGTGGCTCCATCGGATCGGGAGGTTGAGCGCCCCACCGGATCAGATGCCCGGAAGGGCCACCTGATCGAGCGCGCTAAGAGTGCCACCAGATGGGGCGCACTGGCAGGCCACCAGATTGAGGGGTCACCGGATTGATTGGTGAAGAAGATGTCGCCGGATCGGGCAACCAAGTTGATGATTATATAAATTAAACCATTATACCAAACAGAGATAGAGCAGACAAACCTAGCCAAGGTTGTATGGAAGAATTAAAACATTCTCAGCTCCCCTTGAATACGTGACTGGTGACTGTCTAGAATTTCAGAAGCAATGGATTTGGGGTTGAATTGAAGAAGCCAAGGATGGGAAAGGGTAAGAGGACAAAAAGACTCTCCATAAGATCACATACCCATGAATGGCATAGGGAAGGTGTTGACACTTCCTATGAGAGTGTCGACCAGCCTAGAGAAGGTTGCAATCCTTCACAGCCCATTAGTATGCATTCTGTCCAGCCGGTGTCGACACATTGCTAGAGTGGTGTCGACCTATTCAGTACCCCTTTCTTAGCCAGTGAATTTGAACCCTTTTCTGTAATATGCTTTAATTCTGACATACTTCTCTTAGTCCTTGATACCAGTGCATCTGACTTTCTGATTTGTGTCAATCATTCAAACATGATCTTGCCTTTTTGCTACCAATGATAGATGCTTTAATGGATGCTAAAGCTTTAAACATGCTTATGCACACAAGATTGACATGTAGTTCCTAAAGTGCAATTCTAACTAATGGTACTTGGCAGAGGTTGGTCCTCACGCATGGGGAGAGTTTCCAGACAGGCATGACCTGTCTTTCCACAACTGGTCATTTAATATACCATTGATTCAAGGATGAAATGTAATGCACAAGACTCAATCATACACAAGACAACATGTGCAAGCAAACCTCCCCTTGAGTGTAATAGCCATTCATGAATCATTCCATATATATTTTCAGACCAAACTCAGTCAAACCAGATGTATACTTAACCATTACAGCATGAGTAGGCAACTGAAGCATAAAAGGTGTGCAATAGCTCAAACTTGAGTTGATTGAGGTCTGCATAGACCTAGCTCTCTCCTTAAGGTTGTAAACCTGTCATTGCTTAAAGGTTTTGTGAAGATATCTGCAATCTGATTTTCTGAGTCAATAAAGTGGAGCTCAAAATAATTTTTGAGGACTTCATCTCTAATGAAATGATGCCTAATTTCAATATGCTTAGTCCTAGAGGCAAGGGGCCCTACGGTGACCAGCCTAAAAATCATCTCACTCGGGTCACGCTCTCCACCACTCCCAGGTGGGTCCACACACGCTTGCATAGGAAGCAACGACTAGTGGGGGTTCACTAAACGTGAACATAGAAAACCACGCACGCACCCATCGCGAGTGACACGAAGAAAACTAGTGGCTCGAGGCCACCAACTCTAGACAGCACACTAGACCTATTAATCCAACGGTCCTTGAGTCACCTGACTTAGGGTCAAGACCGCTAAACGGGACAGCACGACGCCGTCAATCCGGCCTAATCCCTAGGTCTAAAGTCACGAAGCGATGACTCATGAGGCAGTCCACGTCTACCAAGACTCTTCCCTCAAAGAAGGGAACTTAAGAAAGCCACCAGCTCCAAGCTGGTAAATGGGACTCTTAGTCCGCGGGCCACAGACATGGTCCACACAGAAACACGAAAGCATGGTTCCCAAGGTAGCCCACAAGCCCAGAGTCGATTCCCAACCTAAGGGAACCACGGGGAACCTCCAAAACACGGTCACGGTACTCACGGGGTGCTTGGGACACTTACAGGCCAAGGGAGGCACGATTACCCGGAGACTACCCACCCTGGGTCACCCGACGGGACGCCGTCCTGAACGCGCTAGCCTTGACTAGCACGTTCAGAACGTGCCACACTCCCCTAGCGCATTTATAGAAGAACGTGCTAGGCCCCTATAGCGCGTTCAAACTGAACGTGCTGGCCACCTGTAGCGCATTCAGAACAGAACGCGCTACCAGCCCATAGCGTGATCAGAACGCGCTATACCCCTATAGCGCGATCATAACCGTCTTACTGTTCATCTTCCCCGATGAACGCGGTTGGTCGGGGCGGCGCGTTAACTGAGAACGCGCCCACCTGGGCGAGCGCGTTCTCAGTCCGCACCCGAAAACAGCGGAAAGCATGGGAAAAACTCATTTCACGCCCCAATCACCCCTAGGTGAAGGGGAAACAAAAGGAAAAATCTTCCCCAAGCCCCTAGGCATGTATTTAAACCCTCGGATCGGCCAAAAATGCGACGAAACACTAGATCGGGCGATCTAAGAAAATCTGCACAATGTGCTATAGTGTTTGGACTTTGGCTTTGACTCTAGAAAAAATTATGCACGAAGTATGAAATACTCCAAAGTGTGAGTTTTGTGCACGAGGAATGGAACTACTTTACTCATCCCCTTTGAGCACGAAGTTAACATAAAACTTGAAGCGACACGAGGTCTGGCTTTAGAGGGCAAAAGCTGCATGGGGTTGTCTACACAAAGAGATGCACGAGAAAGCTGAAATCTGCTCGAGGTAAGAAAATGATGATGACCAAAAGCTGCACGAGGTTGGCTCTTTGTTTAAACAAAAAGGTAACTCTGAGATAGAAACTTTAAGATTACCAAAGAGAATGACGCATAGTGTTGTCATCATCAAAACATGTTATTCATCATAGTACAGAGAGACTCAACAAGGTCTTCCACCGTTCCAGCCTCCCAAACTGCTAGTGTTATCTTCTGAGGAGGAGTTGCAGGAAGAGTTTGTCGATCTTGATACGAAAGTAGACATAACTCCTCCCTTTATCGCCTCAACTGTAGAGCTCTCATCCTCCTTGCATTCTTTTGAGGACGTGGACCTTACACTGAGCGTAAGTCCATTTCACTTTACTATTTCACCCATTTTTCATTTATTGCTTAATGTTGTCTTGGCTGGTTCTCAGGAACTTTCCATTACCAGCCCAGTAACGACTGCCACTTCTGAGGCCACCTCATCTGAAGCCTTGGCTATCATCCCTGTTTTGCTAGTAGCTTGTGCGGGAACTTCTGAGATTATCTATCTTGTGCTAGTGAGGATACAATTTTCCACAGACTTGGCATCACTAGACTTGGGAGTTTCAGGGGACAGCTCCGCTCTCATCAGGGTTTCAGAATTAAGGGCTGAGGTAGACCCGGCCAGAGGTTCTGCATTTGTACTGGCTGCGGTGATGACCATTGCACCTGAATCCGGGGTCCCTGCAGTAGTAGCCATGGAAACTGAACCTCTATCCCTTCAGGTCGTAGCCCCTGCAGTCCCATCAATGGCAAAGATGGCTGCTTCGGAAGAGGAGGCTGTGCAGGAAGCAACTATTGCAGCAACTGGTCTATTGTCGGCACATGAGGGCGTGCGGACGGAACAATCCCATATTCATAGACCCATCATCATAGGTTTATTATATATATATAAATGGGTGTTATTTTGCATGTATATACTTATTATCGTATATATATTATTATTATACATACATATTGCCATTTTTCTCTTCTTCTCTTCTCTCTTTTTTTTTCCTCTTTTTTTTCCTCTTCTTCTTTTTTTTCTTTCTCTCTTCCCCCCACCCCCCCCTTTTTTTTGACAGCACTAGGACATGTTGGCGGAGTATAAGTCTTTGTAGTGATCCACCCAGGGAGAGCCAGGTAGGCATCCGTGCTAGTGCACGGGGGAGTGCTCGCCCTTCCAAGGGAAGGACGAGGGGACCACTCTACTGTGTGAGGCGGACTACCAAACGGTCTCGCTCGGGTGTCAGAAAGGGATGGCAATGAAAGTTCGTTTATTTGATGATCCGGACTTGAGGGGGGGTCCACGTCAGAGGGAAAGTTACCACCCCGAGGGATGGAGAGAGGAGTTTGCTCGTCAGTGCCAGCAGGGTGCCGGGGCTGATGTGATTTATGTGTTTCTTCAGATATTCATCGGCACCGGGACAGTGCCTACGCAAGGAAGGGTTTAGTCCCTTGACCCAAGCGAAAGGCTGGGGTAGGGTGTCTACCTGTTGGTGTCGCCAGGGTGACGGGGCCAACGAGGTCCATCTGGTCTCTTGGTCTCTTAAGGTGTTCGTCGACCCTGGGATAGTGCCTACGCAAGGAAGGGTTTAGTCCCCTGACCCAAGCGAAAGGCTCAGGCAAGATGTCTACCTGTTGGTGCCACCAGGGTGACGGGGCCAACGAGGTCTATTTGGTCTTTTGGTCTCTTGAGGTGTTCATCGGCACCGGGATAGTGTCTACGCAGGGAAGGGTTTAGTGTCCTGACCTAAGTGAAAGGCTCGAGCAGGATGTCTGCCTATTGGTGCCGCCAGGGTGATGGGGCCAACGAGGTCCATTTGGTCTCTTGGTAATCTTGTCAACATGATGCAGTGACTCAAGGAGGGGGGCCGTCCCTAGTGCTTTCTGTCTTTCTCTCTCTTTTCTCTCTTTTCCAGAAAGATCTGAATCTCAGGCAGCGCAGATGGATGGAATACATGAAAGATTATGATTTCACACTCTCCTATCAGCCAGGTAAAATTAATGTTGTGGCTGATGCTCTGAGCAAGAAAGTGTAAGTGAGTCATTTATTGCTTCATGAATGGAAATTATGGGAACATGATGCGGGACGAACCCACGACTCGTCCTAAGACTCTAGACGAGCTCGCAAATGTCCCTTAGCGAGGGAAGCGTGTGGATGTGTGCGGTTGAGAAACCGGCATCAGCTAGGGTGGTCGGCTGTCTCATGCCCGGATCGGGTCACGGGACGGGTAAACAATCTCTCTCGTAGCAGCAGTAATAACAAAGTAAGGCGAGCTAGATATCCTTATACATTGTCCCTAGCAGCGGCATAAACAAGTATATATGAAAATAAGCAAATGCTGAGTGTAAAGGACAAACACGATACCACCACGCGCCCGGCGTGAGGAAGACGGGACCCGACCGAACTCGTACTCCCAGAGCTGTTAATACAAAATATTACAGTAGTAAAATATTGCCCACTCCATGCAGGGAGGTAAAGGGCTACACAAATAGGGCCCGGGAGGGCCGATTCCGGGTTGACGGGTGGCTTCTGGCGACGCTTCGGCTTCACCCGTACTCATAACGGTGGGTCCCACGTGCTGGCAGATGGGGGCTTGTGGGACCCAGAGGCACCGCTGTAGAGGAGGATGCCTGGAAAGGCACTCCATGGAGTGGGGGCGCACTAGTTCCCCGGTCGGAGGCCGGGTGGCTACGATCGGCACCGGTTAGAATAACCGGCCACGAGCTGCAACTTCTGGTTTTCAGTGTGCGCCTTGGCGAGAACGAGCGCTGCGATCAGATCCGACATCGGATCGAGGCGGCGTTGGTGGCGTTGGAAACCTCTCTTGAAGATCTTCAATTTAGGCCCAAAGATCTGGGCCGGATCTGTGCTGATCTGGCCTTAGCCGAACTTCTTACTTGCTGCTGGACAGTGACTGGAATCTCAAGACAACAGGGGAGTTTCCTGAGAAATGCCGTTTCCCGTAGGTCAAACGTTGGATTCAGGATTTGGTCATTAGTACTCTATAAAAGGGGAGCCCAAGACATGCCCTTGGGGTAACAAAAATGTACAATCTGGATAATAAAAAAGGGCGGGGAAGTGATACAATCACAACCTAGCCTCGCTCCCTTCCAGCTCCGCTAAGCAGGACTCCGTGGCAGCCAGCTCCGCCTTCAAGGCCGACGCAAGCTGCGCACTCACCTCGGCACCCGTCTCGACAGTCCGCCACTCGACCCTAGTGAGCTCCACACCTCACCACTACTCCTCCAGGGCCTTCGCCAAGGCCTCTGCTCTGCTCTTTGTGTCTCTCAGCCGAGCAGCGTGGTCCTGGGCAAGTGACATAGCTGCGTCAGCACACCTCTCCTGCTTGGCAGTCGCCAGTGCAAGTCGAGCCTACTGCTCCTCCAGCTCTCGAATGGCTACCAGCCGCTGAGCCCTCTGCACCTGTGCCTCTAGAAGCCGCAGGTACTCTGCCCAAATGCCAGCCAAGCCAGACATCCAAAGTTCACATGGGAACCCAAGGCCATGGTAGCCCTAGGTGCACTCCCTCAACCGCTGTCGGTGCTCCTCCAGAGAAGGCAGGGGGTCGCCTCCTGCATAACCTCGAGCATGCTGGAGCAAGGCCGCACCCATGTTGGCGTCCAGCAGAGGCTCCGATGGTAAAATAGACGTAGGCCAATCGATTCCCAGCTCCAAGGAGGAGTGGCCTACCTCAACCAGTACACCGGAAGGACCTGTGCAATCCCACCAAACACAGAATGGGTAGCAACATTCAGGGCTTCCCTGTGACGAGACAAGGTGAAAAACCTGTGAAATGTCCTGGCTCTCACCTGCTATGGCCCTCGCCGTGTCGGGGTCACTGAGGGTAGTCCATCCCCCACCTCAGCAATGTCTCCTACCGGAGTCGGAGAGGGCAGAGGCTCCTCTGACATCCGGGCATCCCCAGTAATCATCAGAGAGGTGGGAGGCTCCCCCAGATCCACCTCGATGGGAGTCGGCATGCGCTCCCCCTCGGACACTAGTCCTGGACATAACACAAAATGTCAGCCCCGCCATAAACCCTGAGTTAAAGTCAATGAAGGGGAGAGAAGGAGCGTCGGAGGATTGGTTCCTCGGTGTGAGATTGTCTCGGTTGTGTGAGGCATGTTATTGCCGTGCCATTACTTGAGGCATTGTGATTTGTGGCACTGGCGGGATGGAGAGTTGGAGAAATGTGCTGGCACGGTCGTCGTATGAGTACCCTATTTCTGTGTTGGAAGCTGTGTCCTTAGGTGAGATCGTGTTTTTGGAGAAGTGATCTCTAACAAGATTATGGACCCCGGTTAGTGGCTGTAATCGGCTGGTGAGGTTGGCCGAGTGATCGACCATGGTAAGGTGTGTATAGTCTTGGGACACGTGTGCATTGATCGTGGCGTTATCAACCTGCTTGCTGTGGTAGCAGGTGACACTTGTTAGTTTTTGAGAAGTGTGCCGTGGATTGTAAGAGATTGTGTCCCGAGGCTCTGTGGTAAGAGCGAAATCGAGATTGGTAGGCGTCCTTTTGGATCGTTTTAGGCAAAGGGTTTGATGAGAAAGGATGAAGGACGATGCCTGTGTGTGGAGAACTCTGATGAGACGTTGGCGTTAGATATGGTGATCCCTGGTCTGTGTCCAGCAGGGGAGGATTTCCTGGTATGTTGCGTCGAGTGACGTGCAGACCGAGGGGAGATCTTGTCATGTGATTTTGTGGTGCTCCCCTGAGAGGTTAGAGCTGGCGTGAAGTTTGAGATCGGTTACGGTGTCTGAGCGAGCTTTAGCTCGAGTTGTGATAATGGTCTGTGGCAGAGTCAGCGGATGGCCTGTCGTGATTTGGAGTATGCATGTTGGGCCGGTGGAGGTTTCCCATTGACGCGTATCTGGTGACCCGTGGATGGTCTTTCACAGATAGAAGATGCTGGTTATTGTGGCTCGAGAGTGGCGAGAGCCGTGTGCCAGCGAGGCCATGGGTTGCCGGTTATGAGGTGTGCTTTTCCCAGATTGGATCTGGGGTTTTGTGAGAAGTTATCTTCTGGCAGAGTTGGTCCGGTGTTGTTGTCAGCATCCGGCTTGCCGGGTGTGAGCTGGTGGAAGCTCAGTGTTGGTTGCCCTTGGTGCAGGGTGTGAGAGCAGTCAGCGAGTTGTGAAGCTGGCGTTCCTTCGAGTGCACTTACAGTCCAGCCTGTCTTCGTATGGATAAGATGCACCAATTCCTAGATTTGGTTTAAGGTGAGATGACCGTGCTGCAGTATTCATCGAGTTGGGACGGTATGCGCCGCATATTATTGCTAATGAAGCCTTGAACAACGAACAATTTCTCCATGGCTTAAAAGTCGAATTGAGAGTGCCGCTGGTTGCTACCCGTGTGAATATCATGGACGATGCATATCAGGCAACAGTCGCGGTTGAGCTTGATTTGGCGAGGTCTGCAAGGTTCTCTCAGTCTAGTGTTGCTCAGTCAGTTGTACCGTTTCAGTAGTCTTTTCAGCCGTCAGCGCCTGGAGTTTCGTCTATCGCGCTTACTTCTAGTGGCACTTCGAGCCGATGTTTAGAAAGTCTAAGAAGCGATTTAACCATCAAGCATCTTTGGGTTTTGTGCAACAGTAATCGGCGTCTTCTGATTCTGTCCAACAGTCTGTTCCTCCTTTTCAGCAGTGCCGAGAGTTTTCCATGAGTCAGCTGAGACCGTGTCCGAGGTGTAGTGGCAGCCATCCTAGTGTACCATGTTCCTTACCAGTAGTCTGCTATCACTATGATCAGCTGGGTCACGTTGTTCGAGATTACTCGATGGAGTCCGTACCGACATAATTTTCACAGGTTACCTAGTCGTAGCAGTCTCAATTTCATCTTCCTGCATCACCTCTGCCTAAGCCGTCTTATTTGCAAGTTTCAGCTTCTTCCCAGCAATCTTCTACAACCTCTAGCCAGAAGCCGAAGAGCCAGATTACTCACATCACTCGTGCAGAAGCCATTACGTCCAACCTCGTAGAAGGAACGGTTTCGATTTTTGGTCGTTCAGCGCGCGTTCTATTTGATTCAGGTGCTACCTATTCATTTGTTTCTGAGGATTTCCTTGCTCGTCTCGAGGAGCCGGTAACCGAGTTGCTCTGTCAATTGCTCGTTGAGTTACTATCCGGAGATTTCATGTCCACTCTATTTCGCCTGGAAGATTCTCATGTTATCGTCAGTGACCGGCAGTTGCCAGCGAAGTTGTATGCGCTGCAGTTGGCCGATTACAAAGCCGCCTCTCGTGGCGGTGACACTACTGTCGGCGACCCCGTAAGAGGTTCCGGTGGGGTTGATCACGGCCGTGCTGCCCGCGCCGCTGGCGCTGGCAGTGCTGTTCTGGCCGTCGTTAATTTGGGCCCCACTGTAGAGGCCGGTTGCGGGATTGAGGGTAGTGACGATGTGAAAGCCCTGCAAGCCGCGGCCGCCTGTCATGTCTGCCTTCAAGCCGGTATAGGCGTAATTCATGACGTTGTTACCACCGACGCCATCGAGTGTCGAGACCGAGGCAACGACGTAGGACGGTACTTGCAGGTCGTCGAACAATGCGGCGGGCGGCTGTATGTCGACTTGCGGAAAGGTGGCAGTATTTTCGCGGGTGTAGACCGTCGGGTCACTCAATGCCTTGTAGCTGATCGTGATCTGCTGGCCCAGGCCGGTTGAGATCGCGGCGACGGCATGGCTCGCATCGGCGATGGTGGGTGTGCAAGCAAGCTTGGTATCAACACCATTGGTGGTGCCGGTGACGCGACAGAAATCGGCTGTGCCGTCGCCATTGAAATCGACCCAGGCGCGGCCTGCGGCATTGCCCCAGTCGAGTACGGCAGAGGTGATGGTGGGGCCGAAGCCTGCGCCGGTGGAGAGGTTGCATGACACCGTGCTGTCGACGTTGTTGGTCGTGCCGGTCAGGGTGCAGAAGTCTGCCGACTTGTCGTTGTTGATGTCGACCCAGCTTTGCGTGCCGGTCTGGCCGGGGTTGATTGTGCTGCTTGAGGTGATCGAAATCGGGCCGGTGCTTAGCGGGGTACCGTCCAAGACACCCCAGCCGCGATTACCTTGGCCTCCAGAGGAACCTGGCGAAAGAACGCATCCAAGCTGATAGTTGCCAGCGGTGCCTGTCACTCGGCAGAAGTCGGCAAAGCCGTCGCCATTGGCATCGATCCAGGCCACGCTTCCGCTCAAACCATAGTCCATGCTGGCGGTGGTCTGCATTAGCTCGCTAAGATTGCCGTCAGCACGCGCGCACTGCAGCATGGGGCCGGGCGATGCAGTCAGGACGAAGCACACATCCCTGCTGCGGTATCCCATGGCGTGAGACCACACCGGAGTTGCGGAAGATTGCGATAAATAGCTCGAATATCCGGTCGAGCTCTTAACCGCCGCAGCAAATCCGCCACCGGTGGAAAGATAGCATGTGGCATTACCGGAACCTTGGGTCAAACTGCAGAAGTCGCCGCGACCATCGCCGTCAACGTCGATCCAGGTAGCCCAGCTCATTGTTCCGAGGGCGAGATTGGCAGTTGAGGTGATAGTGGCGCCAAAGCCGGTGCCGCCAGTGGACAACGTGCAAGCCAACTGACCTGTTGTTGCACCGTCCGTACCGAGAACGCGGCAAAAGTCGGGGTAGCCGTCGCCGTTGACGTCGATCCAAGCCCGGCCCAAGGTCCTGCCTGGATCGATTACCCCCGAGGTGACGGTGCTACCGAAACCGCTACCGGTAGACATGGTGCAAGCGAGCTGATAGTTACCGGCGGTACCGATCACACGGCAATAGTCGGCCTTGCCATCGCCATTGAAGTCGACCCAAGCACGTCCAGTGGTCAAGCCAGCGTCGAGTACCGCCGATTGCACTGTCGTGCCGAAGCTAACGGTGTTGGTGCTGGAATAGCTGATCGTGGTGGCCGGCAGGCAGTTGTTGCTACCATCGCATTCTGTAATCGAGCTAAGGCGCGAGCGCTGGGTCACCGGATCCTGCTGGTAGGTCAGGTTGTATTGCTTGATCACGGTGCCGGCACTTTGCAACTGGATGGCGCTCAGCAGAACCGTGTCTTTCATCGGCAAGCCATAGAAGAAGTGCGTCAGCACGACGGGCTTGGCAATGTATTGGAACTGCACCGTCTGAGCGTTGACGCCCTTGTAGGTGATTTGATTCGGATACCAGTTAAAATTGGTGGTGTCGAGCGTGTAAGAGACTGATACGGCGCCCGGCAACTTCGGCGAACCGATCTGGCTTAGTAGCACGCCGTCGGCGAGTGCGCCGGCATGAGGGTAGAGGTTTCTCAAGGTCGGTGCGGTTGCCGTCCCTACCGCCGACCCGTAGGTGAGCGCCTGGCCGGAGGTGTTGGCTGTTGTCCAACTTCCTGAGGGGCTTGTAGGCGCGTAGATGTTGATGACGTTGTCGAGTTCTGCGCGGTATTCGGTCGGTACCGGCGTCGAGGTATAACTGCCGTTCATGTTCACCAGCGGGATGCCGTCCTGGCACTGCCTGTCAGACTGGGAGTTGAACGTCGGCGCAGCGTTTAGGCCGTCGCGTGCCACGGTTTGGGCGCAAGGCATGATGGCCGAGAGCCCGCCGAGCGACCAGCCGACACCGAGCATGCCGTCGGCCGTGCTTTGGCTGTTGTAGTTCAGGCTCAAGCCGGGTTGCAAGCCGGCTATGCCCGGCGGTACCTGGATTGGAATGGAGTAAGTTGCGGCGCCGGTCTTGCTGACGGCAAAAGTGCCCGGGGTGTTCATTGCGGCTTGCGAGATAGTTGCAGGGGCGATACAGGCGGCAACGACCATGGTAATGGTCCAACGCAATGTCTGGCGCATGGCTGACTTTGTCCTTAAGTTTTTCGTTCATTTGGGCAAGTGCCGAATCTTAGAAACTGGCAAAGCCGCTCCCTTTCATGCCATTTTTGGCACGAATCGCTTCTTCAATTAGTTTGGTGTGACGCTAGCTTGGCATGACGTGGCTCAACGAAAATTAGTTCTACTTAACGTTGACCGTCGTTTCTTAGTATTTGCAGGCCGGAGAAAATATACCACTAGGTAAAATATTTTTTACCCTGTCAAAGTTAACAGGTATTCGTTGGTGAGCGCCAACTAACACCTTAGGTATATTAATGCGTCTGCTGCGCGTAATTTCTTAGGGGCGATATTCTTGCCGGATTACAGCAGCGGAAGGCTTAAAACATATCTTCCCGAAAAAACAAGTCAAACTTCAATTCCGCCTCCACCGACGGATCATCTATCTTCTGGCGTTTGAAGCTTACACCCACCAGCGCCAAGTTTGGAACATCATTCAAGGCTTGATTGATAAACTTTCGCAGTTGGAGGTAGCTTGCCTTTACAGGAAACACAATTTCATAAGTTGCGACTTTGCTGTTCTTCGAATGAAATAGGTGGTACTCACCTTGGGTCAATATCACTTGCTGGCTTTCTGCCGCACCGTATAGGCGATGCATTGCGATATCGACATTACTGCTGACTGGTAATGTTTGAACGGAACACGGGGATGGGCAATTATTACACGAACTACCCTCACGCAGGAGGGGGGGAGCAAGGGGGAGGGAATCTGGTCAGCCAATCTGCGCACCGCCTTGTCAGGATGAAGCCTACTTGTTCCGTATCGTGCGCCCAGCTCAGACATCTGAATGAGGTGCCATCAATGCCTAGACGAAGCCTAGTGGATGCCGAAGAGCTCCTTAGATCTTGACGTCGATCCGAGATCGCTGGAGGGTGGGGATGGTCGCAGTCGAGGGTCTACACTGTTCTGTCCCACCAGATAGGTTTGCGCGGTCGAGGTGCGATGACTGGTGCGTCCGCTGTAGAACTTTGAACGTGACGGGACCAATGCAGTGTGGTAGAGGACAAAGAGCACTACGTACCCTCAGAAGCTGGCCACCGTCGGATCACTTTACTGGTAGTGGTCGCTGAAATGGTCGGCTTCTGGTTCCTGGGCAAGCAGCTAGACAGGTCGATGATGGCCATCACGGAACTTCTGGTGCTGATGTCAGAACAAGACGAAACCACTTGGGTTGGTTTCGTATCATCGAGGGGCATGACTTCTGAGAAGACAGCTTCATCCGAAACAGAGAGGAAGGGGATGTGCTGGGGTCAATGAAGTTGCAGTCTGCCCTAGAAGGATAGAAACTTCTGGGACTGGCACAGTTGCAGAAAATTAGACGCCCCGGGCGGAGGCATTGTCTAAAGATGGCGGGACCACCTCTGGATCGTTGGTGACTCGAAGACGAAGAACTCTTATGAATGGAGTTCTGGCCGATTCACACAGGGGAAGATGGTACCGCTATTGCCAAATGGTACTTAGAAACTAGTGCAATTCTGGCGTGGTTGCACGGAATCGCCTATCGCGGTTGATGCCGATGACAAAACGATGCGGGACCACTTCAGGAGCGTTGCAGACTCGAAGGAGGATGACTTTGAAGAAGATTCTTCGAGCCGGTTCTCACCGTGGATGCCAAGAGAATGCCTGCCAATCGAGCCTCAGGTTCTGCCTGGGGTCTGCAAGCAGTGGAGTGGAGGGAACTCCCAAAGCCGAGGATGGGGCGATGCCGTGGATCCTAGATCGCCTCACCGTCGCCGTCGTCGCCACGCCGTCGCCCCGCACCGTCTGCAGCCGGAGGGAGCTCGCCGGACGATCGAACGAGAGAGAGGGGGAGAGGGCGGTGCTCACGGTGGAGAGAGGAGGAAGAAGAAGAAAATGAAAAAGAAAAAGAAATTGTTGCTATTTATAGAAAATCTCAAAATTTAAAAAAATATCGAAAAATAGAAAATCACGTTTTCACGATCCTCGGGACGCACCGATCGCAACGGTACCACTCACGCCAGGGTGAACGACCGTGCTCGCCCGCAATGGCGTGCTGAAGGATTTGCCGAAAAACCGGGTCAGAAATCAGAAAATCACGCGGGAAAAGTCGCGTAACACCTCCGGACCCCCGAAACGACCCCGGATCGTGCCGATCCGAACACAAAAGATGTCCGGAACGAAATTCTGGACAAGATAGAGTCGAAGCTCCGAGAAAATCGATCCAAGACCCGATAAAAGGATCCGGGAGGATCTGGGTCATCACAAGCTCGCCACTGCCACACAATCTCAAACCAAATCCAAGGCAACCACAGTCTAATCCAAGAAGATCGTCCGCTCATCCGAGCACAACTCGACCAGAGTGCCCGCTCTGCCACCTTGAACCACGATCTCAACACCTCAGGGGTTGCATAGATTCTCAACTGGAGTGGCCAAAACCAATAACAGCTCCTCCAGGGCACACTCACGGCCACTTATCCACAGATAATTCTCACCAGCCACCTGACCTTGCTACAGATCAAACGAACACAGCACCGCAGTAACACACCTGTCGACAACCTCTACCCGACGTAGCACAACCGGGGCCACCACCGATGAGGGAGAAGCTCTCGACCTCGATCTTTAGACCCCACACCAGCACTCCGACGACGACAGCAACCACCTTCACAGTGCTAACGCAGCACACCCACACTCTCACGTGAGAAACCAGGTGAAAATCAAATACAAAACCCTTTGCCAGCTACCGATTGTACTAGACCTTACGGACTCTGATCAATGAGATATCTCGAATTCTCATGTACTTCCACAACCATAGCTCTAATACCAGCTGTGGCGACCCTGTGGACTGAGATTTATGTTTTCTCAGGTTTTCCACCTTGTCTATGTCAAGGAGTGCCATGAGTATTTTTCACTCCTCAGCCTGTTCCCCCGTGAGCCTAGCTGTAGCCGACGATGCAGCATAGGGGGTTTGAGGCTTTTGAGTTCTGGGAACTGGTGGGCCACCTATCCCTTGGCTTCTGGGATTGCTGGTTGGCGACGAGATGATCGTAGCTCTGACCAGGGCTTTATGGTGAAGCCTATGGTTGGCTGTTAGTGGCCCACCATTGTTGTGGTGGTTGATTTTTCTTGGGGGACACTGGCATTATTTAATGACTGCCTGTAGGTGTACATAGGCCAGGCTGTGTGTCGACCATCCTATGGGACGGACTGGTCACACCTTTAAAGCGCTGTAGCTAGAGTTGTGTCATGGACTTGCCTCGACGAGGCATACTAGTCCATTGTCAATGAAGTCCTGCCAAAGCTTTGTGCGTTGGCATAATACTGTTGGGGAAGAGACTCGACAAGACATGTTGACCTGGTGTTGCTGGGGGTCGGCCTTGGCAAGGGCCGTTAACCCGATATTGTTGGCGGTCGGCCCCGAGGAAGCATGTTGGCCAGAGGTTACTGAAGACCCACCTTGACGAGGCATCTTATTCTAGGGTTACTGGAGGCCTGCCTTGTCGAGGCATCTTGATCTACAGTTGCTGGAGACCCGCCTCAGCGAGACGTCTTGATCTGAGATTACAGGAGACCTGCCTCGGTGAGGCGTCTTTGTCTGAGGTTACTGGGGACCTGCCTCAACGAGGCATCTTGGTCTGAAGTTGTTGGAAACCTACCTCGGTGAGGCATCTTTATATGGAGTTGCTGGAGACCTGCCTCGATGAGGCACCTTGGTCTGAAGTTGTTGGATTTGCCCCCACAGAGGTGCGCTATCTTGAAATTATGTTCTACCGACTCTTGTGGTGTATGGCCAAATGTTGATACCGCTGGCTAACCGTCAAGGTGGGATAGCCGAAGTCAATGTGTGTGCCCCCTAAAGAGTACAAAGACCACAAATGATGTTAGACACATAATCATCAAAATGTGGTGGATGGTACCTCGGGGTCAGGTCGAGGCATAGGAGGTACCTGCGGGACCGCAGCGACGCGAGGATCGCGCTGGTGCTGACAGTTTTCCGGATCAGGGGCCGTGGAGACGAGTAGGAGCATAAAGAGCACGGTGTACCCCAGGTTTGTGTGCACGCTTTACAGTATTTTTGCCACGATCAAGGTAGGGGATGGATTCCCTACTTCGCTAGGAGCATGTAGGAACTAGTCGCACCGTCATCCGTGCCCATTTGGCTAGGTTTTGGAGCATGTTTGCATGTTAGCCTATTTTTGGTTGATTTTGTGAAATGAACTGTTTTGGGCTGTTTTGGGTGGTTTGATGGCCGGTGTGCATGCGGGTGGGCTGCGTGATTGCTATGCTTTAGTTTTCTTAATTTTCTGCCCAACCTGTAGCCCTCTGGGCGTGATTTCACCCCGGGTTAACCCTGTCTCGCCGTGACTGTGCTTGCGCGGTCATGTTGGAGACCGTTTAACAATTAAACGGCCTAGCCCTAACCATGTATAGTCTTGGAGCAGTTTTGCCCTAGACTGTTTGAGCCCTTTGCGGTCATACTTTGACCGTGTATTCCCTGGAGTCTCATAGGATGGTACATTAGCATGGCGCTCTCCGAACCGTTCATCTCTGGATGCGGTGGAGGACGGAGCGTTTAGGCTTAATTGAGCGGTCTATCGTCTGACCATCCATGGCCTCCCTAGTCAAAGGCGGTAACTTGTAGCGGTTTTGACTCAACTGTTTACATTGAGCGGCCTATACCTGTCCGTCCACCCTTGTGAGATGGCCCGTTTTTGACCGTCCTTTAACTCAGTGTTTTCCATGCTTTTCTATCGATGGTTTGCACAGTTTAAGGTGAGCCGTTTATCTTGATTGAGTGGCCGTGACCCAACCACGTACTGGTGGTTTGCAGGGTCGGACCCTGACCGTCCATCCATTGAATGGCCTGAAGGGAACTGTCCAACCACTGAGCGGCTATTTTCTGACAGCATATGTACGGCAGTGTTATATCTTGCCATTACTTCGAAAAGTACATAGAAAAATGCTATTTTTATATCCCAACAGAACTGTTTCTCATCCCACACTAGAGGTCGCTGGGCTACGACTAGTGGTTCCATCACAAGGAAAGAGAAAGTAACTCTATCGGGATATAGAAATACGCCACAGCTGATAAAATACTTTAAACATGGTGATAATGCAGCAATTAAAAGCATAATTGAATGAATATGCTAACAATTTAAATTTGCAGGAATTAAACAGTTTGGACATGGCCGCTCAGTGATTGAGCGGTTGAGCGATAGGCCGCTCAATGGGCCTAGACGGTTTGATTTGAGCCGTTCCATTCTAACGCTATGCAGGGTTCTGTAGATAGAACGATCAGGGGTCAGCCGTTCAATGGATGGGATGGCCCAGGATTGACCTCTCAATGCATGAAGGGTTCATAGGGCGGTCACTCGACACGTCGCTCAGTGGGGCTGAACAGACCAGGATTGGCTGTTCAATCGTCACCGCCTTACTATTCCGAAAAGCTAAACGGTTAGAAGGGTGCCGTGCTAAAGACGGAACGGTCCATTGTGGACCTTCCAAAAGGGTTAAACGGTCTGTAGTGGACTGTGGACACTGGGATGGTCTTTGGGGATCCGTGCCATTACCGCAGTGGCGAGAATGGGCGAACCTCAGTGGAAACCCCTCTTGGTCGACCCAAATCGATGGGATTTCAATTTTTACAACCAACCTGCCAAGCCTACCATCCATTCCGTACCATTCCAAGCCATTAAAACATAATGACAATGCCCATTGTATAATTTTCAAGAAATTAAACAAAAATACAATGGTCATGGAATATTGCATAGAAAATAAGGAAAATGACGATGGACGGGCATGCATGGGGTACCAAGATGACCCTAGCGAGGCGAGGATTCCATCCCCCTAACTCGATCGCGACAAAAATGACGTTCCGGCGTCGAACAGACGAAGGAAGCCATGTCGATCTCTCGTCCGTACCCGTCTGCACGCTCTTCGGATCAAGGCGAAGCCAGTGTCAACGCGATCCTCGCGCCGTGATCAATCCGATGACGTCCGCCACGCCTCCATTTGCCGCCTAAACAGACGAAGCCTAGCAAGAGGGGGGGTTCGACCGTGCGTGGGAGAGAGAGGGGGTGTCATATCATCAGTGGTGATTTTCATGTCAGGTTGGTATAATGCCCCTATGGTAGTGCATTATGTTCTGATATCGCCCCTTTGCTGGTGCGTTGTAGTCCAGTTGGCTGCATTGGCCGTCTATTTGTGTGTTGTGCATCCGTTTGTCCTAGGTTCTCGTTTAGGATGGTGTGTGCCTATCGGTGGTTGTCTGGATTGGTCGGTTAGGTGACTGGGTGTCGTCTTCTCCTAGACTGCGGCAGTACCCTAACGATTTTATCTAGAAGCTACCATTGTCCATGTCTCTGGTCATGTAGCAACTATCTGTTGATTGGTGGGTTTTCCCTAGCAGTTGACTGATGAGTTGCTCTGCCCAGAGTGTTGTCGTCCTCCGCCACTTGTGTTCCTGGTGGTTCTACTTGCTTGTGGTGCGGCAGCGGTGGATGCGCTAATGTGTCGGCATCTGAGTCTGTCTGTATCATGTCTGGTTCCCGTCAACCTGGGTTGGCCTAGTGGTTGACAGGAGGCCTTGTCTTGTCTCGGTGGCCTTGTCCTATTCGAGATGTTGGTTCTGGATATCTCGAGATACCATTCAACCTCGATTTGTGTGTCCAGGTGTGCTGAGGGTTCTTAGTGCTCCCTCAGGTCTCCGTATTTTGGTTCTCGCGGAGCATTATTTTCCATGGCTTAGGATTAGACCGATTGGCGACTTGTTCCGCTGTGTGCAACGATCCTGACTCAGAGTCGTAGAACTCAAGGACCGTTGTAGTTATAGGTCTAGTTTGCCTTGCCCAGTGGGGTCGACAGTGTTCTGTGCTGCCACTGTGCGCGTGGTACTGACTGTGTGTACTTCAGCACTTGTGCTTTAGAGTCCTCGAATTCTTGTGGCTCTTCCTTGGTTCGTGCCTTACTGCGCGCCTGGGGCGTGACGGCTGTTGTAGCGGGCCACTTCTTCCCTGAGACACGATTTTTAAGCTAGTTCCGAGGGCTCCCCGACTAGGCCGTAGCGTCCGCGGGGGGGGGGGGGGGAAAACATGCTAGAGGCCTGGCTTTTATTCGAAACCCCATGTGTGCCCACCGAGTAAGGGGCGTTGGGAAAACCTAATACAAAACTACCCTCACACAAGAGGGGGGAACACAGGGAAGGGGAGATGGGCCTTCTACCGTATATCAACCCTACTGGACAGAACCAAGTTCATCTGAGCGGTACGCAGCACACGAGGATCCGAACTAGACGCCACTCATGCTCAGATGAATCTTGAGAAGTGTATAGGCGCTCCTGAAAGTCCGTCGTCATTCTGAGGTCGTAGGAGGGCGGGGCAGGCCATGGAAGATGACCTATGCGAATCTGCCTCGCAGGGATAGTCTGCACAGTCGGCGTGCAGAGGGCGGTGCACTCTCCACCAGACTCCGAACGACACAAGACCAGTGGGGTCAGATGGCTGACAAGCAGATATACTTACCCTCAAGAAATGAGCACCAACGGAGCACCAAGCTGATCGTGGTCAGCACTTTGTGAGGCTCTAGTTTCTGGGTGAACATCTAGACACAGTCGGGTTGCGCAAGGCAGCACGGGCAGCACCGAATGCAGAACCGATGAAACCACCTGGAGTGGTTTAAGGATGTCAAGAGGTATGACTATGATGAAGAAGGCTCGGCCCAAAAACTAGCAGAGGAAGGCGTGGCATGATCGGCAAGCCTGCTCCACACTCTAGGCAGACTGGTTCGCACCAACTTTACGCAGTTGAAGGAGAATGAGTGCCATAGGCTGTGCCGATGTTGGAATGGGACGAGCCCACCTCTGGGACATCGAGGCTCAGAGAAGAAGCAACTCTCCAAAGAGAGTTCGGGCTGAATCACGTCATGGAAGGCGGTGCAGCCTCTGCGAAATGATCCTCAGATTCTGGCTTGAATCTGGCACAGCCATACGAGAATGGGCGATGCAATCAGTGACAAGGTCAGAACTGGGCGAGAGCACTTCTAGAGTGAAGATGACTCGAAGCAGTATGACTTCTCTGAAGAGTGTTTGCACAGTTTCATGCTATACGGGGTCGAGATGGGGTCTGCAAGCTGGGCCTCAGGATTTGTCCTGAATCCACAGGCAGCAGAGTCGAGGAAGCTTCAACGCATGGATGAGGATGACGACGTGGTGGCCTCTGGGTGGCTGTGGATGAACCTGAGAAAAATTTATAAGGTGATTCATTCAACCCCCCCTTCTGAATCCGGACTGAGCATTATCTAGACTATCAAGAGGGAACTCTTTCTAGGGCCCATGGCGCGTCTAATCGGAAGGTCAAACGGTTGACTCTTGATCTTGGAGACCATCAGTAGAAAGTGACCTTGCTACAGGCGCAGGTACAGTCGAGCCAAGAGGAGGCTCGGGTATCGACTGAGCAGCTAGCCGAGGCTCGTTATATGATCGAACTAAATGATAGGCTCCTGGCGATGGAGTGCAAAGTTCAGGTCGAGCGTGGTGAGCAGTGGAAGGCCGAGCGTGAGGGGCTCAAGGGCCAAGTTCGAGAGGCCGAGCGACAGCGGGCAGAAGTCGAGGTCGCACGGGCGGAAGTTGAGAAGAGGCTGTCCTAGGTGGAGCAGAGGGCAGCCGAGCTTCAGAGAAAGGTGAAGCTAGCCGGGGTGGAGGCGCTTGAGCAATACAAATGCTCAGAGAGTTACCAGGTAGCTCTCCAAAAGGCCACCTTCTCTTACTATTAGCCCGGCTATCGTCAGGGTTTGCGAAAGGGGTTCTCTCAAGGCTTCCATCGGGCTATCCTGGGGGCTCAAGACCAGGTGCTCGAGGACCTCGCATTCCCTTCTAGGCAGCATTATGACTCAGACTTAGATGCTACCGATTCTTCATTCCCGATGTCGAGCGAAGGGGGAAGCTGGGATGCCTCCATCTCGCCTGAGCAATCGCCACCTCCGGCAGCTTCGGGAGGGCACGTGGTCAAGAAAGTTCCCACGCAAGTGGGGTCAGTGCCCGGACCGGCCGTCACCGAGGGTGCTGGGGGCAGGTCGCCTGGTGCCGAGGATCCTTCATCTTTTGAGCTTCACGATAGGCCGGAGGCCTGATGTATCAGCTTTTCTCTTTCTTTTCTTTAATGTGGCCATGTAAAATTTTCCTTGTATATATGATGAAGGTTATATTAAATGTTGAATTGGCTGCTTCTTATCATCTTTGGTGTGATTTGACCATCGTATCTGTAGTGGTTTGGGAAGGCGGTGATTTTCTCTATAGATATCTCGTGTCTTGATTGGTCAGGCCACCTGCCCCTATCTTCCAGGCCCAAAACTCCCACTACACACCACCCCGCCACCCTATCTCCATTCTTCCATGACCCTCCCTTAACCCCCAGAGAAAACCCCACCATAAAAGCTGCTCGGAAGCCCTGGTACCACCCCAATCTTCCTTGCTCTGTTTTGCAGCCTATAGACAGGCCTGAATGCATAGGCGCATGTTCCAAAATTCACCCCGGCTCCCACAGTGCTCGGTTGCGGCTCATCTTCCACAGGCATCCTTGGGACGTCCCCACCCACGTCCACACCGAATCTCGTGAGCAACGGATGACCAGAAGGTTGCTTCCTGGCCACCTTTTCTTGCTGCTCCCATGCTGCCCGCAGGCCCGGCAAACCGTGCAAGTTCCACTTTTGGCATCGTCCCGGCTTCCTTGGTGCTCCGTTGCAACTCTCCTTCCATGAGCAATGCAGGGACACCCCTGCCCACGACCACAGCAACTCTCGTGACCAGCGGATGCCTAGAAGTCTACCTACCAAAGCTATCTTGGGCTGCCTGCCTGCACCCGTGCAGGCCTGCCAGATTTCTGACCTCTGGCTAGCAGAGACTACGAGGGCCCAAGCCGGCTTCCCCGCCTGCTGTCCTCGACTGGAGCAGTCACCATCCATCCTGGTTCATTATCCAAGATACTGGTACTACCCTCAGACTCAGCGACATGCCGTCCCCATTGTTGGACCCAGAGCGACCCGTGAGCGCGTTTCGGACCACTTTGGCTCACAGCACCATGTGGGCGACGAGCTTCGCCGACCCAGAGCCCATCAACCCACGTCCCACGTTGCGGATTTGTTGTGTGCATTTTACCTCCCTGTGAGGAGTGGGTTGTGTTTCATTATACTCTTTTAATTCATGTATCGGGAGAGCATGTGACTTGACCGAGCTTCTTCCCCACGCCCCGAGCGTGGAGGTACACGTCCACTACCTTCTCAGTTAGCTTGCTCATTTAGTATAATCTCTGGATGCCACTGCTTGAGAGTTCGTAGGTTCCTAGCTTCCATATTTCTTTTACTTCATTGCCACAGTGAGAGAGCGAGCCAGTCCCGTGACTCGTTTTATCTCCCTCCCCTTGAGCTTGTGGAGCTTGCTTGCGCGCGTTGACTTGAGAGCTGACCCTCCCATGCTGTCGTGTGTATTGTTCGTGGTCGCTTCCATGTACTGGCATAGTGAATGAACCCCCACGTGAACTTTGCACCTTGGGATCGGGGAATAGCATGAACAGGGACTGGACAGGGCCGTGGGGCCACTGGGCTGCAGAGAGGGAGTGCCCCCCAGTGAGTTCGCACTCCCTAGGGGCACGCAACCATACCCTTGGGCGAATGGGCCCCAAGCGTGCCGTGACCCTAAGGGATGGCCCTCGGGGGTCTTCTTTGGTCATCCGGTGGTGTCCTTCGAGGGACACTAGGCTTCGGGACACTAGAATTGGCCCGTAGGGGCCGTTGCTCTTCGAGTCGTAATAGCCACTCGCAAGGTGTTCGGGTAAATACCCGACATACCTCGGGTTGTCAAATGGCTTGGGTAGCTAGTCGAGGGGCCCCAAAGTGGGCCTTGGGCTGAGGATGCGAGCTCATGGGAGCTAAGGAGAGGCGCTTTAGGCACACGGGCTGTGCCTCAAGCTACGTTCCGTGTTGCACGACAAGTTGGCAAGGTAGCCTCGAGTTGGCCCGAGAGCTATTAGTGGGTTGCTCCTCACCACGTGTCTGAGGGTCAGAGGTGGCCCTGCCTTGCTGGGGGGTCATCGTGGGACCCAATTAGCATGATGGAACCATGGGTCGAACGGTGGTTTGATGTCAGAGGGCTGGAATATGTGTGCCCACAAGGTGTTCTGGAAAATATCGAACACGCGTGTGTGAGCCATATATGCGTGCTGCGGGCTTCCAAAGCCTGTGGTTGACTTGATTAGATCTCCATTTGACCTTGAAGGGTCGAAAGAAGGCATCTCGGAGCTGACCCCCGACCTTTTTGCTAGGTGCCACGTGGCGTGGCTTAGAGTTGGAGTGCCCACGGGTTGTCTCGGGCGGCCATATGAAGTGCGGGCAAAGCTTGCGGGTATGTCACACCCCGAGCGCGGAAGATTACCTGGAGGTCAGGACGAGTTTAATCAATCATGTTAATCAGAGCGTTAGTGTATTCAACGACCCCGGAGGCTTCCCGACGTTGCCCACCTCCCGGTGAAGCCAGAATCCAGCTCTGCTACTCCCAGCTTCAAGGCAAAAGTAGAAGCCTAGATTACAGAAGATCTCCTGGCATCCACAGTGCAAGTCTAATCAAGTGACCTTCTGCAAAGTCGTCCTACGTCGAACCAGCTACGCTCTGGAAGTGGTCCTGGCTCGATTCTTTATCAGCACCGACCGCGTAGAGTGTTTCCGTGCAACTGCACCAGAACCACACCAGTTTCTGAGGACCTCTTGGCAACGACAGCACCATCTTCCCCTGTGTGAACCGGCCAGAACTCTCTTCATTAGAGTTCTTCGCCTTCGAGTCACAAACAATCCAGAGGTGGTCTCGCCATCTTTTGATAACGCCATCGCCCAAGGCGTCCATTTTTCTATGACTATGCCAGGTTTAGAAGTCTCAATCCTATGAGGACAGATAGCAGCCCCGGCACTCCATCCTCTGCTCTATTTTGGGCCGAGCTGTCTTCTCCAAAGTCATGACCCTCGACGATACAAAGCCAACCCTGGTGGTTTCATCTCGTTCTGACTTCGGTACAGGAAATTCCACCACGGCCATTGCCTCCCTGTCCAGCTACTCTCCTAGGAACCAGAAGCCGACCATATCGGCGACCACGACCGTCACGGTGATCTGACGGTGGCCAACTTTTGAGGGTACGTAGTGCTCTCTGTCGGCTACCCCACTGAGTTGGTCCCGTCACGTTTGGAGATCTACAGCGGGCGTATCGATCATCGCATCTCGATCGCGCAAACCTGTCCGGCGGGATACAGCGGTGTAGATCTTTGACCGTGGCTGTCCCCACCCTCCAGCGACCTCGGAGTGACGTCAGGATCTCAAGAACCCACCGGCGTCCACCAGGCTTCATCCGAGCACTAAAGACACTTCAGTCGGACGTCGGTGCTTCGTGAGCTATTCAGAACCAGTGGCTCCCTCCAGACAAGCTGTCCGCGGATCGGCCGCCCTACCTCCCCTCCCCTTGCTCCCCCCTCCTGCGTGAGGGTAGTTCTTGTAATAATTGCCCATCCCCATGTTCCCCTCCCTGTGGAATGGTCTCTGTAGTGTTGGAAATCCCCCGAGACAATTCAGCATGTACGTCCTGTTGTTTGGAGATAGGAGTCTGTTCAGCCCTTTCATTCAGCTGCCTCTTAAGAGATTCAATCTCTTGCTAATAGCGGTGCAGTATCATCAGGATAGACGGGTCCAACCCCATGGCCATAGGTGCATCTTCCAATATCTTGCTTGAAGTACTCTCTGATGGGACAAGTAGGGGAACATCTTCTTCTTCCGATGTCACCACGTTAGCAGTTAGGGTGGCGACCACCGGCACATCTTCAGTCATTCCAAGAGCCTCTTTGGTAGCCTGGCTTCTTCTGGTCACAGCCCCAAGTCTGTGGGCTAACCTAGCAAGCTCTTCAGATTCTTCAGGCAAGGTGCCATATCTGTCAGCTACCCTTGCCATATTACAGGAAAAGATTTGCATTCTGCCTTTCTATTTCCAAATCCTCCTTCTAGCTTGGCACGGGAAGGTCAGCCGGTTGAATACAGACATCCTTCTTTCTTCTCTCCGTAGTGGGGAGTCTCCATAATACCTATCTTCTTGGCCATCTTCATGGCCATTGGAATCTATAGATGAGATCCCTTCCTCCATCTCTTCTTCTCTTTCTCTTTTTCCTTCATCGTCCATGACGCGGAGTAATCTTTGCTGGCCTAAGGATGAGCTTCCTAGGCCTTGGAAGTAATCTTGGACCACCCTGGCCATCTCTTCCTGGCTGCGCCCCAAGGACAGAGTGCAAGGCGGCAATTGTTCTTGTGTCAACGGCATATAGGCTAGCCGTGACAGGTTGGTAGCTTCATTCAAATTTCTCGAACATCTAAAAACATCAGTCTATCTTGCACAGGATCGGTGGGCAGGTGGTAGAGCCATTGGCACAACCTCCTCCTTTTCTAGTACAGTCTTCTTATCCCCCCTCCTGGGGCCATTAACCATCATTCTTTTGTCTTGCGGGGCTAGAGCTGGACTCCGGGTCCTTTTAGAAACCTAAACTTGCTTAAACATCATTGGGTTAGGGGCCAGCCCCCCTGGTTTTTCGTTCCGGATCTGCTCTCCGGGTTGCTAACACTCCGACCCCCTCCCCACCCTAAAATCCATTTCCCCAAGAAAACCACTTCAGAAAAATACAACAGAATTTGAGCACATCCCTCACAACCCCCTCTCTCTTCCATAAAAATTCATCTCCCAGATCCATTGCCTCCCCTCTGGTCAAACTGAGTTCTCAGGCAGATCAACTTTCTGCCCTGTCTGATCTGGTTCTGTAAGCCAGCCTATTGTAAATTTGGCCATGGAGCATACAAAGACAGGAAAATTCCTGTGACACATGGGCTATAGCTCTCCGAGTGCCCTTCGCAATGGCGCTAACCTCATCCCGATCCTAGTTCGGAGCTGGGCGTCGCAGCCATTCTCGTCAAAGCACACCGATCTGGCCTAAAGCAGCATTGCGGGATAGCATTAGGAAATAAATCCCAAGAAATCGCCTGACTCCACTTCGGTGACCACCGCTCCCGGGGATTGACCTGGGACACTCCAGTGACGCCCCCGTCAGTCGCTGTAGCTAGGTGCCCCCCCGGACATCACCGTGCCAGCAGACAGTCCCACTTGCAGTCCTGTGGGCCTGACTGAACCGAGCTGAACTGGCCGACCGCGTCCTCCGGAACACCACCGACTGTTGCCTGTCAACCTAAGATTGGTGCTTTGGACCCCACATGCCGCCTATTACCTCCCTGCATGGAGTGGGAAGTAGAATCAATTCTGTAATTAATAATTATTGCTATACCGGGAGTTACGGATCTCGGCTGGGATGTCTTCCCCATGCCCCGAGCATGGAGGTACACTCATCTCCCCCTTTTTGTCATTTTGCTTAGCTAGTATAGGCCCTAGATGTCGCTACATGTGAGTATGTTACTTTCCAAGCTACTTCGTACTACGTCATCGCTGTGAGTTGTGAGTGCGACACCCGTCCCGTGACTCATTCCGAGCACGAGAGTGAGCCGACCACCCGAGACTCAAAGTCGGTTACTCAATCGTGCAGATCATCGCGTTTCTCTCGTCGGGGACGACTGTGAGTTATGTTGCATCCCTACGATTTTGATGATGTCACACACTATTTGTCAAAACATGTTTGATTTGTTATCACACATCTTTTTGCTGCTTATGATAATTCCAGGAGAGCATGCCACGGGGTGGTAACTGTCCAAGCAGAGCTAGGGCCATTGTCTATGGCTGTGGAATTTTATGTATTAGATATTGATCCAATGTTTAAGGCTATTCTAGGCCGTTAGTGGATTGACAGTCTTCATGCTGTACCTTCAATCGCTCACCAATGCCTTAAATTTTCATTTCAGGGGCAGTTGGTCAAGGTAAAAAGTGTATCCACAGTGCAAACTGTTGAAGCTATTTTAGACAAGATTCTGCCAACTCTATGGCCGAGCAATAAGCCGGTCCTTTCTGTAATGGACTTGAATTTTCCCTGGGCATATGCGTCACGCAAGCCTGCCATTGCACCAATTAACGTCAAAGTCAAGTCTGAGATTAGAGATTCTAAAGGATGGCACATGATACTCAAGTTAGGCTATCAACCGGGCATGGGCCTCGGCGTGCAGTTGCAGGGGCAGACTAAGCTCGTCCCAAGGGGTAGAAAAATGAGCAGAAGAGGCCTCGGCCATCGGGAGTCATCACTGTCAATGTTGGGAGACTCCGGGCCATTGACGTGGAACTATCGTCAACATTTTGTCAAGGGGCCGCTACAGCCAGGTGCTCTAAAGATGCCACCATGCCAAGACCAAAAACAAAGCACTGCTTGTGCCATGTCCAGATAGCCCTCATTGCCAAAGGGGCTGGTGGATGATGCCGTTGATTGTTCGGAGATTTTTGCCAAGATGTCTGCTGAGAAAGAAAGTTCAAGAAGACCCGAGGTGCGGGTAGTGCAGTATTCACACGGGAAGCCAGCCCGGCATATGAAAGGGGGGGAGAGCTTGATCATTGTTTCCACTTTGCCTCCTTCCCGCCTTGTTTCCATTTTCCAACGGCTGGATTTTATGCCCCGTTTCCCCCCGATTCTTGTTAATCCATTGATATTCCAGTATCCACCTCGGCATGAGAGGTCAATTGAGTTTTTGATTGTTACATGCCCATTCGGGCACTGCCCAATGTTGACACCTATTTTATGACCAATAAGTTGGGTCATCTCCTTATTTATCTTTATGATGCTCCGAGTTATCTACCCTAAGAATAAGAAAAATGAAAAGAAACGGGATATTTATAGAAAATCTAGAAATTTAAAAAAATATCAAAAAATAAGAAATCATATTTTCGTGATCCTCAGAACGCACCGATCGCAACGGTACTACTTACGCCTGGGTGAACGACCACGTTCGCTCGCAACGGCGTGCCGAAGGATTTGTCAGAAACTGGATCGAAAATTGAAAAAATGCATGGGAAAAGTCGCGGAACGCCTCCGGGCCTCTGAAACGACCCCGGATCGTGTCGATCCAAACATGAAAGATGTCCGAAATAAAATTTTAGACACGACAAAGCCTGACGCTCAGAGAAAGTAGGTCTGAGACCCAAAAATAAGGATTCGAAAGGGTTTGAGACATCACACATCCCCATCGTAGGGACGATGCAATCGAAGCTTCTCGCTCCACCTCCAAGGATTGATCTAGCCCTCAGCTCGAACGAGGGCCTCTCACCTTGATCCAAAAATAGGGAAGAACACATAGCCATGGTTAATTTCAAACTTCTATTTCATTGCTTGATTTGATTACAGTAGGGGCGTACATATAGGGGAAGGGGAAGATGAAACAACGAGATTACAAGGAATAAAACATGGAAAACATCACCCCATTGAAGCCCTCGAAGTCCCAAGCGTCTGAAGGTTGGCTGGTGGCCGCTGGCATGCAAGAACCATATCGCGGTCCCCATAGGGGGATGCGTTCTGGTCGCGATCTAGTGGGGACACCGAGACTACTACTCAGAGCCGACGCCGCACCGCCCAGACCGTACCGAGCTTGTAGCTTGGTGACTCACTCGAAGACTCGGCGTCCTGAGTATTTATTTGTGTGTATTTTACGTATTATGTGTATTGTGTGTATGTAAGTAAAATACATGTATTAGTACATGTATATTTACTTTCGTCTTATTAGCTGGTCATAGTCAAAAGATATGTGTATTTTATTTTATTTACACCCACAAGTCAAATAAGGGTTGTTGAGTCTTGTCTTATTAGGTTAAGGGCATAAGTGCTATTAAGTGAAAGTTGAGGGTATGGTTGTTATAGCACCCCTCCTATATAAAGGGGGCTAGGGAAATTGTAACAAGAACAAAGTAAATTATAACAAAGCTTAACAATAACAAAAAGAAATAAAATGGGAAAGCCTAATCCCACACTAAGGAAATGGGAGTGAAGGGAAAGAAGAATAAGAGCTTGCTAACTACGTATCCAGAGGAGAGAGGCCTTCCCATGTCCCATGCCCTCCTTTTATGGGGCACAAAGTAGCCTCTGTTCCTCATTGTTTTCCATGTGAACACCCAACTGCAGCTCCTTTCCATTTTTACTGAGAATCTAGGCCCACCTTGTATTTGTCTTCTCTTTCTCTCTCTTCTCCTTTTTTTATTTCTTCTTTCTCTTCTCTCTCTTCTCTCTCTCTCTCTCTCTCTCTCTCTCTCTCTCTCCTCCCATGTCGGCCACCTGCGTCTCTCCTCTGTCCTCTATCTCCCGCATGTGAAGGTTGGTGTTGAACGCCGACCGCGCCCACCTGCATCCGTTGAAGCTACCCTGCTGCGAGTGCCACGCCTTCGCTCGTTATTGGCGTTGAACGCCCGAGCCCACCATCGCGTTGCATGGCTGGCCTCCTCTCCTCCAAGTGAGCCCACTGTGGTCCACGCCCGCCCGCCAGCCACTTTGGCCATGTTCACTCTTTCTTCTCCCCGTCGGCCATCCGTGCGCGAAGGCGCCCGCCATGATCCACACACGCCCACAAGCCGCTTTGACCAACGTTGGCCGCTCGCCTTGCTGACCTGCGTACTCCGTGAACCACCCGATGAAGCCACCCTACCGCGGCCTACGAATGCTACCTGCCAGCCGACCTGCTACTCCCGCGCGATGACCACCTCCACCTGCTTCCGTGCCGCGAGAAGCCACCCTCATCGTTTACTACGCGTTGAATGGGCTTTGGCCCATGTGAAGATTGGTTTTTGGGCATTTGCTTTGGCCCATCTGTGACTGTGCCATGTGTTGAGAACGGGGCACATACATGGGCCTTTGGCACATTTGAAGCTTGGTCATGGGCCTTTGGCCCATTTATATGACTTGTGGAGGGTTCATTCTTTCGTACCTATAAAATAAAAGAGTTTATGGATCAAAATGTAATTAATTTCATCAAACTACATCCTCTCCTCCTTCCCTTCCAGACTGTACTTGATGCACTGGTGAAGCATGGAGGGCACCAGCATGTTTTCCTGTAGTCAAGGATGGCCAAGCAACGCTTTATATGAGGTGTGAGAGTCAATGACATGAAACTGCACCCTCGTAGTAAAGTCTTCCAGGGTGAGTGTGAATTCTGCTACTCCTAGTGATGCTTCACACTTTTGGTTGAAGTTGGCAATATGCATATCTCTGACTTTTTTGAGGTGCATATTGAAGTAGTGCCTCTGATATATCCTGTATGGTAAGATGTTGACAGCTGTGCTGGGATCGACCAGGATTCTGTTCAGCTCCCGTCCATTCAGGTGTCCTTTCATGTACAGCGGCCTGTTGTGGCTGATAGTAGGAAGTAGCATGTCATCCTGAGTGAAGGTCATGCTGGCCTCCGGCAATGCTTTAGCCAAGCATGTTTCATATTGAGCAAGCGTCTGCAAAGCAGTGATGATCGCTTGTAGGGTCTCTTCACTCAGAGAAAGGATCTCCCAGATTGTAAACCTTGTTGGGAGCTTCTTGAGTAGCTTCATTATCCTACTTCCAGCTCGGACATTAGACAACTTCATTTCTTCTGCCCACGTGGGCTTGGAAGGGTTTTGAGCTGCGGTCTCTGACGGGCCTGCTTCATCGGGCTCCGACTCGGCATCCTTCTGCTTGGCGTCATCTTCTTGCTGCCCTTCATTGGCTGCTGTCGGGCAAGCTTCATTTTCATCCAGAACTCCGGAAGGTTACTGGGGCTGCAGGTGGGTACCCCTGACTGTAGGGTTGGCATCCTAACACAGCTGCTTTCCCTTTGACATCTTCAGAAATTCTAGGAAGGGAGGGGTGGCAGTGCTGCCCCCACTCTGGCTGTAAAGGCCAGACGGAGGAGGGATTTGGGATCCCCTGACCTCTGGGGGAGGTACCTTATAGGGCTGCTCACCCCTGAATATAATATTATGGTTAGCGGGCGGCTGGTGCCCCCATTTTCGGCCTGACCGAGTTGCATGAGTAGGGGTTGCGGCCTCAGTCGGGCTTCCCCTGGCAGCAGGTGTGAAGCATATCTCCTTCCATCACCCCTAGACACCCTCAGCAACATCCCACAAGTTTCAGTCCCCATCCCCCTGTCATTTGGCGCCCATACCCCCATTACCACACCTATCATCTTCAACCTACAGTCTGGATTTGCAGGCAGCAAGCAAGGGTCCTAGAAGCAGCATTGTCTCCAGTCTTTACCCAACCTTTCTAGTGGCAAGTCTAATACTTCTAGAAAGGTCATCCAGATAGCTTTCCAGGCGAGGTGGTTTCCTTGTCATCCGAGCACCGAGCTAATCGTGGCAGCCATTCTTCCTCGACTGCGCAAGGCCACTTAGGTAGCAAACCAGAGCCTCAGAAAATATTTGACCACGGCTTCTCCTTAGCGTATCTGGGTGTCAACCATGGCTGGGAACATCCTCTACCAGTCTTCTTTCATCCCCAAGATGCGGAGTGAAGTTTGGATCTCGGAATCAAGAGTTCTGAATTTTCTCCCTGAAGTGCGCTAGGTTGGTTCCCAGTTCCTAAACTGTACCACTCCTACCATTCTGGCTAGTTTGATCATCCCCGACATCAGCGAAAGTTATCGTCAGTCCTGTATGAAAGAAGGCTCATCTTCGGTCATTTCAATATCAGTCCCGCCTCCAACCGAGTTTGTGGCAGTCCGTGGTGACTTCTTCTTCCAGCAACACCACCCTGTGAGTAGCTTGAACCTGAACTGTCTGGCTCTGTTCCAAATCCAGCACCAGCCAGAGACCGTCCCCGAGTGAATCAAGAAAATTCAGGCATCTTCCTGGGTCTAGTGGGAGAGTTTTGGCACTGGTCTCAGGCCATTCGGGGTTCTAGAGTGTCCGTGGCAGTGCCCTCTTCGTCCAGCTGTCCAGTGTTCCAGAAGCAAGCAGAACCGACGTCGTCCGTCCATTTAGTCTCCGTTCAATCTTTCCCCTCCCCTCGCTTGGCTGGCTGAAGGCCCCTCCCTGCGTGGAGATAGTTTTGGCTGTAATCCCTTAACCCCGACCCCAAGAACCCCCTCTTACATGAGGAGTAGTGCTGTACCCATTTTGTTTTTAGGTCAAGCTTCATCGACGCAGCGTGCCGGCGTGTGCCCACGCTTAGTAACAAAAAAAAATGATCTACCAAGCAAATTAACTCCATTGCATTCATCCAAGTCCATTTCATTCATACATATGCGCCCAATTTTGTTTGAAAGGAAATAAGACCAATATATGTGCCAACACCAAGTGCATTTCAGTCATTGAAGTTCGGATTAAATATTACATTGACATTTGGCATTGACACATGGATACTGAAGACTAAAATGTGGTGACTAACACGTAGTGACTCACATATGACACATATGAAATGCAAATGTAAATGCCAAACACACAAAACACACATGCAGACATACATCAAGCATAACATATATAAGCCTAGCCTAACTAGCTACTTCTCCCCCTTTGACATCATCAAAAGAGGGGACGGGGATACAGAAGTAGTGGACGAAAAGCGACACAAGGGGAAGGAAGAACAGCTACTGAGCATGGTGATCTAGAGTCCTATTGTCATCATCGTCATCGAAAGCATCAGCATCATCATCAGAAGTATCAGCCTCATCCTCGGAGGCATCAGTAGCAGCAAGAGGAGGAGGTGGTGGAGGCGGAGGAAGATGGCTCTCAAAGGAGTGTAGAAGATGATCCTGATGGGCCAATTGACGAACAATGTGGACAAGTTTCCGATTGGTGCTTCGGAAGGCCTCGTGGGTGTCCTCGTACCTGGAGGTGAGAGAGGCCATGTGAGTTGAAAGGGTGTCCAGAGCGTGGGAGAAGGTATCCATTTGACCAGTCATTGTGTCCATGAAAGTGTCTAGCCGGCCAAAGGATGTGTCAAGCTGGCCAAAGGATGTGTCAAACCGACTCCCAAGATCAGAAAGCCGCCCCCCAAAAGTATCCATATGTATTTCTAAGCCTAAGAGATGCTGATCAAAAGTCTCATAGTCTGCCCAAGAGGGCTGTCCAGCACCCTGAGAAGAGGACTCTCCATGATAAAACTGTGAAGGCGGTGGCATGTCCAGATCTACATGTAGAGGAGAAGGTGGCTGCTCCTTGGGCTGAGCTGGAGGTGGAGGTGGTGCTTGAGCTTCTTGTTGATGTTGTTCCTCGGCTTCCTCATTTTCAGAGTCTTCTCCATACATTCTTCCCTCGTCTATGGTCAGCAAGGGAGGATTCCCCGTGAGTCTGAGTCGAATGACGAGAGGATCGAGGATTGTGGAATTCTGTCATTTGAGTTCGCCGTGCTCCCCTGAGAGGGTGGAGTTGGCGTGAAGTTTGAGATTGGTTGCTGTGTCTGAGCGAGATTTGGCTTGAGATGCGGTGTTGGTCTGTGGAAGAGTCAGCGGATGGCCTGTTGTGATTTGGAGCGCGTCTGTTGGACCGGTGAAGGTTTCCCGTTGACGTGTATCTGGTGACCAGTGGATGGTCTTTCACAGATAGAAGATGCTGGTTGTTGGGGCTCGAGAGTGGCGAGAGCCGTGTGCCAGTGAGGCCATGGGTGGTCGATTATGAGATGTGCTTTCCTAGATTTGATCTAAGATTTGTTAGAAGTTGTCTTCTGGCAGAGTTGGTCCGGTGCTGTCGTCAGCATCCGGCTTGCCGGGTGTGAGCTGGTGGAAGCTCAGTGTTGGTTGCCCTTGGTGTAGGGTGTGAGAGCAGTCAGCGGGTTATGAAGCTGGAGTTTGGTTGGACCGTCGAGCATGGGCATTGACTGGTGTTGGTTTTCATGGCGAGAAGTGTGTTTTCTCTGCGAGATGGTGGCAGCGGTGTTGTGGTTGGTTTTTCGTGTTGGCTGAGGTGACGTTAGACTTGTGCTTCTTTGCATGTGCCTACTCTGAGGATCGATGTGTATCGAGTTGTGAGCGAGGCATTATCCGTGATCATTGTCTGGCCACGTCTCTCAGGATCGTGATTTTTTACAAATATCGAGGTTTGGTTGGGGCCCTGACGGCGTTGTCAGTTGGTTTATGGCGTTCACCCCTTGTCGCTTGGTGCTTATCCTGAATTTCAAGGATGAAATTCTTATAAGGGGGGAGGGCTGTAATGCCCCAGGTTTTTCGGATCTTCTTCGAATCGGGATCCGTGGGTTTCGGATCTCGTTCGGGCATCCCGGATTGAGTTTTGCGAATCACGGGTGTTTTTGTCTGGCAGACCTGCGGAACGCCGTGTGGGGCGAACCAGTGCGTTCTCTGACTCCAGGACAGTACCACTGCGTTGTGTGCCTTCCGAGAATCGCGGAGGTAATTTTTTCATATTTTTCTAAATTTATGAAATTTCTAAATTTTTCTTATATATAAAACCTTTACCCTCTCCCTCCTCTCATTTCTCACTCTCTCCCTCCATCTCTTCTCTTACACTCTCCTCTCACTCTCACCTCTCCGACGGCCGACGGACTGGGGCGGGGGTCAGGCGGGGCGACGTGGGTGATGAGGACGGCGGGGACAGGTTGAGGATCGAGGCTTGAGGGCGCGGTGAAGTTGGTTCGCAAGCGTGGGGCGCCGGCGGGGTTTCGTGGGGCGTTTCTTCATAGATCGACGTCCACGGCGCGTCGTTCCTTCGGTGGAGGTAGGGGGACGGATCCTTAACCTTCGTACTTTCTTTCCCGCGAGTTTTGTAGCCTGTGGTAAGCTGAGCAGAGTTATTTCCACATTTTGGGAAAATGCATCATTTTGGGGTGTGAGTCGGATCAACGCTTTTGATCGTATTTTTGGGGTTTTAATGGGTCCTCTCGGTTCTAGAGAGGTTGGGGACTAGTTTCCCCCTGTTTTCCCCTTCACATGGGTGTGAACGGGATGTGGAATGGGGTTTTTTGGGGAGTTCACCGTTTTCAGGCTCGAGATGACGTAGCGGTCCTTCCAGGGACTACTAGCGGGTGAGGTGGTCCTCAGGAGACCGCCAGGGGTCCCTTATGTCGGTTCGAGCCTTGCGGTCACGTGATGGACCGCTACCAAGCTTTGCGGTCTCTAGGAGATCACCAAGGTGTTCCTAGCGGTCAGGGCATGACCGTTTTCTATTTTCTTAGTCGTTCAGGGTCCGGTAGGGTAGCGGCCTTGCGACTGACTGCCAGCCAATGGCTAGCGGTCAGCCCAAGGATCGCCACCCTGCTTGGCAGTCTGGGGGCAACTACCTATGGTTCGAGCGTTTCTGGGGCTTAGCGGTCCTGGATGGACCGCTAGGCCAGACCTTGTGGTCCATAGGAGGCCGCCAAGCTCTGTGACGGTCCAGGGAGGACGGCCATGCAGTTCTCGTGTTTGTCATGTCCGTTTCGCATTGTATTAGCTTTCGGTCAACCCGATTGTGACCCAGTTATTGACCTTCGACCTCATAGATGTCCCGGACACCGTGGGTTCTGTGTTCACATTTTCGGGGGTGTCTGAAAGTGCCATGTTATGTCAATTTACGTGCCCATGATCTTAAGGGTCCAGGGAGGCCCTTGTGTTCCGAGCTTTCATGCTTTGCTAAGATCGAGTCGTCGTGAGTCAGTTGGAGTGCGGTGGGCTTTCCCTGGACGACGTGGGTTTCTCCGAGAAGTGATTTCCGAGTGGGCCATGTGCGTGGCCTTGGACTGTGAGTCCAGTTAACCAGCCTGGGGCTGGAGGTTTTTCGTGTGTCCCATGGATGAGAGATCCACTCGGTGGCTTGTGAGCTACCTTGAGAATCGTGTCACTATAGTTTCAGACCTAAGGATTAGGCTAGATTGACCATGTTGTGCCGTCACGTGAAACGGTCTTAACCCAAGTCTCATGACTCAAGGACCGTTGGGTTTAGTAGGTCTAGTGGGTTGTCCAAAGTCTGGTGGCTGTGAGCCACATGTTACTCCGCATTACTTGTGATGGGTGCGTGTGTGGTTTTCAGTGTTCACGTTTAGTGAGCCCCCACTAGTCGTAGCTTTCCTGCGCACACGTGTGCGGACCCACTTGGGAGTGGTGGAGAGCGAGACCCGAGTGAGACGATTTTTAGGTTGGTTACCGCAGGGCCCCTTGCCTTTGCAGCCTGAGTCTGGTTGGGGGGAAAACCAGCTAGAGGACCCAAGCTAGAGCAGATGGTCTATGTGTGCACGCGTAGTTGGGGGCAGAGGACACGCGCTGATGAGCGGGACCCCAGCTAGTCCTTGTTCTGTGTTCCCGGTGACTGTACAGTTTCTCAGTCTGCTCCTGGGGCGTCGTAGGGAGACACCTGAGGCTACAGACTAAGTATGACAAACTACGCGGAAGGTGAGCTAGAAGGGGAGGGGTTGAATAGATCACCCCCAATTCTATCTAACTAGAACAAATCGAGACCTCATGGGCAATCGAACCCAACACTCGAGAATAGAAGCACTATTAGAGACGAGTTTGATCGAGCGTTAGGCATGCAAGCAATCGAATAACAGATGGATAAGGCAAACCACACGGGACAGATTCAGGGAGATCGGTTCGCGGGATAGAGCGGCGGTTGGAGCGTGGTGGGCGCGATCCCTCGGTGGATTCCAAGAAGGCACCGTTCGCGTTCCGGGTGATTTTTGACGTAGTTTAGTCACTTCGGCGCTCGGTTTCTTCGGTGGAGGTAGGGAGACAGAACACCTCTTTTTTCTGCTCATTTTCCCTACCATTGCACGTCGTTCAGCATGGAAACGACTCAGTTTGGGTCCGTTCTAGCGAAATAGTAGTTTTGTAGGTTTCGTAGGGTCGGTCAAAAAACGGCGGCGATTTTTGGATTGGTTACTGTCAATGGACTCCCTCGGACGTGGGCATTCCATAGTCACCAATCTCGTCTCGATTGGTGGTCCCGTTTGGTCGGTAGGGCTCTGGGAAGCTGTGAAACCCTCTTTGGGTAACCTCGGTAGAATCGCCCGTTTCTTGTGATTCGTGCGTTGTTTTGACTCCAGTCAGAGTCTATGTGATTGTATGTGTGCCCAGGGTTGTTTCCCCTTCGTTTCGGAATGAACGGGGCATGGGAAGGCCTCAGTCGGGCCAACCCCACGGTTTGCTTGTCGTAAGGTTGTGTGGTCGAACCAGGCGCCACCCATCGGTATGAGCGGCCACCTGTGGACTGTTTATCTCCGATTGGTTTTGGGGTTGAGTGGTCTGTCATGTGACCGCTCAAGGTGGTGCAGCCAGTGAGGGTCCGCCCATCTTCCCCTATGCGGCCAGCTTCCAGCTGCCTATGTTTTCCATTGGGACGTGTGGCCAGGACCTGACCTCATATCCCTGTTGACCCTTGGTCAACATCTGTGTGTCGGTGCAGTTTTGCAGCTTGGTCAAAGCCGCATTGACTGGCACTGTAGTAGGTCAGTTGGCTTGTGCGGCCGACCCTTAGCCACACAATGCCTTGGGTGGCCGAGCCCTGACCGTCCTTCCTGCCCTTAGGTTAGTTCGATTAGAGCCTTGTGCGGCCCATCCCTGATCGCATGTCCTTCGTGCGGCACGTTCCCAGCCGCCCCACCGGCCTAACCGGCATGATCCAACCCGCGACAGGCCATCCACTGGCTCTTCCACAGACGATTAGTGAAAACTTTCTCCATTCGTAACCAAACTTAATTGGTATGGAAAAGAGAAAATGGAGGTTGGAAGGGTGGATGTAGCAATCAAACAATGGGTTAACTGCAAGCAATGTCCCAAATTTTTTCTTTTCTTTTTCTTTTTCCTTTTCTCTTTTCTTTTTTTTTATGTCATATTGGCAGTCTTCTTAAAGAAGTGTCGACACCACAGTTACAGTAGGTCGACACTATGATGCTTCCAGAAAGCGTTGTAGACAGGTTTTCACAAAGTAGTGTCGACACTACAGTTACAGCAGGTCGACACCATAGTGCTTTCAGATAACGTTGAAGATAGAATTTTGTAAAGTAGTGTCGACACCACAGTTACACCGGGTCGACACTATGATGCTTCCAGAAAGCATTGTAGATAGCTTTTTACAAAGCAGTGTCGACACTACAGTTACAGTAGGTCGACACCATAGTGCTTCCAGAAAGCATTGAAGATAGGATTTTGTAAAGCAGTGTCGACACTACAGTTACAGCAAGTCGACACCATGGTTCTCCCAGAAGCACTTTAAGTTATTTTCTATCAAATACGTCAGGTCATCCAGGGAATAAAATAATGAACCGTAAACCTCCAAAAAATATAGATTTCGAGGTCTGGAGGAAGGTTCAAGGTCAGACATGTGACTCAGCCATCAACACCATACTTAAGTAACTTTTTGGAGGCAGCTATGTCAGAGTCCAAATTTGGGAAAAGTCTCTTGTCATGAGACACCACTTTCTGTAGGCAACCAATGGGATATTGTAATGACCTAGAGTCCATAATACCGATAACTCGATACTAGGTATCAAATTACCACCACTATGAACTGAGAGCCCATGATACCGATAACCCGATACTAGGTATTGAATCACCGCTACCATGGATCGGGGACGCCACCCAGGAGGCTGATGAGGCCCCCGAAGGGTTAGTGTGGGTTGTTGAGGGATTGTATTAGAAGTTGGAATTTACAACACACATGATAATTTTTAGCAACGGATGATTAAAATTAAGGCGGAAGCAATTTAAAATATCAGAGTGATATAAATATAAACTAGTCCACCTTATATCATGGTCATAGCCCTCATAGGACATCAAGAGACATCCACGGGACAACAGGCAAACCATAAGGTCATGCCAAGATATACGAAAATCGAAACATCAGGAAACGATACTCTTGACATAAGCGATCCAAGAGTCGCTACGCACACAGAGACAAGAATAAGGACAGTCCTAGATTGAGTCGTTAGGGAAAATTGGAGTAGTCAAAGAGTAGACCCCACATAATTAACCCTGACCCAACTAATCCAAGGAGCCACCGACATACAGACACCGCCCTAGGACACGTACCTAAGACAGACAGACATTAGATAGGCCATCACGGCCAACGAACGAGACAACGAACAAAACTCACAGGGTGTTCAAAAGAAGACCGCTCGGTGAAATGAACGGTCCAAATGAAAGCCGTTCAAAGAGGGATGAACGGTCAAGAGCAGACCATTCAAGGGGGATGAACGGTTGGGGGCCAACAGCTCAAAAGAACTGACCCCTAGACACTAAAAGGGATGGATGGTTAGGGCTGGGCCACCCAAAGGCTAGAGCAGTTAAGCTGTAACTGCTCAAGCCAACCGACCTGCTACAGTGTCGGTCAGAACGGTTTCGACCAAACCGCCTACCTGAACTGACACAAAATTGCTAACCAAAGGTCAACTGGGATAAGCGGTCAGGACCTGGCCACGCAACCCAACAGGAAAGCTGAATGACTGAGGACTAGCCACTCACGGAGGGATGGGTAGACCACTTCTGGCCGCTCAAGCCCGAGAGCGGTCTATCGACTGACCACTCAACCTGGAACCGAGACACGTTAAATGGTCTGAAACTAGCCGCCCATGCGCCTTGAGTGGTTGCCGTTGAACCGCGAAGGCATTATGTCGAGTAAAACGTGGGATCAGCCGGATCGTGGCCTTTCCACCCCGTTCGTTCCCAAACGAAGGGGATACAACGGTGATAGTGATACGCTACACATAGACTCCAACGAGAGTCAGATCGGCTGAGAAACGGCGAGAAATAGGCAATTCTACAGAATTGACCCAAATGGAGTAACTGGACTTCCCGGGCTCCTAACGGTCCCGAATGACCGAGTTAGCTCATATTTGATTTTCTTGAGTTGTGTGTATTTTTTTAATATTTATGAATTTCTTTGTAATTGTCACTTAACGTTATAAATAGATAGACTAACCCTAATTAGAGTTAGATAGTGATTAGAGAAAAAAAGTATGTGATTATCTAACCGTAATCTCTCCTGACGTGAGGCCAAACCCCTCCTCTTCTTCTTCCTTTCCCTCTCCAGTTAGTTAGTTGCCATTGCATTAAAGAACTCCGGCCCCACACCACACGCACTCACGTCTGTCTTCCCCGCTGGACGTCGCTCCCCCGCGCCGCTCGCGGGTCTCGCCAGCCGCTCGCCGCAGCAAGCTCTGCTGTCACCGCTGCCCCGGCGGCCCTTCCCACCGCGCCTGCTGAGATCTTCCCTGCTGCCAGCAAGCCGCCGGACTTCCGCATGGCTGCCAGTTAACCAGCGCTGTCGCGGGTCGGGTCGCCCACCGTTCCCTGTCACCGGACAACCAGTCAACCACCCTCAGGTATTTATCACCCACGCCAATGAGAGTAGCAAGATGACTTGCTGTGGGCCCTCCTCCAAGCTGTGAACCTGCCATCGGACCACACCCTATTCTATTCTTAAACAAAGGCAAGGTCCAGCGTAACCCATGCTTCATCTTCTTTCAATTCCCGTTCTCCTCCATTGACGTATGGCTTATTCGCATGTCTGAGGGAAGAAACATAGTCCTGCATTAAGGGGTGGATCCACTGATATGGTGAGGGTGTGATATGAGCCCTGAGCCCGATTTTTACGGTGATCGTTGCATGTTGAAATTAATTGCATGTTAATTAAATGTAATTTGTCTTAACGATTCTACATGCATGCGTCTAGACATGTCATCACCCCATCCTGCGTCGAGATGCAGTGACATAAATCATATATTAGATGGTTGAGTGGAAAACTTACCCTCTACAGGTGATTCCAGCAAACATATATCTTGCAAGGCGATATATATTTCTGCCCGAGAAACCATACACCAAAAGTAGGGGTGTCAATGGATCGACAGATCCGTTAACCCGATCCAAATTTCACTTATTTTTTCGGATTCGGAGCACACCTAATCCAGAAGTGCGTCCACAGGGGGCCTCAGTCGAGGAGATCCGCTGCCCAGATCTCCCATCCATCGGGCTAGAGGCCGCTACTGCTAGTGGGGAAGCTACCGCAGAGCCTGCTCAACAGCAGGCAGAGGTGGTTGGTCCCGGAATCCTGATCGGGGGAGAGGGAGCGCAGGGCGAGGCATCGACCCTGCCTGAGCTGAGTGAAGCCAGCCCGAGAATGGGGATGCTCGGAGGGGGTGTCGATCCAGAGCCGTGTGATCTTGGTAGAATCTTTGATCACGATCATCATGTTTGTATGAACTGCAAGGCAGGAAGTGGATCAGGGTTTCCCAGGGATGAATCTCTGGGGAAAACCCTCCGATGCTTAAGTCAGCGAATAAGGTACAGCACAGATGCAGGGAGAGATGGCAGGAGGAAAAAAGGGTGCGGGATCGCTCTCCACCAAGAAATTTGGTGGTTCTTACTCAGGATTGTTGCTTATCTTGCTGGAGGGTCTTCCAAGGTTTATATAGCAGTCCATTTAACGTAAGAATCCAAGGAGTCTGGGGAGTTGAGGGGATTCCAGGGAGGTTACGTCCTCATCGTGGGCTCTTTATAGCACAAGGACTCTTGCTCTCCCTTATCCCTTGGAGTTCCCTACTCCTTAAAGCTGCGTAACGGATGCTTGGGCAAGCTTCCGACTGTCGGTCTGAGCTTTGGATGCCAGCTGGGGATCTTCTCGAGCGGTGGGTGCGTAGCTCGGACAGGGTGCTCTAGGCCCTCGTAGGGGCCTTCCCGACCAACCTATCACTCAGACTTCTGGACCCAGGGGTCACATAGGAAGTGGTGATCCGAGTGGATTTTGGGCTTGGAATAAGTGGGCCTAGAATGGGGCTGTCACTTTGGGGAGCTGGGCCTGGTTCGGTCAAATTAGACCTAGTTGGGTCGTGCTCTTGGGCGGTAGATTTTCCCCCTCTCCACTAGGAATTGAATATCCTAGGCTCTGATACCACAAAAACTGTCACGCCCTAAGCACGAAAGGAACTCGGAGTGCGTGACGAGTTTATATCGATCATGTCAATCAGAGCGTTGGTGTATTTGAGGTGGAGAGGAATCTCGCGCCCTCACCCCTTCTTACTCCTCGCATCAAGGCTCTACTGACTTAGGCATCGGAAGGTTTTTCCCCAGGGAAACATCCCTGGGCACCTCTGACTCGTTTCCCTATCTTGTAGTTTGTAACTTTGTGGTCATCATCTCCGGCTCAAGACCAGCGTGAAATTATCCCTCTTCACCTCCAAATAGATGTTATAAGATGTTATAAAGAGATGGCAAACCTCTGACCTGGGAACTTCTTCCAAAACTGAAAAGTGGTGTTTTTAGAGATTTGTGCCTGCAATTAATGCCCTCTGGATGACCTGGGATACTTGACGGAATGAGAAGAGAAGCTTCTAAAGAAGTAGCATGAGGTCGACCTGCTGAGATAGTGAGGTTGACGTGGCTTTGTAGAATCCTGTCTTTAACCCTTTCTAGAAGCACAATGAGGTCGACCTACTGAGATAGTGAGGTCGAGGCAGCCATGAAGAGGAGCATTTATAATGTTTTCTATGAGGGTCTGAGTTAGACCTCCTGAGAACATCAGGTCGACACCACCAACACTGGTTGTCTGTCTGGCAGTTGCTGGAGGTGATGAGCTCGATGCAACATGCTAATGAGGTCGGGCCTGCTCTGCTGTGAGGTCGGAGCATCAGTAAATAGCTTAAGTGAGGTCGGTGCAATTTTGCTATGAGGTCGAAGCAGCTCTTCCATAAGGTCAGAGCAGCTCTTCTGTGAGGTCGACTTATCCTTTAAGAAGTTGCACTTCTTAATTATCTAAATTCTGCTCAACCTTGCAACTAAGTTCCACCATATGCATAGCTCCTTGTCTTTGGAGTTTTTCCCAAATATTTTTAGCTTCATATCAATATGGGGAAAGCCCTTCTCACCTTAGACAGACCATCTACAAAGCTTCTCATTTGAACTGCCATTTTTACAAAGACAATAGGTCAGAGCAGTGAAACTGAGGTCAAAGCAGCTTGGCTGTAAGGTCGATGCAGCCTTCTTGAACCACACCCGCTGCCGCACTCGCGAACTCTAGCATCCGCGGCTTCAAACCCCAGTCTTGAATAACCCGGGGTGCGCACTCTCCTGTAGTCACTTTAGCTTCTTACACACCCTCACACCATCCTTTCTTCCCTTCCGAGTCTTCGGGCTCGTGGGAGATTGGCCGAGATTCGAGTCGCGCTGGTTCCTTTCCGGTACTCGGATCCCGGGTCGTTACACCTCGGTCATGAGAAAACACCTGGCAACTACGCATGTAAAATCACGTCTCGTAGACGAGAAACATAAACTCGAGTCATGACGAGCTTACGTCACGTGATGGGAGTACCTGCCCACCAGAAGTAAGGTCGGATGCGTCCACTGATGACTTAATCCGCAGCCTTAGGTGTCTCCCTACGACGCCCCAAGTGGAGACTGAGACATCGTACAGTAACCAAGAACACAGAACAAGGATTAACTGGGGTCGCGCTCGTCAGCGCGGGTCCGACGCCCCTAACCACGTGTGCACACATAGACCATGCACTCTAGGTCAGATCCTCTAACTGATTTTCCCCCCAGCCCAGACTCAGGCTGCAAAGGTGAGGGACCCTACAGTAACCACACGAAAAATCATCTCTCTCGGGTCATACTCTCCACCACTCCCAAGTGAGTCCGCACGCGTGTGCGCAGGAAAGGTACGACTAGTGGGGACTCACAAAACGTGAACACTGAAAGCCACGCACACACCCATCGCGAGTAACACGGAGTAACAAGTGGCTCGAAGCCAATCGACTCTGGACAACCCACTACACCTACTAAACCCAACGGTCCTTGAGTCACGAGACTCGGGTCAAGACCGTTATACATGACGGCACGACACCGTCAATTTGGCCTAATCCTTAGGTCTGAAACCAAGGTAGCACGGTTCCTAAGGCAGCTCACAAGCCGCTGAGTTAATCCCTCATCCAAGGGACGCACGAAAAATTTCTAGCCCCAGGCTGGTTAACTAGACTCATAGTCTGAGGCCACACACATGGCCCACTCGAAAACTACTTTCTAGAGAAACCCACGTCGTGCGGGGAAGGCCCACCGCACTCCTATAGACTCACGGTGATTCGATCTAACAAAAACACGAAAGCTCGGAACACGTGAGGTCACCCTGACCCCATGACATGTGGACATGCTACCTCCATGGGTCATCCATATGGACGGAGTATGCTAGATGTCGGTATGTCAAGAGGCATTTCTCTGAAATCTTAGTTCCGTTTCCAGCTAGGATCTCTAAAAGGATATTTTATGAGGCTAAGGCGTTGGTGGTAGCTAACTCATGCTGGATTGTTGGGGATGGCAAAAGCATTGATTTCCTTCGGGATGACTGGATTGGTGATAGACTATTAGCTACTTTCCTTGATGATGGTCACTTGCCTCCTATTCAAATTACTATTAGGGAGGCCTTGTCTGATCGAAACCACTAGATTTGGAGTTACTTTCGCATCAACACTAATGTTATCTACTGTGATCTCTCTGAGGTTCAGGATATTTATGTATGGAAGCCCAACCCCTCAGGCTCTTTTTTTGTTAAATCTGCAGTTCAGCTTTTGCACCACACCACCATTTGCAGGCCCCCATTTTGCAGTCTTTGGCACTCTACCTTCTCCCCACGGGTGACCCTCTTCATTTGGCGCTTGTTATACCGTGCAGTCTCTGTTGATAGCCGCATTGTAGGCTGCGGTATTTCCTTGGCATCCAAATGTGTTTGCTGTTACTCTTCCTCGCAGGAATCTTTGGATCACCTGTTTATCAATAGTGATCTAGGCAAGCAAATGTGGAACTGGCTTCCGCCCCTTCTTCAGGATAGCATTGGTAGTTCTGAACATATCACTACCAGATGCTGGAATATTATCACTGCAACCAACATAAACTCAGCATTCCAGTTTGTTGGCCTCTATGCCATGATTTTGAGCATGTAGGAGGTTTGGAAATGTCGATGCTCGGCTTTCTTTGAAGGCAAACCTTAAAGTCTGGTGAATATCCAAAATTTTATTTACGGGCTAGTACAGTCTACCTTAAACAAGGTAACATTCCATAAACCTCTCACTCGAGAGGAAGAGTATACTCTCTGCACCTTTAACTTATCACCAAGGTTCAAGCAGAAATGCCTGAAGCTGGTTAGAAGATCACTGGCCCAGTCTGGTTTTACCCTTCATGTAGATGGTGCATCGAAAGGCAATCCTGGCCACTGCGGAGGTGGAGGCTGTGTTCGCAAAGCCTCATTGATCTAATGAGGACCCATGCGGCCAGGGAGGAGCATTCACGACTTCCCCGGGTGAGGCCCCCCCCATGGGGATGCTTCCCTGCAAACCGTAGGGGGCCATTTTACCCTCTGGGGACGATAGATAATTCGCAACCAGTCAGGTGGACCGTCGCAAGCCCCTCCCCCGGAGCAAGAAGCCTCTTCTACCCCAAGGAGAGATAAGTCAGCGCGTCAACCACCCACGGAGACTGAGGCCTTTGAGGGGCGTCGAGGCAGCATCCAAGAGTGCCCTCACAGCCCCTCGACCTGCCGACAATCAAAGTTGTCCCTCCAACTGTGAGACTTCGAGAGGCGTTTCACAAAGCAAGAGCGCGCCCTCCACTCCTTGCAGAAGACCTCTACCATAGAGGATGAGGAGCAATCCCTGTTCTCCGACCATGTCTTGAAGGCAGAGATCTCCCCCAGGATTTCACTTTTGACCTTCAAGTCATAGACAACCAGGGAGACCTGACTGACCACTACGATAGTTTCGATGCCCTGATGACTCTTCATGGGGCTTCTGACGCCATCAAGTGCCGAGCGTTCATGACCACCCTGGTGCAAGGTGCCTAGGCTTGGTTCAGAGCCCTCGCCCCAGGCAGCATCTGCGACTTCAAGCAATTTGGGTAAGTCTTCAAGGAGAGCTTTGCCGACAGCAGTTCTCCTAGGTCAATAGTGGGGTTGTTGGCTCTCAAACAAGAATAGGGGGAGAAGCTTCAGGCCTACATCAACCGATTTAAATCGGAAGCTCTGCGGATCCCCCACTTGGATGTGGCCTCAGCCATAACCGCGTTGACCAGGGGCACACGCGATGAGAATCTCTGACGCGAACTCGTCCTCCACCCTCCCACCTCCCTTGCCGAGCTAGTAACCTTGGCCCTGCGCCACGTCGAGTGCGAGGAAGTCCTCACCGCCTGTCGAGGCACGATGGGCTCGGGTCGAGAGGGGGATAAGAAGCGACCATCCGAGCAAGGCTCGGGCCAAGGAAAGTGGCAGAACTGGGATGAGGACAACAAAGATCCCTCTCGAAAGTACGAGTGGTATACCCCTTTGTTATTTTTAACCCCTCTTTTTTTTTTTTGAGACCTACGGTGCCAAGAGGCGGGGATGGTTTGCCGAATGGGCTGGCAGCCGGGGAAAGGCATGCATAGGCCGAGCCCTGTTGGGACAACAAGTTAAACCTGAAAACTGGCAGGTGAAATGGGTCGGCAGCCTGCGAGGGCATACTGAGGCCAATCCTTAGAAAGTAAAATGAGCCGAAATGCTAAGTGGGTTGGTAGCCCGAAAGGGCATACTGAGGCCAACCCCTAGAAGGTAAACTGAGCCGAAGGCCAACTCGAAAGGGCATACTGAGGCCAATCCCTAGAAGGTAAACTGAGCCGAAAAGCGAGTTGGGTTGGCAGCCCGAAAGGGCATACTGAGGCCAATCCCTAGAAGGTAAAATGAGCCGAAAGGCGTGGTGGGTTGGCAGCCCAAGAGGGCATACTGAGGCCAATCCCTAGAAAGTAAAATGAGCCGAAAGGCGAGGTGGGTTGACAGTCCGAGAGAGCATACTGCGGCCAATCCCGATGAGACAAAAAGTAGGTGAATTTGACCTAAAAAAACATGAGTGGGGTTGACGTGCCGAAGGAAGTATGAGTCAGCTTTGAGAGGGACAGCTAAGAAGAGTTGGCTTTGGGAACTCAAATGGGGCATATTAATCAGCCCATAGGGCTCCAAGAGCCGGTCACCCCAGTGGGACAAAGTGCAACACTAATGGTACGACAGTCACAACGCCCTGGTGGGACTGGATGTTACAATCTGTTGTCGTAGGGTGAAGTCACTGACTCAGTGTGTCCCGTGAGGACTGCTGTAAAACTCTTGTGGTGGCGTATGATAGAGCTTCATGTGTTTTCCATTGAGAGGCGGGAATGGGTTGTTGTCTTTGTGGTCGACGACCGTGTAGTCTCCCCCTTTGAATATCTTCTGGATGACATAAGGTCCACGCCAATTTGGTTGCAACTTACCACTTGGCCTTCTAGCTAATACCTCTCTTTCCTTGAGCATGACCAAGTCACCCTTCTTGAACGCCCTGTGCTTGACTAGTTTGTCGTAGGCACGCGTCATACGGGCTTGATAGACTTGTAAATGTTTACGCCATTTTAGCAGCTGTTAGCTTGGACTTCACACAGCTGCCTCGACCTTGGTCTGGGCAACGTCGACCTTTGGTCGTTGAGCTTCAAGTGGGCCTTAGCTGCAGCGTCCACGCTGCTACATGGAGGCGTTGACGCTGCCTTAGCCCATTTACCAGCTGCATCGACCTTATCCTGCAATGCCATTGAAAACAAATGCTAGCCAAGGCACCGTGTCAGATAACAAGATAAAATAATCAATCACATCATGATTGACATCATCAAAATCAGGAGGACAACAACCACAACCATAGCTTCAAGGGATTCAGGGTACCGACCCTCCCATGTATGACCTTTCGAAGAGAAAGGGGGGAAAATAGAGAGGACAGGCAGTGGATACTTGAGAGAGATGAAGAGGGACCTCGGGGAAGTATTCCCTGAGGGTTGGCTTTAGGACAACATCAACAGACGGGATGAACCCCGAGCCTTCGTTCTAAAGAAGCTCACTTTGGCTCTATTGATGTGAGCCTTGTCAAACCAAAAGGGAAAATCCAGATACGGGGAAGGGAGCCTATCCTGCTCAGGGGGAGAAGGTAGAAACCACCAGAAAATAAGAAGACTCGTGCACGGTGAAGATCAAGCGAGTCACACACCAGTAAGGCGAACACTTTGCAAACTCTTCTTTTTATACCTTAAAATAAGGTTGATACAGAACTAGTACATCATAAAAATGGAATGGAGGAAAGGACCGAAAAACACAATAGGGAAGGGGGAGACAGAGCATTGGATCTTCTCTTCCACACTCACTCTTCTTCTCTTCAGAGGCTCACGGGTGAGTCCCCCCCTGCGGTCACTCTCTTCTTCTCTTTTTCTCTTCTTCTTCTTCACTCAAGTGGAAGCAGTCAGAGCAGAGCAGCCAGCCCCAACTTCGGAAAGCCAACCAGCCCGCTCCGAGCCAGAGGAAGAAGAAGACCAGGAAGAGCCCCCCAGTACGTCAAAAAGAGAGTTTTTCTTCACACTTTGGCCCATTTATATCCTCAGACGTGAGAGTCATTCTTATTGCGCTCGAAGCCCCGAATCTCGTGCGTGCTTTGCCATATCTGCCAAATGGACAGTGTGCCCATCGGTCAAAAGATTCTTGCCAGAGACAGGAGATGCTTGCTGGCCACGCCTTTGAGCTATCATTTGCGGATTGGTGTCATGGTTGCGGAGAATGGGAAGATCATGCCTGCCTGCTTCATGCGCTGTCAAAGGGAGCATGCAGTAGTTGCCGATTTAGGGTGGCCTAAGCCCCATAGCTTTTACTCGGAGAGGCCTCTGGTGTCCTGGTTCCCGTAGGTTCTACTGTTTAGTCGAGAGCTGGCCATGGGCCATGCCGAGTAAGAGGGGCCAAGCCCTTATCAGTAAAGCTTGGCCATAGTGGTGCAGTGTCATCGGGCAACCCGTACATGAGCCCACAGTTGTTTCCCTTTCTTGCAGTAACCCTGATGATGTAGAGGCACAGCCTCCACCAAAGTCTAACTTTAATTCTGAGCTTAAGCATCAGTCAACGGTGGAGTAGCTCTTCCAGTGGTGGCTATTCATCCCCCAGTTCATACCGGCACAAGGAAAGAGCATGCCTTCATCATTGCCACCGTTTAGTTGGGCTTGACCCACTAGTTAAATGCCTTAGCAAGGCCACTAGTTAATGGGCAAGATATCCCACGAGTTATGCACTTTCCCCACCGTTTAATTGTCCCAGGGGGTGATGGGCATAGGGCATTGCGGGCATAATTTGCTACCGAGTCCCACATGCAGAACTCCTACCTAGGAGAGTAGAAGTTGGCATGGTCCCTCAAGAAAGGGTAGAATGCGGCCAGCTCGACCCACCGATTGCACAACTCTTCGGTCGATGCCGGGTAGAAGCCACGGATATCCAAGCCGACCATGGGCATGCCAAACATCCCAAAGTTGAGTGCTGTGGATATGGAATGGCGCAGGTCCTCCCAGGTGCCCTTGTTATTGCCCGTCTAGTGGGCCGCATATGCTCCTGACCTAACAACTATGGACCGAGTAAGTAGGGAGGGGTGCTCACCCTGGAGGCCCTCGAGGGCCTTGTGTGTGACAATCACTTGGGAAAGGCCTTGGGGACTGTGCGTGTGGACGTCATCACGCTCAGGACAATGGCCTGACTCGGGAGGGAGGTGGAGGCGTTTTACTCGTGCATGGTCAAGAAAGTGGCCTTGCTAGGAAGGGAGAGAGAGCGCTCGCCCACGCATGCTCGGGAGGGCCATCGTGCCTGGAGGGGATAGCTGGCGTCATGCCCGAGCATCGTGCTCAATGTGCGAGACATGGCTCTTGAAGTCGATTGCTGCTCGAAGGAGAGAGAGAGGTTAAGAGAGCGCAAGATGCTCGGATAGCTTAAATGGCGACAACCCGTGGAAGCTGTCCGCCATCGCTAGGGCAATGAATGAGGCTAGGAGGATGAAGAATTGTCTAGGGGGGACACCATGTTGGCATTGCCGGGCCTGAGCACGTGGATGTCATCACGCTCAGGAGGATGACCGTGCTCGGAGGTGAAGGCATACTCGGAGGCGGAGAGCATGGTCGCCCACGCATGCTCGGAGGGGACAGCTGGTATCGGCAGAGGGCATGCTCACCCACGCGTGCTCAGAGGCGGAGGGCATGCTCGCCTGCGTGTGCTTTGGAGGATCTGCATGCTCAGAGGGGACAGTAGGTTCTCCAAGTGGCCGAATGTGGCTGGGATCATCCCGCGAAGTTGTTGTTGGAAAAGAAGATGTCGGTGAGCATGGTGAGGCGGGAAGAGAAATGCTCGAGCGGGAGATGCTCGGGGAGAGAGAGATGCTCGGGGAGAGAGCTCGGGGGAGAGAGAGAGATGTTCAGGGGAGAGAGAGGGCTCGGCCCACTGTTTCTTCTTTTTTCTTTTCTTGTTTTTGACCTATTCTTCTCTTTCTTCTTTCTTCTTCTTCTTTTCTTCCTTTTTCTTCTCTTCTCTTTTTCTTTTCTTCTTCTTCTTTTTTTCTCTTCTCTCTTTTCTTCTTCTTTTTTTGACGTCTGAGCTTTCACAACCCGAACTATATCTCGAGGGTGTCGGGATCTCACTTAATTTGTATTCAGTTCGTCCCTTAGAAAGCAAATTCATGACGGCACGATGTCATGTGCAAGATGTAGCACCGCCATCAACGAAGTTGAAAATTTGACTGTTGGGGGCGCCGAACCAGCCCAGCGACAGTTCCTGTCTGAATCTGACCGCCAAGCAGTCGAGAATGAAAGGCTCCCAGGGATTGCTCCAACAATTCACCCCGGCTACCACAGACATCTATAGCGACGCTCCTTCCTCTAGGGATGTTGGGACATTCCCACCAGCGTCAGCGCCAAATTTTGTGAACAACGAACAACTAGAAGGCCACTCCCCAGGCCCCTCTTCCTGCTGTCCACCTGTGCTAGCGCAGACCAGACTGTAGTCTGCCCATTGTTCGTGATCGCGCTAGAGGACCACATCAGCACAGTCGACTTCTAGCTTCTTCGCTGAGGCTCGTCATCCTCTAAAGCATACCTCCAGGGACGTTGGTGCCTTCCTTGACCTTCGTGACATGCCATCCTTGCCGCTGGTCCCTGTTCGTACTGGTTCCCAATAGTTCATGGACGACGAGCTACACCGACCCATGGCCCGTCACCGCACTTCGCACGACCCCCGGATCGCTATGTACCCTTTTACCTCCCTATGAGAAGTGGGCTTTTGTTTGGGTTGTTCCTATTTAACTCTTGTACCAGGTGGTTGTGTGACTTGGCCGGGCATCTTCCCCATGCCCCGAGCGTGGAGGTACGTGTACACATCCTTGTTTGGTCTCTTCTTGCTACTTTAGTATATTCTCTAGCGCTGCTGCTTGTGGGATTATTAGGATTCTAGCTCGTATACATTTGTATCACTACCACGGTGAGAGAGCATGACCGTCTCGTGCTCGATCCGAGCACGAGTGTGTGAATTGCCTACCCTAGACCCTGTCGATTCCTCAACCGTGCGGATCGACACGCTTCCCTCTCTTGGGGACAATTGCGAGCTTGAGTTGTTTGTTAGTTGGCGTAGTTACCTTCTTGGAGTCTTAGGTGTTGAGTTGCACTACTCAATCTATCATCTTGTTGCTGGTATAGTTGTCCCTTTAGTCGTGTCTTCACGTAGCGTCCTAGTTCGCATAGCGTCCCACATCAAATTTTGTATCAGAGCTATAGGTTTGTCTAGGGTGCATTTGAGTCTACATTCCCCACTTGCATTGCCATTTAAGTCATGTCTAATCCCATCCCTTAGCTGTCTCACATGTCCACCCCATAGGTCCCACTCCAAAACTTCCCATGGCTTTGAGTGAGATCGGGCCAATTTAGATAAAATCATTATTTTTGAGGTTTTCAGGGTTCACCGAAAAATGGTGATGGTTTGTAGTATAATTACTGTCAAAATGACCGTCGGGATGTCAAGATCCCGTACCCGCCCATTTTGTGTCGATCGGTTTTCATTCAGGGTCGGTAGGAGTTCGGGAACCTCAGTGACCCGATTTGGGTCGATTCATCAGAATCGCCCCGATCTTGCGTTTTGATGCATGCATGTGGTGTTTTTAGCCTCCAGGAGCCTTTTTTCGTCGTATGGCTTTGTTTCCCCTACACTTCAGCGTGAATGGGGCGTAGAACAGGTCGATTCGGCCATTCCACTATTTTTCCCGCCGTGACGGTGTAACGGTCGTTCCAGAGACCGGCACACTGTGTGACAGTCCTACGATAGACCGCCACAGCCTTTAGTCGTTTTAGGTTCTTCGAGGCTAGGCCAGCGTGACGGACCAGTTATGGACCGTTACATGACTGTGACGCCCCTATAGAGGTGCGCCACAGCCCCATTCGTCGAGTTTTGGGTCTGTTCGTCCTGACGCCCCAGTCCTGGTACGTCAGAGGGTGTAACGCACTTATAGTAGGCCGTTACAATTTGTTTGACCAAGTTTAGTTGGCCATGTCGGTTGGCTGTAACGCACCAACCCCCATGCGCCAGGGTTCTGTAACGGACTCAGGCTGGTCCGTTACATGTTGTTCGTCCGTGTTAAGATTTTTGGGTCTGTTGGCCCTGACACCCCTGTCCTGGTGCGTCAGGATGGTGTAACGCACCTATAAGGGTGCGTCCCAGTCTTGTTGGCCGTGATGGCCTGTGTTGTTCAGTGTTCGTTTGTGTGTCAGTCTGTCTTAGGTCCTCAGTTAGGGCAGTGTCTGTGTGTCGATAGTTTCTGGATCGATCGATTTAGGTGCCTGGATGCAGTCTTTTCCCGGACTGTGACAGTTTCCTAACGGCTCAATCTAGAACTGCTAGTGTCCTTGTCTCTGGTCGCGTAGTGACCGTTCCTTGACTGCCGGGCTCGCCTAGCGGTTGAGTGATGGTTCGCTTCACCCAGAGTGTCGTCTAAAAGTTTGTTATAACATTAATTAGCATGTAAAAATGCACACCTATCAGGCTCTCCTCGCTGGATTGAAGCATGCCTATGTTTTGGGTGCGCGATACTTGAACATCATAGGAGATTCTCAGTTGGTGCTTTGCCAGGTCCTTTCCACCTATCGCACCCGTGACCGTATCAAGATTTGGTCACGCTCTTGGCTAAGCAATTCCGCAAGCTCATTTACATCTATACCCCTCGATCCCAGAATATTCTCGCTGATGCTCTTGCATTGCTTGCTTCTTCCCTCTCTTTCCCTCTCAGTCGCTCCACTGAGACCATCGTGGTCCAGCAGTTAGATGCTCCTTCCCTTCAGGATCCATGGTTCGATAACCTTAGGAAGTCTGCAGGGAAGAAAGCTGAGTTGGAGGATTTGAAAGAAGTATCTTTAACTGAGCTCGAGGAGATCATAGAAGAAGAGGAATTACCCTGGTATCACGAAATTGACCAGTATTGCAAGGATGGCTCATTCCCAGAAGCGGCCAACGCCAAGCAACACAAGACCATTAGAAGAGTCGCCTCAAGATACACAATTATTGCAGGAGAACTATATAGGCTTGCTCTAAATGGAGTTCTTATGAGGTGTCTAGACGACGACGAGGCTTGGAAGGTCGTTGAAGTAGCTCACTCGAGTGAGTGTGGGGGGCATGTCAATGGTCAGGCCTTGGGGAAGAAGATTCTTAGGCAGGGCTATTATTGGCCAACCCTAGAAGAAGATTGCTCTACCTATGTTCATAGGTATCTTCAATGCCAACTCCATGCTGATAAGATTCATGCTCCTGCTTCATCTCTTCATCCTCTTTCCGCTCCTTGGCCATTCTCCATATGGGCTTTTGATATTGTTGGCCTACTGGGTGATCCTAATTTTTAGACTAAACAGAAATCCTTCATCCTCACCGCTACTGAGTACTTCACCAAGTGGGCAGAAGCTGAAGCGTACGCGGAGATCAAAGCCACCACAGTGTGCCGCTTCATCATCAAGAACATCATTTCGTGGTTTGGAGTGCCAAGCGACATCGTCACCGACAATGGGCCTCAGTTCGTGTCACACTATGGTCGCGTCATTTTAAGCTCCATTTTATGACATTTGATCAGGTCGAATCCATTCACCAACTCCAGACTGGCTTCAGGGGGGTGTTTCAAACTTGTATTAATTCGACCCTGCTGGCCTATCATGGAAAACACCCTGCAAGCCATCAGACTTGGGAATGGTAATTTTCGGTGCAAGCCGTTCTCCTAATTTGGTCACTTGGGTTTTCTATTGTCATAGCCCTCGGCACCCTATTCTGAGGAACCAGGGACGTCTCTTCACCTCGGGAGGGTTTCTTATCAGGTGGCAGGCCACCAGGTATATTCTCGTCCTGATCGGACGAAGGATGGGGTTTGTTCGGCATGACCAAATCGATGCTGGTTTGTTGGGTTTGTTGATTTCGGTAGGTCATTTGGCATTGCCGGTTGTTGTAGACTTCTTCCGAACATCCCGAGGTGGTAAGTTGCGGAGTCCCTGATGCTCCTGTTGTTGGATCTCTGATTTTGATGATTATATACTATCAATCTTGATGAGATGTGCTGCACTAAGTCTCATATGTGGTGAACATGTATGATGTTCCATTGATAACAAATGGGTCACTGAAATCATATCGATGCACAAGTACAAGTGCACTGCATCGATGCAGAAGAAGAAATCCAAGTAACACTTCAAGCTATCAGGTCAAGGCAAGGTCACCACTGCATACAGTTCAAACTAATCTTTAAACATACCATGTCGAAGCATCAGAACAAAATTGAAGGTCTACTTCAAGCAATCAAGACTCTGCATCAACGCATCAGAAGTGATGCCTCGACACACCAAGCCAAAAGCCTCTGTCAAATCTTCTGCACCAAAGGCCTTGTCTTCACACTACATCGATGCATCAGAAGACTGCACCGACGCATTCAGCTCTATATTTGGATTTGATAGTTAACACTGTTGAAGTAGTTCAACTCTGCATCGATGCATCAAGTATATGCCTCGATGCATTCAGCTTAGAACCTACTTCTGAGAGCCAGCAATGTCGACACACCAAAGGGGTGCCTCAACCTGTCTACCTATCACGTGAGGATTTTAATGGAACCAGGTGCATTCGACTCAGATAGAGAGATATAGAGAGAAAGAGGGAGAGCTGGGATTTAAATCATGTAAACTAAAAGGAGAGAAAAAAAATGAAAACCATGTGTGTAGAAGAGAGAGATTGGGAGAACGATAGAGACGATAAAGAGGGGGGGCGAGATGCGAAGGATGTGCGTATGTGTGTGTTGTGGGTGTGAAGAGGAGAGGGGCGACGGTGAGGACGATGGCTAGAGAGGGTGTGTGCAATGGGAAGGGTCGCGATGCGGTTACGGTGGCAGAGCAGAGGAGAGAAGAGTGCGACGTGTGTGTGTATAGGTGTGTGAGAGACATGAGCAGGGAGGTGAGAACGGGAGGACTACCACGACTACGTGAGGGTCTACGGTGCACAGAGAAGAGACGCGGTGGGTGTGGGTGCAATGAGAAGAGAAGCTGGTTGGGGAGAGGAGGTGGCTAAGTGTGTGTGCAGTGAGAGGAGGATGAGAGCCCTGCAGATGGGGGTGTGCATGGGACGTGTGGTGCGTGCATGCAGTGGAGCGGGGGCGAGCGAAGATGGGGCTGTTGTGTGCAGGTGTGTGTGTGAGTGACAGTGTGTGTGAGCGAGAGATGGAGCCGGGGCATAGGGATGTGAGTGAGGAGAAAAGGAGGGATAGCAGGAGGACACTGCGTGCGTGCGTGCGTGTGTGTGTGTGTGTGTGTGTGTGTGTGTGTGTGTGTGTGTGTGTGTGTGTGTGGAGAAGCTAAGGAGAGAGGTTGGCGAGAGGGGGGGTGCAAAGAGAGGGGAGAGACGCAGGGAAAAGAAGGGCCACAGTGCCTCTGTTCCAAACAGGGGCACCGGCAGCCTGTGTGTGGTTGAGAAAGAGAGAGGCAGAGAGTGAGATGAGAGGAGGTGGAGGTGGGTGCAGGTGTGAAGAAGAAGAAGCAGAGGCAGGAAAAGTAGAAGGAGAAGGGAAGAGTAGAAGGTGGGGAAGAGGAGAAGGGAAGTAGAAGACCGGAGGGAGAAGGGAAGAGGGAGAGGAGTCTCCGCAGGGGAGAGAGGAGAGGCAGGTTAGAGGGGAGAGGAAGAGAAGTGAAGAGGAGAAGAGGGGGGAGGGGTTCGTTTGGTAAAGCATGAAGTCTGAGCACATTCACATAAGGTCGGTGCACATTTTCATTTGTAAAGCATGAAGTCTGAGCACCTTCACATAGGGCCGGTTGCACATACACATTTTCATTGCATGAAGGTGGGTGCACATTTTCATTTGTAAAGCCTGAAGCCTCAACACCTTCACATAAGGTCGGTGCACATTCACATTTTCATAGCATGAAGGTCAGTGCAAATTGTCAGTGCTACATACTAAGGTTGTTGCATATATTATCTGATACTTTGAGGTCGATGCACATATAGAATTCATGTATTGTAAGGTCTGTGCATGTTTTATAAAGTATGTGAATGCATTCATACACACGTGTAAGGTCTGTACAGATCTTCATATCTGCATCAATAGGTCAAAGCACATTTGTTCATATCAGAACATGCATAAAGGATTAAGCAAGTCAATCCTGTGCACATTCACAAGTCAGTACACATTCATGTATCAAGGTTGATGCATATGTTCACATTAGGTCTAAGCAAAAATATTTTGTGCAATAAGGTTAATGCACATTGACTATCTACTCATGATTTCCAGATGTTTGACTAAAAGCCTTCTCTTTGTTGACAGGTTTAGGTCACTAGAGGACCCAGTAATGAACTCATAAACGGCAGGAAGATTTCTTTTCACTTCAGTCACGTCGCTCGAGGGTCAACTAAAGAGTGCATGTGCTCCAAGGTAGAAAGTAGATCTGGTACTTTGACACGTTGAATGTCAACATCAATTCTTGACACGTGGTCCAATATAGTACGGGATCAGAATTAGTCAAGTGAGTGGGAGTATGGCTTCCATGCACCCCAAAATTCAAAAATGAAGGAACTATCCGGCTCAGCCTGCGCCTATAAAAACGAGATGAGAGAATGGAAAGCATAAGAAGAGATCAGGAGAAAAAGCTTGTAGCGTGAGAGATTAGAAGTATTCAAAGAGAGAAGAGCTAGAGAGGAGATCGAGAGAGGAAGAGTGTACTGCTGAGAGAGGATAGAAAAATAGAGTATCATATTGCTGAAGATCGTCTGAGCATGAAGAGTGCTTGAGAGAAGTTTGTTTGTCCTTCAAGAAGTCGAGTCTCCGAGCCATAAGTTCGGTGGGGTCAGGGTGGTGCGGCGTCGACTGCGTGTGACTGGTTCGGTGGTGTCCCCACCAACCCTCCCGAGGCGGTTGAAACTCGAGCAGGTCTAGATTGAGGCGCTAGAGATCTTCCCGACTGATCTAGGAATCATCAGAAGGTGGACGGTCCCACCAGTGGACAAGGTAGCGCTGGTAAACTCTGCACCGTGTAACTGTCACCTGCACATCCAATATCCTCGCAATTTACTCGCGCGGTGCTCTCAAGGCTGGTAGGCACATAGGGGTGGGCTCACTCTGAATGGGAGGAGAAAGCTCGAAAGGGTCACTAGGAATCGCCGTGGGTTCCTTGTAGGCCACTAGATCTACCACATTAAAGGTAGAGCTAATCCCATATTCGAGAGGTAAGTCCACAACATATGCATTGGAGCCAATCTTCCGTAGTATTAGGAAGGGACCATCACTACGGGCTTGCAACTTCTTAACGGCTCTCGAGGGGAGTTGTTCGGGTCGAACCCGTACCATAACCAAGTCACCTCCTTAAAATTCGTGATGATGTCTATGCGAATCAGTCAATCATTTGTAAGTCTCATTACTGCGGCTTATTTGCTTGCTAATTGACTCGTGCAGACTCCTGACATGCTGTGCAAACTCCTCGACTGACTTGGAAGTCCTGGACTCAAAGGGAAGGGGAATGAGATCCACTGGTTTTCTAGGTTTGTATCCATGCACGACCTCAAATGGACTCATACCTATGGACTTGTTAACAGAGCTATTATATGCAAACTCAGCTTTGGGCAAGAGAAGATCCCAATTGCTAGAATGATCTTCTACAAGACACCTCAAAAGATTCTCTAAACTCCTATTGACGACCTCTATTTGCTCATCAATTTGTGGGTGATAGGCAGTAGAGAATTTGAGCTTGGTGCCAACTAGGTGCCAAAGTGTCTTCTAAAAATAACTAGTGAATCGGACATCTCGATCAGACACTATGGTTTAGGGGAGACCATGTAGACGCATGACTTCATCGAAGAAAAGGTGGGCTACTCTAAATGCATCAGATATAGTTATGATGAATAAAGGACTTGGTTATCTCTACTTGTGCGCTCTCTGTCTATGTGTCGAATACACTTACGCTCTGATTGACATGATTGATATAAACTCGTCACGCATACTGAGTTCCTTCCGAGCTGGGGGCGTGACAATTTTTGTGATATCAGAGCCTAGGATATTCAATTCTTAGGGAACCCAAGTCCAAGGATAGGTTTAAACCTTTACCCGGTGAAGTTGGGTAGAACCATGGGGTAAGATAACTCATGGAGTTAAAACTCTTGGTTAATCCTATACTAATATAGTTATGTAATCTTGTAGGACTATGGCCGCTGAACGTGCCTAGTGGCGTAATATGCAACGCACTGTGCAAGGCCTTACCCAGGCACTACAACAAGTAGCGCAGGGTGGAGCAAATCGTGGGGTCGAGGATCTCCACCGAAGTTTCCGTAATATGAACCCTCCAAAGTTCATTGGCTCGACCGATCCTGATGACGCCGAGCATTGGATCAGGGAGATTGAATGCATATTCTGTGTCATGCAATGCACGGATGAAGAGAAGGTCTTACTAGCAACGTTCTAGTTGGAGAGAGATGCCCATTTCCGGTGGGAGTCCTTAGAAGCCACATTGGAACAAGATCCTGTCACATGGGCCGAGTTTGTTGAGCATTTTAACAACAAATACTTCTTAGATCCTATCCAAGAAAAGAAGGTTGTGGAGTTTGCGGCATTACAACAGAGGTCCTTATCCATGGCCGAATATGAGGCTCAATTCTCTAGGCTATCTAGGTACGCAAAGTATTTAGTGAGTACTAAGAAGATGAAGGCTAGAAGATTTATTAATTGGCTTTGTCCTCAATATATAACCCAACTAGTGCCGATGGACATCCAAGTCTACTCGGTGATGGTTCGTAGAGCCCAGCTGTTAGAAGATGCCATGGAGTTATCAGACAGAATCCGTGGGAAGGACAAGAAGGAGTCGATGACAACTCCTAGTACCTTCAAGTCCTCCTTCCAGAAGAAGAGAACCAATGACGGAGGTACTTCTTCCCAAGAGAAGAAGCCCAAGAAGAACAACAAACCTTTCTCCATTACAGCTTGGAAAATGAAATTTTTATCTTCAGGTGGCAAGTTAATTCTTATTCGGCATGTCCTCTCTACGGTCCCCATTTACACGCTCTCTTGTGTGGCCGTTCCAGCCTCTATATTTAAGAGATTTCACAAGTTACTTGCAAACTTCTTCTGGGGCTCTATTGTACGCAAACTATTTCCCAGCAAAATTACAAGAAATAAGGGTTCAGGCATTTCACTGAACACCCTCCAGGCACGGGCTAGCCAGCCCCCCTGATCGGCTTACTGTGATGCATGGTGACGCAAGCAACCCCCCGAAGTCAACTCTAGCCACTCACGTACGGGCTTTGCCCGTATCCTGCACCGTTGCCCTGAACTACCCGAGGGTGCCCAGACAACAAGCCACGCCATGTGACACTCAGTAGAAGGGGCCAAGGGCCCACCCAGAGACATGTCCTTCAACCCTCCAAGGTCAAAGGGAGGCCTAACTAGGTCAACCATAGGCTTTGGAGGCCTATCGCGCGCACATATGGCTCACACAGGCATGCTCAGCATTTCGTCGAACACCTTGTAGGCGCGTATGTTCCAACCCTTCTACACCAAGCCATGGGCCGACCCATGGTTCCAACACCTCAATTGGGTCCCACAATGACCCCCTAGCAAGTCGGGCCCAACCCCGACACTCAGACATGTGGCGAAAAGTCATTTAACTCTAGCACTCAGGCCAACCTGAGGCTACCCTGCCAACCCGCTGAACAACACAGCACATAGCCTGAGGCATGGCTCACAACCACAACGTGCCTCCCCTTAGCTCTAACGAGCTACCATCATCAACCCAAGGCCCTCCGTGCGGCCCCTCAGCCACCTACTCAAGCTGTTCAACAATCCGGGGTATGTCAGGTATTCACCCAAACACCTTACGGGTGACTACGACAACCCAAAGAACAGCACCCCCACGGGCCCGTACCAGCCTCCCGGAGATCAAAGTCCGTCAAAGGACAACCCCGAATGACGCAAGAAGACCTTTGGGGGCCATCCCCTGGGGTTACGACCTCCCCCGGGGCCAGTTCGCCCAGGGGGCAGTCGCGCGCCTCAGGGAGGGCGACGAAGAGATGAATGTAAACATATTAGCATTCACAAAGATTTTCAACAAGCTCAAGATTGTAAGATTCTCATGGTTCTTCAATCTATCTCAGTTGGACCACTTGGTCTCATCTAGAGACAATATGTGAGGACCATCATGAATTAATTTCCAGAGATTGAGATTAACAGAGTTTATAGTCCTACATAATTTACCCAACCAAGAATTAAAATCATCGCCATCAAAAATAGGTAAGTAGCTTATCGAAACATTATCTACAGAAGAGTTCATGATTGATGACGCACTAGGATCACTCTGAAGATCATTAGATCTTGTGACTGCAGAGGCAAGCTCTGATACCAATTGTTGGGTCTCATAGTGCAGAACACGGATCTAGAGGGGGGGTGAATAGATCCCTCTATAAAAATAAGGTCCAATTAAGAACCTCAACCACCACACATCATAAGCTTTGCAAACGCTTATATATGACGATGTTCACACAAATGTTAGATAGGGGAATTGAGCTAAACCGTGCATAAGAGAGAGTCTAAGAATGATGAGAAGCACAATGAACAAACCAACCTGTGAATGAGGTAAGAGATATGGACCAATCACACAAGCATTCACAAAGACACGATGATTTTAAGGTGGTTCGGGACCACGACGGGCTCCCTACGTCCACCCCTCACCAGACTCGGTGAGGCTTCACTAACATGCTACAAATGTAGCAACCACGGGGATGAACCCCGAAAGCACACACACACACGCTGCTTCCATAGCAATCCACACACGAGGCCTTGCCTCAAGATGCTGCCAGGCAGCACACACACACACGAACTCAGGGAGCTCACCCCGCACTGAGTCCTCACACGGAGACGTAGCTCCGTACACACACACTGATATTCAGAGTTCAAAAATATGAAATCAAATGATCAATACATGCTCAATAAAAACTGATCATATAGCAACATCGAAGAGGGATTTAAAGAAAGTTTCGCTATCTCCTTATGGATGAAGGCTCTGGATAGTTCTTCCTTGAAGCTTTCACGGTGGGAAGATGATGTAGCAGTCTTCCACCTAGGCCGGACTCCCTCTTCTTCACTCAGAACCTGTCTGCTGCAGACAGGTGAGGGGGGTCGACCCATCTGGTGAGGGGGGTCGACCCACTTGGCAGACAGCATTCTGTCTGGGAGTTTCATGGCCAGGGGTCGACCCATTGAGTGGGGGGGTCGACCCATTGATCCAGGGACCTTAAAAAAAGACTTTTAATGCATTCCCAATGACCCAAACATGCAACCCAATGTAACCAATCATGAATTACATTAAAAATAAATTCTCACCTTGTCTTTCATGATTCTAAGAGCATGATTGAACCTGCACTTTAGAAAAGCTCAATCTCATCATTCTTTCATCAATGTAAAATGAAGAAACCAATATGGGAGATGCGATATTCAACCAATCAAACTCCGATCCCATGAAATATGCAACAACCCAAATTGAAAGCATGATTTTGCTAAGAAAGTAACATGTATTGAGAGACATTAACCAATACCCAAACTTGGGTTCATTTAGAAGACAATGAGACAAGATGTGCAAACCACTATCACTAGTTGATCATGAAAACAAGCATGAACTCATATCTAATAAGCCCAATCTAGCCACATTGAAATGCAGTCAATGTAAGACCAAAACCATGAGATTAACCCCAACAACCATGTAAATGTAGAACCCAAATTTAGCCACATAAAGATTCATTCAAGCCACATTCAAGGACACTTAGTACCATGCATTAAAGAGACTTAAAGCCATCTTTCAGTCTTGATTTCAAGCCACATAATGGAAATGTAGAATTTTCTTCAAATCAACCAATGGGCATTAAGACAAGGGTTCTATTCAGTGCTTACCCAATATCCATTAGCACCCAACATTCAAATGCTCATTCTTACCTTAAAGCCATTTCTACACATGATTTCAAAGATTTGTGGGCTTTAAAGAACCTGCAAAATTTCCATACTCAATATCATATCAATTTAAATTCAATACATGTAAATGAACCAACTTCAAGCCATTTCTACACACATGACTATCTCATCAACCTGTAGTGAAGAATGCTGAAAAGCTTTTCAAACCATTTTCTCCATAAGCTCACACAACAATTATGATTAAAGCAGCCCAACCATGAGGTTCATGATCAGACCAAGACTTTTAAGTTCAGTGCAAGATTTCAAGTTCAATTCAGCAGATTCAAATTCAGTCCAAGTTATTCATGTTCAGTTCAATTAGAGACCATTCATGAATGCCAACCATAAATCACATGTGAGTGATATGCATGAGAGCTCAATATTAGAACTTCATGAAATGTATCCATAAAAGTCCATTCAAAAATAAAAGAGTCAAAAGGATATGTTCAGGAAGGCATTGACAACCCATGAACCACATACATTCCAGCAATATATGAGCATCATGTGAAACACAATATAACCTAGGGCACTACAAAAGTCCCATGATAAAAGTGCAACAATCATAATCATGAAACTGCAAGAGCCAAGGGACATTTTCATAGAGCTTACATACAATATTTTGTTATCATCAAAACCATCACTAAGGACAACAAGGGAGCGCAGCGAACCCAACACCCCGCGTCACTCCAGAGTATATCAAATGGTGGAATGCGCGAACGGGATTTTATAGAAACTTTCACTGGGAATGCTGGGCTGTTGCAGAATGCAGATTCATGGACTCCCAACTAGAGTCGACTATAGATATCGATCCCCCTTATTTGAAGAAGCTGAGATCTTGGACCAATACAGATGTAATGGCCTATCTAGAGGCCCAAAAAGCTGTGAACCGTCACTTGCCTAGGGCTGAACCGAAGTTGCCTAAAATTAACAAAGAGGACTTCATGAAGACACTTCAGGGGCTATGCCATATAAGCAGTGAGCGGATAGTCCTTCAGTAGCTTCCTCTGCCAGTGGAGGAGCCCATCCCTTCCATAGCCGAATGGCGTCCTGAGACCGATTGTCTCTATCCTTACAGGACTTTCATTAGAGGAGAAGACTGGCGGGCTACACTTTATAGCAACACCCCTTGGTTATTTGCATTGCTTCACTCCCACATGCTTTCTGTAGGTGGCCCGAGCGAAGCCATTCTGAGCCAACCTCTTCTTCTTTCGTTCAAATATGTTGATGGATGGGGGATGGACCATCTTGGATTGTATTATCATTTGTCTTCTCGCAGCCACCCAGACTTGGCGTCGCTGGCTGAACAAAGTGAGATGATAGGAGACATATGTTGGCTGATTCACGAGGCGGCTTCGAGAGACAAAGTGCCTTCGCTATTCTATTGGCTTCTCTCCCCTTTGTATACGGGGCTGACAGGTATCTTTCATTTCTTTGTTTTAGTCTTCCGATCTGTTTCTCCTTCTATTGCAATATATGTTTTTCTCATCCTTGTTCGTGTGCAATCCGACTCACTTCAGAGGAGACCCGACACTTTAGGGAGTTGATAATAAGAGATCCGAAGCCGACATACTTTGAGATTCCCTAGGTGGCTTCGACTATGACACCATTGCCTCCTGGTGATTTGCAAAAGTGAATGAGGTCTCAGGTGAGGGAGGCTGTCAGCAAGGCAAAGGAGGCAGTTACTAGGGTGACACGGGCCCGCCAAAGGAAGACTACAGAGCTGGAACCGGCAGTTGTTCCCCCACCCGTAGTGTCGTTCGAAGAGTGCGAGGCTTCTCATGTGTAGATGCCAGCGACGGAAGGTATATTCCTCCTTCTGCACCCCATTTTTGCAATGGCCGTATTAGCTAATTCTTTCTTTGCAGTCGCTACCACTCCTACTGTAGTGGTTGCGTAAGAGATAGTAGCTTCTATAGTAGTTGGAGAGAGAGAGGGGAGAGTGCCCATTGCTCTCATCGAGGGGGATCTGCCCTCTCTAACACCTAGCCATGAAATGGAAGGTAATCTATGGTTTATTCATAGGCTTGCCACAGCCCATCATGCCTTCAGCTCACATGAATGTTCTTCATTTGAGCTTCAGTTGAGGTTCGAGCGCCTTCATCTCTTGTTGTCGGGGCTGCTGAAGGAGCTTCTATTGGGAAGGAGATCATTCCAGGGAGTAAGCCCACTCCCGAAGTTCACTTAGCTACTGCTCCTGTCGCGAAATCGACCTGGTAGGTCTTTGTTAAGGGAGATGCTCCTCCCTCGAGTCATGAAGCTGAAGAACCATCTGCTCCGAAGGGGGAGAGTCAGGCACCAACATAGAGCTCTTCTTCAACAGAGCAGGTAGACTACAGTGGCGATTCCAGTGATGAGGAGTTCCCCCCCGTGGAGACAGAAGCCGAAGATGCTGGGGCATCTCCTTGGCGTAAAGCTCTGGTAGCACAAAGGTGCCTCTCTCTCTCTCCTTCTGTGTCTTTGCAAGACTAGCCTATTAGGGTGCCACCATTCGTCTCCCCTCTTCTAGATCCAGTGGGGTCCTATTTATATAGGCCTTGGTGGTGCTGGCTATTCCTCGGCTGGGAAATGACGTAGATTGCAGAGTGACGTTTCCTTGATCGTGGGGGTTGCTTGTTGTGCGCTTGCCAGTTCTCGGAAGGGAGGCTTCGTGGCGAGAATCTCGACGGCGTGGACGTGACTTAGTCTGTGCTTGGGAAAGCCCTGTGATGACGGTGGCGACACTCGTCTATTGGCGAGTTTTGCGGCGTCCGGATCCCGCGATCGTAGTAATTTCACATGTGGGTTGGCGGTCCTTCGCAGGCTCGGCCGAATCGGGCCGCGCTGAGCCTAGGGATATCGGGCCGTGCTGGGCCTGACGAATTTTACCATTCTCACTAGCCCCCCACTTCCGAGCGTCGAGTGTGCTTGGTGCTCGAGAGGAATCATACGAGACCCGATAAAGGAGCTCTTCGATAGAAGGAATCTCCACCAGGGGAGCAGGGTCTGGGAGGTCCCTTGGTGGTTCTTCTCCCCCTACCTCTCCTCTCTAGGTCTATCGGGCACTTTCCAGAAGTGCTCTCCGAGCATCCTCCGATCATTCTCTCCGAGTAAGGTGCAGAGGCCAAGTAATTCGGACTTCTCCAAGCACTCTCCAAGCATCCTCTTCGGGATACATGCTCCCAACTCTCCTCTATTCCTCCCTGTCCGGTCAGTTCTTCATTTATTCCCCAGGACGGTTTTGACTTAAGCATCGGAGGGTTGTCCCCTGGGGTCACATCCAGGGCTCCTTCTGACGTCGTTTCTCTAGTGCTTGTAGGTTTCCTCAGGTGACCGTTCGCTCTTCCCCAAACAAATAAATCTTAAAAATGTGGTTCGAGGTCCGGGAGATCATGTTTTTCTCCTCTACAACAAGATATCCACTCATTGATTTGAGGTTTATTTTAATATTTGGGCAAAAATTCACGGGTAATTTTAAAAAATTGACAAATGATATGTCAAGGTGGAAAGTGGAACTCATTCTCTTCTCTTCGATTTACGAAAGGGAGGGAGTCGGGTCTTAGGCAGATCACCAAGCCTACCCGCCGCCCTAGTAGGTAGAAGTCAAGGCCCAAAAGGGTAAATCTGTCAAAAAAGCCTTCATCTCTTTTAAAAAGAAGAAAAATATAGCATGTCAAGAGGGCAAAGTCCCCGCAGGGAAAACACTGGGCGTAAGCATGCACGAGAAAAGTCCCTTCAAGTAAAATTCAAACATGTCAATAGGGCAAAGTCCCCGCAGGGAAAACCCTGGCCGTAAGCATGTAACAGTTAAGGCATGGGCAACTGCAAGTCACCCTAAGCCAAAGATCGAACCCCAACGGGCAATAGGGTTATGTAAGGTCATCTACTAACACTTCCTACCTCCCTCTCGTAAATTTCCCACATTATTGTCTTCCGTCTTCCTCTGAGGAATACACTAAAGCTCAAGGGGCAGTAAAGATAAGCTTAGGAGAAAGTGTCGTACGAGGGGCGTGGCAGGGCAAAAGTAACCCTTAAGCACGTTGATCTTCTGTTAGGTTGCTTAAGAATGATTAATGAATTCTAGGTAATGAACGAGTAAGTATTTCGTGATATATGCACCTTATCATCCACAAAAGAAAAAGAAAGGAAAAAGAAAAAATGAGAGAGAAAGAAAAACATAAAAATAATGTCATTTGTTTGATTGCACAATGCTTGCTCATCTTTTACTTTCAATGTTCATTTGCTTGTTTGCATGTTGCATTTCCCCTTCATCTTTTGTCGTTATTATTTTTACGTTAGTTGATTAAAGGCTTGGTCCCTTGACCTGTCATTAAGGTCAAAATAATGACGACCCCTTGCTTATTGAGCAAGGGGCCAAGCCGAACAGATGGATTAATCTGTTTGTTTAAGTGTAAACTACAGGCACAGGGCAAGGAAGAAAAAAAAGAAAAAGCAACAGAAGTACACAGGTGCTCAAACTCAGGTAACATTAAAGTCTCATATATATATATAAATATCTGAGTACAAAAGATGCAGGTGAAGGAGTACAAGTCTCTCTCTAGCTCTCGCCTCCACCCTCCTCGTAATCCCTCCTCGCCCCGAGCAGGCAGGTAGTAAAGGGCTCTCCTAGCCCCCTCCAGCTACACCTCGGTGTCTCCGTCTGGCTGTCCAGTGAAGCTGAACTAGAGTGGTGCCATCAGATTCACCACAGTCCCTCATGCTACCAACCCCAGAAACAACAATCCGGCCCACAAACTGAGATAGTGGGTCGACAGAAGTTTGCTCCTCTCTCTCAGCGCCGGGTGCGCTACCAGAACTCCCAGTCCCTGATAGATGTTGGCCAATGCCACAGGAGCGAAGGCCAACTGTCTTCCCTCTGCCAACAAGCAAGCCGGCCACAGCAACTTGGCTCTCATCAAACCATCCTCTCTGTGCGGAACCACGAAGGTCGCCAACCAATATGCCAGGTACACTGCAAGGTGTGTCACATCCGACAAACCATGGGGATTCCACCCCTCCTGTGACGCATATACATATCTGGAGTATGTCTGAAAGCATAGCTCCACCTCTGTGTACTCCTCCTAGGGAGTTTGATCCCTAGCGAACTCCTGGTAGAAGCAGAAGGGCCCATTGTAGAAGTGACGGACCCACACGTTCAGCGGCACCCAAGGAGTTTGTCTAGCTCTCTCTCTCCCCGCCAGGGCCAAGTCCCTCCAGGCCTTCATAAGACGCCGATAGCTATAAAACACTTGGTATCACCCCTATCCATCGGTGTGGCTACGATGGAGGTCATCCTATACCACCTCCTCGTACCCCTCACCGTTGATCGGCAATCCAAAAATCCAGAATAGAGACCATAAGTCAAGGGTGGTCTCTCCCTATGCTATTGCCACTGTATTCCACCGGTGGTTGAAATGCTCTAGCCGTCCCTATAGCAATCTGGTGTAGCACAGGTACACGTACAAAGCGACGGTCACCGCGTACGTAATCCCAGCTCGGTCCAGCAGCACCCGGTAGTGGTGCACAATTCCCATCAGCCACTTTGTGGCCCCATGTGATGGGGGCATCCTGTAGCAACCCTGAATTTTTGAAATAAAATTTTAAATAGTGACTTCCATCAAGTCGCCATTTTATAAAGCAAGGGCTCTGTGAACAAGCATCAGTAATTTCGATTCCTTACACAATTCCTCAACACCGCTCCGATACCAACTATAACGACCCAAAGCTCCGGATACCGATAACCCGATGTAGCATCGGATTACCGCTACCAGGAACTGGGGTCTCCTCCAACCCCCCCTTCCTTCTTCCACAACCTCCCACCCTCTAGGGAACCAGCTCCATCCCTCATTCTCCCCTGCGTCCAACCCCTCTCCTCCCCACCTCCTCCACTTTTCCAGCTCCCCCACACCCCCTACACATTTCCCTCTGGGATTCCCTCCCCCTCCCACCATCCTTAGCCACCTCCGCCACTCCCCCACTTGAGCTTGGAAGGCTGTCCCTGCAGTCCAGTTCGTCACCCTGAGAACCTGAAGACTGTAGAGGAAGCTGCGATGCTGTTCGGATGTTCTAGGAGAAGCAAGAGCCACCCCTAGAAGCATCCTCGAGTCATCTTCGCAACGGCAGTTGTCTCGTCCCGTTTTGAGCTTGTGGCTGTCCGGGAGAGGCGATCTACTCTGACTGTACAGAAGGATCCTGCCCAGCTTCCAGAGGTGGAGTGCAGTAGTTGCCACGTCAGCCCTATTGAAGATCTGGAGGCGGCAACCGATTGAGACCTTCCTCTGCGTGTCTCCGTCCTTCTCCAAGAAGCGGAGCTCCATTCAGACACCGGAGTGATTTCTTCACCCTTTTCTCCCCAGAGTGCGCAGTTTTGTCCTCCCTGGGACTGAACTGACACCCTGTCAGTGTTCAGATTGCTGCAGTCTGCTCTGACATCGGATGGCACCCCCGTAGGTCTCGTCTCGAAGGTAGCTCATCAGGGGCTCCAACGCTACCAACCGTGCGCAATTTAGAGTTCGAGACTGTTCGTGGTAGCTTCATCTTTCAGACGTTGCAGTGCTGAGAAGGTCTGATCCAGAGAACAGAGTCCTTGCTTCCAGCTCCACCGCGACCGGCAACGACTTCCCCAGCTCCTGCAAAAATTCCAGCTTCCTCCTTGGCCAATCCACGAAGTTTTGGCACTGTTCCTACTGCCAACGGAGCCTGGGAGCGCCCACAAGAATTCCTGCATAGACCGTTTGTCCTCGTGTAGTGTACATAGAAACAAGAATGAAGTAGGACAACAGATATAATAATAGAAATAAATAACTAACTACAACAGAGTCCAGTCCTACAATCTAAAGCAGTAAAACGTACCACATGCCAAGTGAACACTCGACCCAGCAAGCTGGCAACTAGGAACCTCCACGCAATGTCCTCGAACCTCGAGGAAGAACTGCCACACCTGAAAACCAGGGGTGAGTCTCATATCACTGGCGCAGTAGGGACCCCGTGGAACCCCAACCGAGAAAACAACAGCGGAAAGGAAAGCTACGCTAGCTACAGAAGGAACAACTGTAACAGTACGAACAGCAAACCGGTGGCCGGTCAAAACTCGGCACTACAGCTACTTCTACTGGCAACAGAAAACATGACCCGGTCTCCCATCGGGGGACAACCATGTCACGCACCTGACATCCCGATCCCAAGGTCGAGGGACAACCAGACACGAATCGCCCCTAGCTACGCTACTAGGAAAACAACACGACGCCTCGGTCACGAAAACCTACCCTCACAGCAGGGCCTGAGTCGAAACCACATGGTCCGAAAATACAGTCACGACCTCGCTGTCGTGAACTCCACGCCGTCTAGGGAAAGCTCTCGATGACACTCACCGGAAACCCCAGACCTCGACTACGGGAACGCTCCTAAAAATAACACCCGAAATCCCGTCTCGCAGACGAGCAATGGAAACCCAGAACACGACAACTCACGTCACGTGATGGGAGCACTGCCCACTAGAAGAATGACTGAATGCGTCCCCTGACGTCTTACACCGCGTCACAAGTGTCTAGCTACAACGCCCCGAGTGCGAGATTCAGACACGCCAAGTAACCAGAAGTACCATAAAATAAGGACTAGCTGACATCGCACTCGTCAGCGCAGGTCCGAACCCTCAGCCTCGTGTACACACTCAAACCATACGCCCTAGGTCTATCTTCTAGCTGATAATTCCCCCACCAGCCCAGACTCGGTGGTACGTGGGGGCCCTATGGTAACCAGCCTACTCACCATCTAACTCGGGTACGCCACACCAGTGCTCCTGGTGGGCTGACATACGCGTGTCTCACCGGGTGAGGAGGCCGCCATGCCCCTTCTTTCTTCCCCTCCCTCTTCTTCCTTTCTTTCTCTTCTTCTTCCCCGTTCTCTCTTCCCTGTCTTCTTCTTTTTCTTCTCCTCCATCTTCTCTTCCCGTTCGGGGGGCGGTGGAGCCCTAGGCTCCTTCCCCTCCCTCTCTTCTTCTTCTTCTTCTTTATCTTCTCTTCCTCTTTCCTTCTTCTTCTTCTTCTCTATCTCTGGCATCATGGACAGGAGGGCCACTGCTGGCCGTGCCGATGAGGGGGGGCTCCAGCTGTGCCGTTGGAAGCAGGCGCAGGGGTGTGCCAGGTAGAGGAGGGGCACAGCCATGCCGGTGGGGAGTGGGGCACGGTGTGGGCCAGAGTAGGGCTCCATAGCGTGTCGGGGAAGAGAGGGCACCGTGCCGCTGGGTAGGGAGGCTTGAGTGTGCTGGGCTAGGGTGCTTCGAGGTGTGTAAGGGAATGCACTCAGTGGGAGCATGCCGAGGAAGAGGCACGGAGTGTGCCAGAGAGCAGCTGCTAGGGTGTGCCGATGAACTGCACCAGGGGGTGTGCCAGGGAAGGCACTCGGTAGTGTGCCGGGGAGAAGCACAGGGTCTATATCGGGGAAGTGCCACTCCAAAGCGTGCCAGGGAAGACCGTGGGGGGTGTGCCGGTGAAGGCTACCATAGGATGTGCCGGGGAAGACACTTAGTAGTGTGCCGGGGAGAAGTACAGGGTTTGTACTGAGAAAGCGCCACTCCAAAGCGTGTCGGGGAAGATCGCAGGGGGTGTGCCGGTGAAGGCCACCATAGGGTGTGCCGGTGAAGAGTGCAGTGGCATGCTGTCGAAGAGGAGAAGGAAGAATTCTTCACCTGGAGGACTTCCAGTGTTGCCCCTTGGGTCCCACCGTGACTTTGTTGGGGTCGTGACTCCTTGTGGACGCACACCCGTATTTTCCCTTACGTCTCCGGCCTAGGGGAAACTCTGCTAAAATTTTGTCAGAAATTATCGATATTTTATTCATTTTACTTGTAACAGAGCCCTCTTATAGGTTTAGTTCCTTTTCACCTGTGGCTTGTTCTGATCTTGGTTTAGAGTTTACCTGGTCGGTTTGAAGAAACCGACCCCCGTTCGGAGACGTGGACGAGCGGGGAAGTGTGGTTCCTCGCACACTGTGTCGATGCCGCTTCCCCTATTAACACTACAATCACTACGCCCCGCACATAGGGGTGGACTAGGGGATGGGAATGGGTGGTTACAGTAAAATACTACCTCCACGCAGGGAGGGGCATTAAGCCGGCCAGGCGGGAAGGGGGAAGAAAGCAACAAGTTGCCGAAGACGGGATTTGGCAAAATCTGCTGGTTGTAGGAACGAGTCGACCACCAGTCGCTGTCGACGGCGCCACGGACTGAGGTGAGCTCGGATGATGGTGAAACCAGTGCCAAAACATCCCTAGCTGGAGCTGGAAGTCCTCAGAATTTTTGGGGGGCAGCTTTACGTCGCCTCTGGTCGCAGCAGACTCCGAAGCAGGGCGGCTCTGTCCAGACTGGTTCTATCCCCAGGATGCAAGAGCAGGAAGGCGGCACTGGTACGAGTGCTCCCGGAGTCGGATTGGGGCGGGACCAAAGCCGATACGTCCGTCTCTTAGTATCCTTCGATCTCCGACCAGGAAGAACTCCAGGAGTGGTTGGAGTAGAGAGATAGGAGGGTTGGAGCAGAAGGGTATCAGAACTGTGTTATTATGGACTGACCTGCACACCTTGACGAGGAAATTCAGAACAAATGGTCCCAAACTCCAAATGATGTTCTGTCAATTAGGTTGGAAGGAGAATTGGTCGAAAAATGCTTCGGCCAAACAGCGCCCCAAGAGGAGCAAGGGTGTGACCGTGGCAGCCTCTGCACTATTGCTCAGATCTTCCCACAGGTGCCAGCTGCGCACTCCAGCAAGAATGGACCTTCCGGACGGCCACGAGCTCGGATGAAGGAGGGATCACTTAAGCGTCGAAGCTGACTTGGAGATATTTCTGTCAATATTTGGTACTCCTCCAGAAGTCACTGATTGATGTTGGGGCAGGCTCTGCAAGTCGGACCTTAGCTTCTGCCTGTAAACTGAACAGGATGTGGTGGTGGAAGAGGGGGATAGTGGGGAGTTGAAGAGGGGGAATGGCCTCATCTCCTCCAGTGATTGTCCCGGATCAAGTTCAAGCAGTTCCCGTTCCTGCTCCTCAAGAGGATGTGCCTGGTTAACGTGGTCGAGCACTTAAAGAATTTTTGCTATTTCACCCGCCATCGTATGAGGGTCAGGCAGATCTAGATGTAGCCTGAATTTGGCTGGATGCTACTGAGCGCGTAATCCGATCTATGGAGTGCACAGAGGATGAGAAAGTGATGCTTGCTTCGTTTCAACTTCAGGTTGCAGCACTTACATGGTGGACTACAGAATTGGAAGTCACTTTCCATTCCCATCTGCTTCGACAGATCACCTGGGCAGAATTTGTTGCGACTTTCGAACATACTTTCAGCCCTGCCTATCTCCGGATGAACAAGATGCATAAGTTTATGTAGGTGGTGCAAGGTGGAATGTCTATGCTAGAATATTGTAATAGGTTCATGGAATTGGGCCGGTCTGCACCCCATGTTCTAGCAGATGAAGCCCTAAAGACTGAGCATTTTCTTCGTGGCCTGAGACCAGATTTGAGGCAACATTTAATTGCAACTTGGGTGACTGAGATGAATGCAGCTTATCAGGCAGTTGTAGCCTTGGAGCTGGACATGGTGAGACCTCAAGGTTTTTCTCAAGTGGCGTCGGTTCAGCCGATCATTCAACTTCAACCAAGTTATCAGCCTTCTATGCTAGGAGTTCCTCCTGCTATTCCTGCCGCTAGTGGTACGTCTTCCTTCAAGCCCAAGTTCAAGAAATTTAAGAAGTCGAAGAAGAAGTTCAATCAGCAGGTATCTTCAAGCATTGTGTAGCAATCAGCCCCTTCTCAGCAGCAGTAGAGACAAGTCATGGGACCTCCGAGGCTATGTTCGAGATGTGGTGGTAGCCATCCAGGAAAGCCTTGTTCCTTGCTAGTGGTTTGCTATCGCTGTGATCAGCTAGGTCATGTTGTTCGAGACTGTTCGCAAAGGCCAAAGCCAGTACAGTTCTTGTAGTTTACTCATCTACAACAGTCACAGTTCAGACCTCCTCTTCCACCACCACCGTCTCAACAATTCTTTCCCCAAGTTTCAGCAACATCTTCCTGCCCGGAGCGTGGAGGTAAACTCGCCCCCACTCTTTAACGCATTTTACTTACCACGTATATATTTGAATTCCACTGCGAGTGTAGGATTCTAGCCATATATATTTGCTGTCACCGCTGCGAGAGTGAGTGAGTGTATCGTCCCGTGACTCACCCGAGTTAACACAGAAAGGGCCGATACCTGAGACTCACGGCCGGTTTCTCAACCGCGCCCGGTCCCATGCATACCTCCCTAAGGGACGATCGTGAGCTAGAGTCCTAGGTCGCGTGTCCGTCCCGCATCACTAGAGGCCCAGCTCTAGGCACGAGCTGGTGTGTGCACACATGGTCAGGGGCTTTGGACTGACGCCGATGAGCGTTACCCTGTCTAGTCACTCGCGACGGTACTTCTGTTCTGGTTCTCAGAGTGTCTTAGTCTCTGTCGTGCTTTTACAGGCGGCATCGTAGACGAGATACTTGTAAGCGCAGCATAAGACGTCAGGGGATGCAGTTGGCTATTCTTCTAGTGGTGGGTACTCCAGTCACGTGACCAAGTTACTCTTCGGTGACTCTCATGTTTCTCGAGCATCGTGACCTTTTCAGGTTAGCCCTCTCGTGGCTTTGCCCGAGGTAAGTGTTGTGCCTTGTGCATGACATTCTAGTCGTGTCAGGTCGGTGTCTGTCTAGGTCTTTTTCTAGACTTATTATCTGGCCTTGTAGGCTTGGTGTCGTATCAACGGATCAGCAACTTCTGACGTCACCACTTCAGAGTTCGCCCTTCTATTGCTGTTGGGAGTAGCTTGGGAGCCGAGGTTAGTTTGGCAGCCACACTCGTTCAGTATAGCTTTTCCTTTTTCTTTTAGCTTCCCTCTCCCTTGCTTGTTCCCTACTCCTGCTTGCTCTTCTTTACAGCTTTCTAGTGTAGTTTTCCTACTTTGCTACACTTGCCGTTTTCTATTCCGCGTTACTGCGTGTTTTTCGGTGGGGATCCGTGTGACCCCTACTGAGCCAGTGACACGAGGCTCACCCCTACTTTTTAGGTGGGTCATTGTTCGTTCTGCTTCCGCGGGTCCTGGTGTGCGAGTTAGTTGCTGCCAGCTAGTTATCTAAATGCTTACGGTTATACCCTTGTGGTGGTTCTGAAATCATCAACGACCGAATTTTTTAAAAGCATGCCACCGAAATTGTTTAAGGCATGCGAAATATTGAGAGAGAGAGAGAGACGGTGTTGGAGGGGTCTTCCCCGTCGGCATAGGTCGATCTCCCCGGCGGGGATAAACATGAACTCCACCTAGGACCCGACATAGATGAGGTAAAGCATGTTGTCGTAGTGGGAGAAGGCGACGTGATTGGGGTTGCGCACTGTGGTGTACCGTGCGAAGGTGAAGTGGATGGTGTCGTTGGCCCAGCGAAGCTCGACACCTGAAAGGTGCTCACCCCGATCTGGTGTTGCTGGGGACAGAACAGTCGATGTGTTGTTGGCCGCTAGAGTTGCCCCATGGCAGGGTGGTGGGGGAGGAGTGGTCGCAAGGATCGCGACAGAGACACTGATGCCACTAGGACCAGCTCGCAGAGGTCAGTGCTGGAGGCGAGGAACCACCCGAAGGTGGCCCCACTGTTGACGCGATTGGTGGAGAGGAGCCCTAGTGAACTCGGAGGTCGAAGGTCAGGAGTCAATGCCAAAGGAGGGGCTCCCGCAAAGCGGTGAAGGCGGAGGTCAAAGGTCAGTATTGGAGGAAGGACTCCCATGGGCGAGAAGGCGAAGGGGGTGACGTGGGACGAGGCGTTGGAGGAGAGACATCTAGGCAGTGGAATCTCTCGCCCATGTCGGCGCAATTGGAGGGGGTGAACCCCAGTTGGTTGTCGGGATCTCGGTGACGATCGTAAAGGTTTGCTAGAGGAGGGCTGGGGATCTCGAAAATAGGTCGTCAGAGTTGGTCGTGAAGGTCATCGGAGGAGGAGATTTTTGAAACCTGATCAAAATGGGGGCGTCAGGGGCTGACCTAAGAGGAGGCTTGTTATTGTTATCTCACAACTGACATTTTACCCTAGTTAAATAACGGGAGCTACGGCAGATGCATAACCGCAAATATTCAAGACATATCATGCATGGATATATGTTACAATGTTGAGACTAGCTAAATGAAGAATTTATTTGTAAAAATAGATATTTACAATGGTGTCTTCCAAAACCTTATTTGTCAAATCTTTATTTTCTTCTCTTAATAAGACAACAAGATCTTTATGTCACTCAAGGTCATAATTGAGTGATTCGTTCAATTCTTTCAAAGGTAAACACTTATCACAAATAGAGCTGTCAAGATGCAAATTGTAAACTCCTTTTCCTACCTTTTCATTTTGTTCTCCATCTTTATTGAGACTTTTCTGAAGTTCTGCATTAGCATCTTTAGTAGCTTCAAGGTTTTTAGAAATCAAGTTATTTTATTTTTCATAATTTTTGAATTGTATTTCAGCCCTTTTGATTTGATTTCTGAGATCCTCATTTTCAGATTTCATATGATCCAATTCTGAAGTGACAGAATCAAGACTACTCAGTTGTTTTCTTGTCTCAGTGATTTGATTTCTGAGATTAATATTTTCAGACTTCAAATGATCCAGTTCTGAAGTAACAGAATCAAAATTGTTCAGACGTTTCCTGAAAATTTCATTCTCAGTTTTCAATGTTTCAATATCAATATCTTCAGGATTGGATTTAGTAGCTTCATTCAATTTCTTCTTCAGGGATTTACTCTTTTTCTTTAGTTTTTCATATGAGTCTAACAAATCAGCATAGGCATCCTCCCAATCGTCTAGAGTGAAGTTATCAAAAGGATTTACCTCTTTAGCATCTTCGAATTCATCTTGATCACTGCTGCTTTGATTGCCGCCCTTAGCCATCATGCATTGGTTTTTATTTCCAAGACTGGCAAGCTTCAATTTGTCCACTATTTCAGTTGCAGAACTGCAATCATGAAAACAAGAGTGGAATGCCCTGTCAGTAGTTGCCCTAATCATTTCCATAGCTTTCCGGTTTTGATCACACATGGATCTATGTTTGTCAGTCCATTTGGACTTGTCCTTGGGCAGTTTGTGTGGACCGTATGAAATTAACTTCCACATATCTAAATTATTCAATGTAACATAGTCACACAAACTGCTATACCACAAATTAAAGTCAACACCACCAAACACCAGCGGATTAGTCATAAGAAGGATTTAGGAAAAGTCAGCCAGAAACACGAGACAGCAAATGAGATAAGCACAAAGGAGCACTAGGATCACTACAGATCGTTGGATCTGTAGAACCGGTAACCTGCTCTGATACCTCTTGTTGGGTTGATAGACCCGGATTCAAAGGGGGGGTGAATAAATCCCCTACAAAAACTCGTCCAATTAAAATTATGGTAGACACTGATGCGGAATAAAAGACTGATTAGGTTAACTAATTATGAGGTACAAGATCAAACACTTGGTGGCTGACAAGAGTGCAGATCGAATGTCAATCCAGTGAGCTACTCAGCAGTAGCTATGTAGTTTATAGAATCACTCTAAGTATGCAATCCATTCAAGAGACATTCAGATAGACGTGATTCAAAGCGAGCCTAGACATTCATCTAGCACAAACAGATAAGTAATCAAACCAAAGTGCACAGAAGACTTTTAGGTGGTTAGGTCCTCCAGACCTATGTCCACCCCACACTTCAAACCGGAGTGTGGCTTCACTGCTGCACCTCACAGCTTGCATCCGCTGAGCATTACAACTTGGCTTACTAACGCTGGCTAACAGCTTGACCAGAGGAACAGATTCCTCTCTTCCTCCAACCCGGAGGGAAACACTAGTGACAACCCGTCACTAGCAACCGAAGACATAGTCTCCCTTCCTCCAAACCGAAGGGAACCCATAGGTGACACCAAGTCACCTGCAACTGGAGACACCAAGTCTCCCTTCCTCCAAACCGAAGGGAACCCCAAGTGACACCAAGTCACCTGAAAATCGGAGAACAAATCTCCCTTCTCCTATGACCACAAGAGGAACCCGACCTCACAACCAGAGGATCGGAAGGACAAAGAAAGGTAAAGTGAAAAGATAAGAAATGGAAAACACAGTGATTGAAAGCTGTAAAAGAATGAAGCACAAATGTGGCTCTCTCACGGAGCAGGCTGGCCTGGATTTGATCCACGGTCCAGTAGATACGTTCTTCCGATGAAGTTCTTCTTTCTCTCTTCCAACTCTCTATCTCTCTCTTTCTTTCTCTTTTTCTTCTTCCTCTCTTCGCCTCTCTGCTGCTCTCTTCTTCTCTACTCTCTGTCTGCTCTTTGCTTCTTGAGTCCTATCTTCACTGCTTCAGTCTCTCTCTCTCTGATCTCCCATACTCTCTGCTTCTTTTTCTTTTCCTTCTTCTGGAGATCTATGTATCCTTGAATTGCAGAAGAATAGCTTATATATTCCTTTGGCTTGAGATCCTTGTCCTCATACTCTGGGAGTGTGGAGAGAATGCTCCCACCTAGAAACTTCAGGAGACTCTTACCACTTGTCAGAATCTGCTCAAAATAGGAGTCCACGTGGCAGGATCTATGAACAGATAACTACCTTGGATCACGTGCCCTCCTTCACGATCACTTGATTTTAGACATTTGGAAGAATCTCTGTCAGAAGAACAATAGTGATTAGTCAAACACCTTATCGAACAAATATCAGATGTGCACGGTGTTGATAAGGGATCATCCAGAGAGTGCATGGACTCACAGTGTGCATAAGAGAAAAATGCACGGTCTTGCAACGTGCACGGACTCAGTTTTAGACAAAGCTAAACATGCTCGGACTAATGTCTTCGACAAAGTCAAACATGCTCGGACCATGCTCAGACTCATGTCTTCGTCAAAGCCAAAACATGCTCGGACTGGTTGAAACAATGTGCACGAACTTCCGTGACGCCAAAGGAAACAAGCATGGACTTTATTTGAGCAAAACGTGCATGGGCTTGTGGACGCACTTTCGATTGACTCGTTATTGTCATCTTTGTTTGTTGGTTTATTGAGACGGGTTTATTTGGTTTGTTAAGTGCGTGGGCGTGCCAGTCACAAAGTGATGATTTATTCGGGCTTCGTGGAAGCCCATGGTGCGCTCGATCTGACTTCGTCAGGTGATTGTGTAGTTCTGGTCGGGACGAAATCCCGTTACCCCATAAAGGTCACGACATCATTTACATCCCCCATACGAAGGAACACCCTTGATTAATTATCGAAATTAGGGGCCCTACGGCCGAAAGAATTAACACTAACTGCAAAGGAAAGAGGCAAGAATAAATCACACAAGAGCATGTGCCGAGACATGGGCGATCGGGCATGTCGGTCATTCATAGACCCTTTCATATTCAGACGGAAGTCCGTGGCGAGAATGCGGTGAAAACTGAGATAAATTCGTTCAGATGTCCGTCGATCATATGTCATTGCCCTTAGACAAATGAGGCCCAAAACGGCCCATTGAATGTAATCATGATTCTTTTCTGAATAAGTAATGAATTCTTCCTTAATTGGGCCCAAATATATGCTTATGAAGATCAAATCATCCAAGTTCAGTGAGTTTCTATCTATCTTTCCTAAGAGCGCGCCTTTTAATAAGGCGTTAATCACCAAATTCACGCCCCTATAAAGGTCGTCAATAACAATTAATTATTTTCTAAAAAATGATCAAAAATCTAATTTGACGCCTCTCAGTAATGGCGTTATTTCAAATGACGCCCCTCCAACGAGCGTTATTATCATTCAATTTCTAAAACACAACTTCCTGTATTTTCAAATTTGACGCCCCTTTCAGCATCGTCAATTCAATTCGATCATCATTACTACCATCGGATCAATCAATCCACCATTAATTGCTATCAATCAGTTTAAATTCCCAGACGCCTCTAAAAATGGCGCCCCTATTTGTGTCGTCAAATACTATAATGACGCCTTTATACAGTGGCGTCAATTAACCAAATCACGCCACTTTCAAGGGTGCTATTCAATTTCAAACCGTTCGAAACAAAACCCCTATCTTTCCTTTCCCTCCGTTCAGTTCATTCATTCATCGTCTTTCTTCTCCCCTCTCCCTTCATTCGCCCAAACCCTAACCGAGACCCTCCCTTCCCTTCATCCTTCGTTGCTACCATGACGGGCCCCCATAAGCGCCAACGTGTTACTGGGCCAGAGGTCATGGACCTCGCCGGCGACGAGGAGGTTGCGGTGGAGGAAATCCTCACCGTGACCGAGGAGGAAGCCCCCACGGTGACGTCCGGCAGTGAAGGGACCACCAGAGGCGACGGCGATGGTGAAGAGGGCGTCGGCGACGGCACCGGAGAAGAAGTAGAAGAAGGAGAGGACAATGAAGAAGGAGAAGAAGAGGAAGAGGAAGACGACGGGGAGGAAGAAGGCGAGGAAGAGGCCGATGAGGACGCACCCCTCGCTCATCAGCCAATGCGAGGTGGGGGCATCCCCCCCACGGAGCAAGGTAGGCCCCTAAACCCCTCTTCTGCAACGTAAGGGAGAGGCGGGGAACGCTCCCACACGGAGTGGCAGAACCCAACAATAGGGGGGTAGATGTCCGTAGATGACAACGCCTCTAATGAAACCTCGGAAAGCGAGGAGGGGATGATAAGAGAGAAAGGCAACTCCCGAACTGACTTTGGGTGACTAGGGCAAGGGGGATGAGAAAGTTTACTGGCCAAGGGGCTCAAGAGTGTGTCGGGGAAGGGTGACCAAGGACATACTGGCTATGAGGATCAAAGCGTTGAGGGTGTGCCACTGGGAGGAGGGCTAAGGGTGGTGTGCCGCTGGGACGAGGGCTAGGGGTGTACCACTGAGGGTAAGGTTGGGTGTGCCGCGGGGACGTGGGCTAGGGGTGTACTGCTGAGGGTAAGGTTGGGGTGTACCGCCAAACGGATGGCTGGGCGTGCCACTGAGGGGCAAGGCTGGGGCCGTACCACTAAAGGGGTGGCTGGTGTACCGCTGAGGGGTAAGGCTGAGGGTGTACCGGTGGAAGGGATGTTCAAGGGTGCACCGGCCAAGGGCTAGATGAGCCAAACTGAGGGTCAGCATGTAGTGTAGTGTTCTCGTACAGCCGGAGAAGGCTTAGGCTACAGAAGGGGGAAAATCACTGAGGAAGGGTGAGGGAAACCATCGAATGCATAGGAGAAACCAAACACATGGAGACGGTGGCACAAACCTCAATGGGGAAATTTCCATTCATGAAGAATGAGGGCCATACTCTGCCATGTATATCTTGAAACATCGAGGTGGAAGATACAAACGATGGGAAGGGAAGAAAAGAAGAGGAGGAAGATAGGAATGGAGGAGATTGGGGTTGAGCCAGGACGACCACTCCCTGCTCCCCCAAGCACCCCTCCCTGCTACGGAACCCCTCTCTCTCTTACTCTCTTTTTTCCCTCGAGCGGTGGTGACGGAGTGACGGCCAGGGAGAATAGCAGGCCCTCCTCTCTTCTTCTTCTTCCTCTTCTGGCTCCTGCTGCCCGACAGTGGCTCTTCTTTCTTCCTCTCTATTCTTCTTTTCTTCTATGTGTGTTTCTCTCTTTTTCTGTCTGTGTCTATCTCTATCCTGCTAGAGAGAAGGAGAGAGGGAGCGGAGACAGGACGAGAGAGAGAGAGAGAGAAGAAGAGAGAGGGGGTTCGCGTAGGGGTGGTGCTTCGGTGGTTGGCAAAGAGAAGGAGACGGTGGAGGGGGGTGACGGTGGCGGTGCAGGGAGGTGGGAGTGGTCCGGGAGTGGCCGGGTGTGGTTGCCGGAGATGAGACGGTGGACGCGGGGGTCGTCCGTGGAGGAGAGGTCGGCGACGGGGGTCGGCGGCTGCGGCGTCGTGGGGGTGTATGCGGTGCGGCTAACAGGGAGAGAAGAGAGAGGGTGATGGGAAGGGTGGCGATCGCGGTGCCGGTGGAGGGGTGGTCCGGTGGCGTTGGGGTTCGCTGAGGGCAGGAAGAGTGAGAGAGGGAGCAAGGGGGGGTGTTCGTGGTTGTGACGGAGGTGAGCAGGGAGGTGTGAGGAGGTTGGGTGGCGGTCGCGGCGATCCGGGCGAGGGCGGGAGAGATAGGAGAGGAGGTCGGCCGGCGACTGTGGAGTGACAGGTGACGGGTGTGGGCGGCCGACGGCGAGAGGTGGACGTCGATGTGGTGAAGGGTGGTGGGTTTGGTGCGAGGGGGTAACCGCGGCAGTGTGGGGAGCGGGGGTGGTAATAGCAAGAGAGAGAGGGGGTCGCGAGGGGCTCGCCGGCGGCAGTGTGTGAGAGGGAGTGGGGAGGGAGAGACGGTGGTGTGTGAGAGGGAGAGGGCTATGGTGGGGCTGCAGTGTGGAGGTGGTCGGAGGGGGGGACCAGTGGCGGAGGCCGGCAGTGGGGGGAGAGAAAGAGGCTTATGCACGCGGTGGGCGAGGGAGGTAGACGGGGAGAGGGGCTCGTGCGTGCATGGGGCGGAGGCGTTGGGGGTGCTGCGGCTGTGAGTGGTCGCCGGAGAGGGGAGGCTAGCAGAGGGGTCATCCGGCAGTTGGTGGTGGAGAGGAGGTTTGCCGGTGGTGAGGGCGGCCGGTGGAGGTGCAGGCGGAGGGTTAGCAGGGGTGGACGTGTGCGTGTCTTAGAGAGGGAGAGGAGGTTGCATGGGGTTCCAGCGGGCAGGGGAAGGGGTGGTGTGGCATACGTATGCCCGCTTGTTGAGTGCTGCATGATCATTATTACCCCAGACCTCGGTATATCAAATGATGATTTGCTAAAGGTCAGATTAGGTCTGACTGAACGCTTTCATTATGCGTGATGGTGGTCTTCAGACCTGTGTTCTCCGCCACGTACCGATGGCTTAGGGAATAAATACTATCGAACTGCATGTGCGAACTTATCTTCATTTCCTGCATTGCACGATATCATTCTGGCATCCTGCCTATGCTTGCGTACTTACACAGCCCTGACGGCTCATTATCTTGGCAATTAATCACGGGTTTTCCTCCTTCTCGAAGGATGTAATTAACGTCATAGCCTTTACGGTATGACGGACTGTTGGTCCCGACACGGACCACACTGTCGTCTGACTAAGTCAGATCAAGCGCACAATAGAATCTTGTCACCTAGTGACTAGCACGCCTGCGTAATCAACTTGATGATATATATATATTTCAAATCAGAACAAAAAAATAATAAACAACAACAAAAATAACCCATCTCTCCCCCCACAAGCCAGCATGCCCAGTGGGACTCAGTCTCCCTTCATCTCTTTGCCAAGATAAATGGGCCCCGGGGGCTCTCCCAAGGAGCGTTGATTGTTTATTTCCTTCTGTTATTTCAGGAAACAACGATGACTGTCGGATTTGCTACACTAACTTTTGGCCCTGCAGTCGTGGCCACCCATGCTGCTTGTGGGTACCTGGCGGTACTGACCATTTTTGGCACCTTCCCACTAGTGGTTGGCTTCCCCAACCTCTTGGGGGTAGCCTTTGCCAACGTGCTGAAGGTCGGAGTTTCGGAGCCAGCCAGGGAGGACGTCAGTAAGAAGCCTCGAGTTTTCGGTACCTGAACCTACAGAGGCTTGCCAGCGGATTGGGTCCAACTAGCAAGCTGCATGGTGCACCATGTAGCTCATGGGGCTCGCCCCACCCACTACAACATGTTGTGTCCCTGTGGTTTTGATGATAGCAACACTATAAGCTTCCACATGAGTTTGAATGTTTGATTGCATCTGGACATGAGTCTGTATGTTTGAATGACTGCATCGAGTCTGCATGGGGCGTGGCCCCCGTTGCCTGATCTACACCGATTCGCGGTCTTCGCCACGCAATAGGTAGGGGAATGGATTTCTCGTCTCGCCAGGAACCCATTGACGCCACATGCGTCGCCATCCATCGTCATTTTCATCGATTTCTGTGCAAAATCTCATTTTATGAATTTTTAGGCTAATTTCTTAAAAATCGTTCTTCTCTCACGATTTTGGTCTAGACGGCCGCTGATCAAGGCAAGGGAGATACTGTTGGAAAGGTCGTGTCGCGCAGGTCGCAGTGACGCCCTTCTTCCCTCGATTCACAGAGCGTGGAGGTGGGTCGGGCTGAGTGGAGCCGCAGCACCCCTTCATCTATTCGTGCCTCGAATGTCATTCCCAGCGTGTAAGAGGTAGGGGGATGGAATCTTCTCCTCGCTAGGAACCCACCGGTACCACATGCGCCGTGGTTCGATGCCACTTTTCTCGATTTTCGTGTAATCTTCCATGCTAATGTAAATTAGCCGTAAAATCATGAAATTGTCTCCATGAGCATTGTCTTTTGATTTTAATAGCATGTTTAGTCATGGAGTGTTGGTATGGCATGGTAGTTTAGCTTGAAAACTAGTTTCCTACGATTCCCGTCGATTTCGGTCGATCGGGAGGGGGTTCGGTTTCGAACTCTGAATTTTGGCAACCCAGACGGTATAATGCACCACCCTAGGTGTGTTATAGTCCCCTGACGCACCTACCCTGGTGCGTTACCTGAATGGTAACGGGCCAACCCTGGTCCGTCATTTGACCATGGACCGTTCCTTTGACCGTTGACTGAGATAGGTGGTTAGTTTGACGGCCCATCCCTGGTCAGTCATGGTTGTGTAACGTGCCATCCTTAGTGTGTTACATTCTATTCAAAAACTGCGGATTTTAGGTGTTCGGGTGCCTTTAACGGACCTGACTCCGTGCGTTAGAATCACGTAATGCACCAGCCCTGGTGCGTTACATGTTCTATTTATAATCTGTGGATTTCTGTCATTCTGGTGAGTGTAACGGCCCATGGGAGGCGCGTTACATGGATTTAACGCCCCTTGCTTGGTGCGTTACAGTCTGTGAGCTAAGACTTGCAATGACTTGAACATATGCAGACCGCCTATATGCACTGACTATGCACAGACTTGCAGCACCAAATTCAACAGGCAAACACTTGTGTACAGGGCACTGACCAAGCTATCTGCTGGATAGCCCAGATGCACAAACCCAGAATAGATAGTAGTATTAAAGCATCAATCCACCATTCATCTCAAGCAAATGCCACTCATCTCAAGCATACAAGCAATCTTATGTGGTGACTCAGAGAGTTGCTATCATCAAAATAACACACCATCGTCAAAGCCCAAGGGGTGCAACACTCGGCCCCCTCTTGTTCGGCAGATGGGAGAGCCGGCCTCCTAAGGTCAGCCCCAGCAAGTCTGAAGGAGGGGAGAGCTGGGTCAGAGCCACCTTCAACGGCAGAGACAGCCCCAGCCTTCTTGGCCCACTTTTTGGTCTTCACGGTGTCCCGCAGCATCCTCTCTATGGGATCCTTTCGCATGGACACCTGCTAACTGGAAGACCCCTCCCGGGCCACCCCCTTGCCTTTATCCCGGGCTTGGGAGCGCCCCTCGGGAGCTCGCGAGTCAGCGACAGTCGTGTCATCGCCAAGGTCGATCACCTCCCGCTCCATCGTAGGCTCCTCCTCTGCAGCCGGCCACTTCGTATCTGCGCAAAGGAAGACAGGGTCAGGGAAAGGAGATGGCTTCATCGCCCATAATGAAGAATTGATCCCTGGCACCCATACCTGCTGGCCGTAACTGTTGGAGAAGGCTTCGCTCGATGTTCTCCCCGGTCACTAGCTCCTCCGTGGACTGGCAGTGTTTCAACAAGATCACTGCATACTTCTCCACCTCCGGGGAGAACTGATCTTGCCTCGGACGTAAGTTCCGGTGAAAGTTGGGGATCACGGGGCATCTCCAAGACTCTACCACCGAACAAATTCCCACCCAGAAGAACTGAGTCTTCCACACTTTGTGGGAAGAATCCTTCACGGCTAAGGAAACACAGCTCCTGTTTCATCTCGCCTGAACAAAATAGAAGCCCTTTCCAGCCGAGGAATGCTCCTTCAGCTCAAAGAAGTAATGGTAAAGGTCCAAGGAATCCATAGCACAAGAGGTTTATGTCCCCATTCATTTCATTCATTTTGGGATTAGTTTTTCTTTGTTTGTGCATTTAGAAATCTTAAACCATTTGAGTATTTGACATTTACACAAAATGACCTTAAACACATTCAATGCTCACTCTTGATCACTTCAACATGGCACGAGATAGAAACTAAGTCCAGGGTTTTGTTATCATCAAAATCAGTTGGAGAGACTCAACAACGAAGACTTCCTCCATCAGCTAATGAAGAAGTGCATTATCAGACTCCTCCACCTGGGGGCATGAAGTCGAGAGATGTTATATCTGAAAGACTAATCATGACTGGTAATGATAGAGGGATGCCACTCATCCTATCCAAAATCAAGGTGGCAGATGGCACTCCTGGCTCCTTTTGGCAAGAGCCTACTATAATGGTGTTACTATGTCAAAAGCAGCAAGAAATTGAAATGCTGTGAAGGCAGCTAAATGAACTAAACATGCATCCATCTGTGTTCAGGCAAGCCGGACCCCTATCTAGGACTATACAAGGTGGTGCTATGTCACCTGGTGTTCCAGCACAGTTGGCCATGCCTCGAACAGCATATGACCAGACAGCAGGCGTTCTCCTTCAACAACTATAGCATGTAGTCTCAACATGTCCTTTAGCTTCCCAGGCATGTCGGGGGGCAACTACAACGCCCAAAAAAATGGTGTTGACAAGCCCACATATGCATCCAACCTTCCTATATCCAAGCCCGACAGGTCTAATGACAGCGGACACGCCAAGGGTGGAATGAACAAATGAGATGAAAACAACAGAGGGAGAAAGTGCTGAGGCTGAGTTGCAAATAACCAAACAAAAAGATGATGAGTCCGCCCTAGACTACATAAAAAGATGGAGAAATCTCAATGAGAGATGCATGCGTTCACCAAGCTATGAAGACGCCATTCAAATATGCAAGCGGAATCTGAAGAAAGAAGTTCTATAAAGGGTGATAAGCATCGAAGTCAAATCCTTTAAACAACAAAATGTTGTGGTAGCCGATGTTGAAGCCCTTTTAGCAAAATAGTGCCCAGTCGCTACTGCATCAAGTTAGCTTCATAAGGGGACAATCGGAAATGTGATGATCCTCACTTCCACAATGCAAGTATGCTCCTTCTTTCTCCAACACTCTTCAGCCTTGTGGCCAGTTTTGTCATAATACTTGCAGATATCTTTTGAAGATGTAGCAGGGATGGCTTGCCTATTTCCATCTCGAGGTCTTTTATCTTGTTGAGGGGTTCTTTCTTCATTTGGCCTCTTCTTTCCAAATGTTGGTTTAAAGTTTCCGACGCCAACGACTTGTTCTTTCACCACTCTTCCTTTGATTCTATCTGCCATCTCCATGGCATCTTCTAACAGTTGGGCCTTCCGGATCATCTCGACATATGTTTGGATGTCCATAGGCGCCAGTTAGGGAATGTACTGGGGCCTTAGCCCATCAATGAATCGCTTGACCTTCATTCTCTTCGTATTAATGAGGTGTAGAGCATAACGGGCCAGTCGAGAAAATTGGACCTCGTATTCAGTTACAGAGAGACTTCTTTGTTTAAGGGTGGCAAATTCTGCTGCCTTTTTTTCTTGGACTCCCTCTAAGAAATATTTGCCATTGAAATATTCTAAAAATTCCTCCCAAGTGATCTGGGGATCGGGCAAGGTCGCCTCTATGGATTCCCACCAAGCTCTTGCATCCCTTTCCAGTTAGAAAGTTACAAGTAAAACTCTATCTTGATCTGAGCATTGTATGATTCAGAATATTCTTTCTATCTCCTTGACCCAATGTTCGGCCTCATCCAGGTCAGTGGAACTGTTGAATCTCGGGAGATTCATGTTCCTAAAGTTGCGGTGCAGGTCTCCCGCACCTAGGTAATTAACTACTTCTTGAGTCACTTGTTGTAGGGCTTGAGTTAGCCCTTGAACAGTCCTTTGCATTTCTCTCCATTGAGCACGCTCAGCGGCCATTTTCAACAGCTAAGAATTTCTATAAAATAAACTATAGAGATTAAAATTCTTATCTATATATGTCTTAAGATCTAGCCCAAATCTCTACCCAATCTCATGGGTCAAGTATACCTAACCATTATCCTATAGTGTAAAGAACCTAGGGTGTTCAATAACTAAGTCTTGATGCCCTAGAATAGCTACCAAGGTTGTTGGTAGGCTATCTATTGCCATGTCTTCATTAACCATCACCTTTTGAAGAAAATTACACAGTGCATCCTAGTGAAGTGTGGACCTCTTGATTAATTCCAGCACAGATATTTTGGCGGGCACCCTATCTAAGTGATGAAGAAGATCATATTGGGTACCCGGTAATGGTTCGCCTTCTTCCTGATCAGCAACTGATTAGGAAGACTGGGGATTGGGTGCAGGTGCACCAGTGGAAGTATAATTTCTATGAAACAAGCGCCCGCTCCACAGGGCAAGGTTTTACGCCGGCACGGCATCGGATGACGGCTTAATGGGACCGATAGGATGGATGAGTGGCGTGGTAGAGGGTATGGTGGAGATGATAGGGGTGGCAGTGAAGGTAATGGGTTGCGGAGGGAGGATGATGGGTGAAGGGTTGGAGGGAGGCGTAGTGATGATGGGCACGGGTGCTGGTAGAGGCGTGAAGGCAGATAGAGGAAGGATGACGGGCGAGGGGTTGGATGAAGGCGTAGTGAAGACAGCGGGGGTGATGAGCGGAGGGCGTGATAGTATGACGTGTGTGGGCACTGGTGGTGGAGTAGAGGTAGGTGGGGTAACGATGGTAGTTGGTGGTAAGACGAGTGGTCTGGGGAGTGGCCGAAGGGTTTGATGGCTAGGCGCGAGAATGACAGGAGTTAGGGGGTAAAAAAGGGTTGCGGTGGTTATGGTGGAGGGCCATGAGTTGTTGGATGGAACCGTCATCATCATAGGACCACCCGGTGTCAGGAGTCGGGGGTTGAACAACATTAACCTGAGCCGGTGCCGGCGGATGAGGCTGTGGAGGGGGAGGATGATTGGGCATGGGGTTTTGATGTATCCCCAAGTCTTGAATCGACTGTTATTGCTGCGGTGGCTACTACTGTGGCAGTGGTGCTTGTTACTACTGCACTTGCTGCCTCAGCGCTTGCCTTCTCTTCTCTTTAATTTCCATGATGGCCTTATGCATCTCAGCCCAATCTATCCGGTGTCCTTCATGTAGATCATAAACCAAGTCTCTAAACTGAAAACATCCTTCAATCGTATGCCCCTCTCGAGAAGATCCACTCCCACTGACTCCACAATCCTCAAGAAACCTTACCTTATCTGATTCTATAATGATGGGAACATTTGATGGACAATAAAATCTGTACCCTTTTGATCTTTTTGGATAACCAATGAAAAATCCACTAATTGTTCTAGGATCAAAAGCTTTTTCCTGTGGGTTATATGGTCTGACCTTAGCTGGACATCTCCAAGTGCGCATATAGCTCATTGAAGGTTTCCTACCACTCCATAACTCATAGGGAGTTTTTGGAGCAGCCTTAGTAGGAACCTTATTCAAAATATGTATAGTTGTCTTTAAGGCCTCCCCCCACAAAGACAAAGGAAGGGTAGAATGACTTAGCATTGTCCTGACCATTTCTTTAAGTGTTCGGTTCCTTCTTTCTGCAACCCCATTCTGGTAAGGGCTACCAGGCATAGTGTACTGAGGTACAATACCCTCCTCTCTAAGGAACTTAGCTAATGGTCTAGGCCTTTGTCTCATCCTTATATACCTACCATAATACTCACCACCTCTATCAGATCTGACTACCTTAATAGATTTTTCTGATTATTTCTCAACCTCATTCTTAAAATCTTTAAAGGCATTGCAAACATCTGTCTTTTCAAAAAGTAGATAGAGATACATATATCTAGAGTAGTCATCAATGAAAGTGGCAAAGTATCGCTCACCAGTAAGACAAGGTGAAAAGGGACCACAGATATCAGTGTGAACTATTTTCAGAAGTTCAAAACTTCTAGTGACATCTTTATTAGGCATGTGTGTTTGCTTTCCCTTTATACAATCCACACAAGTCTCAAAGTCAGTGAAATCTAGAGTGTGTAACACTCCTTCTCCCACTAACCTCTTAAGCCTCTTAATAGAGATATGCCCTAATCTCCTATGCCACAACATAGATGAATTTTCATTAACTCTACCACGCTTGTTGCCAATAGAAACTGAAGTATGCGGAGTATTTAAGGATTATTCATTCACATCGCTAAGACATAATTTATATAAACCATCAAATATAGAACCAGTTCCAATAACAATAGATTCCTTCATTAATTCAACTAAAGAGTTTCCGGATGGCGAATAGGCTAAGTAGGAAGTGGTCATGATGAACGGGTGATGAATGCAATGGCCCTAGGACAAGACTTAGTGGAGACAAGTCTAGAGCTTGCTCTGATACCAATTTGATGTGACATTACCTTGGGGTGATAGTCACAAGACCGAAGACTCCTCGAACCTAGCAAGCAAGCATAGCACGGACCGGCAACTTCACTCGAGCGGACTCACCCGCTTGGCACTCACTAGGGCCCGTAGGCAAACTGGTGATGGTGGTGAGGGTCTGGGATGGGACCTCACTGCTCCGGGGGTTGGCTAGCCTAAGATTGAACACCCAAGGGTCCAGGGATGCCCACTTTCACGGGCGGCCAGCACGCCTAGGGCGTGAGATGTAATGGCTCTCTCATAACTCACCCGCAATGATCACTCAAATATAAGAAAATTCGAGATCAGGCACTCAACTCACCATCCGACGGCACTAGCGGCAATACTAAACAGTAATGAAAAGACACTAGCAAGGGGTAACAGAAGCTCACCTGACCGGTGTGAAGACACCGGTCCCGGTCGGAGATGAGGGCGAACGAGGAAGAGTGGGCTTGCCCACACGCCGCGTCGATGAAGCTTCAACCTAAAAATTCAAGTTACATACACTATGCCCCTTGCAAGGGGGTTGGACTAGGGGTGGGGAATTGGATTACAACCAAAATGTACCTCCACGCAGGGAGGGGCACTCAGCCAGCCAGGCGGGGAGGGGAAAAGCCGAGCTCGGAACTAATTGGGAGGCGGTGGCCGGTTCTGTTCGCACTCTAGAATAGGGGACAGGCGGTCGTTGTCGACACTTTTGAGACCACTCCCGATTTTTATTGTTGACAATAACAGTGGCAAAATCTTCGAGACTAGATTAGGATGACGTCAAATTTTTTGGGAAATTCCTGGTTGGCGGTGCCGGTCGGGGAAGATCCACGAACAGGGTCCCTGCTTTCTGGTTCTGTCTGCTATGGTACCACTATAGCAAGAAGACGAGGCCGCCACGATCACTCCCGAGATTGGATTCAGGCGTAGATGGAGTCGTGGGAATTTTTGTTGAGTCCTCTTTGAGCTACCTTTCATCTAGAAAGGGATGCCTGTTCTTGGTGAGAGTCAGTCGAAGCAACGCTAACACACGATCAAGTGTTATGGGAAGAGTTTGTGGAATACTTTAACAACAAGTACTTCTTCGACCGAGTACAAGAAAGGAATGCTGTCGAATTTACTTCCTTGAAGCAAAGGAGTTTGACAGTGACGGAATATGAAGCCCAATTCGTGAGACTATCTCGGTACCCACCACACCTTGTGGGTACCAAAAAGATGAAGGTAAAATAATTTTTAAATAGCTTAAAGCCCCAGTATATTACTCAACTCACCCCAATGGATATCCAAGTATATGCCAATGCAGTGAGAAGAGCCCAACTCATGGAGGATGCAATGGAGATGTCTGATCACATCCTGGGAAGAGACGCTAAGAGGGAGCAAGTCACTAGCTTCAGTAACTTCAAGCCCTCTTTCGGGAAGAAGAGGCCCACCCTTTCATTGGCCGATCAGCTCCTTACCCGGCCAACGATGAAACCCACTTGGGATAGACCTTATGTCTATTCTAATAAAGCCCTTACACCTCGTTCAATGTCCCACCGACGATAAAACCCGTCTGGATAGGCCTTACATCTATCCTGATAAGACCTGCATATTTTCACATGTCCCACCGACGATGAAACCCATCACCGCTCTTATTAAACTAACCGTTGATCGATTGGCACCCTGCCCGATCAATGATGAAATCTGCCCAGTTTAGACCTTACGTCTAAAACTGATGAAACTTATAAATTTTTTTTGCATCGATATAAACCCAATATCGATGATTAAACCACCCGTTGATCGATTGGCACCTTGCCCGATCAATGATAAAACCCTGTCCAGTTTAGACCTTACGTCTAAATCTGATGAAACTTATAAAATTTCTTTGCATCGATATAAACCCAATATCGATGATGAAACCAATTGTTGATCGATTGGCATTCTGCCCGATCAATGATGAGACCCTATCCAGTCTAGACCTTACGTCTATTCTGATGAAACCTATAAAACTTCTTTGCATCGATATAAACCCAATATCGATGATGAAACCAACTGTTGATCGATTGGAAAAAAATCCTAAAAATAGTAAAAATACGCCGGATAAATCCTAGATCCACACCATTAAGGATCCGCTAGACCATGGATATTACAATTAGCACTTACCTTCCGCTAGCTATATATTCTTAGAGAAATCAAAATCAAATGAGCGTGCAGCAACAATCCCAGAATCTCGAAGAACCAATCATTCACAGAGAGTATCTCCATAGTGAAGATGGCCGACATGATCTCTTTCCAAGCCCGCTTCGACCAGGAATTGCGTCGGTGGAGCGAATGGAGCTTGGCCTCGTGCAGTCACAACGGCACGCTCTTCAGGGATAGGGTGGTGATGTTACAACTGAGCATGAATGAACTAAGGTGGGGAATGTCAAGGGCGACCACCCAGGAATAAGCCCTGATGCTTAGGCCCCTGAGGCATTGGTTCACTATGGAAGACACCTCGATCGACACCAAGCGGTGGAACATTTCAATGTTAAGGCTCTCCAAGAGGGGGCACATGGACAGCAAGGGGCACAGCTTCTTCTGACGTAGGATGCCTTGGGTGAGTTGGAGGGTGAGAAGAGACAAGAAGCCGCCGACGCGGCAGGGGAAATTGGTCCAGTCGTAGTCGCTCAGCGTCAGTGCTGTCCGTAACCAGCAACAGTCGACGATGGACGGGGGCTGCTCAAGGAAAGGTGCAGCCCAAAAGATCAGGTAGAGCTCCTCTACAGACCTCCCTGCTGCGAATCAGACCCACTGATTGGTGCAATAGCGCGTCTCGTTAATGGGGGACTCCCTCTCGCCATTGTCATCCTCCTCATCCCACACCAAGATGAGGTCAGCAATGAAGCATCAGAGGGCCACCGCTCTACAGGCTTGTACACAACAGTCGACGATGGGAGAGTTAAAGGGGCAATCGTCACTCTCACGGTAGAGGTCGAGGGTGGAGCAGTGGGTCCAAGGGTGCCTCTAGCGGTGGGAGAGGATGTTGATGGCGACACGAAGCTTGGTGGTGGGAAGGAGGGAGAGTATGTTGGTGAGGATCTCGTTTGGCAGATGGCTGATCCGGTCTCTCATATCTCCTTCTTTTTGCCAGATCTGGGAGGATGAGTCAGAAGAATGTCTGAGAACAAGGCAAGATCAACCCTTGGGTCAAACCTCAGGTTGGAAAGAAGGCTGATGGAACGCGGTCGTAACAAGACCACTATCAGGAGGACACAGTCAAGTCGCGGCCGCGATCAGGACTGGAGTCGACGTAGGAAAGGAAAGGGGTCGACATAATAGAAGTCTCCAGACTGAACAAGAACGCATTCATTGGCCAGCTGCTATCTACAGGTAGTAGATGCTTCCTGGCCATGATCAGAACAGAGTGCCGAAATCGCAGAAAACTTGCAGTGCTTTCTAGACTTTGGGCTTTTAGGGTACAATCAGCTCGGTGTCTATGGACACAAAAATTTGGCGTCCGCGAACTTCCCATAACACACCTGGGCTGGGAAGATGAAGCGTCCCTGAGGCACACCACTGCAGGGCTCACTGAGACAGTTGTGCGGTGAAAGAAGAACATGAGGAAGGACCTGGCATCTATGCTCTGAACGGCACTTTCGTTCACCGACAATTCATGCCTAAGTTGGCAAACTAAAGCAACAGGAGGCTAAGGGGTTCCTGAACAAACACACTGCTACAGGCTTAGCCACAAACCCTTAGCAGCAAAGAGTACGATGGAAGGCTTGAGATTTTTGAATCACCGAAGAAGATCAGCAGCTTCAAGTGATGGGGCACACGATACAAGTCCACACTCAGGCATATGCATTTAACCTTGAGTTAGAAAGGAGTGAGGTCATCACTCACTAAATTCCTCTGCAACGCATTTAACCAGTGGGCCTCCCAATGCCTTAACCAGTGGCTTCCTAGCATGCTTAACCGACAGGCCTCAGAGGCCCTTTAACCGGTGGCACCTCCAGGCGATTTAACTGGTGGCTCCCTCCCTGTTCTATTTTATCAGTGAGATTCTCCATTGCTTTGATTCAGCCGATGACTTCACATCTTAACTGATGGCTTCCGTTCACTGGCTTTTGAGCTCTCTCATGAGTTTTTGATGGGTGTTGCCGCTTATGTGTGCACTCATACCATTAAGGGTCCATCTAGGACTTGTCCGTAGATGCATACCCGGTTTACCCCCCTCCCCCCAAGGCTTTGTATGGTAGAAATTGTAGATCACTCATATGTGTTGACACCCATTTTATGACCAATGAGTTGGGTCATCTCCTTATTCATTTTTATGATGTACCGAGTTATTCACCGCTTAGTGGGCCATGTTGGTCAGTTTTGTGGCATATTTTATGGGTTACTATCCTTGGTTTGGTCTCGCTCCTTGTCTTTTCTGTTGCTTGGAGCTCAGTGGGCTTTCGTGTTCGTTTAGCCACGACCTCGTCCCTATGCAGTCTATCTCCTGGCCATTAGGCGTGCTTTGGCGGTCTATTTCTTGACTGTTTGGAATGCAAAGACTCCTTATCGTGACTTCTTCTCCTGTTGTTCTTATCTCTTGCTGGATGACTGAGCCATGTGATCTATCATTCGACCGTTTATGGTGCCTTGCGATCTATCGCGAGACCGTTAGGGGAGACAGAGAGTCCTGCTCTGACTGATCTTTCTCTGCTACACCGTGGACGGACTAGAGTCCTTGTTTTGTTGATTTTTCTCCCTGTAGAGATCCTCAGAAGCTTCAGTTTGTTTCTGTGGACTCTTGGCAGTATTATCTTCGAGAGTTTGCTAGGCTCTAGCCTATTTTCTAGCTAGTTTATCTCCAACTCGTCCAAAGGGTTTGGGGGTCTATAAATAGAACCCTTGACTTCATGACTAGAGGAGAAGATTTCTGGAGCTTACGTCGAGGTGTTACTGCTTCCTGGAGTGAGTACCAACCAGGGAGACGTTTTGTCTACGTTCGTAAGGCTTCTGGTCCAGGGAGTATTTGGTTTTGATTGATTAGTTTGAGTCTTTTCTTCTCTTAGTTCTTCCTTCTTCCCTCTTGCATCCATAGCATCTTCCCACTTCCTCTTCCACGCTCTACTGCACTTTCATCATCTTTTAAACATCCTCCCATCTTTTTCACGCCCCATAGGGGTTAAAAAAACCACCAACCCCCAGGTATCCACCCTTCCTTTTATGCACTTTAGTTTAATTGCATTATAGATTCTATACTAGTCCAAGGGCTTATTTGGGTTATTTTCTTTGTGTCTACATCCTTCTGCAGGTTTACGGGGTTCATTGCACAGGACTACCGCAGCGGAGGATCGATGGGCCCAACATCCAAGTGTAGCAGTGGGGGTTGGGGGAATAAGTGAGAGTGTGCATTGATTTGGGGGAACAAATTAATATTATTATATATGTCGTAAGCATAGGTAGACATTTGGTAGGGAGGAGGGTCCGATGTCTTACCAGGGGCCACGGGAATAACAGCAACAAGGAGCCTTCATGAGTAGCAGTCCAACGTCCACCGACACATGCCACTGATAAGCCCTACACAGTTATGGGTTCTGTTTGAGAAGTGCCAAGGCGAGATCGAGGGTCCCAACATCCGACTCGATTGTGAGGATTTGGGGGAGCAAGCATGGGGCCATGTAGATTATTTAATGATCAATGGCATGCAAGCAACAACTCCTTAGGGAGGAGGGACCGGCTCTCACGTAGGAGACCACGACAGCAAGGGACCACTACTTGCTTTTACTAGAGGATTTTTACTGGGATCCAACAGTCGGTGGGGTTCTCGTATTGGCCATGGAGTGGTGTAGGTGAGACCTCTCGTGACCACGAATGATAGTAGCAGTAAACCCCTCTAGTGTGGTGGTGAGTGGGGAGGCCAGCGCCTAGGCGAGCACTAGTGTGATCACAATAGGTAATGGTAGCAAAGTCTCTATTGTGGCTGGTGGGTGGAGAGACAGGCCACATAGGCGAGAAGATTTTGGGGAAACCACTGCTATGGCTAGGAGAGGATTAAGGTTTTGGGGATTTGGGGGAGGGGGGAAAGCAAGCGACAGGTGATTTGGGATATTTCTTTTCCTACGCAAGAATTGACACTCTATTCAGCACCAAAAAAAATCAAGACATTTCTGGGTGAGTTGGTCAGGTCTATACATATGATCCTACAACTTGTTGCGTTATTTCCTACCATTAGTTTTATATATTCCTGCGGTGGTACTGAATGGTAGGTAAAAAAAATAATTTACTTACCATATCCATGGTAGGTAGTATATAAACTAACAAAATCGTAGGTATAGTCCAGTCTATACCATCGATCCACAAAGTTGTAGGTAGGTGCCGTTGGTGTATGTCCTTGGTGCAGTGAATTATCTATTTATATGCCCCTATACCGGGGCGTATTCTCTATAACTTCTATGCCCCTAGATGGGGTATGTCTTTTTTTTCAAATGCCCCTAAGTCGGGGAGCATTCTCTATGGCTTCTATGCCCTTCCCAGGCGGGGGATGTCTCGTCTTGAAATATCCCATTGCCGCGACAGACTTCTCTTTATATGCCCCTATACCGGGGCGTAACTTCTTCAAATGCCCCTAAATCGGGACGTATTCTTTATAGCATCTATGCCCCCAGGCGGGGTATGTCTTTTCTTTAAATACCCCTATGTCGGGGCAGACTTTTCTTCATATGCCCCTACATCGGGGCGTAACCTCTTCAAATGCCCCTAAATCGGGGCGTATTCTCTATAGCTTCAATGCCCCCAAGCGGGATATGTCCTTTCTTCAAATACCCCTAAGTCGGGGTGGATCTCTTTGTCTTCATACGCCCCTAACCCAGGGTGTAACTTCCTCAAATGCCCCTAAGCTGGGGCGTATTGTCTATAGCTTCTGTGCCCCCAAGCGGGGGATGTCTCTTCTTCAAATATCCCTGGATTAGGGTGTAGCTCCGTTGCTTGCCGTGCCCCCAGGTCGGGGTGTATGTCTCTTTGCTCCTGTGCCCCCGGATCAGGGTGTATCTTTTCTTGCCTCCTATGCCCCCATGGCGGGGTATATTTCTTCTTTTTATTCCCCATGGCGGGATATATGCATGCTCTCTTTGAGAGTCATGGCTGTGCTCGGCCTTGTTGCTATAAAGCATTCCCCACAGCGGGCAGGAATTTATCAAGCTACAGTAGCGACTTGCGGGATCTTCTAACAGCCACTCGAGGGGTGGTCTTATGCCGGATAGCGGCAACAGGAAGGAGGAACGGGCCGGGGCATTACACCGCGGGCTTGGACCCTCCTAGAGTCGGGCGGGATGCCGGCCTTCTTCTCACTCTCTTGTTCGGCAATGCTGGCCAACTTTTCTTCTGTCCCTCTTTTCTTTTCTTCTTTTTTTGTATAATAGACCAAGGTGGGTGTGCAGGAGAGCGCTCACCCCCTCAGGGAGGGGATGAGTGGTTCGCTCCACCGCATCAATCCCCCCCCCCCCCTGGAAAAACCAGGGGGGGGGGGGGGGGGGGGACCTATTTGATGGTCACTTGGCCGCATAATGGCCAACTCTGAGGCTTATCAATGAGCCTCAGAGTTTGAGTACTGGGTACCCATTCTCCTCCGAGGAGAGTAAGCCTCGGAGGAGAGTACGCGTCATATATGTTGGGGTATCTTGGGTGGATTCCACTTCCATACCGGGCAGGCTGCTGTGCCTGGTGTCGCTGTAGTTCCAGGCGTACCACGATGTGATCTGGTGCGATGTGCTGCCTATGGAGGTGGGTAGCATTATCCATGGTAGGCCTTGGCTTTTCGATCGGGATGCCACCCTTGATAGCCGGGCAAATACCTACCCATTCGACCACGGTGGCCATAGGATTGCCCTCCACCCCACCCAGCCGAAGGACCCTTTTGTCCAAGGACCAACCGGCCCTAACACTTCGACCTCTCCCAGTCAGGGGACGACCGGTCCTCCCGCCTCATCCTCGGCGTGGGCTACTACCACTTCGATGGGACCTATGACCAACTCGAAGTGCGGCCAACACTTGGACGCTAAAGGTAAACCGGGCGGCTGACCTTCGTGGCGTTCCTCCGGGTGGAGGCGTCGCTCAACAAGAAACCCTTTAGCCCAACGATCGTCCTTGCGAGGGAAGCGTGGGATCGCAGTGGTTAAGGAACCACTGTCGCCTAGGGTGATCCAGTTCGGGCTCAGCGCTCGATTGGGACTGTGAGAACGGGTGCTCACAACTCTCAACCGCGGTGACTCGCAACTGGCTAGGGGCCCTATTCACACAAGCACGACATATATGAAAGCATACTAGATAAGCAAATGCTGCGAAAAGGAACGTCGCACGTACCTTCACGACTAGCGCGTGCTGAAGAAATCCCGGCCGAGTCCGACAACCTCGATACACGATAACAAAAATGTTATTACAACCCAAATAATCATGCCCACTCCTCGCAGGGAGATAACATGCTACAAACGCTAAATTCGGGGCAGCAGGAACATAGGCTGACAGGCAGCACTTGATGGAGTCGAGGAGGTGAGGCGGCGAGGCTTGGTTCCCGACCCTTGGGAGTAGGTGTGGTGGTGGAAACGGGGAGTGTAAGAAGGGTATTCGCCTGAGCAGAGGCTTGAGTTGGTGTCAGGGGTGGAATAGGAGAAGAAGTAGGCAATGGAGCGGGTGCTTTATTAACTGAAGAATTACCAGGGTGCCCCTAGTCTTGAAGCAAAGATGGCTGCCTAGGCGGCACTGCTTGCTGCTGCTTGCTGTGAAGATCAAAAATAACTTTGCGCACAATAGCCCAATCACTCATCTTTTTATCTTCCAAACTGTAGACAAACTCCCAGAACTCGGGGCAATCCTCAACCAAATGCCCCTGCTGGCGATGAAATTCACAAAATTGGAGTGAATTCTGGACCGCGGGCTGACGAGGCACAACTGGGGGGAGTTGCAACGCGTGAGTGGCCATCAAAGCCCTGAACACATCTGTGAAAGATTCTGGCAGCAGAGGGTGAGGAGCCCACTTTGGGCAAGGTGGGTGCCGAGGGGTGTGGGAAGGTAGTGGAGATGGTAGCGGAGGTTGCATAGGTAATGGGAATTATGTAGGTGAAGGCGGAGGGTTAGTAAGAGACTGATGTGGAGGCGTGGAGGGAGTGGGAATATAATGGACAGCATCGACCCACTGTGGGTGTGGAATTCCCTTGACCGGCGGAAGGGATTGACCATGGGAGGTGGTAGGTGGAGGTATGAAAGGTTGATATGTGGAGGTATATGGGTAAGTGAAGGTGGAAGGCTGACTCATGGGAGGATACGTAGTGACAGAAGGCTAGTTAATGGAAGATGGTGGAGGGGAAGTGTATGTGAAGGGCGAAAGTGGAGGAGACTCAGGGTCAAGGGAAACTAAGAGTTGTTGGTGGATGAAGCGGGTTCGACTATAAAGCTGCTACCAGGAAGTGATATCGTTCAGGGCTAAGATGCATCTAAGCTCGGGCGTTGCCTTAGAAATAACCATTTTAATCTACCCGCCCTCTGGAATATGCCCTAGAACTTGTGTGGCCAAACAACGCCAATGGTTGGCAAATGCAGAGAATTCCTCGCCGGACTTCATCTTCTCTTGGGACAAATCAACCAAGGAATACTTGGGCCATAAAAATAACACGACGTATAAGAACAACACGGACTAAAAAATGACACAAAGTTCACAAAAATGACACAAAGTTCACAAAAATGACACGAACATATAATAGTGTTCATAGTGTTAACACCATCAAAAATAATAGGGACCTAGTGCAACACACGCCGCTTGGCATGATTAGTACATCGGGTCCACTCATTCATGTCACCCACATGTCAAGTAGGATGCATGAGTGGTTCATATTCGGGTGTAACGGCCCTCCCCATTCAACATTGGTCATACGCATGTTACGAGCATTTATGGATGTCTGGGTCCCCCAACATTTATCACCACTTTGCATGATGGGCTCACCTACGGGTGCCCCGGTCCACCAAGGCCCACCAAAGTCTACATGGCAGTATTACATGATAGGTCTACATATGGTTGCCCCGGTCCACCTTTGCATACCACACACTTCCCACCCGTACCACACCGTCACTCATGGCATAATCATTCAGGCAAGCATCTAGCAACGGACGGTGAGGTTCATGATGAGTGGACAAAAGCTTACGAGTGCCACTTGGGATTCCAAGTAGGCAACCTAGTGATGGTGAGATGGGAGTGGCTCTATCCTAGGGTCATCTCCAAATCGAGGGCATGAGGGCTTGGACCTTCCATGTTTCGAGTGGCTTTGGCAACCTGACTTACGGGTTTGATTTATCGATAGGATTTTAGGATATACCCCACTTTTCATGTGACGGATCTAGCACCCTCTAGGGGCACCGCGGTGGATCCCAGTGAGCACCTTAAGTCTACCCCCACCTTTGCGAGAGACACCCTCAGAGAGCCTCCACATATCAGCTTGAGAGTCTGACATGTGCACACGAAGGCAATACTAGGAAAGTAGGGTACCATCCCTAGCAAGAGGGTGTGCCCAAGCCACCTTGAGAGGATGAAGAGCCGCCCCCCAGCTAAGGACGCGAGGCTGAGTTTGGAGGTTGTGGCTTGCCCGGAGCTACATCGGTAGACCTCTTCCCCGGCGGACCTATACTCGACGAAATCGAGTTCTTCGCACCCCGGGGGTATGATGGGGGCATCTCTCACCCTTTCGCGCCATATCTTCCAGATCCTTCCACCAAATTGAGTCCCACTTGTTCCTACCTCTTATCCTTTGTATTATCTCGAGATTGATCCCTAGAACATAAATTTTGGTGGACTCTATCTCCTAAAATCTTGGGAGAACTTTCTAGGTTTTCTGCAACCTCTATATAAACTGCCCAGTTCGCAGTTGCAAAGGAGGGCTCTTTCCGGACGTGGGGCGAAGCCATGCTGCAACTCCAACTCACAACTTCGACCCCATCTTGAAGAGGGAAGTATTAACTTTCAATTCCACGCTCAAGGGCTCAATTTCGTTGTCTATACTCTTAGTTATCATTCCTCCAATTTCACAAATCATCACAAGTACACTTTTCTGCACTCTGTCTGGATTTTTCTTCATATTGCATAGCATATTCCCGCAATGCTACTGCATGTTTTCTCCTCCTTCTTGTTCAACTTCATCACAATACACACACCTATCTTTTGCACCCTTCCACAGGGTTAAAAACCTCCCCCCGGTGCATTCTCCCCCTTTTATTCATGCTATTTTACCACTGCGGGATAGATGCTACACTTACACATTTCTAATAGATTTTTCTCCTTTGTGTTTTGATCTTTATTTTTCAGGAGAGCATGTTTGAACGTGAGGCCCTCTTCCTCTAACTGGATGGAAGGAGAGGAGGTTGATCTCACAAGTTTCCCGCACCCCATTCCTTAAACGCGATCGAGTCTTCTTCTTTTTCAATGTACACGGCGCCCTTCCCTTCATCTCTTCATCTCTTGGCGTTGATGTAACCTTGGTGGCGATCACGGTTAGTTTTCATATCTATTTACCCACCCTTTGTTCATACTTTCATGCCGGTTCATGCTTCATGCATATACTTGCATAGTTAGTTAGTTAGGGGGGTTTACACATAAACCATCAACAACCTATTGTTGTACCCCAGTGGTTTTGATGATGCCAGCCACTATGACTCATCTAAGCATGATGTCATATGTGTTGATGTGTTGATGTTACATTTATATGATTTAATGATGCCAAACACTGTTGATGTTGCATTGGTGCATACTGTTCCCATTGCTTATATTATATACCGGCACACCCCAAGCCCCCTTCCCCGGCACACTGCTGGCATCCTTCCCCGGGGCACACCGAATGGGGTCTTCACCGGCACGCTTATTAGAGGTCTTCGCCGGCACGCCCCTTGGCGTCGCTCGCCGGCACACCCATGAAGCCCTAGCCACATGGTCTCGGCAGAGGCCCACTATGTGCCTTAAACTCAACAACCAAATGGACAGTGGATGAGATGATGAAGTCTGGAATCTATAAGGGGGCCACTCCTGAAGATGACCAAGTCTCTATCAATTTCCGATGAAATTTTGGTAGAGTTTCCCCTAGACCGGAGGCGTAAGGGGAAACATGGGTGCACGTCCACAAGGAGTGACGGCCCCAACAAAGTGGAGGTGGGCCCCGCAGGGCGACACCATAAGTCTTCAACAATAGATCCTTATCCTCCTCTTCGTCGGCACACTCATGGAATGCCTTCCCCGGCACACCCCAATGAGTCTTCCCTGGCACACTCACCCGTGCCTTCCCCGGTACGCCCGAAGGGGCCCCTCACCGGCACACTCGTGCCCCCCTTCCGCTCACCGGCACACCCGTGCCCCCCCCGCTCGTCGGCACACCTGTGCCTCTACTCGCCGGCATACTACCCCCCTTCGCGGCCTTTGCCGGCGCACGCGCTAAAACCCTCGCCGGCACGACCGGCGCCCCCGTCCGCGGCACACTCATCCCGACGGTTATCCCCGGCGCCGGAGGAGAAGAAGAAGAAGGAGAGGGGAAGAGGAAGAGGAAGAGAAGACGAGGAAGGGGGGGAGGAAATGGGAGAGAGGGAAGGAGCCCTAGGGCTCCGTCGTCCCTCGAATGGAGACGAAGAAGGAGAAGAAGAGGGAGGAAAGGAAAGGACGAGAGAGGAAGAGGAAGAGAAAGGAGGAGAAGGGAGGGCCCGCTGGCCTCCTCACCCCGGTGACGAAGACGGTGGCGGCGACGGCAGCGGCGCTCAAGCCCGGCGAGGAGAAGAAGAAGAAGAGGAAGAAGGGGGGGCGCCTCTGCTCGGTCGACGAAGAGAGAGAAGAGAGAGGGAGGGAAGTTCGAACGGTGTGAACCGTTCGAAGTAATTCGGCCATGGAAATTCCAAGGTTAAGCTTACGTAACCTAACTTCTAAGATCATGATTCTCCCAAATAAATTTGGAAGGCTGAGAGAGAACAAGCTAAAAAGCCCAAATCAAAAGATGATTGGATAATAATGTAGCCTTGGAGGACTACCATGACCAATTAGCTTTACCACAAGAATCATGAAGAAAATCAGGTCAGGGATTGCTTACGGTCAAATAGGAACCGCAACGGGATAATAAACGGTCTAATACATGACCGCTTATACCAAGCCCACACTTGTCCCAATGGGTCAAGCCAAAAATCGCCTAGCGGTCTATCGTTTGATCGCATGAAGGATGAAAACGGTCCCATGGAGATCGCTAGAAAGCCAGACCACAAGAGATTAAAAGTCGACTTAAACTAGGTCCCAACTCGACCAGAGGGACATCTGGACCAAGCCAGGGTATGGCCCTCGATCCCAGGGTCCAGTGAGAGGTCCTAGTCCACTTAAAATCAGAACAAATCGACCTGAAAACTTAGTGGGTTGAATCATTCACCAAGCCCAAAGACAGAGTAAAACGATCAAGGTGACGACTGCAAGGGTTGGTTTACGGCGCGGGGTACGACCGCATGCAGGCCCAGACAACAGGCCATGCGAACTTGGTTTGCCCAACATGAAATCACGAGTCGATGGTACATGCTTTCATGGTACAACCTGTCTAGCGTCCTAGTGGGAATCCTAGACTCGCGGGGACTTACGGAGATTTTGAAACAAGAATATCTAGTCCGGCGGAAGGAGTATCCAACGGAGAGGCCTTCATTGCTCAAGAACTTAGGCTTGGTGAAGATATCTGCTATTTGGTTTGCAGTGCTAACATGGAGTAATTCAAATGAGCCTTTAAGAACCTCATCTCTAATGAAGTGATGTCTGATTTTAATATGCTTGGTTCGAGAATGTAAGATGGGATTCTTTGCAAGATTAATGGCACTTGTGTTGTCACATAAAATTGGTGTGCACCCTAGGTCTACATGGTAATCCTGAAGCTGGTGTTTAATCCATATTACTTGTGTACCACAGCTCCCCGCAGCTACATACTCGCGGAGAGTACTGTCAGAACCAGTGCGATGAGAGGAACGCCTTGGCGTCCTCCATCGCGCGGTTCGAGGGACGGTGGAGGGAGACGGAGCGAGTAGGCCGCGGTTCCTACTTCGCCCGCATGCAGCCGGAATGCTGATTTCGGGTCGATCGAGGTAGGGGGATGGATTCACCACCTCACTAGGAACATTTCCATGCCACATGCATGCCCATGCACGGCCGTTTGGCCTAGTTACATCTACTTTTAGGTTTTTCCCTAAAATGTGTTAATTTATGATTTTAATCATTTATATGTGTTTTAATTGCATATTCTAGCTTCTATGGGCTTGTATGTATGCTGGACTTGGTAGGTTTTCAGTTTTTTTCAAGTTCTGTAAGCGAACCCGTCGATTTCCATCGACCGGGGGACGGCGCAGTTTCAAACAAAACTCATTCATCGCCCAGCTCATATGGCGGTCGTACCAGTAACCGCCATGAGCTTAACGCACCACCTCTGGCGCGTTATAGTCGCATGGCGGACCGCCAAAGATCCGTTATGCTCATGTAATCTATGGACAAGTCGTTAGTATAACGCACCCTCGAGCGACCGTTATGGTCGGAGTTTCCTGTGGATTTTCCACATTCGGGTGACTTTAACGCACCCTGGGCAGACCGCCATGGTTTCTGAGTAGTTAATTTATATAAAAAGATGTTCGGGTAGTCATAGCGGACCAGTGGAGGTGCGCCATGTCCATATAACGCGCCCCCAGAGATCCGCCATGACCTTTGAGCTTGGGATTATGGTAGCGGAGATCACGGTCTAGGTGAGGCGCGTCATGTTAGTATAACGCACCCCATGAGATCCGTTATGCATGTGACGATCCAGGACTGATCCGTTATGCACCATAGCGGGGCAGACCTGATCTGTTATGCTCTTTGCTATCCCAAGAGTAATGAATTGTTATTCTAATATATTTTTCGCCCAGCTTAAGTTATTTTATGAATAAAAATGTATCTTTTAGTCCCATTGGAATTGCTCTCTCTTTTCTTGTGATGGAGCCACTAGATGTAGCCCAGCGACCTTAGTGTCAGCCCACCTGGGAGGCGTCCCCAGTTCTTGGTAGCGGTAATTCGGTACTCGTATCGGGTTATCGGTGCCCTGAGCTCTGGGATGTTACACAAGGACATAGTCCAAGGATTGATCAAAAAGGGAGAGCTGCCAATGGGGGAGTACAAGGTTGATCCCCGAGGCCCCCACGAAATGCTCGTGCTGGGGGAAGTAGTCAATATGATATCTTTACATCAACAAGTGCCTAAAGAGATGTCAAAAGACCCGATGCGGGGGCAAATGCTAGCCACAAAGGGAAAGAAAAAGAACTCATCAAACAATAAAAGGAGGGGAATTGCTCTCTCTTGCAACACACTATCAACCTCGTCCGATGTGGCTCAGACTTCTGAGAAAGAAGATGCAAAAATATACTTTATGCCGACGGGGGCAAATCAGACTAAAGATTTCGCATCCCACCATGCCACTAGGTCCGGGAGAACATGGGTATACCCCTCACCAGCTAATGAAGAGGCGCACCACCGCATTCCTCCTCTATCCAGAGACATAAGGTCGAGAGAGTCAGTCTCTAAGACACTAGTTGCAACCAGTAATGATGGTGGGATGTCATTCATCCCATCTAAAACTTAGGCAGAAGGCAGCGCCTCTGGCTCCTCCCGGCAAGACCCTGCTCCGATGGCATCACTATATCAAAAGCAACAGGAAACTGAGATGTTGTGAAGACAATTAAATGAAATAGATATGCATCCATCTACACACAGGCAGGTTGGACTCCTCTCCGAGACCGCACAAGGTGGTGCTAAGTTGCTTGAAGACCCACCAGAATCGGCCATGCCTCGAACATCACCTGACCAGGCAGGGGGGATCCTCCCTCAATGACTGCAGCATACAATCCCAATATGCCCTTCAGTTTCTCGTGCCCACTATGCCTCAGGCAATGGTGCTAACGAGCCCACATATGCAGCCAGTCGGCTCACACCCGAGCCCAACAGGTCTGATGACGATGGGCAGACTAAGGGTGGAACAAACAATTGAGATGAAGACAGCCGACGGCAAGGTCACCAAGGCAGAAATATATATAACCACGCAAAAAAGATGATGAGTCCCCCCTAGATTGGCCCGCCCCGACAGTCCATGTTAGGGGTGTTACTTCTCGGCCAGCACCGCCACTGGTGAATCCTGTCTGGCACGACACGGCCCCTCGGTTAGTCATGAGGCGGCCTACCTCCAACAGAAAAGAGCGGGTCTCGGAGCGGATCCATAAAGAGGTCAGCCCGGCGGTTGAAAGACTTCAAACCATTATTGACGGGCTTGAAGAATATGAACAGCCCGAGATTCGGCCTGTCGAGCTGAAGGAATATGTCCCCTGGGAGGAATTCAAGAATCTCAAGTTAGACCCTGATGTAGAGACCCAAATAGAAGAAGAGCCTCCCCTGTGGGGCGAACTCCTCCGCGAGCAGTCTCTGACCGTCGCGGAAAAGAAGAAGAAGAAAAGAAGGCCTAGAAACAAGAGGACGAAGGAGGTCGTCGTCGCCTGCAACACCCTCTCGATGCTGTTCGACACCGCCCTCTCTTTGGACGAGGAAGGAGAGGAGACGCCCTACGACCTGCCGGAAGCAAACCAAGCCGAGGCATCCACCTCTCAACATGCTACCCGGTCAGGGGGCCGCCATCCTCAGGACAGTCGCAACATCATGCTCAGAGGCAAGCAACCATACCGGATCCCGGAACCTGAGGTCCGAGGTGCCGAGATCCCTCCACCGGTGGGTCTCTACCCCGAGAAGTCGAAGAGCCAGGGCATCCCCTCATTCGCAGAGTTTCTGCGGTCACGTGCAGAAAGCCAAGAACGTCTGCAGGGACCCCGGCCAGTTGAGGGAGCCAACGCCCCTCCAGGTCCACCAGTTAACAAGCTCCCGGTTCTACCGACGGTGGCCCCGTCCCAGCCGATAGAAGAATTTGACGGCGTCCCTAACCTCGTCGAATTCATGCAAGAAAAGGAGGAGGCCCATCGGGATAGGCCGCCCCTGGCAACTGTACCCGACCCAACGGGGGAGCCATCTCCCGACCCAGCACCTCAGGTCCCGATTGGGGGCAAACGCGGCAAGGCCGAAGAGATGAAGCTGCTCAAGGTCCGGGCTGTCGACCGAATAGTTAGACATCTCAAGAAGATCCCGGCCCAGTTCACCGTTTGGGAAATTTTTTGAAAAATTAAGAAAATTCCTAATTTTCCTCTATTTATTCTTCTTCACCCTCTCTCCTCCCTCATTTCTCACCCTCTCTTTCTCTCTCTCATTCTCCCTCCTCTCTGGTCCGTTCGACGCGGGGCGCGCACCATTGGCGAGCTGGCCGAGGCGGGGACGCGATGGAGTGATCGGGATGTATGATGGGGCGACGGATTGAGCGTGGCACAGTGCAATCCCTAGGGATTCAATACCGGCACGGTTCGTTGATTTAGTGGTTTTTAGCGTGGTTTAGTCACTTCGATGCACGGTTTCTTCGATCAAGGTAGGGAGACAGACGCTCTACTCTTCCTCTACGTCCCCTCACAGTTTCACATTGAACGGTGAGCAAACAAGTGGGTTTTGGCTTGTTTTTGGGAAAATCATGTTTTGGAGAGTTCGTCGGGTTCACCGAAAAAAAGCAACGATTTTCAGATCGGTTGGTACCGTTCGACTCCCTGGAATGTCAGCATTCCATTCCTTGTGATTTCGTCTCGATTGGTGGTCATTCGCGACTGGTAGGAGCCTGGGAAACCCGGTGATCCCATTTGGGTCAATTCAGTGTAATTGCACATTTCTAGCCATTTGTGCATCATTTTGACCCCTGTCAGAGTCTGGATGTTCGACAGTGTCATTGTGGTTGTATCCCTTTGTTTCGGAACGAACGGGGCATGGAAAGGCCTCGATCTGGCCGATCCCATGATTCTCCCATCGTGACGCCTACACGGTTTAACAGTAGCCATGTAGGGCTTGGCGCGGTCTGGAGTACGACCGTTCAGTGTAGGTCGGTGGGTGTCTACGGGGCCGTGTGATAGATCGCCCTGTGTCTGGCATAGCCAGGTGTGGACTACCCAGTCCCCATGAATGGCTGGTGTCCAGTCGTGCTATTTCCCCTGTTGTGTTGAACGGCCCTTGCTTGACCGTTCTATTTCCTCTGGCCTTGTTGAACCCCATGTACAATCGTGTGTTAAGGAATTTTGGTGATGATTAAATACCATGTGTTTGTGTTTCATTAATTAAATGGATAAGTGGTTTGTGGATGTAAAATGGTTTGATCATCCAACTCTAAGCCACGCCACATGGCACCCAGTGAAAAGGCCTGGGGACCACCCCGAGAGGCCTTCTTTTAACCCTCCAAGGCCAAAGGGAGACCTAATTAAGTCAACCATAGGCTTTGGAGGCCTACAGCATGGATATACGGCTCACACACATGTGCTCAGCATTTTCCCGAACACCTTGTGGGCGCGTATATTCCAGCATTTCTACAGCAAATCATGGGCCGACCCGTAGTTTCCAGCATACTAATGGGGTTTTTCAATGACCCTCCAGCAAGCTGGGGCCACCCAGACCGTTAGACACGTGGCCACGGGCCACTTATGTTCAGCTCTCGGGCCAACCCGAGGCCACCCTGCCAACCCACCATGTAACGTGGCATGCGGCACGAGGCCTAGCCCATGTGCCCAAGGTGCCCCACCTTAGCTCCCACGAGCTCTCATCCTCAGCCCAAGGCCCATCCCGAGGCCCCTCAGCCCGTTAGCCAAGACGTTCGACAACCTGGGGGGGTGTCGGGCATTTACCCGAACACATTGCGAGTGGCCCTCATGACCCGACAAACAATGGTCCCCATGGGCCAATCCCAGCACCCTGGAGTCCCGTGTCCCTCAAAGGACACCCCCAGATGATGAAAGAAGACCCTCGGGGCCATCCCTTGGGGTTGCAACGCGCCGGGGGCCAGCTTGCCCCAGGGCGCAGTCGCGCCCCCCAGGGAGGGCGAACTCCCTGGGGGTCGCACCTTCCTCCCAGCCCGATGGCCCCACAGCCCCGTCCAGTCCCAGTTCATGCTATCCCCTGATCCCAAGGTGCAAAATTCGCACAGGGATTCATTCATCGTACCAGTACGTGGAAGCGACCGCGAATAATGCACACGACAGCACGGGAGGGTCAACCCTTAAGTCAACGCACACAAGCAAGCTCCACGTATCCTCCTGTCCTTTTCTTCTTAGCCAAATTAGAAAGAAAAAAATCAAAAATAGGGATTTTATAGAGGTGGGGTCGCCCCTCTCTCTCCCTCTCTGTCCAGCCTGCCTAAACCCCCTGGCGGGTTTAGGCTGACCAGCCTAGCCCCCTGGGTTGGTCTGCTCCAGCGACATCCACCGCCGGACTCTGGTTGGCCTTGAAATAATAGGGGCCGTTTGGACCCAGGGCCAGATTCACGGCCGCCACTCCTTCATCCGGTTTGTTGATATAAGGGCCATCCTGCACGTCTCCAAAGCCATTGTCCCAGTCGCCCGGGATGGTGGTTGAACCCGGCACGAAAACACCGTTGGCAGGCACGGCATAGTTGCCACTCAGCGTGAAGGCGGTCGGATCCATGGCTGCCGTCGCCCTCCATACGCCGCTTTCCGTGGCGGAGGTTGTGCCGCCGGTTACCGTCTGCTGCACGCCCGGCGTATACGTCGCCGTCACATAAGGAGTAAAATCGGGACCGGTGGTCGTTGCCCCGTAGGAATAAACCATGTTGGGAACAAATTTTCCAAACAGCGCCCCGATCAACGGGCGATGATTGCCGTTGACGACGCCAATAATACCGTGCGCCTGGTAGGTATACGTGGTCGTCGCCGGGGGCCCCGGGTTTGTGGTGGGATCCCAGCCCGTGACCTTCGTATATATATTTAACCCCGAGTTCGGGCCGCTCGTATATTGAAGCGGGACATTTACTAGAGGGGCAATCGACCGCGGATCGGTCGTAAGTGCGATGCTGCGTACGGTGTCCGTCCCGCAAATAAAGGTCTGGAGCATGCCACTGGTGGCGTTGGCGGAGGTGAAGCGGGACGTGAGCAGCCGATAGTCAACCGTAATGGGCGTCGAAGGCGCTTGATCGGTCACCATGGGCCCCAGTCTCGGGACAGGGAAGGTGCCCGCGGGGAACTCTAGATTGTAGGTCTGTAAGAGAATGGTTCCTGTGGAGTCATAGATATTCACGGTGAACTTCGTGTCCGAGATGCTGAAAACCCCCGGCGTTACCAGCGGAACCCCGGTGGGAACATCCAGAAAGCCCGTCGCGATGTAATTCGATGCATAGTTCGAGCCATAGACAAAAGGCACAATTCCCTGTTCTCCTTCACCAATGCTCAAGGCTGGAGCGGTAGTGACGGAGACCATTCCCGGGCTCGAATTGAATCCCACCGACGTCCACGCCGTGGGTGCGGTGCCGGCGCCCCAGTTCATGCCGCTCAGACCGGTGACGGATACCTTGAAGTTGGGAATGGTATACGCGTAGCCCTGACACGGGTCGAAAAATTTCAGGAGCAAAGCGGCCTGGATGCGAGTGTTTCCCGGCTGAACCGATCCGGCGGCGGGGTAGGTGGGATCCAGGGTTGTATTGGAAGTCTGTATGGGGGTGACGGTGCCTGTTTCCGCCCGTCCGACAAAGAGAAGGCTGGCCTCTGTGACTACCGGCATGTGGCCGAAGCCTCGCGTTGCGGAATTAGTGTTACTGTCGGCGGAGTCGGTGCGGTCCGTGTCGGTGATCGGGATGATTTGTCCTTCCCCGGCTCCATAGGTTGCCAAGGTAAACGGGCTGGTTACTCCCTGGTCTTGCGTGTTGAGAGACCGGATATAATCGAAAATTTCGGTGAGGATCTGGTCCCGGTCCTTGGGATATTTCGACAGGAAAGTTTCGCCGCTGGTGCTAAAGCCCGGAACGGGAAGACCGGTCAGGTTCCGCAGATAGGTGATCAATTGCCTGTTCCGGCTTATATCGGTGGCAGGGGTGCTCGCGGCTGACGCCGGCAGGTCCGAGGTGGGAGAGTTCGCGCCCATCTTGGCGGCGAGGACGTTGCGCTGAAAGTAGTAGAGGTTTTTATCGAGGGTGCCGCAGTAGGCGAGCAAGTTATCGTAAGCGGTGCGGTTCACGCCCGTGACGGTCCCGGTGGAGATCGGCCAGATGACAACTCTCGGCTCGTTGAACAAATTAACCTCCGGGGCCCGGCTGGACGCGGTCAGGAAAAACTTGGCCTGCTCAATGTTCGCTTTCGTCAGGGACGAGTTGGCGACGCGGGTGGGGGGAGACCCGGCAACCGTGTTCGTGGCCGACATGAGAAGCTCGTCGACCGAGGAATAGAGCCGGTCGTTGTCGTCCGTCGGAAGCATGGACTGAGACGGAAAAGTCGTTCCACTGAGCGAACCGCCCAAGCTTATGCGAGGCGCTATGGCATAAATCGACGCGGGGGTTGTCAAAAGCTTGGGGAAAACGGCGCTCAAATAGGTTTGTGCGGGATGCCCGGGATAGCGCTGATACTCGCCTTGGGCAGGTTGATTGAGGGCCAGGTTGGTTTCAAAATTGTCCCAAACACGCGGGGTGTCCCAGAAGGACCCGGGGTTGCCGGGATTTCCAAACGTCGGCGGCGTGGTCGTACTGCTGGCATCGACCCACACGTCACCGGCAGCGGTGTTGACGTTGACTTTGCTGGTATCGTCGTCGGTCCAGAAGGCGATGCGCGCCACGATGGCATTCGTGGCGCTCGGCTGGGTCGCTGCCTGGCTGAAGGTGGCCGTGTTGCCTGTGCTGGTTGCATCGGGAGCGATGACCTGGCCGGTTTGGAGCACGTAGAGCCACTTCACCGGCATGGGAAGCGGATTGCTGGTGGCGTTCGTCATGTTGCCGGTGTTGAAATCAAATCCTTCCACGCCGAGGGTGGTTTTCGCCGCCGGATCGACGATGGGATAAACGCCCGAGACCGGCTCGTTCAAGTCGGTATAGATGGCGGGACTCCCGGCCCAGCCGGCGTACGTGGTGGGCGGAATTTCACTCGCCGACGTTGGGTTGAATGAATTCGTGACCATATTATTCCACGAATAAAGCTTATAGAAACCGACCGGCTGTCCCTGCGTGTTGTAGGTCCGGATCATTCCCGGTTGGGAAGCCCAGGCCAGGGTGCTGCCGCTGCTGTCCGTGCCCTTGGTCGCGTTCTTGATCTGCCCCTCGACGATGCTGACGGTGGAATCGGCCAGCATCTTGACCGAGGAGGTGTTGGCGTACATTTGCGCCGATTGGCGCTCCGCCGTGACCGCATAGAAAAACGCCACGATCAAAACGGAGATCAAGACGAGGCAGCCCAGGACGATGAGAAGCGCCGAGCTTCTCTTGTGCGGAGAGTTCCGATGAAAGGGCCGCACACGCAGGGCGGTGGCCGGGTTCCTCTTCATTGGACCGTGCTCCATTTTGCTCCGCGGATGGCGATGTCGTTATCGAAGACCCGGTAGTTGACCTTCTTCGCGCTCAGGGCATTGGTCAGCGTGGTGAGATCGTTGTTGATGTCCGTGTTGGGGTCCGGCGAACTCGTGGTCTGGAAGAACGTGAGGCTGCTGATCAGGCTCGGCGGGGTCGTGCTGCCCGCGGGATTAAGATGCTCGGCCGAAGGCTCGTCGATCGCCACCATGACCACGCGCAGGAGCGGCGGCAATTGGTGATGCGTCAGCTTGTTCGTGATGATGTCACCCGCCCGCGTGTCGTAGGTGTAGGTGCTGGTGACGAGATTCGTCTGGGTGGTTTGATCGTGCGGCGAAAGCTCCGGAAGAATGGCCAGCGCAATGATGTTATCGGCCATCACCCGCAGCGGCGCCTGTGCCACCGTGACGTTCGGCGGCAGGAAATCGGTAAACCACTTATCGTAGAGGGCCTTGGTCGTGCCGGGATAATTGGCGGGATTATAGATGCTGTCCGCCTCGGTCGGCTGGAGAAATTCCATCAGGCGATAGCGATAGCGTTCCTGCACCGACGTCACGCCGCTCAGGAACGCAGGCATGTAGGGTTTGTTCGTGTTGAACTCCACGTAATAGCCGCAAGCATTCAGCATGTTGGGCAGGCCGCTGTAGTCGGTGGCGTCCAGCGTGAATCCCAGCGGGGCCTGAAAAAAAACGGCATGCCCCGGATGCAGATTCGCCGCGCCCGGGACCATGTTCGCGCCCGCGGCCTGGTCGACGATGAAATGCAGGTTGGAATTTCTCGCGTAATAGGCGGGAACAAAGCTGGCGGCATTGGCCGGGGTGCGGGCCGTCTTGGTTGAGTCGTAATAGTCCAGGTAGGTATTCAACGTGGCCTGGCTCAAGCGCTGGGTCATCGTGGCATAGGCCGCGCGGGCGTTTTGGAAGGCTTGGATTTCCGAGGTGGACCGCTTCCAGATCTTGCCCGTCTGCTCGGTCATCGACATGACCAGGAGCATGATGAACGTCAGGATGACGATGGAGACCAACAGTTCGACCAGGCTAAATCCTCCCCACCGGCACGTCTTGAAACCATGTCCGCCCCTAAGAGCCGTTGTTGGCAATTTGGATGGGTGTGACATTGATTGCCTGCGGCGAGTTCACGCTCCAGATCGAAATGACAAACGTGAGCGTATTCAGCGAAGTGGCCGCGGAGTCCCCGGGCACGGTAAGCGCGGTGGGCGGCGCGATCTTGGCGAAGTAAACGGCGTTTGCCGCGTTGGTCTGCAGGCCCTCTTGGGTAAAATAGTAAAGTGTGGGCGTCGTCTGCGCCTTGATGTTGGAATAGTTCGCGATCTGCAATTGATTCGCCATCTGCTGCGCGATTTCCGTCTCGGTCGTGGCGCTCATCGCGTCATGCGCGGTCTTCAGTCCCACCGTCAGCAAGCCCATCATCGAGATCAATCCGAAGCTCGCCACGCCCAAGGCCAGCACCACTTCCACCAGGGTAAAACCCTTTTGGCGGCGGGCGGTGCGGAACCTAGTCAGCAATCGCTGCGAATGAGGTATAAGGATCATGAGCTGGCTTCACTTCACCTGGCTGAATTTTTCGATACTTTCCGATACATCCAGCATATCAGTTGCGACTATCTCCTCAATAGGTTTGTGGCTCTACCTGTAGAGCGGTTTTTCCTCTGCAAAAAGCCCCATTTTCCAGCCCGCGCCGGGGGCCTGCCCTTTACTCTACTGGTAGAGTAGAAATAATCCCGCTTTTTCCCGCCCTTTTGCTAAAGGCAGGAATGCTTTCTACCGTGGGCCGTCTTCTCCTCTTCGTTCCTTTTGCTTTTACCACAGCACTTTCCGCCGAACCGTCCCCCTTCACCGTCCTGCCCGACCATCCCAACGGCGTCTATGCGCTGAAGGAAAACGTCGTGTGGAATATCGACGTCAAAGGCGACCGTACCGGCATGAATGCGTTGCCCTACGTCGTCAAGAAGGACGGCGCGGCCGTCGTGGCCACGGGCACGCTCGACTTGTCCGCCGGCCACGCCACCGTCACGGCCACTGCGGCCGAGCCCGGTTCGCTGCGCCTCCAAATCTCGTCCACGGATAAACCTCCGAAACCGCTGGCCGCCGGCGGGGCCGTCTTTGCCCCCGACCAGATCAGGCCCGGCGCTCCCGAGCCCGCGGACTTCGATGCCTTCTGGCAGGACAAGCTGAAGGAACTCGCGGCCGTTCCCTTCAACGCCGTGGTGGAAAAAACCGAGCCGACCGGGGTGAAGAACGCCGAGGGGATCGACTACTACAAAGTCACGCTCGACAATATTCGCGGCACGCACGTCCACGGCCAACTGGCCCGGCCCACGGTCGGAGAAAAATTTCCTGCCGTGCTCATGCTGCAATTCGCCGGCGTCTATCCGTTGGACAAGGCGCAGGTTGTGGCGCAGGCCAAACCGGGCTGGCTGGCATTGAACATCAGCGCGCACGATCTGCCGATCGACGAATCGGACGAGTTCTACAAGAACCTCAAAGCGACCACGCTCAAGGATTACATCTACATCGGCAGCGAAGACCGGGAGACCTCCTATTTTCTCCGCATGCTCTTGGGCTGCGTCCAGGCGGAGAAATATCTCGCCTCGCGTCCCGACTGGGACGGCAAGACGCTGCTGGTGACCGGGACATCGCAAGGCGGGCTGCAATCCTTCGCCACCGCCGCGCTTTGTCCGCAAGTGACGGACCTCGCAACCGTGGTGCCCGCCGGATGCGACGTGTACGCCCCTCTTGCAACTCCGCCGCGCGCCTTCGGCTGGCCCTATTGGCTCTCCAACTGGGGCCCCAAGGGCCGCGACATGGAGAAAGTGAAAAAGACCGCCGGCTATTACGACGCCGCCTTTTTCGCCGCGCGCGTCCATTGCCCCGCGCTCGTGGCCGTCGGCCTGCTCGACGAGGCGGCGCGCCCGGCCGGCGTCATCGCCGCGTACAACGCGCTGAAGGGCCCCAAGGAACTCCTCATCATGCCCACCTCCGATCACTACGGAACCGGTGGCGCCCAAATGGTGTATTTGCAGCGTTACAACGAGTGGAAAACGGACCTCCAAAAAGGCAAACCGCTGCCCCTCGCGGCGAGCAAATAGCGGGAACGGGTTTACGGCGATGGCATTCGATTCAAAGACTGGAGCATGGAAAGTTCTTTTGCTCGGCGTTCTCGCCGCGCTGAGCCTTCCCGCGCACGCGCAGTTGGTCTCCGATCCCGGATTTGAATTGGGCGCCGACTCCCATATTTGGGTCATGAATGCCGGAGCAACTTTCCTGGAGTCCAACGCTCATACGGGAACGCACTGCGCCAGGATTTCCGCCCACGGAACGATCCTGCAAAAACTTCAGGGCCTCACTCCCGCCACCACCTACGTCTACTCCGCCTACGTCAGGATCGAAGGATCGGGCAAGGCCGCGTTGGGCGTGCAGAAATACGGCGGCAATTTCGTCTCCACCAAGCAGACCGCCGCGCCGGCCTACCAGCAGGTAAAACTGAATTTCACCACAGGCGCAACGGACACCTCGGCGGAGATTCTCTTGAGCAACGCCAGCGACAGCGGGACCGTCTATGCCGACGATATTGACGTGTCGCCCGCACCGCCCGAAGCCGCCGGCGCACCCGCAGCTCCGCCAGCGCCCGCTACTCCCTAGCCGGCTGCGATAGCCCGCACTTGTCCCCGCAGCTTCGCTGCCCTCGCGTGCAAACTCGTTCGTAGTCGCGGCAAAGCACAGCTTCGCTTCCAATCGCGGTCCCAAGAAAACGAGGGAACGAGGAAAGTCGACTGAAGCGATAAAAGAATGAAGATATCAAGCTGCAAGTTAGCACGATGAGCAGAGAAGCCTGAAGCTATGCACAAATATATTAAAAGATACACCAGTAGGTCCCGTACTACTCATCTTTCTCTCACGTCACCTACTGGTGGGGGGCATTTGTTGACATCCAAAATTTACAGTCAACTGGAACCACAGAAAGATGAATATAGAGGGTTGGTTTCCTAATAGTCAAATCAAAGATCAGACTACAATGATGTTCCTCAAAGCTTCAACCGTGATGGAAGGAGGGTCCATCACAGTCTATACTTTACCCAGCTAACTGCTACCCAGTACGGTCGTCATTTCAAACGATCTAGCTGATTAAACTGATTATCAAAGTCAATGGAATTCTAGACAGCTATTCGACTGCTAGGAAAAAGAAAACCTCCACAATATTATGGAAGAAGCAAGAGGACGGGTTTGATGTCACCGGTCAACAAGGGTTTAAAGCATTATAACTAAAAGAATGCAAATTGTTGAGGGCTGGTCGAAGAATAGCCCATACATGTGCTTGTAGCCCATGGTCTCCTAATGGGCTCGAAAGCGGCCCACTTACCATCAAAGAGGCCCATTGGCCACCAAGGGCCCGCCGAGTGCCATGCCACCAAAGGCGCGCCAAGATGACCAAGGAAAGGCACCCCGAGAGACACCCGCGCCTACTGGTGGGAACCTTTCTTTATAAAAACCTCTGTTTTGACAGATACACACACAGAGAAGACATATATACAGAGAGGGATATACGAGCAGAGAGATAGAAAAAAGAGAGAGCAGAGACAAATAGAAAGAGTCTACTGAAGAGTGCCCGTAGAGTCTATTGCCATGGAGTGGTCATCCTCGCCATCTGCTCAAGGTGGGAGTCGACCACCATCGCCCTGCGGGGCTACATTCCACCCCCATCCCTTGTTCTTACTCATCTTCTCTGCTTGCTGTTTTCACGCACTGTCCAATGACAATGTAACTCTGTTGAAGTTTATTACATGCTTAGTTTGCATGATTGAAGTGTATGGGTTATATCTGAATAAATGACAAGCAGAGAGGTGTTCACTCTTTGATATCTTCTCTCTCTCTCTCTTGTATGAAATGCGTGTATGTGAATTCTCCGTAGGCAGTTTCATTGCACAAAGCACACACATGTCACAGTTCATATGAATTCCGTCTGTTGTCTTTTTTTTTCCTGCGATTTTCCAAACCTGACAGCCATAGTGAGGGCCCGAGACAGTCCATCTCGTGGTCTCTCATCTATGAGGTGAAGAATTTGATCAAAGCATGATCTGAATGATTCAACAGTTATCTGGCTCCCAGTGCGTGTGAAATCCCTTGCTTCCCTGAGATGATCTGCTAGAAACCAGTCTTCAATACTCTTAACCTCCCTAAAACCCTTGTTTAAGGCATCAGCACCCCTGAAACCCCAAGTGAAAGCCTTAAAAAACCTTAAAGCCTTTGAATAAACCCCATCGGTGCTTGCCCTTTTCCGCACCCGTGAGCCCTTTCTTTGCGCCGATTAGAAGGGGTGCCAACCACGACCTGCGCCGATCCCCACCTTCGCCGATCCCCTTTACGCGTCGATCCCAGCCCAGATCTAGGCTCGCCGACCACCAACCATGCCGAGTCTCGCTTGCGCCGATCGCCTCACCGTCGACCCATGTTGCATCTTCACCCCAAATCCCTCAACCCCTTGGAATCACCAGGATGCCCAGCCTTCCAATAGCCCCTAGCAAATCCTGACTCTAAATGCCCCAATCTCAGAAGTCTATCCTATCTTGAGGAGCAATTGTCATTCTTCACTATGATCTATGGAAGCTAAATTAACGGGGTTTCACCCCTACATTCTGTGGACCAACCGTGATGTTTCTGCTAACCCTATTGGACCTCGAAGTTCTGCCACTGCATATGCTCCGATGGCTTCTTTAGGGGGATATCAATACATGCCACGATGGAAGATGTTGTTCCATCGTATCTCGACCCCCGTGTGATGTGACACCACTATGGGGGTGGCAGCCACAAGACCAATGAACCTTGGACCTAGGATTGCAAGTGCGAACCGAACGACGGACTCACTCAAGTGGGCTCACCCGTGTCGCACACACCCGGGTCTGTAGGTGGACCGACGATGAGGGTGAGGGTCCGAGGTTGGCCCTTGAGGTTCCAAGGGCTTGACTAACTTAGGATTGGACCCCTAAGGGTCTGGAATGCCCAAATCAATGGGCGGCCAGCATGCCGAGGGCATGGGTTGAAGGGTCTCTCTCACAACTTGCTCTACGGTGGACACTCAATGTGATTGATTTTGGATCGGGCACTCACTCTCTACCGACGGGCAACCAAAGTGATACTAAACAAGCAAGTTAAGACCAGCAAAGAAGGGATCTGAGGCTCACCTGATCAGCGTGAAGACGCTGATCCCGACTGGAGACGAAGGCGAGCAGGGGAGTGTGGGTACCCCGCACACTGCGTCAGTGTAGCTTCCCCTGTACAAATTATACAAGCACTACTCCGCACACAGGGTGGTTGGACTAGGGGAGGGGAAATTAAGTGTTACACCCAAACACTACCTCCGCATAGGGAGGGGCGCTAACCCGGCCAGGCGGGGAGGGGAGATTAGCTAAGTTGGTGCCAGTAGGGCACTTCTTCAGTTCTGTCCAGATCCAGAACTGCTAGATAGTGAGTCGCTGAAGACGTCACCACGCACTCCACTGAACTCGAAAGTCATCAAGACAGGTGCCGAATCATCACTGACGGACCTTGGTACACTGGCGAATTTCTGTGGATGGACCCGTCGTCGCCACCGGCTGGGGTGGCTCCTAGAACAGGCTCTCTGCGCTCTGACTCAGGCTGATCCCAGGGTGTAGCAGCAGCTGGTTGTAGCCGCCATGATCGCTCCCAAAGTCCAAACATGGCAGGACCAAGACGAGTGTGACCGTGGATGAGTCTTCTTCGATCGGCAGCTAGGGGGAGCACCAGACGATGTCTGGGCAGAGAGGAGGAGGCTGTTGAGTGGGGCGTGGTCAGGTCAGGTCCAGGGTGACCTGTTCTGCGCACCTGGGGGAAGAAAATCAGAAGACTCTCCTCCGGATGTGGAACTGGACGCTGCTTTTTGCTGATGGACGCCGTCTTGTTGTAAAAGTCCTCGGACAGGCGGCGCCTGCAAAAGCCCTGGGATGTGACCGTGGGAGCTCCAAGAAGTCACCTCAGGTCATCAGCAGGCCCTGATCTGCGTAGTCTGGGGACACCAGACGTAGCCTTCTTACGGCATGCATGTGCTAACCCACCCGGGAGTGGTGGAACAGCTTACCTAAGAGAGACGATTTTTAGGCTCGTTACCGTAGGGCCCCTCTGCGCAGCCTGAGTGCGGACTTTGGGGAAGAACCAGGAAGAGGATCTGACCTAGGGCGTATAGTCTGTGTGTGAACACGTGGTTGGGGGCGCCGGACCCGCGCTGACGAGCGCGACCCCAGCTACTCCTTGTTCTGTGTTCCTGATTACTGTACAGTGTCTCAATCTCCGGCAAGAGCATCGTAGGAAGACACCTGAGGCTGTGGACCAAGTCGTCAGTGGACGCATCCGGCCTTGCTTCTAGTGGGCAGGTACTCCCGTCACGTGACGTGAGATTCTCATGACTCGAGCTTCTGTTTCCCGTCTGCGAGACGTGATTTTTCGTATAGTTTCTGGGTGTTTTCCCGATGCCGAGGTCTAGGGTTTCCGGTGAGCGTCACCGAGGGTTTTCCTAGCCGGCGTAGCATCCACAACAGCGTGGTCATGATTGTGGTCCCGGACCGCGTGGTCTCGGGTTGGACCTTCGTCTGCGAGACGGGCCTCCACGACGGCGTCGTCGTGATGTTTCTTCTAGCAGGGTAGCCAGGGCTTTCTCGCCAGTCCGGTGGTCCCCCGGCGGTGAGATCGAGGTGTTGGTTTCCATTTCGGTAGAAATAGTTGTAGAACTGTGGTTTCATCGACTGTCGTGTTTGGGGAATTCATGTACAGCCGTGTTTCCAGCAGTTGTTGTTGTAGCTACTTCTACTGTTGTTGTTGTTGTTGTTAGCGTTGTTTGTTACTGCCGTTGTTTTCGGTTGGGGTTCCGCGGGACCCCTACAGAGCCAGTGATAGAAGACTCACCCCTATCTTTCAGGTGTTGCGGTTCTTCCTCGAGGTTCAATGGTGCTGTGCAGAGGTTCTTAGCTGCCAGTTCGCCGGGCCGAGTGTTCACTCGGCATTGGGTACGTTATCTTACCTTAGATTGTACTTTTTTCGGACTGGACTCTATTATAATTAGTTATTTAGTTCTGTCAATTGTTGAATTGTCCTGCTTCCATGACCCTTTATCTTCCCCTATAAAACCCCTTAGAAGCTCAAGGGGAGGGGCATCGATCGATCGAACCAAGCTACGAAAGTAATACATGCAATCCAGCATGGACAAGCAAGGACGGACACAAGGAGCTTAGTATGCACGGCTAGCATGTGAAACGGCTTACACATGCCAAGGGTATGTCACTCATACTCCCCTCATACAGCGTTTAGCCATGACACACAAGTCCATCCCTGCAACATGTAAGGCGTTATGATAACGGCAAATATGCCCACACCCCGGGTCTACCTGCGTACGACAACCTACAACGGCCACGTATATGCCATGACACTGCACCTACCTCCGTCACAGAACTGTGTGCCCATCGCTCGTCTAGAGTCAGCCACTGACCTCTCTGACCCCTGATCTGAGTGACTCGGACCTTGGCCTGGAGATGCCATCCATAGGACTGGCCTCGATTTCCCAGTATGGAGATGCTTTCTCCTTTGGGATCCATACCCCACTGCTCATCCCGAGCCACATCTGACCCCCACCCAGTCATCAGCCAGTATCTCCTCTGGTCACCAATCTAGTCCTCCATCGACGAATTGGGCACTTCCCTTGCCTCGAGGAGTGTCTCTGTAAAAATATGCAGATACTCGTCTTATCATGCACTGACCCGAGGACCGACCCACGCATTGAAATTGTCCCGCGGCTTGCACCAGTTGTAATTCGGCCTCGTCGGCCCACCTGTAAAGCCCATGTGGGTCTCATGAAATATGTTATTACTTGAAAGCATGCCTCCACGCGTGTATCCAGGTCCTGGCCCTCCTCTGTACCACCTAGTGTGTGTCCAGTGCCCTCAGCTCCAGCAAACTACACTTCCCAGTCGAACGTGCACCTATGGCTGTGATATGCCCTCGACCCTCCACCCATGACTTCAGACATATACAGACTTCTCTTCAACATGGAACAAAGGTGTTCGGATTCAATCCGATGTAAATAAACACCGATTGCTTACATTCGATGGGGAAAGACGTCCAGTACATGATTCCCAATAATCTCTAGCGTGCTCACACCTATGGAACCTCCCTTCTCTCCATGGGATGGGCAATTATTACAAGAACTACCCTCACGCAGGAGGGGGGAGCAAGGGGAGGGGAGGCAGGGTGGCCGATCCGTGGACAACTTGTCGGGAGGGAGCTGCTGGTTCCAAATAGCTCACGAAGCACCAACATCCGACTGAAGTGTCATCAGCGCTCGGACGAAGCCTGGTGGACGCCAATGGGTTCCTGAGATCCTGACATCGTTCTGAGGTGGCTGGAGGGTGGGGACGGCCGTGGTCGAAGATCTACACCACTCTGTCCCGCCGGACAGGTTTGCGCGATCGAGATGCGATGACCGGTACGCCTGCTATAGATCTCCAAACGTGACGGGGCCAACTCAATGGGGTAGCAAATAGAGAGCACCACGTACCCTCAAAAGTTGGCCATCGTCGGATCACCTTTCCGATCGTGGTCGCCGATATGGTTGGCTTCTGGTTCCTAGGAGAGTAGCTGGATGGGGAGGAAATGGCCATGGTGGAATTTCCTGTACCGAAGTCAGAACGAGACGAAACCACCTGGGTTGGCTTCGTATCGTCGAGGGCCACGACTTTGGTGAAGACAGATCAGCCCGAAACAGAGCAGAGGATGGAGTGCTGGGGCCAATGGTGCTGCTATCTGTCCTGGGTGGATAGAGACTTCTGAACCTGGTGCAGTTGCAGAAAAATGGACGCCCTGGGTGATGGAATTATCAAACGATGGCGGGACCACCTCTGGATCGTTGGCGACTCGAAGATGAAGAACTCTTCTGAAGAGAGTTCTGGCCGGTTCGCACGGGGGAAGATGGTACCGCCGTTTCCAAGAGGTCCTCAGAAACTAGTGTGGTTCTAGTGTAGTTGCACGAAAACACCCGACGTGGTAGGTGCCGATGACGAAACGAGGCGGGATCACTTCAGGAGCAATGCAGACTTGAAGGAGGGCAAATTTTCAGAAGACCTCACGAGCCGATTCTCACTGTGGATGCTGAGAGAATGTCTGCCAATTGAGCATTTGGTGCTGTCATGTAGTAGGGAGTAGCAGAACTAGGTTCTGGCTCCACTGGGGAAAGGGTGCCGATGGAGATTCTCCGGGGTTGCTGTGGGTCGAGGCAGCTTCGTAGCCAAGGTGGTCTCGCCGGCATCTGACATCCCTGCTGCCCAGAGAGTCTATTCTCCCCAACTGCACAAGATCACTCAGGCAAAGAACCAGAGCCCCAGAGAAAGTTCGACCACAGACACTCCCTTGCAAGTCTGGGCGTGAAACGTGGCTGAGAGCGTCATCTTCCAGTCCTCTATTATCACCAAGAAGCGGAGTGAAGTTTGGACCCCGGCATCAAGAGTTTCAAATTTCTTCCTAGAGGTGCGCTAGTCTCGTATGAAAGAAGGCTCGTCTGCAGTCGTAACGGTACTGGCCCCGCCTCCAACCGAGTTCAGGACTGTCCGTGGCACCTCCCTCTTCCAGTAGTACCACCCTGTGAGCGACCAGAACCAGAACTACGCAGCGCTGTTCCAAGTCTTGCCCCGACCAGCGACCTTATCAGGGTAAATCAAGAAAATTCAGGTGTCTTCCCGGGCCAAGTCAGAAAGTTTCGGCATTGGTCTCAGCTCATTTGGAGTTCGTTAGCATCCGTGGCAGCGCCCACTTCGACTGACTGTCCAGTGGTTCCAGAAGCTGGCAGCACTGACAAGGAGCTCGGCACAACAAGTTTCTAGCTTCGTCCCCTCCTCTCGCTTGGCCAGCTGAAGGCCCCTCCCTACGTGGAGATAGTTTTTGTTGTAAACAACTTAACCGCCACCCCAAGAAACCCCTCCCGCGTGAGGTGTAGTGCTGTAACCATTTATTTCCAGGTCAACACCTCCGACGCGACGTGCGGGTACGTACCCACGCTTCCCCGCTTGCCATCGTCTTTGATCGGGATCAGTGTTTTCACACCGATCAGGTAAGCATCTGGTACCCTTGGCTGGTTGCATTCTTTACTCATTTAGTATTGTCTTGAATGTCCGTCGGATGGTGCGAAGAGAGCCCGATCTCATACACCACTTGAGTGTGCCCACCGCAGACCGTGAGTGAGCGCCACCCAAACCCCCGCCCCGGAGGGCCGACTGCCCACAAAGTTGGGAAACCCCAGGCCCTTAGGGGTCAGCCTAAGCCTGTTAGGTCTTTAGAAATGATTGGGTCCCACAACATTTTTTTAACCCACGCCCCCCTTCCCTCTCCTCACTCTCGATTTCTCTCTCTCTCTTCCTCTCTCTCTCTCCCTCAAATTCTCTCTCTCCTTCTCTCCCAATGTCTCTCGGTTTCGGTTGAAACGACGTTGGACCGGGTCGTGGGAGGCACCGTTGGAACGGGCTCGACGCGTAGGTCGAGATGGTACCCTCTATTCCGCGGTTCGGGGAGCGTGGAGACGAGACGGGCCGAGAGGAACCGCGACGCCCCATCGTCCGATCTGCATTGTTTAGCGGGCTTCGTCGCGATCGAGGTAGGGGAATGAGTTCCTCGTCTCGCCAGAAGCGTTTTGACGCCTCATGCGTCGCCGATGGCGGATGTTTTCATAGTTTTCCGTGCAAAATCCTTTTTGAGAGATTTTAGGCCTAATTTTGGGATTTTGGTTCTCCTCGCTCGATTTTAGTCCAGACGGTCGCCGATTGAGGCGCGGGAGGCGCCGTTGGGAAGGTCATGTCGCGAGGATCGCGTGGACGCCCTTCTTCCCTCGATCCGCAGAGCGTGAAGGCGCGTGAAATCGGGAGGTTGCCGTGACCCTCGTCGTCCGTCCAGCACCGGATCGGCTTCCTCGTCGTGTCAGAGGTAGGGGGATGGACTCTCTTCCTCGCTAGGAACCCTTCGGTACCACATGCACCGTGGTCCGACGCCAGTTGCACCGTTTTCTGTGCATTGATCCATGTTAGCATAATTTTAGCCTAAAATTATGAAATTACTTCCATGGCCATCGTATTGTGATTTTAATGGCATGTTTAGTTGTAGAATGGATTTGTGGATGCATGGTTTGGCAGGTTAGTTTGTTTCCGCGTGCCCCCCATCGATTTTGGTCGACCGGGAGGGAGTTCCGTAACGAACTCGTCCAACCCGTAACCCAGTCGACATAACACGCCAGGACCGGTGCGTTAAAGAGGTGCGTTATGTGCCCTTTGACGGACTCCTCCAGGTCCGTCATTTGACCCTTGACCGATCGTTGGGCTGTTGACCCAGTAAGGCGGTTAGCATAGCGGTGTAGGGTAGATCCGTTATAGTCATATAACGCCCCCACTTAGGAGAGAGCTAGGTCTATGTAGACCTCAATCAACTCAGGTTTGAGCTATCTCACTCCTTTTAATGTTTAAGTTACTAGCTCTTGCTGTGATGGTTAAGTACACATCTGGTTTGTCTGAGATTGGTCTGATCAACAATTTGAAATGATTCATGAATGGTTGTTACACTCAGGGGGAGTTTATCTGCACATGCTATTTTGTGTGTTTGACTGAGTGTTATGCACTGCATGTCATCCTTGACTTAATGGTGTATTAAATGAAGAGTTGTGGAAAGATAGGTTATGCCTATCTGGAAACTCTCCCCATGCGTGAGGACTGACCTCTGCTAGGTACCATTAGTCAAATCTGCATTTTAGGAATTGCATGTCAATCCTGTGTGCATAAGCATATTTAAAGCTTTAGTATAAAATAAGTATCTGCTCAGGCAAACAGACAGTGGACTCTGGTGAATGATTGAAATCAGAATGTCTCGAATTACAAGGGATGAGAAGCTAGTAGATGGCTTTATAGATTTAGTAGAAATGGAAGGATTTAGATCAGAAGTGCTCACTGGATGATTGGTTGAACAGGTCGACATGTGGGTTCTAAGTGTCGATAGTTTTTCTGGGTTATAGTTAGATCTGGTCTCTGTTTGAATCAACAGGTCAACACTTGTTGTTGAGAGGTTGACACTTTACCTGGCTGCTTGGACTTCTTGTGCATGGAGAGGCCATTTCTTGTTTGTCAATATCCTTGCGTGTTATCAGTCAGGCGGACGCATGTTTCATCTTGACCTTGACAGGTCAACACCATTCCTAATTCTCTTTATGAAAGTCTGAGCTTGCTCATCCTGTTTCACTTCAACACTTCTGTTTCTATCATCGGTCATTAATTAAGGGGGAGTTGAAATGATTTTAAACCATTAATGAACCTTGGATAAGTCTGTCTGGACTCCCTCTGTCTAAGAAAATGGTTTAATCCTTATAACCGTCAATTCTGTTGACTAGTGTCTTAAGATGCACCCTTTTTGAACATGTAATGGGATTGTATGTTTAATCAAGTCTCTTGAGCCTAAGTCTAGCCTAAGCATCTGAAAGAAGGGTTATGTTGGCTTCTTATCAGTTTCAAGGTACTGCACGCATGTGGTGGACCACGGAGTGGGAGGTTGCCTTCCGTTCCCGTCCGCTTCGACAGATCACATGGGCTAAGTTTGTTGCTGCATTCAAACGTGTCTATACTCTAGCCTACCTGAAGTTAGCCAAGATGTATCAATTTTTGGAGGTAACACAGGGCGAGATGTCAGTGCTGAAATATCGAGATAACTTCAATGAGTTGGGCCGTTATGCACCCCACATCCTTGCCGATGAGACAGTGAGGACTCAACAATTTTTGCACGGACTAAAAGCAGAATTGATCCTGCCACTGTTCGCTACCCGTGTGACTGAGTTGGATTCCACATATCAAGCCGCCGTCGCACTAGAGTTGGAGTTGGTGAGGACTCGAGGACTTCTTCAGATTGGGATGGTTCCGTCAGTCGTGCAGCATCAGTCGCCCCACCAGTCATCTGTTTCAGGAGTTTCTCCTGCATTCTCTCCTGCCGATAGTACTTCCTTCCCGCAATCTCAGGGCAGAGATTTCTGATTTAAGAAAAAGAAGAAGAGGTTCGATTAGCCATCGTTTTCTGATCCGAGTCAGCAGCCTATTCTTCTATTCGACCGTGTCCAGATTTTGTTACTTTTCAGCCGAGATTGTGTTCCAGGTGTGGTGGCAGTCATTCAGGTATGTCGTGCTCTCTACCAGTTGTCTGTTATCATTGTGATCAGCTGGGGCACGTTTCCCAGTACTATCTATTGAGGTCGCAAACGGTGTAGTTCTCTCAGACTTCTCAGTCGTAGCAGCCGCAGTTCCATCTTCCCCCACTGCCTCAATCTCAACTGTCTCAATCGATTCAATTGCCAGTTCTCGTTCCTTCTCAGCAGTCGTCTGCCGCTACTCATCCGCCGAGAGCCAGAGTTACACACATTACTCATGTGGAAGCGTTAGCGTCTAACTTGATTGAAGGTACGATTTCGATTTATGATCGCTCAGCACGTGTTCTTATCGATTCAGGTGCGACCCATTCTTTTATCTCTGAAGATTTTATTGCGCGTATCGAAAAGTCGGTGAATGAAGTTTCCCGTGGGGGCCTGTTGCTGTCGCGTCATAATTGCCGCGCGCAAGGTGTTCGGGTAAATGCCCAACACACCTCGGGTTACCAAACGGCTTGAATAGGTGACTGGTGGGCCTCAGATTTGGCCCGAGGCTAAGGATATGAGCTCGTGGGAGCTGAGAAGAGGCGTTCTGGGTATGTGGGCCCAGTCTCGTGGTACGTGCCGCGTTGCACGGCGGGTTAACATGGTAGCCTTGGGTTGGCCCGAGAGCTAATGATAAGTGGCTCATCGCCACGTGTCTGAGGGTCGGGGGTGGCCCCAACTTGCTGGAGGGTTATTGTAGAACCCGACTGGTATGTTGGAGTCGTGAGTCGGCCCGCTGTTTGCTATAGAAAGGTTGGGATATATGCGCCCACCAGGTGTTCGGGGAAATGCCCAACATACATGTGTGAGCCGTATATGCATACTGCGAGCCTCCAAAGCCTGTGTCAACTTGGTTAGGCCTCCACTTGACCTTGGAGAGTTGGAAGAAGACATCTTGGGGTAGGCCCTGGCCTTACTACTGGGCACCACGTGGCGTGGCTTATGGTCGGGGAGGCCCCGGGTGGCTCGGGTGGCCGTGTAGAGCGCGGGCAAAATTCGTAACTAAGCGATCGGGAGTGATCCCAATCAATTACTAGTGTCGCCATATGTCACGGCTAGCTAGTTGGGGCCCTGGGTCGGGCCCACTGAGTTGTAGGAAAGGCTAAGTAGCCCATGCCTTGAAGGTGTTTGGGGAAATTCCCGAACCCTTATTCCTTGGCATTTTTCCTGGGGAGTTGTCTGGGTATACAAATGCCTCCCCAGGGCGTGTGTCGGCGGAGACGATGGCGTACGGCTCGTGAGCCCCTCATTTTGGGTTGTTGTAGTTGTATTTTGACACTTCAAGTGTTTTCATTTTGTTGTATTATACATGTTGACTTTCTGGTGTACTGATCATTTTCATGCTATGTCTTGCAGCTATGGCACGATTTGGTAGAGACGAGTAGGTCCCGAGGTGATGTGAAACGGGCTGGAGGGGTCTTCAAGAACATCAACAGGTCGCGCTATATCAACCCAGCGCCTTCACTTGAATATTTGATTATTAATAAAATAAAGTTGAAAGTTTAAGTAAATTATTTGTGCAATTACATTTTAATGTGTGATTGTCTTGTGCTCTGATTATTTCTAACTAGCAAGAGGCTTACCATGCCGGCTGTTCACGTTCCTCGAGTTAGTCTTCCGCTGTAATTAAAGGCTCGGGGCGTGACAAGAGCCACTCCTCCACACGGAGACACAGACTCTGGCGGTCATAGATAGGGCCGCGAGGAGACTGTAGCGGTCATAGAATGGACCGCGAGATGACTGTAGCAGTCGCATAATAGGCTGCTAGAGCCAGTCAACCCTCGAACCGACATACCCAGTCAGACCACCAAACTGTCTATAATAGACCCACTACACAGATTTAGCGGTCTACATATGGGCCGCGAGAGACACCGACCCTAACCGACTTAAACTATTGACTTCGGTCAAACAAGAATTAGTGGTCTAGAGATGGGCCGCTAAAGACTATAGACGACCTAAGCTTAGGCCACTACCTTAACCGACTTCGAATTGTTGATTAGAGTCAACGATGCTTAGCGGTCGAACATAGGGCCGCCAAAGCAAGTGTCGCGGTCTATCGTAAGACCGCTCAGCCAAACTGACATACAAACCCTATCTAGCAGTCAACTAATGGGCCACTAGACAAGGCATAGCGGTCCAACTATGGGCCGCTATCCGATAAAGACAGTCTATCGCGAGACCGCGAAGACCCTAACCGACTTAATACTTAACCGACATACCTCGAAGCTTAGCAGTCGACTGATGGATCGCGAGAGGTAAGAAACAGTCTTTGAAATGACCGCCAAGGCGATACGGCGAGAAACCCGCGGGATCGGTCGGATCTTGGCCTTTCCATACCCCAATCGCATCTAAATGATGAGGAAACAACCCTAATGGCCAAATCATCCTTCCATACTCTAGAAGGGCTCAAACAGACGCCCAAACGGTGAGAAATGAGCGATTCCACTGAATCAACCCTAATTGAGTCACATGGGTTCCCGAGCTCGTACAGGTCCCAAATGACGACTCATCGCGATGAAACTAGCGGGAATGGAATGCAGACATATTAATTAAATAGAATTAAAGTAGTTAAATTCATTTATTTCTAATTTAAATTTTTCCAGGTGTTACATTCTGGCATCGGCGTGTTGGATGGCCGTGGTTGAGCTTCGGCCAAGGGCATGCCGAACCCAGTTATTGTAGGGGTTCGGACGGCTGCAGCTGAGGTGTTGGTGCCATTGTGCCCACCTGGCCAGATCGGCATCTCCGTTGAAGGCCCAGTAGGCGGCTGGGGGTGAAGGTCACGCTCCTGCAATAGGTCTTGTAAGAGGGCCTTCAAGTGCTGGTTCTCCTTCATAAGACTCTCAAGGGTCACCTCTTGGACTTCATTGGCGGGAGGGTCATTGTTGACCAGCTCCGCATTGACGGGGGTGGCACAATCCTCTACGGAAACTTCCTCCGCTCGCGTCGATGCCTGAGGTCCGACAGAAGTGCCGACGTGGCCAGTAGGAGCCGATGCTGGGTCGGGTGATGCGGCCTCCTGAGTTGAGATATAGGCTGGTTCAGGTCGCCAGTCTGAACCTCAGGCTGGTGCCCGGTGGCATAACATGCGAACACCTTGACCGCGTCACTGAGGAGCTAGACCGTCCACTTCTTTTGAGAGTGCCTCTTGGGGCGGACGGGTGTCCCCAGCCTATCAAAGACTGAGGTGCGTTGTAGAGGAGTCTCTTTCACGGCATCTGCCTGAGGAGAACTCGAGACCCGTCTCTGCCTTCGCCTGTCTGAACGAGAGGCACCGAATGGCTGGGCGCCGTCCGACGATGCGGCTGCAGAATCCGTCGTGCCTTGCTTGGCGCAACGTCCTAGTGCCCGAAAGGGGTTGCTAAGACGCGCCTTCCAGACGGCTTGAGCTTCCTCCGGGGTAACCTAGATTCTACTCAAGTCAGACTGCTGGTCTACCTTGTCACTATCTCTTCGACGAGACTTGGGAGCTTAGACACCGAACTGATGCTGGTGTCTCTGGGCCGCTGCGGGAGCGTCTGCCATTCTGAGTTCCACTTTGTCTTCTCGCGTTTGATGTAGAAGGCTGAAGTGGTTGGTAGTAGGGACCGTAGAAATGATCCGCTCTGGGGGTACGATGGGTTCCTTAATGCCCGAAAGGGATTGCTGAGGCGCGCCTCCCGGACAGCTTGAGCTTCCTCTGGGGTAACCCAGATCCTTCTCAAGTCAGATTGCTGGTCTCCCTCGTCCTTACTCCTCTGATGGGACTTGGGAGCCTGGATGCCGAACCGGCGCCTTTTGGGCCGTTACCGAAGCGTTCTCCCACTTAAGTTCTACCTTGTCTTCCCGCATTCGACGCAGGAGGCAAAAGTGGTTGGTGGTATGGATTGTCGGGACGATCCATTTTGGGGATATAATGGGTTCGCCCCCATCCAGGTGAATCCACAAGTCCCCGACAAGAACGATCTTGCCGGAGTTACTGGTGACAGTAGTGGGTCGCTTGCCTTTACGGCTACAACGATGCTTCTTCTGGGGAGCCGAAGATGATTCCGCTCAAAGGTGGTAGGCCGAGAAAACCCAGCCTGCGGGTGCTGGCGGCAGAAGGCCATTCATCGGGAATACTGGGACGGGCCCCCAAGACGTGAGGTCTGTAGCGAAGGCCGGTGGCCAGGAGGCTCAAGTGTAGGCCTTTGCCCGAGCCGACAGTAGCATTGTGGATGCTCGCAATGATGTGCTTGCACCCGGAGTTGTCACTGCAGGGGGTATCGGGATGCCGGTGACCTGAGGCCTTGAGCCTGAATTGGAAGCTGGCAGGACCTGCTGGTGCGACAGAGGGTGCTCAATCCTTACCGAGGTTGTCACATCCCCCAAAGGCAGACCCACGCTAGGGATTGGCATTGTCAGGTTGGGGGAGGGATGGTCCCGAGGTAGAGCCAAGGCATCCGGGGCCTGACACAGACCACTCGTACCAGATGTCATCCGCGGGGAATCCCAGGGTTGTACATCCGGCCTAGATGCTAGGACGCCTCGTACCAAGGATTGGGGACCCGGGGGAGGCGGTCGCTCTTCTGTGGTTCGAGTTGGAAGGCCCGAACGGGGTGCTGGGGAGCCCTACCCCCGGGCTCGGAGGCCCGTGCGGGGAGCTGGCTCGGTAGGAGCTCGGGGTTGACGGCCCGAGCTGAGTGCTGAGAAGCCGAACACCCTAGGGTGGTGACCCACACCAGATGTCGACTTGGCTGGGGCTCGGGGTTGGGGACCCGAGTGAATTGCAGGACTTGGGACCAAAATTCGGGACGTGAGGTTGGCATTAGGAGCTGGTCGAGACTTGGCCCGGGGACTGATGTCTGCCCGGGCTGGGACTGGTCCGGAACCCCTATGGGCACCGGTGGCAGGAGAGCCGAGCCTGATGCTCGGCCTAGCTATCAGGACTAGTGGTTGGTGTGGTGCATTGATGGCACCAGGGGAGACAGGAACTAGTAGTGGCGGTAGAGCCACCACGTGGACCACACCGAAGAAGTAGGGTGATCCAATGATTGGGGCGAAGCTGCCAAAAGCGGTCAGCACTGCTAAGTAGCCCACCCATGCATGAGTGGCAATGACGATGGGACCGTAGGTGACGGCCGCCATAGTTGTTGAAGTCCTAGATCAGCAGAGGTGACGGCCGTGGTCGGTCATCGAACGTGATCTAGCAACTGGGAGATGAATTGGAAGCTGCTGGGAAGTGCGAACAGGTGCTTTTCTGTTACCTCTCCTGCAAGGACAGGAAAAGGGCACCCAGACTTCAGGGCTGGCATGGGCTTTTGCTTCAGCAAAAAGAAGGAAGGCGGGAGAAGTCCCACCAGGCATGCCATCCTTTTTGTTCTGCCTCGGGAGTTCACCGGCGTACGCATGTGTGTCGATGGGCCCGCGGAGCGGTGTGTGCGGTGACCAGAGTGAGGGGTAGGATATAGCTACGGGGGAGATGCCAAAAGATAAGGGGCCTCGGGCACCCCCTCTCGTGACCGTATCCATCTCAAAGCGGCACCGTGCACTCACTTTTATAGAGAGTCGAGGGGAGACCGAGTGGCACAAGGAGTTTCCGGGTAAAGGGGGGAACATGGCACGGATGCGGGTGTGTCAGTCGATTTCTCGAAAATCACCCGTGGAACCAAACGTTTAACTAGGGATGCGTCGCCAAGGCACGGCACGTGGACTCAGGGGGTGAGCGACACGTGGAGGGGAGGACGGCTCCGTGGGTGCGAGTGCATAGGCGATTGTGGGGAGTCATGTACAGGACGTCTTTCCCCACCAACTGCAAGCAGTCGATGTTTATTTACATCGGATTGAATCCGAAGACCTTCATTCCATGCCGAAGCGGAGTCCGTATTCCTGAAGCCCGGGATGAAGACCCGAGAGTACTTTACAGTTATAGGTTCGTCTCAAACTGGATCATGTTGGTTAGGGGTGAAGGGTGCTGGGGGTTCACACTGGGTGACACAGAGGGTAGCTGGAGGCCCGAACGTGGATGCGAGAGCATACGTCCAACTGACGGTGTGACACTGAGATGTATATGTATTTACAAGCGGGCCGTAACGGCTCGGGTACAATAGGGGTATGCCTCAGGACAATTCTGACTTACTAGACGGTCCCCAGGTCGATGCGTGATGTATGAGTACATGTGTGTTTCACAGAGGGTTCCTCCCGTGACGTGGGCCGTGGCCACGGTGTCGAACGGGGGCTTGTGGCTAACTGGGTGACTGAGAGGACACATCGGTCTGGTATCTAGGCGAGGGTCGATCACGACTCGAGTCGAGCGATCGACATGGCCTCGTTGCTGAGAGGGAGCAAGACATCATGACGCGCGCATGGTCGTGGCCGATGGGCATGTAAGGGGTGACCCCGACATGAGGGGGCATCTACCCTTGTCGTAGCGTCTCACATGAGGTGGGTGTGGACTTGTGTGCCACGGATAGCTAACACGTGAGGGAAGTGCAAAAGACGTACCCTCGGCGTGCCAGGCCGACTGACAAGTCACACGCACGTAATTCTCCTTGGATCATTGTAGGGAGCCCCGCTCGAAGCCTCGGAGCTGTCAGATGCTGGAGGCTAAGTGCCCTTGATTGTTTGGATGATCTCATTTTTTTTTAGATCCCTTGCCCCTTGAGCCCCTAAGGGGTTTTTATAGGGGAAGTTGAAGGGTCAGGGAGGGTTTACGTGGGTTGGCCAAGGGGTTAAGGCTCGTCCACGTAAACCTAGTGAATAGGGGGGGTTTACGTGGACTAGCCTAAGGGTTGGAGCTGGTCTGCGTAAACCACCTCCCTTGGAGGGGGTTTATGCGGACTAGCCTAGAGGTTGAGGTGGGTCTGTGTAAACCCCCCCTGGAGGGGCAAACTATCGCGCGACGGAGGGGGATGGAGGGGTTCCTCCCAGACCTCACTCCCTCTCTTCACTCACTCCTCTTCTCTTCTATCTTCTTCTCTTTCTCTTCACGTGGACGGCAGTGGATGGAGCAGCAGGGGGGAGTGAGAGCCTTCCCTCCTCTTCTTCTCTTCCTCTTGTCTTTTCTCTTCGGTGCGTCTCCCTCTGTCTCTGCGCGTGTCTGTTCGCCGGAGAAGAGGGGGTTTTTATACCCTAACGGTAGCAAGCTTGGTCGAAGGCGGGAAGCGACGAGCCTTCAATGCGGATTTGACTTTGTCCGTCCTCGGTGGCAAGGGCTAGCTCGCGTGCCCCCGCCTCTGAATGACACCTCAGCAAGCCCTGCCGGATCCTCATTGAGCGCCGAAGATCATAGGGTATGGGCGTCACATTTGTCTGCCGAATGTGCCGGGTAAAGGGGTTCAGGGCGTGCCGCTGAGGAAGCTGTAGGCCATACTGCTAGAAGACTCAGGAAGCGTGCTGCTGGAGGGATGGTAGGGTGTGTCGCTGAAGGGCTGGCAAGTTGTGCCGTTGAAGAGCCCTAGAGGAAGCGTGTCGCGAGAGGAAGCCCACCGGGGGTGTGCCGGCGAAGGGGTCATTGGAAGCGTGCCGCTGAAGGGCACATTGTGAGCGTGCCACTGAAAGGGCACGAGGGTGCGTGCTGGCGAAGGACCCAGGGGGTGTGCCGGCGAAGGCCTTGGATGGAGTGTGCCGCTGGAGGGATGGCAGGGTGTGTCGCTGAAGGGCTGGTAAGCTGTGCCGTTGGAGGAGCCCAGGAGGGACGTGCTGGCGAAGGGCACTCAAGGCCTGCTAGCGAAGGGCTGTCTGGGCTTGCCGCTGAAGGGGCACGGGTGTGCTGCTGAAGGTAGCAAGAGTGTGCCGTTGAGGTAGACTTGGGCCCATTTTGAGCCCGATTAACAGTCCACTTAGTTCTCCTCGGGGCCCACGGATTGTGAGCTTCTTGGGGGCTGGTTTCTCTTCGCTGTCGTGACTCCGGGGACGATTTCACGATCGTGTATTTTTCCTTCGGAGAGTCCGACTGGCCCGTCCTTTCTGCAGTTCCTTCGGTTGAAGTTGTTTGTTTTTGTTTCTTTTTCATTCTTCTTCTCCTTCCTTCTTCTTCTTCCTCCTGTGACCACGCCCCTCTCCCCTCTCTCTCGTTCGGTCGCACGGCGAGCTCCCACTGACTGCAGACGGCGCGGGATGACGGCGTGGCGACGACGGTGAGTTAGTCGTGGCGGCGTAAAGATCATGGAATTTTGTGAAGGATGTGGACGTGTAAGATCGTACGTCCATATGTCCCTATCATTCCAACAGCAACAACAATTTCAACCGAAGAGACCGTGGAGAACATGTCCTGTCCAGACTCTCCGAGCAAACAACATGCTGCCATGGAGCCGTCTCTGGAATCACGACAGCGAAGAGAAACAAACCCCTGGGGAAGCTCTCTATTCAAGGCCCCCCCGAAGAGAATCAAACTAATCGTCAATCGGGTCCAAAATAGGCCCAGAAATCCACTTTAACGACAGCCTGTGCCGCTTCAATGGCATGCCCTCGCGCAGCGCTCGCCGGCACGCCCCTGGCCCATCGCCGGCACACTCCTGTGCCCCTTCAACGGCACGCCTGGCGCGGGCTTGTGGACGCACTTCTTTATCTCTTATTTATTTATGTATATATTTTTTTTGTTGGGAATGGAGTTTTCCCGGGTTTATTAAGTGCGTGGGCGTGCCAGTCACCGAGGTGACAAATTATTCGGGCTCCGAGGAGCCCATGGTGCGCTCGATCTGACTTCGTCAGACGATTGTGTAGTGCGAGTCTGGACCCAATCCCGCCATACCATAAAGGTCATGACGTCATTTACATCCCCCATACGGGGGAACACCTTTGATTAATTGCCAGAATTAAGGGCTCCGTGGCCAAAGAAAGTAACACTGATCGTAGAAAGAAGGGTGGAAAGAAACCACACACACGCCTGTGCCGGGACACGGACAGCCATGCATGTCGGTCACACACGGACCCTTTCATATTTGGACAAGAGTCCGCAACGGAAGCACGGTGAAAATCGGAGTATCACACTCGAATATCTACCGGCTGGACGGCAATTTTGATGATGGCTCAAGTAAAAGTCGGTTCGGAAAATGAGATCGGTGAAACGGGATATTGGCCTAACACAAACAATCACGAATAAGTAGCTAAACAAGATGACCCCAATAAAGGGGATTATGCAAATAAGAAGGGGATGAGAGGCAACCAAAAGTCAGCCAAGTTATAATGATGCGTAAAATTTTATTTATTTTGCCTTTAGAACCTTAGTGATTTCAGAAAAATGTTCTCTCCAACAATAGGTTCTTAATAGGAAAGGATGGTGAGGACTTGGTTGACTCTAGATGTAAACTCTCCCATACTTATGCAACCTAGACACAGGGTGGCAAAGGTACAACCGGTCCGGTGTCTGTGTGGGAATCCACAGCTCACGGGGACTTACGGAGGTCCCAGATGTGGTCACCTAGTCGACCCCAAGGAATATGGAGGCGAGAGGATCACACACCAAGGTAGGAATACAACTATGATATGAAAAATGAATGATCCTATGTGCACCGGAGTGCATGCAATTTCTAGCCTAAAAACTAACAAACAATATGTAATCAATGATATAAATAGACACAGTAACAAAGGAGAAGACCAAATAGCACCTAGGAACAATAAGAATCAGCAAAAATCTAGAAATAACAGTAATCCTCAGGATGCGTACCTATACTGGAGAAATGGTCATCTGGAGACTGCTAAAGAGATAAGACGATCTATCGCTAGACCGCTTTTAAGCCATAAATGGCCAGGAGGAGACCACCAGAGAACTAGGGAGCAGAAACAATAGGAAATAAAATGGAAAAACCAAGGAAAACACTGGGAGAACTGGAAAACACAAGTAGGAGCAGGTCAAACAATCACTCACCACTATTGGCACTAGATGTCCCACTGTGATCGCCAAAAAATCAAGGTTGTAGATATTTTGGTGAAAGTGTGTGCAAAGTAGGTGAGATAGAATATGGAATGTGTGATATGTGCCAAACTCAAGTAAGCAATAACATCAAATATGCATCATGTGGGTATGTCATCTTAACAGTGTAAAATAGAGCAAGAAGTCAAGCTAAACACATGTCGTGGGCATGGAACAATGATAAAGATGAAAATAAACACACGCCCTAGGCGTGGAGCAACTAAAAAGAAAGAGATAAAAGAGATGGAGACTCCGCCCTAGCCGAGCTACCTTTCCTTGGTTTAGTGGCACTCCACCCTAGTCGAGCTACTTTTTCTTGGTTTAGTGGCATGCCGTCCTAAGTTGGGCTACACTTCTTGGCCTAGTGGCACTTCGCCCTAGTCGAGCTACCCTTCCCCTTGATCTAGTGGCACTCCGCCCTGATCAAGCTACCCTTTTCTTGATCTAGTGACACTCTGGCTTGATCAAGCTACATTTCTTGGCCTAGCGGCACTCCACCCTGGCCGAGCTACATTTCCTTGGTTTAGTGGCACTCCGCCCTAGCCGAGCCACCTTTCCTTGGTTAGCGGCACTCCACCCTGGTCGAGCTATCTTTCCCTGGTTTAGTGGCACTCCGCCCTAGCCGAGCTACCTTCCCTTGGTCTAGTGGCACTCCGCCTTGATTAAGTTACCCTCCTTGGTCCAGCGGCACTCCGCCCCAGCCGAGTTGCCTTTCGTTGGTCGGGTAGGCATTCTACCCTAGCCAGACCTCAATAGCATAAACAGCCGCGCTGTTTCGGGCCTTACACTCGAATCGACAGAAACTCCTGCTTTGCATTGGCATTAGTTCTTGCTAACGAATAAACCTACCCTGGCACCACGCCACCCTGTCCTAGCCTGTTCATTTACAACGTCACCACTACAGACCTTACGTCTGAGTAGGCGAAAGATCCCTTCTTACGCTGACATTATTGTCTTGCCAATGAATAGATCATTATGCATTGGCATAAGGCCCTGTGCCTTAGCCAGTAATCAACTGCTGACATAGACAGTCAGACACCACGCCTCGACATGATGTCTACTTCTACAAAAAAAAGGAGAAAAAATGGGGTTAAAAATAGAGATACCTCGCTGGCCTTGTTCTTGTACTAGAACAAGGGCAAAAAGGGCTATAGCCTGGCTGTGGTGAAAACTCATGAGGGCGCTGTAGGCAAAATCGGGTACCCCGTCACGTGAAAACCCGAAAGGGTGCATGGACAAAAGTAAGAGGGGGCTGGCTTCGACGAAAACCTGAAAGGACGCTTAAGTCGATAAAGTGGAAATTTACAAAAAAAAGAATAAGAAAATTTTGCTAGATTGAATGTCGTGTTAGAGGATGAACCAACTCAAGAAGGGGAACTCATTGAAGGTACCATTCATATTCATTCCCATCCTGTTTTTGTGTTATTTAATACAGGTGCTACTCATTCCTCTGTTACTAGTTCCTTTGTGAAAACATTATCTATCACACCTATTCCTTTACCATCGAATTTAACCATAGTTACTCCTTTAGGGTCGGGAACGGAATTGAAAACCCATCTCCCCAATAGTAAAGTTACTATAGAAGGACATAATCTTCCTGTTAATCTAGTATGCATTGATATGGAAGGGTATGATGCCATACTAGCAGTTGATTGGCTGGTACATCCCTGCCTTTTGTCGGACGACAGACGTTGTTTATGCGGCATGACCGAGTCAATGTTGATTCATTGAGAAGGCCAAACGACACTGTCAGTTTGTTATGGTAAGCTTTCGATCCTCCTGAGGTGAAGTCCTTGGTGCTCATGTTGGGTGACCTGAGGCTTCAACAACTCGAGAAGACCCTTGTGTATTGACTTTCTTCGGCTTCTGTGCTTTAGCGGGCCGCATCATTCTTATCATTTAGGTGTGATCGCCACCGAACATATTGTGAGTGCCAATAGACTCTAAGTTCGTTCAAATCCATGAAACCATAGTTAGCCCTATAAATAGACCCCAAAACCAACCTGTGCAACCCTTACATTTGGCTCACGAGGAACTAAGGTAAGGAGGCAGAATTAGAGGTATATTCTTTAGAATATTTTCTTCATAATAGTAAGGTCTAACTTCTCTCCAAATTTCATTCTAGGAGATCAAGCCATCAGGGAGAAAGAGGCTTGCAAAGTTGCTGGTTCAACATAAGTGACCCAGGAACTTGTGCAACGGACCCAGGAAGATATGCAAATTAGAAGCCCTAATCGAGGTATTTCGAAGCAATATCTTTAGAACTTTTTCTTTCCCTTTATGTTTCTACCTACCCTCCAATTTTCACATCCTTAGGTTAGGAGAATCAGGAGATAGAGGGGCAAGAAATTACTGGTTTAGCACTAAACGTATAGGACTAGGGTTTCCAATCAGGCAGAAATTAAGAGGAAATTTTTCGGAAGATTCCTATCACTCGTTGGTTGGGAACGGGTGTCGTTTGCCTTAACGCCCACTTTCGGTCCACTCCGCGTCACTTCCATTTCATCTCTATGTCCTATTTCACTTTCGCTTCACCTTCACTCGCTCCCCTACAAAGAGGACGTTAAGGAGGGGCATCTGTTGACACCCATTTTATGACTAATAAGTTGGGTCATCTCCTTATTCATCTTTATAATGCTCCGAGTTGTTCACCCTTACTGGGCCTCCTTGGTCAGTTTTTAAGGCTTATTTCTTGGGTCATTTCTCCTTGGTTGGGTCTTATTCCTCACCTTCTGTCCGCTCGATGAAGCTTAGTAAACCTTTATTTTATTTGCCACCCTATTGTCTCTGGTGGTCTTTCCTTGCTGTGTTTACTGACGTGTGGCACTCTTCTCTTAGACTGTTTGATGACGCCAGAGTCCTATGCCATTGTCTTCCTCATCGTCTTATCCTTTTGATTTGACGGTAGCTCTAGCGGTTCATCGTTGGACCGTTAATTTCATATGGCAGATTATATATGGACCGTCAGGTATAGAGGAGTCCTATTGAGTTTCTTCCCTCTTATCTTTCATCTTTACATCTCTGGCAGTCTTTCCTTGGTGCATTTCCTGACGTGTGGTGCTCCTCCCTTCGACCATTTGATGACGCCAGAGCCCCAAAGCCAACAGCTTTCTTCAAAGCTTATCTCTTTCTATCCATTGAAGTCTGATGGTTTATCGTGCAGCCGTCAGAGGCTTTTGGCGCGTAACTCTTTGGCCATCACATCCTTGCAGAGTCCTGCTCACGACTTCTTCGCCCGTTGGGCTTATTTGTTGTTGGATAACACAGCATGGCGGTCCATTCCTAGAGCGTTACATTCATATGGCGGTTTATCGTAAGGCCATTACATCAGACAGAGAGTTCTTGCAGAACTGCTCTTTCTCTGCTATGTTGTGGCCGGATTAAGAGTTTGATCTGATGATTTCTCCCTCAGAACCTTCTGTTTGTTTCTTTGGACTCTTGGGAGTATTATCTTCAGGAGTTTGCTAAGAAACGTCCTACTTTCTAGCTGGGGGCAGAGAGACTGGTTCCAGCGAGGCGGGGGTCTGCTCCCCGACTAGATTACATGACTTATGTGCCGTGAAAGGTATTTATGTGGGGGCATGAGAGCCCGATTATATGTGCTTGCAAGCCATAGGACAATTTTATCATTTGTGACGGACCCCGGGTCATTGCGTTATTGTGTGGGTAGTTCCGTATCCCTACATAGTGTCCGTCAGAGGACCTGTGACTCAGCAGGATGTCGCCTGAGGGGTGTCACAATGTCCATTGACAGGGGCAGGGGCCTGATGTGGGGGGCCCCGATGTGACTAGAGTGGCTAGCAGTCGGGTGTCAGGGGCACCATTGTGACTGACGTAGATGGGCGCCGCGAGACCTTGATGGCATGCTCGGGGCCCGTTGACAGGGGCAGGGGCCTGGCGCTTCATCTTGTGCGGGGACTTGCGAAGTATGCCCATTGTCTGGGTAATAGCACTTAGGGCTCATTTATCGAGGTGACACCAAAGTGGCACACGATCATCGAGGTGGGGAACCAGGCTGGGCACCTTGATTGAGCCATGTCTGATGGTGCGCGACCATTGGGACAAAGACTGGGCAGGGTGCTCTCGTCAAGCAACGACTGCGTCGTGTAGAGATCAGGCAGGGCGCCGCAATCGAGCAGTGTCTGAGGGCCATGCATGATTATCGAGGCAGGGACTGGACATGGCGCCTCTATGAAGCAGCATCAAAGGTCATGCACGAATGTCAAGGTAGGGTCGAGCAGGGTGTTCCTATCGAGCAACGTCTGGGGGCGCATGATTATCGAGGTAGGGCTCGGGCAGAGTGCTTTCACCAAGCGACATCAGGGTCGTACACGAATATCGAGATAAGATCTGAGTAGAGTGCTTTTCCCAAGTGACATCAGGGGTCGTGCGTGATTATCGAGATGACCTATGTTCATCAAAATAGGGGGCCGCCTTTTAGGAGGTCGGTGTTTGGGCTAGACGCCGTGTGAGGGATGATCATGTGGCATGCCCTCAATGTAAGCCTAGTAAACACACACACAAATCTCCTTAGCGCGCCCTTGTAGTCCGGGTGTAAGCTCCTTGATGTCTCTATGCCACTAAATAATCTAAGCTCAGATACTTCACGCAAAGCAGGCACAGAAGGGGTAATAACTAGAGCTCGTGCTCGTTCGGCAGATGGGGTTACTTCTCAATCACATTGATGGACTCTGCTCTTATTTGGAACATTCGTGGTGTTGGTAATGGAGCGTCCAGATGGGCCTTGAGGCATCTAGTCTTGAAGCTCCGTCTGACGGTTGTTGCTCTGTGTGAACCCAAGGTTTCTTTTGCTAAAGCTTCTTCTTTGGCTAGGCAGATCAAGATGGATAGGGTTGTTGGTAATAATGGTGATGATTCTAAGATAGGGCTTTTGTGGAATGCAAATACCCCGCTTTCTGTGGTGGGAACTTCTGATCAATTTATCACCCTTGGTTTTCTGGAGGGAGTGTCTTACTCAAGATATTTCACCTGTGTCTATGCCTCTTGCAACAAGACTGAGCGCAAAGATCTATTTGCTCAACTCATATCTTTTGGAGCTGTAATGAATGTGCCTTGGATTGTAGGTGGAGACTTTAACTGTATTACCCATGCTTCTGAAAAGAAGGGAGGGTTGCCTTATAACTTGGATGCCATGCTTGACTTTAATGCTTTTATTACTGGAGTAGGTCTCTCTGATGCAGGGTTCGTGGGTGCGCCTTTCACTTGGATAAATAATCATCTTGGTTTGTCTTGTATCTGGGCGAGACTAGATAGAATATTGTACAATAGGCCTTGGAAAGTCTTATATCCTAATGTCCTAGTTACTCACCTTCGTAGGGGTCCTTCTGATAAGGCACCTATGTCTATTTCATGTGTTCCTTCTGACCGTGGCCCCAGTAGATTTATATTCCAGGAGATGTGGACCCTGCACAAGGATTTCTTAGCAGAGGTTAAGGCAGTCTGGGAAAATACTATAGTAAATCATCCAAATGGCTTTGTGCATCCCCAGGCTAAACTTAAAGCTACTAAGGCTAAATTAGCCCTCTGAAATAAGACTTCTTTTAGGGATGTTACTCAGAATGTAATAAAGGCTGAGCTGGAGGTGGACAGATGCCAAGCTACCTTTGATGGAGATCCTTCTGTGCCTAAACATCCTCCACTCGGCATCGCCGAGTCACCCACGGGTTCGGGTGAGCGTCGAGTGAGTCGGCCGCCAATTATGGCCCTTTTGCGTTGCGAATTGTGCTTGCTAGTAGGTCCGAGGTTGTGTCACATCAGGTTTGGGTTACCAAAAGGCAGGAATGCCCTTGTTATTAAAAGAGATTTTCTTCCGCGTGACCTGACCGCGTAGGTCGATCCACGTGTGAGGGCGCACGATGGTGGTGCATGACGTGATGGGTTGCTGGGAGCCTGAGTCGGGCTCTGGCTTGCTATATTGTGACTGGAGCATACGCACCCACCAGGTGCTCGGGGAAATTCTTGACACACGTGTGTGGGGCCGTATAAGGCTACTGTGAGCTCCTAAAGCTTGTGGTTGACCTAGATGGGTCTTCCTCTGACTTTAGAGGGATGGAGGGAGGTGACTTGGGGGTAGACCCCAGCCTTGTTGTTGGGTGCCACATGACATGGCTTGTAGTTAGGGCACCCCCGGGTCGGCCTGGGTAGCTGTGTTGAACGCGGGTAAACCCGCAAGTTGAGTGATCAGGGGTGGGTCTGATCGATTATTGATGTCGCCATGGGTCACGACTAGCTAGATAGGACCCTTGGTTGGGCCCGGTGACTGGGGCGCCGAGATGATAAGGCCGTTTGTCTTGTGGTCGGGGTGACCCTTACTCCTTGGCGAAGAGTCGTATGATGCGGCGGGCTGTTCTGAGTCCTGGGTTAACCCGGTTCTTGAGGTGTCGGTGGTGTAATACTGTAGGCAGGGTATTCGTGGATGATCCCCAAATCTCTTCAGAGTGCCGCTCGATACGGCAGGTTGTCCTGAATCTTGGACCTGACTCAGTTGTCGGAGAAACTAGCTGGTACAGTGCCCTTTGCTCAGGAATGATCCCCGCTTATTATGGTGTGCCGTTTGACCCGACGAAGTGTCTCGATTTTCGAGCTCAACTCAACTGGTAGAGCACTTTTGACATTGTGCCATTTTGCTCTATTTAGGAAGTATTTCCTATACTTTTTTTTTTAAGCAAAAGACCTTCTAATAGTTTGAAGGGAGAGTGCACCCCCATTATTAGCCTTCATGCAAACCTTCATCATATCGTGGGGAATCATGGTTCTTCATCCAAGTCTAAGGGAGCTAGATTAACAGGGTTACTCCCACACTATACCATTTGACTGCGATGCTTTCTTTGAACCCCACTGACCCGCGGAGCTCTGCCACTGCATGTTCTCCGACGGTTCTTTGAAGGGGGACATTAATAAAGCGCCATAATGACATACAGTGTACCACGGTATCTCGATCCTTTCGGATCTTAGGTTAGATATGCCCACATCCTTTTGGCTTCCATCTCGACACTCCGTGGATGGATGTTCTATATTCCTCGGGCATAAATCAAAAATAGGGGAGGTGCTGCCGGAATGAACCCTCGCGTATCACTCCTTTGTTTTATGTTTTGTTATTTAATAACCCCTATGGGTTTATGGGCATTTGTCTTTCATAATGGCATTACCCTCCAGTAATTCTCCTCGGGGAATATCAAATAAATCGCCCAATGGGTGCACATGGTCTCGCAGCACCCCCGACCTCCATGGTCTAGGCCCCTCAGGGTGCTCAGTTTGTTACAGATTCTATCCCAGCTCTGCGTGGACGGTCTTCTATTCCCTCTTGGCATAGTCCAAGATAAGGCGATGTGCTGCCGGATTTACTCCGTGTATTTAATATATCATATCTTGCTTCGCATGATCATCTGCATGAATCTCCTGTCCTGCAAATGAATGAGCATACCTATCACATTGATTTGCCCCTGGGATCTTCTACTTTGGCGAATAATCAAGGGTTGTCCTTCTTTGGGAGGGTGTAATTAATGTCATAGCCTTGATGGTATGACAGACTCCTGGTCCCAACTCAGATTTCACAATCCACTGATCAAGTCAGATCGAGCGCAGAATAAATTGTCACTCTGGTGACTGGCATGCCTTATAAGTTAAATAAATAAATATAAAAAAAATTATGTTCCACAGTAACTTAAAGTAATTAACAATTTGGATAAAGGTATGTGCTATGCCGAGAAATATAAATAAAATATGGAACAAGCATAGGTGAGAGAGTAAAGTAATGTAGTAATTGAAATCACAAGTAGACAAGATATCGATAAAATAAAAAAAGGGGGAAAATGGGGACAAATAAATAAAAAAATATATGTATGACAATAAAAAGGGGGAGAAGGCCCATGAGAGCACCCTAAATAAATAAATAATAAATAATAAATGACATGAAATCTGCAACCAAGGGCTTTATTAATTAATAAGATTCCACATTACAGCCTCCCCCCGTCTCCCCTTGACCGGGTATTAAAGGGATAATGATACCGTATCGTGCGAGCCGGGCTTGAGTCTCGGGAATTAACCCAAATTACCGAAGACCCGGTCTTGTCTTGGGTCGACATCTTGATCGAGCCGAAATTGTTTTCCCGAACCAAGGTTTTGCCATGACATCAGCAAAATTGCCGTCCATCTGGCAGACATTTGAAAAGATTTACTCTGATTTTCGTCATGTTTCCCCTCCAAGGACTTCCGTCTGAACATGAAGAGGTCCGTGAGTGACCGACATGGCCCATGGCTTGCATCCTATTACGGACTCTTACTGTGATCCGTCCCCGTCTTTTACCGTTATGCAATTAGTATCAGTTATTTCGGCCGCAGGGCCCCTAATTTTGACAATTAATCAAGCGTGTTCCCTCGTATGGGGGATGTAAATGACGTCGTGACCTTTATGGTATGGTGGATTTTGGTCCTGACCCGAACCACACAATCATCTGACGAAGTCAGATCGAGCGTACCATGGGTTTTCGCGAAGCCCGAATAAATCGTCACCTCAGTGACTGGCACGCCCACGCACTTAATAAACTAATGAACCCTTCTCAATAAACCAACAAACGATCTAATCCATAAGTGCGTCCACAAGTCTGGCACGTCCGGTGGGACCAAAACCACCCTTCATCTCTTTGCCGAAATTAGGGGCCAGTGGCCCCCTTCTTGTAATACTGATTGCTTCCTCCTTGTAAAGGCAGAAAAAAATCACACTTCAGCCCGAATGATGGCAGTCACCTTCGGCCCCCAGGTCGTCGAGAGCCACGTGAAGGATGGCTACCTCTCTGTCCCCCTTTACTTTGGGAGCTTCCCTCCTGTCGTGGGCTTCCCCAATTTTCTCGGGGTTACCTTCGTCAACATACTGGACGTGGAGGCGTCCGACGAGCTCGAGACCAATGCTCCCACCCGAGGAGCCACCGAAGCTGCCACTGGCCAGACTTTGGCCGAAAATGCCAGTTGTAGCCCGACCAAGATGCTCGGCTGCAACGTGCACCACGTGCACCAAGCCGCCGGACCGTTTCACTAGGGATCGACATCCCACCGGAGGATGCTCCGCAGGAACCATGCTCCCACCAGCCGGCTGTCCAGCTCCTGCAGGTCCGTTGTCGTCGGAAGCATCAGAGTCCATCTTAATGGACAAAGGTCTGAGGCAATCCCGGACCAGATAATGCCAACCGTCCCAGTCCGCAATTCTTTCCAGGGACTGGAAAAGATGAAAGGGAAGGTGACGCCCGACATTCTGACTGCGGCACCAAAAAGCACGTCGACCTGCAAACCGACTAAGCTCAAGCAGGTCTGGATTCCTAAGGAAGCCCGGACCACTGCACCTGCCCAAGCAGGGCCCAGCTATACTTGCCCGAGAAGGGGCCGAAGAGATTAGAGGGCCGAAGCAGCGGCCTTCGCCAATCAGTCGACCCTTGCCGCACCAGCACCTCTGGAAGAGACCCGCCACCAGCACCGCAGGTGCCGCCATCGAGCCGCCCGCACTCGACCGTCGACGTACTTCCCTGAGGCTACTGGCGGCACCCTGGCACCGGCCTCTCTCCCCGACCAAGAGTGGGAAGGGATCGAGCAGGCCATGAGAAACTATCTCCAAGGCCCGGGCAGTACTCCCTTGGGTCGCCAAAGATTGCTGGGGGCAGTAGCCTCTGCCTTCCAGGAAGAAGAACAACCCCGACCAGTGCCCAGTGCAGAGTCGAGGAACCAATCAGAGGAGTCGCGCCAGTCCCCTTTGAGGGAGGAAGCGCTGCCCCGATGATCGGTTTTTGATAGGCTGACAATCCCAGAGAGGCTGCCAAGGAGGGCAACAAGGGGGAACAGGAACTGGAGGATCTTCACCTACAACGCTACAGGAGTTTCTAGTCAGTGTGGGGCCTTACCTATCGACCCGGAAGAGATGACTAGGCTCACCGCCAGACCCGGCCCTGTCACCAGAAGAGGGAGAGCGGCAAGTGAACTGACGTAGCCTAGCGTCGACGAGGCTCCATCCGAGCGGCAGTCCCCGGCCTTGGCGGCCAATGTCATCACCACTGGGGGCACGTGCGGCGGACCCTCTACATCATCAGAGGATGCCCCGGCCGAAGAAATAGGGGGCGTGTCCGTTCCCTCTACAACTGACCCTGCTACGCTGTACATGATACAACAATACCAGCAGGAGATTGAGTTGCTGAAAAAGTAGCTCAATGATAGGAATGCCCAACCCTCAACGTCCGGACAGACCAACGTTCTACCGGAGGCACCAGGAGGTAACGGGCAGTCTTCCGAGGCAACTCTGCAAGCTGCAGCGTTCCCAATAACCCCCAACTTCCCTGGGGGCATCCCCCCGCAACAGGCACATTATCCTATGCTTATTCAGTCACAGGCCTTACCTCCCCAGGGGTCTCCCATGGCCCCCCAGGCGACAGTGCTAACCACCCCGGTGGCGCAGCCCGCCCACTTCTATCCGAGCCCAGCCGACCCTGTAGCAGTCAACCAGCTGATGCTTGAACAAATGATAGATATGAAACTGGTGGAAAGGGGCGATGGAGATCAAACCCCCTTTGACATTTACAGGGTACCCTACCTGGCTCATTATGCCGCAAGGAAGCTACCGACTGACATCACCAAGCCGCCAAAGTTTGAGAAGTTTAACGAGCAGGGGTCTCCTAGGGAGCACATTGCCTACTATGTGAATGTCATGGGAGATCTAGCTGCTGACGAAGCTTACCTCCTGAAATTCTTCAGCTCAACACTCACCGGGTTGGCCTTCGAATGGTATTCGAGCCTGCCACCTGGGTCCATTACCGACTGGCCCGACATGTAGAAGAAGTTCAAAAAAAGATTCTACATCGCCGAACGGGAGGTCACTGTGGCAGAGCTCTACGTCATGAGGTAGAGAAATGATGAGTCGGCACTCGACTTCATCAAAAGGTAGAGGAACCTTAGTATGAGGTGCAGGCGCCCCCCAAACCAGGAGGAACCAGTACAAATTTACAAGTAAAATTTGAAGAAGGAAATCCTCGAAAGAATGATCGGCGCTGAGGTCAAGACCTTCGATTGCTCAAGAGCTTACAACACTACACCCCATGCAAGGGGGTTGATCTTGGGGAGGGGAAACCAGAAGGTACATTCAAACGCTACCTCCCACAGGGAGGGGCTGCAAGCCGGCCAGGTGGGGAGGGGAAATTGAAATAGAAACTAACTAAGCAAAGGATGCTGATTCTGCCTGCTCTCTGGAACAGGGAATAGGCGGTTGATGTTGTCACTACTGCGGTCGCTCCCGAGCTCCTTTGTCAACGAGACCAGTGGCAAAACCTCCTGGGTTGGCCCAGGAGGACGTCTGAATTTTGGTAGGAGTTCTAGAGACCAGCGTTGGTCTGGGCGGGTTTGTGAGCAGGGACTCTGTTCTCTGGCTCTGACTATCTCAACAACACTGCAGTAGAAAGATGAGGCCGCCACGAAATCTCTCAACATCTGAATCGAGCGTGGATGGAGTCATTGGAATCGTTGTCGAGTCCTCTTAGAAACGTGACCCACAGGGGTGCCAGAGGATGTCAGAGCAGCTTGGGAGAACCTGAACAGTGGACAGGGGTTGGTTCAGTCCCAAAGGAGACAGAAATGCGCACCCTAGGGAGAAAATTAGGAACTCACTTGTATGGGGTTTAATTGGGGATCCGTCTCTGGGTTCTGGATGGCGACTCATCGTAGAAGACCTCAGCCAAGCGACGCCTCAAGAATCATAGGAATGTGGCAGTGGGAGCTTCTGGAAGTTGCTTCAGGTTGTAGACTAGACCTATCCTGTGCAGTCAGAGAAGAACGGCTCTCTCCGGCAGTCACGAACTCAGATAGGGTTGGGACCACTGCCGTTGTGAAGAAGAAAAGGATACACTTCCGGCAGTACCACTTGGGCCTCCAGGGACACCGGGATGAAGTCGGGGTCACCTCTTCAAGCAGTTGGTCCTCTACAGATCCTGGACTACGAACTGGCGGGCTGGGTGCTGCTCCAAGAACACAAGAGATGGGGAGGGAGGAGGCTAGTGGTGAAGGGAGGTGGAGGGGTGGCCAAAGGGGAATGTGTGGGAGGTTTGGAGGGCTTAGGACAGAGGTGGAAGTGTTGGGGAGGGGAGGGGCACAGGAGAATCCTCCTCCATTGTATATGTCATGATTCACAAATGATCAAAATCAATACATTTTTATTTATCAAGGAGCCAATGTCTTAGAATTTTTCAAGAAAGGGTTTTGTAAAATATGCATACATGCAATCAACCAAGGATGTGGATTTGTTCACACAAGTTGATTTTTGGTATGTGACGGAGGTGAAAGTCCAATGACCCTACTCACGCATAGGGAGTGCTTCCAAGTGGACGTAATCTACCCTTCCACAAACGCCATTTTGATGCGGGGCGGGATGATGCAACTCGATACCAATTGAATGTGATCCTTAGACTCTAGGCAAACTCGCGACTCATCCCTAGCGAGGAAAACGTGCGGATGTGCGCGGTTGAGAAACCGGCCATGAGTCAAGGGTATTTGGCTCTTCCGTGCTCAGATCAAGTCACGGGATGGGCACTCACAGTCGCAGCAGTGATTAAATTAATATGAACTGGCTAATTATTCTAACACTGAAGCAGTGACATAAAAAGAACACATACGAACTAAGCAAATGAGACAAAAAGGGAGGCGAATGTACCTCCACGCTCCGGGCGTGAGGAAGATGACTCCGGTCGAGACTCGTACTCCCGGTACAGTAATTAAACAATAGTTAAAGCAGTGAATTTTATGCCCACTCCACGCAGGGAGGTAAAGGGCTATAGTGGGACCCAAGAGTAGCAAACTCGGGTTGACGAGCAGCAAGCCGGAAGGGCTTTCGGGCCGGAGACAGGCTGCTAGTCCGATTTGGTTATGCTGGGCCCACGGGACAGCAGGTGGGTCTGGCTACTGGGACGACGGTGTCCGTGCATCTCCTTGCTGCGGTGGCTGGCTGGGACGCGGCTAGGGGGTTGCTGGTCGATCCCCGGGAGCAGCGGTCACTGGTTCGGAGTCGGGAATTTATGGGAGAATTAACCTTGGATTGCTCTTGCTGGCCTGTTTACAGAACAGATTTGCACGCCTCCACGAAAACGATCGCCACGCTGAGATCCGGTGTCGGATCGAGGCAAGATCGGCGTAGTTGGAAAGTAGACTCAAAGTTCTACAACATACATGATTTTTACATCCAACAAACAAACCAACAAAAAAAGATCCCTTCACATTATCTCAAACCTTCTATTTGAGCAAGGTTCATTGAGCCCGACATCACCACAGGTCAACATCTATACTCTACCCTGGCCTAGACCTCACGTCTCTACTAGGTTGGTTAACCTCGACATGACATCGGGTCGACATCTACATCCACACATTTTACCCTTGTCTTTGACCTTCCGTCAGAGCAAGGGTTGACATCAATATTTAGCCCTGGGTCTGGGCCTCTCATACGTCTACATTCTGTGCTGCCCTTGCCTTAAACGTTCCGTCGAGGTAGGGCTCGTTGACCCCGACATGACGTCGGGTCAACATTTATATCCTATATTCGACTCTTGGCATAGGCCTCACGCATTTGCCAACTTCGTTCGCTTCGACACGATGTCAAGTCAACACCTATCTTATATTCTGCCATTAGCTTAGGTCTCACGCCTCTATCAAGTTTGTTGACTTTGATATGACATCAGGTCAACACCTATCTTGTATTCTACCCTTGGCTTAGGCCTCACGCCTTTGCCAAGTTCGTTGGCTTTGACAGGATGTTGAGTCAACATCTATCTTACATTCTATCCTTGACTTAGGACTCATGCCTCTACCAAGTTCGTTGGCTTCGATAGGACGTCGAGTCAACACCTGTCCTACATTATGTCCTTGGCTTACGCCTCACGTCTCTACCAAGTTCGTTGACTTCGACAGGACCTCGAGTCAACACCTATCTTATATTCTGCCCTTGGCTAAGGTCTCACACCTCTGCAAAGTTCGTTAGCTTCGATAAGACGTCGAGTCAACACCTATCCTCTATTCTGCCCTTGGCTTAGGCCTCGCGTCTCTGTCAAGTTCGTTGGCTTTGACAGGATGTCGAGTCAACACCTATCCTATATTATGCCCTTGGCTTGGGCCTTATACCTCTACCAAGTTTGTTGGCTCTGACACGACGTCGGGTCAACACCCATATCCTATATTCTACCCTCGGCCTAAGACCTCACGTCTTTGCCAAGTTGGTTGACTTCTGCTATTTGTCAAGTCAATAACTATATTCTGCCCTGGTTTAGACCCTCTTTAACGAGCCTTATCTCCAAAATCCTTCATTGCCACAGTAAAAGGGTCATGATGTTGCAACTCAGTTGTGGTAATATGGATAACAGAATCTACAAAAGTATCCACAAGAACAGGATTGTGAGGTGGTGAATCCAAAATGGAAGGACCCATTTGCTGGCAACTGAGAATGTAAAATGTTTACATCAGGATATTCTGCACCAACTTATTTTAGTTTTGTTGGCAACCGAGCCCCTCCCCCACCCCGTGTCTGTGTGTGTGAGAGTGAGAGTTAGAGAGGGAGGAACTGGGGAGAGGGGGCCGACCCCCTTAAATCTCCTGTGTGTGAGGGCGGGAGCAGGGAGAGGGGGCTGACCCCCTTCAATCTTTTGTGTCTGTGCGGGAGCAAGTAGAGGGGGCCAAGCCCCTCCCCCTCCAAATGTCTATGTGTGGGAGAGTGAGAGTGAGAGAGGGCGGGAGCAGAGAGAGGGGGCCGAGCCCCTCCCCCTCCTTGTGTCTGTGTGTGTGAGTGTGAGAGTGAGAGAGGGCGGGAGCAAGGAGAGGGGGCCGAGCCATGTGTGTGTTTGTGTGTGAGAGTGAGAGTGACAGAGGGCAGGAGCAGGGAGGAGGAGGGGGGCCAACGGGAGAGGGAGAGAGGGGAATACCTGTGGTTGGGGGTGTCCACCGGAAAGAATTTGACCACCCTCGCTTATGAAGCCCACCACCGCCGTTGCGCCCTCGCTGCCAGTGCCGCCTCTGCTCGCCCCTCACCGGCGTCCCTGGGTAGCTCCGCCGCGCCCGCCTGCCCTCGCCACTCCACCGTCCACCAGTGAGAGATTGAGCGGGGGGTGCGATCGTGAGAGAGGGCCAACATTCACCCAGTCTCTGGAATTCTCACACCTCGGAACATCATGTCGCCGAGAGTAGTAGATGTCTCCGATCAGCAGCTGTTGGAGATGTTCCCAGAGTTGTTGGAAGTTTTGGACGCCCAAGGCTGGACAAAGTTTATCTCCGCACATACTCTATATTATCCACAGCTTGTGCAAGAGTTCTACCACAACCTGCAAGAAGTGGATAGCATGCTCTATACAGTAGTTCAAGGAATTATGACTTAAAGAAAATATGAAAATTACATGACTCGACTCAGAAAAAAGTGGCGGACACAATGGAGCCATGCTGGCTAGCAATCGGAGCTGTGGAAAAAAAGGTGAAGGGAGAGAGATGCCCCCATCATACCCTCGGGGTGCGAAGAACTCGACTCCATCGCGTATGGGTCCACCGGGGGAGTGGTCCTCCAATGTAGCTCCGGTCGAGCCATGACCTCCAAACTCAACCTCGTGCCCTTAGTCGGGGGATGGCACTTCAACCTCTCAAGGTGGCTCGGGCGCACCCTCTTGCTGGCGATGGTACCCTACTTGCTTAGTATTACCTCCGTGTGCACACGTCAGACTCTCAGGCTGATATGTGGATGCACTCCGAGGGTGTCACTCTCAAGGGTAGGTAGAGGCTCAAGGTGCTCACTGGGTTTCACCGTGGTACCCTTAGAGGGTCCTAGATCTGCTACACGAAAAGTGAGGTGTATCCCAAAATCCATCGAGAAGTCCAACCCGCAACTCAGGTTGCCAAAGCCACTCAGAACTTGGCAAGGTCCAAGTTCTCGTGCCCTCAATATGGAGGTGACCCTAGGGTATGGTCACTCCAATGTCTCCATCACATGGTTGCCTACTTGGATTCCCAAGTGGCACTCGCGAGCTTTTTCCCGCTCATTATGAACCTCACTGTCCGTTGCTAGATGCTTGCTTCAATGCTTATGCCATGAGGTAGGGTGCGGTGCAGGTGGGAAGTGTGTGGTATGCAAAGGTGGACTAGGACAACCATATGTAGACCAATCATGCTTTGACGCCAGGAAGACTTTGATGGAATTGGGAAGACCGAGGCAACCATACGTGGACCTATCATGTAATGCGGTCATGTAGACTTTGATGGACCTAGGTGGGTCGGGACATCCATAGGTGAACCTATCATACAAAGTGGTGATAAATGTCAAGGGACCTAGACATCCGTAAATGCTCCTAACATGCATATGGCCAATGTTGAATGGGGAAGGGCCATTACATCCGAATATGAACCAATCATGCATCCTAATTGACATGTGGGTGATATGAAAGATTAGACCCGACGTGCTTCTTGTCCCCCTCCTGACCCGAGCCGGTTGTGCCGCGACAAGCACTGAGGATTTCCTCGCATTCAGTGTGGCGCATTGCCAGGGTCACTAGCTCGGCAAGGGAGGTGAGAGGATACTGGACTAGCTCGCGCCAGAGGTTTTCATCGCGGGTGTCTCTAGTCAGTGCGGTTATGGCCGAGGCTACATCCAGCCGGGGGATGCATAGGGCCTCCGATTTAAATCGGTTAATGTAGGCCCGTAGCTTCTCCCCCTGCTCCTGTTTGAGCGCCAACAGCTCCGCTACTGACCTAGGGGGACCGCTACTGGCGAAGCTCTCCTTGAAGACCTGCCCAAATTGTTTGAAGTCCCGGACGCTGCCTGGGGTGAGGGCTCTGAACCAAGCCTGAGCGCCCTAGACCAGTGTGGTCACAAATGCTTGGCACTTGATGGCGTCAGAAGCCCGGAGAGTCATGAGGGCATCGAAGCTATCGAAGTGGTCGGCCGGGTCACCCAGGCCGTCATATGACTTGAAGGTTGGGAGGGAGATCTTGGGAGAGATCTCTGCCTTCAAGACGTGATCATAGAATGGGGATTTCTCCTCATCTTCCTTGGGAGAGGTCTTCTACAAGTCGCGGAGGGCGTGCTCTTGCTCTGTGAAACACCTTTCAAAGTCTCGCAGTCGAAGTGACAACTCTAGTTGTCGCTGGGTTGAGGGGCTACGAGGGCGCACCCGGAGGCTGCCTCGACACCCTTCGAGAGCTTCTGTCTCCGGAGGTGGCTGGCGCTCTCCGGACTTCTCCCTCCTCCGAGTAGAGGAGGCTTCTTGTTCCGGTGGAGGGGCTTGCGATGGTCCACCTGGCCGGTTGTGAATTATCTATCATCCCCGGAGGATGAAGTGGCCTCCTGCAGTTTGCAAGGATGAATCCCCACGGCGGCGGCTCTCCTGGGGGAGTCGTGAACGCTCCTCCTTGGCCGCTTGGGTCCTCATTAGATCAATGAGGCTATCTAGTTTTACGTTGAGGGTTTGGAGGGGGTCTGTGCTCCCAGCAGGGGGTTGCCTCTCCACCGTGGGCGGGGGGAGATTACCGGTTGGGTCACACTAGAAGCATAGGTCTGCATGACCCTTTGGTATATCAAATGGTATGCTGGGAGAAGGGCAGATCATTTCTATCTGGAAATCCATATCATGCGTAGAGGCTAGCCTCCCCCAAGTACCAAGGGTTCAAAAACTTGCATATAGTGATAAATCTGTAATTTGCATTTCATTGTTGCATGTCTGTGTACAAAGAGATAAAGGGACTATTGTTTGGCTGAAAAACTACTGCACACAGTGAGGGGGAGTTGAGTCAACTCTATCAGATATATTGGGCTGCTCCTGATTGTCAGAATGTGTGTTTTTGTTGATGTTGTTGGTTGAAATGCTAGTGTGCTGAAGTCTCAGATCAGTTGAATCAATGCTGCTTTATTGATTGGCTGAACATCCTATCTGAACAAGCCAGCAGGTCGATGCATATGAAAGTTGCACAGACCTTGCTATGCAAGAGGTCGATGCATGTGTTAGATGCATAGACCTTACCATGTTAGCTGGTCTAAGCACATAAAAGGAACATCGACCTTAGCCATCTGATTAGTTGTAGCACATGAGAGGAACCTCAACCTTACTGCAAAGGATTAGGTGCTCAATTTTGAGGTTAGACTTGTGAGATGTACAGAGTTACTACTATAAATCCTTTTGGTTGAAGTGCTATTTTTGGTCAAGATAGTGAGTCAAGGTTTGGGAAAAGAACATCGACCTCATCACATTGATAGGTCGATGCATGAGGTAATTGCCCCAACCTTGTGGGCTAGAAGGTTGATGTATATAGAGAGATGACCTTACTACACTTGTACAGACTGATTGTTGTATGCTGCTGTGCTCTACATATAAGGCTGTTATCTGATTAGAAGCAAGTAAGGCTGGTTGTCTGCAAATATGTCCTAAGTCTTATCCTTGCTTCTGTATGGCTTTCTACTTTACTGCTCTTACTTATTCTTGCTTTGTTGATTTCTCCATCCCTGTTGTCTCATCTATTCTATCTATGACATGTCCCAAATGTCTATGCACTCTCTCAGGGGGAGTTTGTCATTTAGAGTTTGTTACTCTGGGAGAGTAAGTCTTGAAGTCTGTCACCTATACTATCCGCCGGCTCTGTGACGGCCGTGGCTGGAATCCGGAGCGAATGGTCTCGTTTTCAAGGAATACCAGAATAGGTACTTGGATGGCTGGTAGGAGACGTTGGAGAAGTTCAACCGCTTGTACGCTAGAAGGGGAGTCTTGCTTCTTGAGTCAGACAGGTTCCATCCTTAAGGGGATGGAAGATGCCCTTGTATTTACCCTCCTTTGCTTCTGAATAACCTCCCTCTTGCTGTCTTCTTATCGCATGGCCGTGACCACTTTCCTTCATGCTTATAGGTGTGTGACGAGATATTCTCCCAAGCTAAGGGGAGTGCTTCTCTGCCCGAAGATGTCGGTAGGTAAGGCAGTCGGCGTTGCTTACCAGTTTACAGACTTGGCCAGTGCGCTAAGTCAGCCTCCGTAATGGGTGGGTCTCATTGCTCCATTGTCCCCCGTCAACCAGGGGTGAATGGGTCTACCGATTTTCCCTCCTGGTGCAGACCTCTTTGCTGCCCGTGTCCCTAGTTGGTCCGCTTCCACGGATCAAAAGGGATGCTACGTGTAGAGTTCATCCCTCTTCTCGGGCACAGACGATTTCCTCTATCGAGCCACTTCCTCAGAACAAGCAGGCCGAGGAAAGGTCGTCTGTTACCGCCACGGGAGGTTGGGGATGGGGTCGTGTCTCCACGGCCTTATATTCTTATGTGTCTGCATGACGGCTGCACGAGAGCAGTTCTCGTACTTTGGCAGCTTTGTATTTCGACTAAAGAATAAGGGCTCTTGTAATCTGGCAGCTTTATGTTTTGACTAAAGAATAAAATCCCTTTAACGCAGGCTCATTTTAATGTGTACCTCTTTGATGAGAGACTCTTGTATGATGTGCTTCTGGTTACTTTTCTATGTGCACGTCCTTGCAACGCCTGCATCTTCCCTTGGGATGGTTTGCTTGCTGCCATTGTTTCCGAGGGGACAAGTGCCTACCTCTAGAGAACCCTTAGGTTACTCCCTTGTTTTCAAAGGGAGTAATGCTCGTCTCTGGGGGACCCTTAGGTCACCTTCTAATTTTTAAGGAGAGCGGTGCTCGCCTCTAGGAAATTCTTAGGATAACCCAGAGTCAAGTCCAAAGAAAAGACAACGAGTGTCAAGTACAGTCAACAGAAAAGGAAAGACGTACCAGAGAGTTGGGGGAAGCCCGACGAGGGTACCAACTGGTCACAACTAGACGCTACGAGCATGTGCCCCAGGTACACACGGAAGCCGAACGAACGACCACCACTTGTAAAGTAGGGGTGAGCCTCGTGTCACTGGCTCAGTAGGGGTCACGCAGATCTCCACCGAGGAAAACACGTAGTAACACGCTACAAATAGAAGGCAACAACAGGTAAGCAACATGCAGTAGTAAAGCGGAAAAGCTAAACTACAAAGCTGTAAAAGAAACAGAGCAGGAAGCAGGAGTAGGGAACAAGCTAAGGAAAAGGGGGAGGAAGAAGCCGTACCAGACAATGGCTACCGAACTAACCTCGGTACCCCAAACTGCTCCAAGCAAGGGCAGGAGAGTGACTCGGAGCTGACAGAGTCAGGAGTTGCCGAACTGCCGACACAAGGAACCTACAAAATAGATAAAAGAAACGTAGGAAATGGCTAGACAGACGACCGACACAAACGACGGTCAACATGGCAAGGACGTCGTGCACACTGCCACATACACAATTGGAACATCGTGTAAGCGACAGACACTGACCCTGGGTACAGCCACAAAAGGGCTAACCCAAAAGGTCACAATGCATGAGAAACGCGAAGAGAACCGCGAAGAGTCACGTGTCACATGACTGGAGTGCCCCACACTAGAAGAATAGCCAGCTGCGTCCACTGACGTCTTATGTTGCGCCTACTAGCGTCTCATCTGCTATGCCTACAGTCAGGCAGAGACCAAGACACTGTCAGAACCAGAACAGTAACCAAGTCGCAAGTGACTAGATAGGGGAACGCGCGTCAGCATCAGTCCAAAGCCCCTGACCACGTATGCACACAATAGATTTTGCTTAAGCAGGCCACTAGCTAGTTTTCTCCCCCCATCGGATGCAATGGTAACCGCAGAAGCCGATGGAAACTAGCTTAAAAATCGTGAACTGGAAGTGCCCCGCGGTAAAAGTCGTTATGCCAAAGCATGCCGTAAGGCTACGACTAGTGAAGGATCACAAGACACGGACTCCAAAACACAAGTGGCGAAGTGCATATAGGCAAGAGTGCCATATAACACGTACTTCAAAGCACCAAAGGTAGCATAGGAGACTACCAACAGACTCAGGACAAGACAACTAGCCCTACAACTATGACAGTCCCTGAGTCCTATGACTCTATGTCAGGATTATCGTACAGAGCGGACCAAGCTGCCAATCGATCTAATCCTAAGCCAGGAAAATAACTCTCTGAGAAAACAACCCACGGAGACCTGAGGGGACACCACGAACCCTCAGCACACCTGGATACGTAAACCGAGGTAGAATGATACCTCGAGGCATCTAGAACTGACGTCTCGAATTGGACAAGGCTGCCAAGAGACAACAAGACTTCCCGTCAACCACTAGGTAACCCCGGGTTGACCAGAACCAGACACAACACCAACACACGCACACATGCACCGCCACCGTAGCATAAGCAAACAGAACCAACAAGGACAGGAGCGGCGGAAGATGACAACACTCTGGGAAGAGTAACTTGTCAGTCAATGGCTAAGGGAAACCCAACAGTTAAGAGCTAGCCGCTACGCAACCAGAGACACGGACAATGGTAGCTTCGAAATTGAGTCGTTAGGGTACTGTCGTAGTCTGGGAAAAGACCACAGCCAATCACCTAAAGCGACCAATCCAGACAACCACCAATAGACAGGCACCGCCCTAAACAAGGACCTAAGACAGTCGGACACACAACATAGAACAAGCAAATGGTCAATACGGCAAAGAGGAATATAACGCACCAGCAAAGGGGCGTTATACCCACATAACGCACCACAGGAGGGGCGTCATGCCAACCAGACCGAAAACTACAATAGACAATATAACGCATCAGCTTAGGAGCGCTATATCCACATAACGCACCAGAGAACGTACGTTATGCTCAACAGGCCAACGCACTGACAATACAAAGTATAACACACCAAGATAGGCACGTCATACTGGTATAACGCACAAGGGCAGGTGCGTTATACCCAACAGACACAAAACCACACCACTACAGACTGAGGGCACATAATGGACTAGGACCCATCCGTCATAGCCACAAAACGCACGGGGTGAGGCACGTTATATCAACCGCTACACCTAGTCAAAACATCAGTCAACCAACCATAACGGCTCTACGCCCAGGCGTTATCTTAGCCATAATGCGTGGGGAGAAATTCGTTATGCAAACAGACTGACACAGTCTTCGAGGCAAGCCTGGTTGTCGAGCGGTCTGACATGTCAGAACCTCGAAAACCACCGACCATAACGCACCTGGGCAGGGGCGTTATGCTCCACATAACGGACTAGGCCTGGTCCATTATGCTCCAAGACCTCTGAAGATGAAAACACATGAACGATGCATAACGGTCTATCGGGGGACCGTTATGCACATAACGGTCTCTGGTAGGACCATTATGCCAATCCGACAGTTAAAACAGTGGAATGGCCCAATCAGCCCATTCCACGCCCCATGCATGCCGTAGCGCAGGGAAAATACATCCATTTGGTGGGAAATCCTTCAAGGATTCCAAAAATGCCACATGCACTCACTGAAACATATTAAATCGCGAGATCCAGGCGATTCAGATGAATCGACCCAAATCGAGTCACCGGGGTTCCCGGACTCCTATCGGCCCCAAATGACGACCAATTGACACGAAACTAGTGGGGTTGGGATCCTAACATCCCAGCGGTCAGTTTGACACTAACTACGTTGCGAGAGGTTGCCATTTTTCTGCCAACCCTACGAACCCAAAAATTCATAGTTTACACTAAATTGGCTCGATCTCCTTCGATCAGCCACCAGACTACGCACGAAGATAGGGATAACGTGCAGAACGCGGAGAGGGTCCATCTCCCTACCTCCACCGATGAAACAGAGCACTAGGGGTGATAAATCGTGCCGAGAACGCCATCGCGAATCGAACCACCGGCTTCGAATCTATCGTTCTGGATCGCGCCAAATCCACGCCATTCCTCGCTCCACCACTCATCTCAACAAGTCCGACGCGTCGTCACCTCGCCCGTGGATCACTCCGTCTGTAGCCGGGCACCTCTAGGAGAGAGAACGAGAGAGAACGAGGGAGATAGAGAGTGAGAGCACGAGAGTGAAAGAGAGAGAGGGGGGTTGGGTTATAAAAAATTACCAAAACCTATGTGGGGGAGAAATCTCCCCATTCCTTTCTCTCTCCCCCTCTCACCCTCTTTCTCTCCATCGACACTCTCTCTCCCTCTCTTGCCCTCTCACTGGATCGATCACCCCCGGGATGCTGCAGGAGGCGCAGGAGGTGTCCTTGGTGAGCACGGGACGCGTGGAGTTCAGTGTTGCCGTCGTGAAGCCGACGGTGGAACGTGGAGGTGGGAAATCGGGAGGGAAGGGTGCGGCTCCCTCGGGTTGAATGATGAGGATTTGCCGTTTTCGTCCTGAAACCGGTAGGGGGATGGCTTCCTTACCTCCTTAGGATCACTTCCCCATCCATGGACATCATCTTTATGTTTTAAACGACATGAACATCGCACTTATGTCTTCGGAGCATGAACTTTGTCTATTTATGTTTTAATCCCCCATGCCCATCGTCTTTGTGTTTTCGGATGATTAATGGATATGGAATGGGTGTGGCAAGGCAGGTAATAGGTTTACAAGCGATTCCCATCGATTTGGAATGATTGGGAGGGGTTTCCATGGCATTCCCCATGTTCTCGATTCTCTGGTAGGGTAGGGGTCCTACCAGAGACCGCTTGTCGAACGGGTATGGCGGTGGACCTTCGCGGTCTTACTCTAGACCATTTCATCGTTTGTAGCGGTCCATCAATAGACCATCTACCGACCTTCGCGACCGACCCTTCGACCGCGTACGACCTTTGACCAGTAAGGCGATGGAGCTATGCGGTACATACTTGGACCATTTACCACTCTTTGGCGGCCAATCGTGTGACCGCCTAAAACCCCTTAGCGGCTTAGACTTCGACCGTGTATGCCCCTTCGCCTTGTAAGGTGGCGTGAGCCTCGCGGCCCATTGGTAGACCGCTTATATCCATTTAGCGGTCAGTCGTTCAACTGTCTGATACTTTAGCGGTCCTATATTCAACTGCTTATGCCCTACAGATTTTAAATTCAAGCATGTTTATTTAATTAAGTGTTTAATCATGCATATTTGCCATGTTTAAATATTTTTACAAACTTTGGCATAGTTTTTATATCTGAATAAAATTATTTGGGTCAAGTCAAAAAGTTTTGACACCAGTCTCGATCTCTTCTGACCACGGAAGTTCCCGTGGCGACACCGACATCGACTGTCTATCAAGCTATTCTTGAAGCTGGCAGAACCGGCAGAGCTCGACAATTTGATTTCTAACGTAGCTCCCCCACCCCGCCTGGCCGGCTTACAGCCCCTCCCTACGTGGAGGTAATGTTTGGTTGTAATTCACGTAACCCCCACCCCTAGACCCCCCCTCCTGCGCGAGGTGTAGTGCTGTAACCCTCTTAATCTCAGGTCAAGCATCACCGCTGCGGCGTGCCGGCACGTGCCCACGCTTCCTGGCTCGCCCACGTCTCTAGTCGAGATTGGTGTTTTCATAGTGGTCAGGTGAGCATCTAGTACCCCTTGGCTGGTTACATTCTTTGCCAATTTAGTATCATCTATACTTGCCCATCGGTCGGTGAGATGAAAGCCCGGACTTGCATACCACTTCTAATGTGCCCATCGCGGACCATTAGAGAGTGCCACCCAAGCCCACGCCCAGGCATGCCGGCCGCCCACGAAGTTGGGAATCCCAGAACCTTAGGGGTCAGCCTAAGCCTGCTAGGTCTTCTAGAGCATTCGGGTCCCACCTTGGACCCTCGCCACCATCCCCCGGTCACCATTAGGAGATCGTACGCGCCGTACGAGTGAGCCGCTAGCGTGAGTCCGTGTTAGCCCTTGTATGCTTGCGGGTCTAGGTCCCAGGTTCATTGAGTCATTCCAACATCATCTCTGGGGCTGTGCCACATTAGTATTTGAATGGGGTTGAAACGTTTTCCAAAAAATTGGGTTTTTAATTGAATTTAGTGAGTTTTTATTCATGTCAGTAAAATTGTCGACTCTTAGAGTCGACACTTATTTCTCTGTGGGCTAGTTTTGGCGTTTTCAGAACACAGGTGAAAAAGAGCCGACACTTTTTCCTTGGGTACTGGTTTTTTTGTTGAAGACAAAATAGGTTGCAAAAAGAGTCGACTCAAGGAGTCGACACTTTTGCTCTGGATTCTGATTTTTATGTTCCGACAGAACACCTTGTCCAAAGAGTCGACTCTAAGAGTAAAATCCCTAAAAATAAAGAGATACTAGAGTCTTATAGGTGTTTGGTTACACCTTTCCTAAGTTTTAGGGAGAAGTCCGTACCTTCTTTAACTTTTCCCAAATAAAAATATTCTCCAAGCAATTTTTTTTCTAAGAGAAGCTCACACGTCTCCTCGCATATCCTCACCTCTTGGTCTCGACTTGAACCCGCGATTGCAACGAGAGCCCCTTCCATTTGTGAGAGCACCTTGGCTCGCCAACACTCATTCTTCTCTCGTTGTTGGTCCTCCTTACCTTCCTCTCCTTCACCTTCTCTACATCTTGACCAGTCGATGCTTCCTTCACTTCGGGTTTCTCTATGGTAAGCCCGCTCTCTCCGTTGTCGATGACAACTGACGTCGTCCTCTCCACCAGGTCAGTGAAGGAGAGCTTGTAATCAGATTTCGGGAGGCTGCGCAGGGAGCCCAGCATCTCCTTATGGCTCCTAGCGATCTCCTGCACTCTTGCCAATAGAGGCTTCGTGCCTGGTTTCATCTTTGGCACAACCTCTTTGGCCTACCAGGTTCTCTACGTCTACCAGTCCTTCTCTACCTTGGCTACATTGCTTGCCCAAGTTTTGTAACTACTAATGTCGATAGTTGCTCTCTCTTCTCTGTGGCTATGCAGTATGGAGCCGTCGCAGAAGGTGGTTGGGGGCCGAGCATTTAGGACACCTTCATCAGCCGGCATCCAGGTTTGCTTATTTGCAAATGAAGTGCTCATGAAGTATGAATTATAATGATTGGTCGGTCAGAAAAGAAGGCCACAATGTCTATTTTATTCATGTCACCACATGCATATGCCCCGGTGAAACCCAAGGAAGAAATTGGGAGACAAAGAAGGCAAGAATAAACAACTATATGGTGTCTCACTCTACTTCTTCATAGATTTTAATTGCCTTGGAGCTTCTTCCATGAGTAAATGCATAGTAAACATGAGCCAGTAGATAGTGTCCTTGTCGACATCAAGCCGTGGATCCTCACCCAAATGCAGAAGGGGAGGATGTCAGAGCTCACGCTAAATGACAATTTGGGTGGTTTTACCAAACGCATTCACATAAAAGTTTGGCCAAAACAAGACTCTTCTGATATCGTAGTTTTTTGTGCGACCGCCTTCTTAAAGAACACGGCAGATCACGGAACTACGACCATGCCAGAGGGGGAAGCCAAAAAATGAGTCAGACAGAGGGCCATAGGTTGACAGATCAACCCCCATCCAGAAAAAGGTCGATAGATGGGGCCATAGGTCGACAAATCAAGCCCCACCCAGTTGCGGCAGATCATAGAACCACAACTAGGCCTAGGGGAAAGGGCAACAGTGAGTCGACAGAGGGTGGGCATAGGTCGACAGACCAAACCCCAGCCAATTGACTGAACTAAGATAGAAACGGTCCTCCTCACGACCGCGACCTAGATGGACGCGGTTGGACAGCAAATCATGGCCAGGCCCTGTCGACAGAGGGTGGACCATAGGTCCCCAGATGAAGCCCCTGTCGGTCGATTGAACTAAGATATACACGATCTTCTACATGACTGTGCCCGAGACGGATGTGACTAGACAACAGACTGTGACTAGACCCTAGTGGCCATACTATTGGTCTCAGGAAGGGCTTGAAATTATGAGCCTCATGGGGACCCAAATCAACTAGGGATGAGCCAAAAGCATCCATCGGCAAGAGACCTGATGGCTAAGGACAATTCGGGATATCAACTAAAGATGGACAAGAAATCAACTCAACTTGTTGGCATACATTGGGTGTCTACATGCCCATGGTGTAGCCGAACACCTAATGAAAAATGGCTAGGCTTGGTTGAACTTGGAAGTCAGCTAGGGCTCTAGTAAGAGTGTGCCCGTGGTAAGTTGAGCATCTTATCAAAAACAAAACTATACTATTTTTGAGAAAAATAGTGAAAATCCCAGTGGTTACTGGGGACTGGACATAGGACTAACTAGAGGTCAACACCAAACTAGTACAAATCTCAGTGTTCACTTGTGTGATTGCCATTGTGTGACTGTCTTCCTATTTAATGCGCCTTGGGTTTAATTCTACATCTATTCTAGCGCTATAACATTATCGCACATTATTCTAAAACACTATCTATAACGATCAAAGTTTTCTCTCTAACATAATATTGTTGCAACAGTATGTGCACCAACCTTAGTGAGTAGAAATGAACATGTGCACTGACCTGACTTCTTTAATACATGAATGTGCATCGACCTTACTGCTTGAACTTCAGTATGTGCACCGACCTTAGTGAGCAGAAATGAACATGTGCACCGACCTAACTTCTTTAGTGCATGAATGTGCATCGACCTTAGTTCTTGAACTTCTTCAGCTACATCAACCTTCTGTGCAACTAGTTGCCTTGATTTCTGTGCACCTATCAGTATTATCACCTGTCTTGATTTCTGTGCATTCAATTGCCTTGATTTCTATGCCATTCTTGATTTCTTATATTTTGCTTAAACTGTCCAAAATCACATGTGCTCCCTGATCTTTCAAATTACCTTGAACTCGGACTGCATGCTCCCCTTTTACCAAGGATGCTCTCTTGAGACCGTGAATGCTCTCCTGAGATTGTAAATGTTCTCCTGAGACCATGGATGCTCTCTTGAGATCGTAAATACTTCATTGAGACCGTGATTGCTCTCTTGAGACTGTGAATGCTCTCCTGAGATGGCATGTGCTCCATGTTCTTTCAAATTGCCTGTGCTGACCTAAAATGCATAGCGTTGACATCATTAAATACAGGTCAGACTTGTCAATGAGTCATAGTTAGATATCATCAAAATAATAGAATCAAGCATGTTACACACATGCCCAACAACCCTCTCCCTCCTTCTCTCTCACATCCACTGCTCCTCTACACACGTCCCACTCCCCTCACCTCCGTCTCCCCTCTCCCTCTCTCTAACTCTCACCCCCACAGCACCGTCGCCGCTGTCCACCTCACCACCTTCGCACCACCCCCATTGTCACGCTCCATCTCTCACCCAACCCCCTTGCACCTTCTCTAACCCACGTCCACACGCGGCCATGCACATCCCCCTCCGTCTACCCTATTGAGTCTCTCTAGGCGATTTTGATGATAACAAAATCTTGGACGTGTTTTCCATCTCACGTTGTGAACACTAGAATGCAATTAAGGCTAAACTTCATCTTATCAAATGCTTCAAATGATCAAGTTTTCAAAATGCATAAACAAAGTCAAATCAAAAGGGCGGAGTGCCACTAGACCAAGGTGAGTAGAGCTCGGCTAGGGTGGAGTGCCACTAGACCAAGGTAGGTAGAGCTCGGTCAGGATGGAGTATCACTAAACCAAGGTAGGTAGAGCTCGGCCAGGGCGGAGTGCCACTAGACCAAGGTGAGTAGAGCTCGACTAGGGCGGAGTGCCACTACACCAAGGTAGGTAGAGCTCGGCCAAGGCGGAGTGCCACTAGACCAAGGTGAGTAGAGCTTGGCTAGGGCAGAATGCCACTAGACCAAGGTAAGTAGAGCTTGGCTAGGGCGGAGTGCCACTAGACCAAGGCGAGTAGAGCTCAGCCAGGGAGGAGTGCCACTAGACCAAGTCGAGTAGAGCTCGGCCAGAGCAGAGTGCCACTAAACCAAGGTAGGTAGAGCTAGGCCAGGGGGGAGTGCCACTAGACCAAGGTAAATTTTGGTCATTCTGAGAATGCCAGTTGAGCCGTGTGATACAGCTTCATATGTTTTCCATTAAGGGGAGAGAACTGGATGACTCCCCTGTGATATACAAGGATGTAGGCACCCCCTTCATATACTCGGCGGATGACATACAGTCTGACCCAATTTTCGACCAAGTTTCCTTTGGGGTTGGAGGCCATTACTTCTCTTCTTTTGACCATCAATAGGTCTCCTTTCTTGCATTCTCATCCCTTGACCAGCTTGTTGAAAGCACGGGCTATGTGAGCTTAGTAGAGTTGGATGTTTTGTTACGCGCGACGACGCTTTCCTTCAAGCTCAGCGATCTCTTCCAATCTTCTTTCTATGTTGGTTTGTTCATCGTTAGCCAAACCATGCTGGATGGCGACTCGCATCGAAGGGACTTCCAATTCAATCGGCACCATAGCTTCTGACCTGTATACGAGGGAGAATGTTGAGCAGCCAGTTGGGGTTTTATAGACTGTACGATAGGCCCAAAGCGCTTCATTCATCCTGTCTTCCCAGTCCTTTTTATTAGACTTGACAGTCTTTGCCAGTAGTGTGCATAGCATTTTATTAAAGGCTTCTGTGAGCCCATTGGCTTGTGGGTTGTAGGGGGACGACATCCTCCAGTCAACCCACGTCCTCCCACCCCAATACCATCGTCGCCACCCTCTCCAGCTACCACCGCTCTGTATCCCTCCCTTCCTAGTTCTCCCACATCTCCCTTGATTTTCGTGAGCCCGCCGTGGCCAACGCCCATGGCCATAGAAGCCGAGCATGCAGTTTGCCCCGTCGCCATCACTGGCGGTTCAGCCCAGCTGACCCACACCTATCATCGCCCCACCTCCCCACCATCTGGAGCCGCCTGTGTGTCCCATGAGACAGCCATCGGTCCGCCACCACATGTAATCCATCTAACACAGGCCCTGTCTGCTATGAGTCCGCCACCGCCACCACCCTGCCCGTCATGGTGTCGCCCTGTCCAGCCCCACTTCGCCCACTGTCTGCAGCACCGTTGCCATCCCAAGCTCGTCGGCGTCCATGAGCGCACTCCCATGTGCAAGCATGACAAGCTCGACCCCCGGTCTCGAAGCATGGCGCCACCGTCTGTGCTAACGAGAACGCATCCCAAGTGAGAACTCGCTCCCTCCTCGCCGCCGCAAGCATGCATGGCCCTGCCCACTCGCCGCTACTCCTTCCCCGGTAACATCACCATGGTGCCAGTGCCTTCCCCGCCCCAGTCGTTCTCCACCCTTAGCTCTGTCGGCGACCATGAGCTCCACCGTCGTTCATCGTTCTAAGCACCGTTTGAGCAGGGCGAGCACGACGCCCCCACACCCAGTGAAAGTGTGGTGATCCCGCCCCCTTAGAGCACCTTGCTTGGGCATGGCGCTCCCTCCACAAGCAACTTCTCGGGCACGTCGACACCCCCTCTGTGCATGGTGAGCAGGACGACAAGTGCGCTTCCACCACCACCGCCAACCAGGTTCACCTACACGCGGACCACCGTGAGTGCTCCACCCCCATGCAATCTCGCCACGAAGACAGCTAGCCCCTGGACGCTGCCCACCTGCTCGTCGCTGCCTCCTCCCCTGCTCGGCACCGTTGCAAACACCCCCCCCTCCAAGATCGCCGTGGGCCTCCTGCGGCAGGTGATCAACGGGTATGACAACAAGGCCCTCAGCGCATGGCTGGGCGGGTACGAGGCCGCTCCCAAAGACCTCATCTGGCTCTTCAAGCAGTGGCAGTGCGGTGATGGAGACCGACGAGAGTTCGAGCTCGGGCTCTTCTTCCCCTGAGGCCTCTTCTACCGGGGATGCCGAGATGGAGGTAGCTTTGGAAGGTATATAGAAATCCTTCCCCCCTCACCATCAGCTTTGGTTTAGAGTTTATAACAGGGTGTTGACGTCATTGTGTTATAACCAGGACTGGAATCTGAGGGGGAGCACGTGTAGGCTCCTACCGATGATAGCCAGGGAGAGCCTTCCATCTCCCCGATGGTTGCCAGGGGCGATCAGATTATGGGGGAGCCTCTGTCCTCCCCAACTCCTGCAAGGGATGCCACAGATGTGGAGGAGAGGTTACCCTCACCGACCCCTAGCAGAGATGCCACATGCATGGCGGGAGCCATGCCCGGTGAGGATTAGGACCTTTCTCAAGTTTTTCACCTTGTCTTGTCACAGGGAAATCCCAAATGTTGCTGATCCTACTTTGTGTTTGGTGGGATTGTGTAGGCCCTGCTGGTGTGTTGGCTGAGATGGGCCACTCCCCTCTGGACCTGGGGGTTGAATGGCCTATGTCTACTTGTCCACCAGAGCCACTACTGGACGCGAGCGTGGGTGCGGCCTTGCTTCAGCGAGCCCAAGGTTACCTGGGAGGTGACCCCCTACCTTCCCCAGAGGAGCTTAGGCAGCGGTTGAGGGACTGCACCCAGGGCTATCATAGCCTCAGCTTCCCATGCGAGCTCTAGACGTCTGGCTTGGCCGACATCTGAGCAGAGTACCAATGGCTTCTGGCGGCTCAGGAGTAGAGGGCGTAACAGCTGGCGGCCATCCGAGAGGCGCAGGAGCAGTGCGCTTAGCTTGCGTCGGCGATGGCCGAGCAGAGGAGACGTGCTGACGCGGCCGTGTCATTTGCTAAGGACCACGCCATGCAGCTGAGCGAGGCGGAGAGCAGAGCTAAGGCTTTGCAGAAGGCCTTGGAGGAGCAGCGATAAGCTGTAGAGCTCGCTAAGGTCAAGTGGCAGACTATCGAGACCGGGGCCGAGGCTAGCGTTCAGCTTGCGTCAACCTTGGTAACCCAACAGTTATGCAATGCACAGACGAAGAGAAGGTGTTACTAGCTACTTTCCAATTGGAAAGGGACGCCTGATTCTGGTGGGAATCTGTTGAAGCTACATCGGGACAAGATCCCATTATATGGGCCGAGTTTGTTGAACACTTCAATAATAAATACTTCTCAGACCGTATTCAAGAAAGGAAGGTTGTGGAGTTTGCCGCGCTAAAGCAGAGGATATTATCCGTGGCCGAGTATGAGGCCCAGTTCTCTAGGCTGCCAAGGTACGTGAAGCACTCAGTGAGTACCGGGAATATAAAGGCTAGAAGATTACTTACTGGGCTTCGGCCACAATATATTACCGAACTGGTGCCGATGGACATTCAAGTATATGCGGAGATGGTGCGACAAGCCTAATTATTAGAGGATGCCACCTGACGGAATCCGTGGGAAGGACAAGAAGGAACATGTCACAAGTTCGAACACTTTCAAGACAACTTTTAACAAGAAGAGAGCAAGTAACAGAGGAGAATCCTCCCAAGATAAGAAACCTAAGAATAATAACAAACCCATCTCCATTATTGCCACACCTTCCAAAGAGGTGTGCAAGTACTGTGACAAGGCTGGCCATAGAGCCGAGGAATGCTGGAGGAGACTAGGAGCTTGTCTCCATTGCGGGAGCCGTGATCATCAGATTCTCGACTATCTGTTACTTAATGATCAAGCAGAAGGCGAGAAGCGCTCGGTGAAGAAACAAGCACGTCTCCAAGCTCTTCAAGAGGTGGAACAAGATGAAGGCGGACTGGTGGAAGGTACACTAAGGATTTGTTCCAAGTCTGTGCACATCTTGTTTGATACTAGTGCATCACATTCTTTTATTTCCAAGAAGTTTGCTGATCCATTACCTATGGAACCACAATGGATAGATCTAGTTATTTTGACTCCTCCCAGAAATGAATCTGAGATCACACACCATTATCTGAATGGCAAAGTAATGGTAAAAGGGAGGAATTTACCTATCGACCTAATATGCCTGAACATAAAGGACTATGATGTTATATTAGGAGCCGATTGGCTATCCAAATATCAGGCAATTGTTGCGGAAGTGACATGGGACATGGAGACAAAAAGAAGATGAAGCGGAGTGGACTGAAAAGCGGGCGTTAAGGCAAAATGACACCTGTTTCTTGACCAATAAGCAGCGGGAACTGTCCGAAAGACTCTAAATCAAACATCGGGAATAACCAGACCGAAGAGTGACACCCATCTGGAGGAACTAACTAAATAAAGGCAAGAGAAAAAAAAGAGGCAACCTCATTGGGGGACACAATCCACAGCCAATGAGGGAATCAAATCAGGTAGAAAAATCAATAAAGAGATGAACTAAAACTCCAGACGGGTGACTCTTAGCCAACCAAACCAAGTGAATAGACCAGAGAGAACCTTCCAATTCTGAATGGGATTGCTCCTCTTACTGAGACACTGAACACATAGTCATCCACTACTGATGGGACATTTTCAGACACATCATGGGTCATGAATGCTCAAAAAGATGCGTATGATGCATGCTAGGCAAAAATAAAGAAATCATCAAAACGAATGTAAAGAAAGAATAAAATATAAAATACCCGAGAATAGTTATGCTGGACTTGGGGTAACCAAGGTCAAGACACTATCTGCAACCACAACATGCAAGATAGAACCGTCATCCCATGATTTTCCCAACCCAACGGCCTATCTGGAGGTTAAACGCGCGCACCTAGATCATCACCTATTTTTTTTAAAGGGGAACATCAGGTCCCGGAACACGCGAGTATCCAACTGATTCTCGAGATAATGTAGCTAAATACCATATAGTAATGCATTAAGGGACATAGGAAATGAAATTCATTACCTGACTTACCTAACGGCGGGCCACCAGGTGAGTGGGTGATGATGCTGCAAGACAGACCGTTAACAAAGTTTGCAGAGAACATCATTGAAATAACCAAATTTATTAGGCATGACGTGCATAGAAAGAGCTCACAAATATGCATTCTAACAGACGGGCGGTCCACAACGAGCCACTCAAAGCAAAGAGCGGTCCTATACAAGCCGCATAATAGTAGGACATTTCGAAGGTCTCATGTGCGGTCCACAGTCAGCCGCTCCAGAAGGGCGGTCTATCGTGAGGCCGCACAACCTGTGGAGTTTAAATGGAAATGACCCTTCGTCTCCCTCCCTCCTCCACCGTAACCGGTAGAGGGAGAGGGAGAGCAAAGGGCATATTATCTCAACTGAGCCCTCCCCTCTCTCCCTTCCTTTCCTTCTCACTCTCCCTCAACCTTCCCCTCTCCCTCTCTTCTTCTTCCATTGATGCGGACCAAGATCCAGGCTCGTCGACCACCGCTGTCGACCGGGGATGACGAGCCGCCGCCGTCGCCCATGGAGGAAGGGACGCTGGCCACCTCGCCCGTCGTCGTGGAGGAGGAGTTGGCGGCCGTGCCACCCACCGTCGCGGAGGAGACCACCGTGGCAGAGCCCGTCGCGGAGGAGGAGGCCGAGGAGATGCCGCCGGAGGAGCTCGCCGCGGAGGAGACGACGGCAGGGAGGGTCACATCGGACCCCGAGGTAGGCTTCAAAACCACCCCCATTGTCATTTTGTGATTATGCATGCTTGGTTTGGTTAGGGGGCGGGTTTCTTTTGAAAGCTAGGGACCGGTTGGGGGCCCTATGGATGGCTCCCACCAGCGGGGAGGGCTGTCGCCATCGTCGGGGAAGACGATGGTTGTGCGGTCCACAATCGTCCGTATGACATAGAACATGCGGCCTATATAGGACCGCACAAACCTCCTGTGGCTTAGGCACGGCCGCACCAAACCTGACAACCAACGTAGGAAAGGCGGTCCATAGATGGCTGCACAAACACAAGCGGCCTACATCAGGCCGCACAACACTCTTACGGCCCAGGAATGGTCGCACCATCCTTACCAACCGACATACGAGAGACGATCCCCGTGGTGCCGCCCAAAGAACATGCGGTCTACATCAGGCCGTTCAAACCACCTGCGGCCCAGGAGCGGCCGCACTTAACTTGGATACCAAACACACGAAGGGCGGCCACTAGTGCGTCGCGTAGAGAACCTGCGGCCTTTATTGGGCCGTACAAATGTCCTGCGGCCCAGGACAGGCCACACAACCCTTAGCCATAAGCGGCCTAACTCTGACCGTATGTGAGGATGTGTGGTCCTATGAGGACCGCCCATCTCGCAGAAAAAAGAATCTTTTTTGCCCCTTTTTTTTCAATGCTTGAATTAATTTATTAAATGCTTAAAAATGGGTGAATAATACAGGGAAAGCGCAAGACCCGCATCTCATGGCTGCAGGTCCGTGCAGTGTACTTGGCGCTGTCAGACTTTCAGCGGGAGCGGTTGACCGCCATGGGGTTCGCCCCGTTCCTGAGTATCGAGGTGTGTCAATTTGACACGCCTCTGCTCTATGCTCTGCACGATCGATGGGATCCAGCAAGTCAGACCTTCCTCTTCCCGTGGGGGCATATGCTCCCCACGCTGGAGGATGTGGCCAGGCTCACTGGCCTTTGAGTGCACGGGCTACCGGTTAGCGGGACTACCTTTCCTGACTACTGGGAGATGGCTCGAGAGCTGTTGGGCCTAGAGCTGCGGTGCCCCGAGAGGCAGTCGACCCTCCTTCCTCGCGCGAGTCTATAGGACAGCCTGGGGCTGCAGTGTGCGTGGATAGTAGTCGGGGAGCAGCCAGAGCAGCACTTGCAGCGCTTGGTGGACCTGGCCAGACCGAGGGTAGCCACGCAGCCGGGAGCAGAGGTCGATCGGGTGCTGCGGCATTTTCTGATGCTGATGTTCGGACGGCTCCGCTTCTCCATACGGGCGGACGCGATGAGCTGTCGTTTCCTCCCCTTCCTCGAGGAGCTCGGCCACGTGGGTGACTACACCTGGGGAGCAGCAGTCCTTGCCTTCTTGTTCGACACACTGAGTTCAACGGCCTGTCGGACCATGCTCGGGGGCTTCTCCTCCTTACTCTAGGTACAACTCTTACCCTAACTTTGACCATATGACTTCTATATGCTTCCTAAATGCTGACGCGCTACTGTGATGTAGGTTTGGGCCGATGTGTACTTACGGGCACTAGGCAGAGGGGAGGAAGCCCGTCTTGGGCTTCTCCCGATAGCACGGAGGTGGGTAGCACCTCGAGAGATCGGCTCCCTGAGGCGATAGGTCAGGGAGTTGCAGGATGATATAGATGCTCTGCCGTACACCTCGGTATGATTCTAAACTCAGGCTCTTTGGTTAAATGTATTCCTATGTGATGCTAATGTAGTTTCTCATTTTTGCAAGTGCGATGTCCCCGTGGTGAGAAGACGGGCCCCGAGTGCGGGATCGGATGGTGATGACCCCATCAGGATCCCTTCCCATTGAACTTGTCGAACTTTGGCGGTTTGCTAATCCAAAGAGGGAGCCGCTTGGTAGCATGATGTGGTGGGTATGGCACCCTATATGCATCAAACGCGACGTAGTCGCTTTCACTTCTCTCAGCGAGCTTCAACTCGATCATTCTCTCCACCATCATCATGTTCATGACGGTTGGATCAAGTAGTTCTAGGTAGAAATGTGCCAGCTATAGGTAGGGGGTGACCAGGGTGGTCGCCTGCAGAGGAGGTTGCAGCAGTGTTGGCGCCAGAGGTGTTTGGTGCACCTGTGGCAGCACTGGCGGTATCAGCGGCTGTGATGGGCGTTGTTGAGCTGTCGTCAAGCTTAGTTCTGTCGGCTGGGGCAAGGTGTAGATTGGTGGAGGGTCGTTCTAGTTGATGGCTCCCCCTGATGATTTTCCATGCATCTCAGGCTGTTTGGAGGCTGAAGATTGCTCCGTCTTCTCCATCAGCTATTTTTTCAGCAAGTCTATCTCCTGTCGATACTTATGAAGTAATATTAGAACCGATGGGTCCATAGCTGCAGTGCTAGGGATAGCTTCTATTATTTCCCCGGGCGCACCCTCAGATAGGATGTCGAGCAAGACATCCTCCTCCTCTTCTGCTGTCACTACATTGGCAGTCAGAGCAGTAGCTTCATTACATTGTTGGTGGTAGACCAGGGCTTGCTTTCCCTTGGACGCTGCCAACAGTTCACTTGCGGGTTCCGCCCTTCGAGTGTTTGGCCCTGGCCTCTCGGCCAATCGAGCCAGTTCATGAGGCTCGTCAGGCAGCCTCCCATATTGGTTGGATATCCTAGCCATGTTGCAGGTGAAAATCTGCATCCTTCTTCTTTATCTATGAACCTTCCTCTTTGCATGCTCCGGGAAGGTGAATCTCTCAAACACAGAGGTTCTTTTTCTTTCTTCTCGTCGAGGGGCGATTTCATCAGCTTCAGTATCAAAGCCATCTTCATATCCGTTGTCGTCGACAGATGACGTCATCCTTCTTCATGTGAATCGGTGCGCCCATGGCATGGGTGAATCGGCACACCCCCCCTTTAGAATGAACCAGAGCAAGACCAGTGAATCGGCGCACCCCTTTTTCTCTACCCATTGAACAGGCACACGCATGGGTGAACCAGTGCCCCTTTTATTTCTTGGTGAACCCGCGCAAGAGGGCTGAATTGGCGCGCTACCTCCACAATGGGATGGCCGGTGAGTCAGCATAGGCCCATCCGTCTCATCCCTCATCTAATGCCCCATTTTCCCTTATAAAACCCCCGTTCGTGCACCACAAGAAAAGAGAGGTAATCAGAAGAAGGCCAGTCGTTCCTGCCCGCAGCCCTCCTACTCCATCCTCATAGTGCTCAAAGGAGAGTTGTCATCAGTCCTTGGGTTTGTCTGTAGGTGGGCTCCCACTGCAACAAAGTCTCAAGAGGACTAATAGCTTCGCCTTCCCTTCATATTCTCTATTCTCCCTGCTTGTATTTCTGTTCTGGCCATTTTCCTGTTCTTCATATCATGTAACAGAGAAACTCTCCTTGTTTTGTCTTCACTTTCAAAAATAAAAATCAATTAAGCCCTTTTGGGATAGCGTATTCCTGCCTCATCTGGTGCTAGTGTTCGTATTTCTTGGAGGATTATGCTGAATTTTCATTCTAGCTCTCTCGATTCTTGATTCTACTTATTTTGTTTCCATAGATTGCACATTTGATGTTGGCCATAAAAGGCGTGTATCCCAATCATGAGGAGGCCTCACCCAGGCTATATAAATATATGCACGATCCTTTGATTGTTTGGGTGATTATAATCTCGTGCATCGGATTCGGTGACTAAAATGGCCACTGGCCACACCCATGCAGGCGATAGCAATATTCCCCCCGTTTGCTTCTAATGGACCTTGCCATATTGTGTCACTGATTATTTCTTTGTTACATAACTTCATTCACTACTGCAATGTAGGTTTCATTCTAAATTACTGGTGTATGACTTATTGTCAATGGAGACAGCTGTCTGCCCCTTTCACTCACCCTCATGAGTTGTAAGGGTTTGGCTATTCTTCTCGGATCAGTTAAGATTTAAAGCTCCATGGCAACCAACCGGGACCCACAATCTTGCCAAAGATCACTTCTCCAAAAACATGATCTCACCCAAGAACACAACCTCTAACACAGAAACAGGGTACTCCTGTGGCAACCTCGCCAGCACATTTTCCCAACTCTCAATCTAGCCAGTCCCACAAATCATAATGTCTCAAGCAATGGCATGGCAACAACACGTCTCATACAACCGAGACAATCTCACACCGAGGAATCAATCCTCCAACGCTCAACACATCCTCAAAAATCCACCCGTAGCATCCAACGATACGACCTTCCACTGCGCACTCAGATCTACGTGCACAGCCACCACAGCGACAACTCAGGATCCTCCATCACGATAATCCTCTGCAACTCCATAGGCTCCGATCCTCAACACCTCGAAAAACACAACACCAACTGTAAATTCTTGTGAACATCACCCAACTGGCACTCATCCTTCCGGAGCAGCGCCAACACACCCTTACACATCAGGGAATGGGCAACGCTTCTCAACTGCAACCACCTTGCCAACACAGGACGTGTCTCGCACGGACTTCATGGCACATGAAGGCCAGCCAATCCGAACACATGATGCAAGACGACGGACCTTAACCCAGCACGAACTCCTCCAACTAATGGGAAAAACTCAATACTCCTCCGACCAACGGAAGGTCCCCATGCTCGATCTGACCTCAAACTTTACACACGTTGGGAACCGCACCTTTCAGCACCAAAAAAATCATTACTCCAGTCAGATCAGCACCTTCGACACACTCACCAAGTGTCTTGTCGGATCACGATCACATACCTCTCGATGCACCGCTGCTGCAACTCCTCAAAACGTAACACGAGCCATAACTGACACCCGCCAATGCTTATCCTCGAACTGCAAGCTTGCCACTGTCACACAATCTCAAACCAAATCTAGGGCAACCACAGCTCAATCCAAGAAGATCCTCCGCTCATCCAAGCACATCTCGACCAGAGCGCCCACTCTGCCACCTCGAACCACGATCTCAATGCCTCAGGGACTGGATAAATCCTCAGCTGGAGTGGCCAACACCAATAACAACTCCCTCAGAGCACACTCTTGGGCTACGTCTAGTGGCTCCATCACGAGGGACGAGGAGGCAAATCTATCGATGAACTAAAGTAGTATAACACAATACCGCGCTCCAAAACACAAGTGCCAAAGTACCTATAGGCAAGAGTACCCTGTAACACGTACTCCGCAGCACCAAAGGCAGCACAGAAGACTGCCAACAGACTCAGGACAAGGCAACTAGACCTACAACTACGACGGTCCCTGAGTCCTATGACTCTGAGTCAGGATCGTTGCACATAGTGGGACAAGTCACCAATCGGTCTAATCCTAAGCCAGGGAAAACGACGCTCTGAGAAAATGACACACGGAGACCTGAGGGGATACCGAAAACCCTCAGCACACCTGGACACGTAAGTCGAGGTAAAATAATATCTCGAGACATCTAAAAATATGGTCTCGAATTGGACAAAGCCGTCGAGGCACAACAAGGCTACCTGTCAACTACTGGGTGACCCCGAGTTGACTGGAACCCGACAATAGTGACACATACAGGCACACACAGCATGCACAAGCACTCTTGGCCGTTCCATCATGGTCATAGCCCTCATAGGATGTCAACAGACACCCACGGGTCATGGGCAAACCACGAGATCAAGTCAAGACAAGCAGAAACAAAAGCGGTGGACGACGACGATATCTGGGCAAAGCAAACCATCACTCAACCGCTAGAGGAACCCGACAGTCGAGGAACAGCCACTATGCAACCAGAGACAACAACACTAATAGTTCTACATCGAGTCATTAGGGTACTATCGTAGTCAGGGAAAAGACCACACCCAGTCACCTAAATCGACTGATCCAGACAACTACCAATAGACAGACACCGCCCTAGAACACGACCTAAGACTGACCAATACACAGAATAGAACAAGGAGCATCATGGCCAACAACAGGACTATAACGCACCAGCATAGGGGTGTTACTTGCTATAACGGATCACAGAAGGGGCGTTATGGCACACATACTCAAAACTCAAACGAAGAGGAATATAACGGACCTCCATAGGCGCGTTATACAAGCTTAACGCACTAGGATAGGGGCATTATATCCAATAGACCCAAAACATGTAAGACCGCTTCTTGTTGAATGTTGCTTTGATATTTCCTGGGCTTGTGACAGTTTCCTTCTTGTTCCTTCCTCGCATCCTCTTCGATAATTTAGTGGCATCCTCGAGCAACTGTGCACGTCGAACTATTTCCGAGTAGAGTTGAACGTCCATTGGTGCGAGTTGTGTAATGTAGTGAGGCCGAAGCCCGTTGAGGAACCTTCTTGCCTTCATCTTCTCCGTACACACCAAGTGGAGTGCGTACCTGGACAATCTTGAAAACTGGGCCTCATACTCAGTCACTTTCAAGCCCCATTGTTTTAGTGCGGCAAGTTTCGCGGCCTTCTTCTCCTGAATATGGTTAGAGAAATACTTGTTGTTGAAATACTCAACGAATTCATCCCATGTGACGTGATCTTATGGCAATGTTGCTTCTATGGATTCCCACCAGCTTCGAGTGTCCCGCTCGAGTTGGAAAATCGCCAGCAGAACCTTCTCCTCGTCTGTGCATTGCATCACATGAAAAATCAGTTCAATTTCCTTTAACCAATTTTCGGCATCCTCGGGGTCAGATGAGCCCGCGAACCTCGGTGGGTTCATATTACAAAAACCCCTGTGGAGATCACTGGCTCCATGGTTAACACCGCCTTGCGCCACTTGTTGTAGTGCCGGTGTAAGGCCTTGCACGGTGCGCTGCATCTCGTGCCATTGTGCTCTTTCAGCGTCATGATCCTACAAAAGAGTTTAAGTGTAATAAATATCAGGTTTTATTATGACGTCAAATATCATTAACCCATGGCTCTACCCATCTCACCGGGTAAGGTCTAAATCTTTCCTTAGACTATTCTCTCCTTGGACTCGAGTTTCTCCTAGGAAATTGAAATCCTAGGCTTTGATACCACGAAGACTATCACGTCTCGAGCGCAGAAGATACTCGGATGCGTGACGCGTCTATATAGATCGTGTCATTCACGTAGAGTCAGAGTGTGCATAGTACTCGGTAATTTATCACTAACTTAGAGTTTGACATATTATCCATAGTCCAAGATGACAATTATTTAACCAGAATAGTAATATCCCAAATTCATTCATAATGCTAATACAAGAAGTCTTATTCTTTAGTCAAGATACAAAACTGCCAAAGGGCCATAATAGCTCTCATAAAGCCATCTTACAGACACGCAAGAAATTAAGGTAGTGGAGACACGATCCCGCTCCCAGCTGCGCATGGCGGTAACAAACGACCTTCCCTCAACCAGCTTGTTCCGAGGAGGTGGCCCAACGGAGGAAGCCATCTATGCCCGAGAGGAGGGATGAGCTCCACACCCAGCATCTCTTTTATTCCGCGGAAGTAGACCAACTAGGGATACTGATGGCAGGGAGACCTGCGCCAAGTGTGAAGACCAGTTGATCCATCCGCCCCTGGTTGACGAGGGACACTGGAGCAACAAGGCCCACCCATTACAGAAGGTGACCCGACGAACTGGCCATCCTTGCAAACTGAAAAATGAGGTCTGCTACCCCATCCGCCGCTATCTTCAGGCAGTAGAGCACGTCCCTCGGCTCAGGGAAGTACCTCATCACACACCTGCAAGTGTAAAGGAAAGCAGTCACTACTATGCAACAGGAAGATGGCAGGAGAAACAATATCGAAAGGCAAGGGGAATGAGTACAAGGCCATTCTTCATCCCCTTAAAGACGAAACCTACTCGGCTCAAGTAGTAGGACTCCCCGGCCGGCATACAAACGGTTGACCTTCTCCAAGGTCTCATGCCTGCCCTCCAAGTACCTGTTTTGGTATTCTTTGGAAATGGGACCATTTGCCCCCGGTTCCAGCCACGGCCGCCAAGGAGCCGGTGGAGGCTCTCTCCGGAGGATTAAAGGTTGACGACGAGCCTGTAGAGATTCGTCATCTGACGAAGTACTGGACTCTCCAGAGGACATGCCGGAGAAAAGGTTCCTCCCTCAAAGCCCACTAACTCATAGATGACCACGGAGTCATCTCGAAGGCCACTATTTATAAGGGGAGGCGAAGTCCCCAGAAGCGTGGGGACTCCTACCGTCTCAAGCAAATCCTCAGAAATCAAAGCGACGGATACCGAAAGTCGCACCTTCTCAGAGTTAACTCGAGGGCGCCACTTCGTATCCCCAGAAGATCTCATAGCAGTTCGAAAAGGGGGTCTCAAAAAATGACGTGTGTGATATAAGTAAATATAAACAAATAAGCGTTCATCAATCGCCCATGTCCGGCTTCATCCAGAATTGTTGGTAGAGATTAAGACCCTACAAGATGAAGATTCGTTGCTTGTGGAAATCAAGGGAAGCTTGTGTTGTTGACCGGATTTCCTATTGGCTGCCGCCGACAGATTGTTGTTCTAGGAAAGAACTTGTGTCCCTGATTTGGCTGAAGTGAAGAATAAGATCCTTGGGGAAGCCCATATGTCCAAGTAAACTATTCACCTAGGAGCTACAAAGATATACTAGGATTTGAAGTGGACCTTTTGGTGGCCGAGCATGAAGAGAGGAGTGGCCGAATTTGTGAGCAGATGCTTAGTATGTCAGCAAGTCAAGGCCGAGCACTTTAGACCTGCGGGAAAGTTAAAGCCTCTTGAGATACCACAATGGAAGTGGGAGAGCATCGACATGGATTTTATTATGGGCTTACCTAGAACTCGTGGCGGCTTCGATGCGATCTGGGTAATTATCGATCGACTGACGAAGTCAGTGCATTTCTTATCCATTAAGTCAAAGTGGACGGAGAATGTGTTAGCTGCCTTATACATGAAGGAAGTAGTGAGGTTGCATGGTGTTACTGTGGCTATTGAATCTGACATAGACCCCAGATTTACTTCCCATTTTTGGAAAGGATTGCAGGAATCCTTGGAAACTTGTCTGAACATCAATATCACTTTTCATCCTCAAACTGATGGACAGATAGAGAGAACAAACCAAATTATAGGAGACATGTTAAGGGCTTACATGATTGATTTCAGAGGTAGCTGGCATGAACACTTACCATAAATTAAATTTGCCTACAACAATAGTTATCAGTCCAACATTCAGATGGCACCGTTTGGGGCCTTATATGGAAAAAGTTATAGATCACCTCTGTACTAGGAAGAGGTAGGCGAGAAGTAATGGCTCAGACCAGATCTCATCTCTGAGTCATCTAAGAATATTTAGATCATCAGAGACCGTTTACAAGTTGCCCAGTCTAGGCAAAAGAGCTATGCTGATAACCGAAGAAGAGACTTAGAATCAAGTCAGGCACGCCTAGTGGGACTGAAGTCTCCCTTCCTCTTGCTGCTAAGAGAGGATGCCTCCAGGGGCTCCCCCCAAGAATACTAAGTATTTGTTTGTTTATTTTAGATAAACAATGACGTCACTGGGATTTGCCGCTCTCACCCATGGCCCCGCGATCGTCGCCAGCCATGCTGAGCATGGGTACCTGGCGGTGCCCACTATCTTCGGCTCATTCCTGCCAGCAGTAGGCTTCCCCAACTTTCTGGGATTAGTCTTCGCTGACCTGTTGCAAATCGAGCCCCTGGAGCCGGCTGGGGAGAAGACTATGAAAGAGGTCGAGGCCCCGAAGGCTCGACGCTATGCAACCCCACTCAGGGGCCCAGTCCAAGTCGCCAGTTGCATGGTGCACCATATTACTCATGGGGCTCACCCCATCCCTGCCAAGAACTCCAGGAGATGCCAACATAGGAGCTTCCAGAAGAATGCTATTGCTGTTATCGGGAGTCTCTCCGTGTCAGGCAAATCTGTACTAAATGGGGGAGTTCGCGTCTTCCTGGATGGATGCGATGCCCGAGTAATCCCAGATCAGACGATCCCTACTGTACCCACCTACAATTCCTACCAGGTCCTCTCTGGATGGAGAACCGAGAAAGAAGAAGTTGGCCATCATGGCTAAAAGGAGCCAGCTCCCAGGCTGAAGATATTCAAGCAAGTCTGGGTCCTCAAGAAGATCCAGCCTACTCACCAGGACACACCAGTCCACCACCGCGTCGAATGTGCTGGAGCGGAGAATAAGAATGAGAGGGGTTTAACCCCAAGGAAAGAGGAGACAGTTGTGGATCCCCCATGCCGTGGAAGCTTTAGGGCTTGTGCCCGACAAGCCAACATCCCCACAGTCGGAAGAAGATTCTAGCAGCCTGTTGGAAGAGCCCGGCTCGCTTACATCCCTCCAGTGGGAGGATGACAACTGTCCCTGGTCCTACATCAGGGACGGGGGCGAGAAGAGATGACCAATATGATCAGGAGCTATTTTAGGGGTCTAGGCAACCCCTCACTGGGCCAACAATGGCTACTGCAAGTAGCCGTGGCTAAAGAATTGCCCTTTGTCAATTATTAGTTTAGTATTATACAAAATTCGTTCTAGCGTGCCTCTGACTGTACGTCCCGATAATTTCGCATTTGTTCGGGGCGTGACAACAATAGTACCCTAACGACTCAATCTAGAAGCTACCATTGTCTGTGTCTCTAGTTACATAGCGACTATCTCTTGACTGTTGGGTCTCCCCTAGCAGTTGAGTGACAGGTTGCTCTGCCCAGAGTGTTGTCGTCACCCGCCGCTCTTTTTCTTGTTGGTTCTATTTGTTTGTGTGGTTGTGGCGGTGGATGTGTTAGCGTGTCGGTGTCGTCTCTGGTTCCAGTCAACCTGGGGTTACCTAGTGGTTGGCAGGAAGTCTTGTTGTGTCTCGACGGCTTTGCCCAATTCGAGACATTGGTTCGGGATGCCTCAAGGTACCGTTCTACCTCGGTTTTCAAATCCAGGTGTGTTGAGGGTTCTTAGTGTCCCCTCAGGTCTTCGTGTGTCATTTTCTCGGAGCATCGTTTCCCTTGGCTTAGGATTAGACTGATTGGTGATTTGTTACGCTATGTGCGATGATCTTGACTCAGAGTCTTAGGACTCAGGGACCGTTGGAGCTGTAGGTCTAGTTGCCTTGTCCTGAGTCCGTCGGTAGTCTCTGGTGCTACCTTTGGTGCTTCGAAGTGCGTGTTGCAAGGTACTCTTGCCCGTATGTACTTTGACAATTGTGTTTTGGAGTCCGTGTCTTGTGAGCCTTCACTAGTCATAGCCTTACGGCACGCTTCGGCATGACAGCTTTTACAATGGGGCACTTTTGATTCACGATTTTTAAGCTAGTCTCCGTTGGCTCCCGCAGTTACCATTGCGTCCTAACAAGCCTGGCTTAGGCAAAAGCCAGTGTGTGCACACGTGGTCATGGGCTTTGGATTGATGCCGATGGGTATTCCCCTGTCTAGTCACTCACGACTTGGTTACTGTTCTGGTTCTGACAGTGTCTTAGTATCTGCCTGTCTGTAGGTATCATAGACGAGACGCTAGTAGGCGCAGCATAAGACGTCAGTGGACGCAGCTGGATGTTCTTCTAGTGTGGGGCACTCCAGTTCATCCCTTCACCCCCTTCTCTTGTCCTCTTGGAGATACACCGGAGGCCTGCTCGTAGCTATGGACCTGTAGAGAACCAGTCAAGTGCAGCTATGGCCACGACCTCATCCCGGAGTCCCTGAAAGCCAAGAGGTACCGTTGGAAGCTTCTCCCTGTATTCTTCACAATGGTAGTGGTCTTGTCCCATTATGAGCCCATGACTTCCCGATGGAGTCGATCTCCCCTGACCGCACATCTTCCTCCAGACTTCCAACCTGAAGCAGCATGCAGAAGTTCCCACAGCCGTCCATCTAAGGATTTGGAGGCAGGGCTTGGCTGAGATCTTCTATGACAAGTCACCTTCCATTGAAAAGAAGCGGCTTCTCGATTAGACCCCGGACAAGTGAGTTCTTAATTTCCTCCCCAGGGTGCGCAGTTTTGTCACCTTCATGACTGAACCGACCCATGTCTACTGTTCGGGATCTCACAATCTACTCTAACTTCCTATGGCATCCCTGTGGGTCACATTTCGAAGAGGACTCGACAAAGGATCCAATGACTCTAGCCACGCCTAAATCAGAGCCCAGGAGCGCCCACGGTGACCTTGTCTTCCTGCTATAGTGGTTCTGAAGCAGCCAGAACCAGAGTAGTCCAGCCCTGTCCTAGGTCCTACCCCGACCATCAAAATCGTCAGGGGAATTTAAGAAAATTCAGACATCCTCCTGGGTAAAGTACGAGACTTTTAGCGCTAGTTTCATCCCATTTGGAGTTTGGTGGTGACTGTGGTGGTGACATCTTGGACTATCTATCTGGTGGTTCCAGAAGCTGGCAACATCAGTGGAACTCGGCACGATGATTTTCTAGCTTCATTTCCCTTCCCCGCCTGGCCGACTTACAGCCCCTCCCTATGTGGAGGTAGTATTTAGTTGTAAAAATCTTAACCCCCACAATGAGATCCCCCCTCCTGCGAGAGGTGTAGTGTTGTAACCCACTTATTTTCAAGTCAAGCGCCATCGCCGCGACGTGCGGGCGTATGCCCACTCGTCCCGGCGGGCCCTCGTGTCCGGTTAGGATCGGTGTTTTCACACCGATCAGGTGAGCGCCTTTATTTTTGCTGTGCTTGGTGATTTACCGGTGTTCTGACCCTTTCTCTATGCTTTGTCTTGCAGCTATGGCGCGCTTTGGTAGAGATGGACGGGTCCCGAGACGGATGGCACGCGAGGAGGATCACTGGGTGCGGAGGACCGATCGATAGATGCCCCCTCTGGGCCCGCCGGTGGTTATTATGGCTAGCATAGAGCAGCTGGACAGTGGGCATACCGTGGTGGCTGAGGGTCTCCTTGGCGAGAGAGCCACTGGAGTCGGGATCGTGGAGGTGGCCAGTATTTAGGAGGCCGACAGCATGTACATCTATGACCGGAGTGGAGGCTACCCATTGGAGTTGCCCCTGGATCGGCATTTGTTTAAGTTTCTCTAGAGCTACATTCCTCCTGGCATGGAGGAGGAGGACTCGCGGATTCCTGGAGCCCGTTATCGGCTTGAGCGGGCCATTTTGACCGGCAGGGACAACCTGCATAGGGTAGCTTTCCACAGCTACCCTAGCATCTCGGAGGACTACTAGAGGGAGCGACAGTTCCCCATTGCTGAGTGCCTGGGGTTCATTGGCGGAGTAGAGAGGTCAGGGGTTAGAGTTGGGCCACTAGGGCCCGCTTCTTGGGATTTGCACGGTCACCATCGCGCTGAGATAGAGGGGACTGCCAGACTGGTGTTGGAGCCCGTAGGCTTGCAGTATGCTGGAGAGGGATATGATGACCACAGCATGCTGGATGGAGTCATGCGACAGACTGTCACTAGCTGGTACGATCACTGGGCCGTGATTCTATCACGCTACTACTGCCAGGGTGCCACGGAGTGGCTGATGGGGATTATCCATCACTACCAGGTGGTATTGGAGCGAGCAGGGATCAGGTACGTGGTGACTGCCACCTTGTATGCATACCCCTGCTACACTGGGCTGCTATAGGGGCTGCTAGAGTGCTTCAACCGCCATTGGAACATGGTGGCCATAGCAGAGGGGGAGACTTCACTGGACTTGTGGTCTCTGTTTAGGCGTTTCGGGCTTCCAATCAGCGGTAAGGGATATGAGGAGGTAGTGCTGGATGACCTCCATCGTAGTCATAGGCTATAAAGAGTCCACAAAGAGGACGTAACCCCCTTGAAACTCCTCGGGTCACGGTGCTCCTGCATTCAACGAGTCACTATATAAATCAGGAAAGCTCTCCTACAGAAGGTAAGCGCAACTAAGTAACATTAACCCTAAGCAAGAACTACTGCACCTCTTGGTAGAGAGGGATCTCGCGCCCCCATCTCCTCCTACCCTTTTACTTCGCACCAGAGCTCTATCTGATTTGCTGACTTAAGCATCAGAGGGTTTTCCTGGGGATCCATCCCTGGGAATCTCTGATCCATTTCCCTTCTTGCAGTTCTCACATTCATGGTCATCCTCCTCAGCTCAAGAATAGCGCGAGATCGCCCCTCTTCATCTAGCGCCGTCTGTGGGAGATCGAAGGTGGAAAGAAAGAAGGGGAGGGAAGGAGGTGAGGCGAGCATAGGACAAGGGTACGGTGCCTGATGCCCCTATCCGTCCACTTCTACCTCCCTCCTAAGATAGTCTCGGCGGTCCAGAAGTAGGGAGAAGACATGCCACCGCATGTTGAGCCCTCTCACAAACCACCCGTCGACTGTTGAGCACTCTTCCAAACTGGAGTATCAGGAACTCCCCCCCGCTGCTCTCTACATCGTCGTCCTCCAAAGCACCTTCCATGTTTCACCAAGACTGACAGCTCAACACTTCACGGAAGGGGAGAACTACAAGGGATGGCCTCAAGTGATGAAGAGAGGAGGAGACGCCCTTCAAGACCTTTTATAGGTCGAAGGGGAGCTATTGTCTTAAATGACTTTCCCCTTGAAGAAACGCGAAAGGCAGAAACACTTCCCTTAAGGCAGTTACCTCATTTACCCCAACACCCCCTCAATGGGAACACGCAATGCAACAAGCCATTCAAGGCATGGAAAGACGGACAGGCGCCAGTGCCATGCCAGTTGCCTAACCAATCGACATGCGAGATATCAGCAGAGAAAATCGCCGCCTTCCCAAACAACTACATATACGGTGGTCAAATCGTGCCAAAGGCGGTAAGAAGCAGTGAATTTAGCATTTAATATTACCGCCATCATATATACAAGGAAAATTTTACATGGGTATGAGTTAGCACAATACGTGTAGAGAACCTTTCCCGACCAACAATCTGAACTGCGACGGAGTGAAAGGTGATAATAGTATTAATAATCGAACCTCCGATGAGTAGAGAGATTGCCACCGGCCTCGATTTTAAAGAAACTGGCACTAGTGCAAGGGAACTCTTCTTAGCACCCATCTTTGGAAGGGCAAGCTCATCCCCAAAATAGCTAGAGACCAGGACTCAGACTGGCATGCGGCAAATGAAATCTTGAATCTTGAAACACATGGTCGGCACAAAACTATCCTAACTTGGCTCATCGTCTCCCTGAGGACCAGACCCAAGGGGCACCAAAGAGAGCACACACTCGCTCCGTGGGGTGGAAATAGGTGGAGAAAGGGGTGGAAAAGGCTTGGGTAAAGGCATGGGTGAAGGTTTAGAAGACGTAAGTGGGGGTAAAGGCAATGCAAGTGGTGGAGGGATAGCGACGATGATAGGCCCGGGTGGAGGCAAAGGCAAAGGTGGAGGCATAGGAGGAGGTAAAGGCGAAGGTGGAGGTGTAGGTATAGCCTGCTCAGGCTCGGGCAACGATGGCGAAGGGGATGGCAAAGGCGGTGGAGATGGTGGAGGTGATGGAATAGGGGTCTTTGGGAGAGGAGGTGGTGGTGATGGGTTAGGCAATGGAGATGGAGAGGGTGAAGGGGGAGGTCGTGGTGCCCACCGTTGATGTATCGGCACAACGCATCGAGCGACGTTAGAGGTAGAAGTAGTGGTAGGGGAAGTGGTGGTACTGGCCTGAGCAGAGGCTTGGGTTTGTGGAGGCGATGGAGACAGGGGAGGAGATGACGAATATGATGGGTTAGGTGGAGATGGAGATGAAGATGATGGAGTGGGTGCAACACTAAGTAAAGAATCACAAGGGTGCCCCTGGTCTTGTAATGACAGAGACGGCTACCTGGGTGGCACTTCCTACCGCTGCTTGTTGTGGAGATGTAGAACAACTTTGTAGATGACGGCCCAATTGATCCTCTTCTAATCTTCTAAGTCGTAAATAAACTCCTAGAACTCGGGACAATCCTCAACCAAATGCCCCTGCTGGCGGCTGGATAAGCTCACGTTCAGTGGCCCATGCTCAAATAAGTCCAATTCAATGAAGAAAAAGGAATTGTTTGATGAAATACCTCTGAGAGCAAAGCCTTAATGCGTCAAAGCCACAACTCACTACATCAACCTCAACAATAGAAGATCATGTCCTTTAGGCTGTCATTAAGAGAAACTCAAGGGCTCTAGCAGCCAAGTCCTGTGGTCAGATCAGTAGCAACAGCATGCTCATATAATCAACAATTGTTCTGCAAGTCAGCATAATTCTCCAAGTCAGCAGATTCCAAGCCAGCTGAAGTTCTCTGCAGTTCACACCGAAGCATTGTGTTAAACTAGAAGGTCAGAGCATCAGAATGGTGCCTAGATGCACTAAGTTAAAGGTCGATGCAGCTGTATTAACTGTTGCCAGTAAGGTCGGTGTTCTACACAATCCAATTTTGAATCCTTTAACTTAAATCCAAATCCAATAAGGGAGCTCAAACCTAATGTTAGTAAATCACTGTCACGTGATCTCTGGAAGAGAGAGTGAGTGGTACGCGAATCCAAGAAGTAATGATTAGCACGTGATCCGAGGCACTCTACCAGAAGAACTTTCTCGCCTCTTGTCACGTGGGCCAATGGGAAAAGCTGGATCAAATTGGTCTATCCAAAAGAATTTTTGACGCCCCTACTCTATAAATATGGGACATCTTCTTCCAAAAGGAAAAAGAGGAGAGAATGATCAGAGCAGAAGATTCGTGAGCTGAGAAGGAGAGGAGAATAGAGCAAGATAGTAGGAGAGCAGAGTGAAGAGAATTAAATCAGAGAGAGCCATAGTAGTGAAAGTGCGAGCTCCAAAAGAAAAAGAAAGAGAGTGTGTCTGAAAGAAAAGTGATTAAGAAGCAGCCAGGGCATCTTGAAGATCAGATTAAATCGGTGTTGGCCTCTGGATCAGATCCAAGCCAAGTTGCTCTTGCGAGAGCTATATTCTTCCTATTTTCTTTCTTGATTTCTTATTGTTTTGTTTTCTTTGGTTCCTTGTTCTTATAGCAAGTTGTGTTGCTCAGCAGCAAGGATTGATTCCTTGGGTCAGCAAGCTGTAACATTCGAATCATTAACATAAATTAAATGTAATGAATAAATGTCATTAATAAAAATATGAATAAGATATTACAAGAAATGACGCCATCACATCTCATGTGATTGGCTTGTAGGGCATACATTTTTATCACTCTTGACCCTTTTTGGAGGTTTCGCTTGCTCCCTATAAATAGAGGATCTGTGAGAACCTCTGGAGGCACCTGGCGCTCTTCCTTTGCCTAAACTGTCCTCTGAAGCAATGTCTTCTAAGAAGTTAGACTCCCCATTAGGGGAACCCTCCCCCGAACATCCCGCTTCCGATAGGTGACCCTCCCAGTGCTTGCTTCGACCTCCGGTAGCTACGGCGATGACGATGACGTATCAGAGGACTACCAAAAGGGGTACCTTTAGAGCTGGCACGAAGCCCTGGTGAAGGTGTACAGGTTTTATTGTATCAAGGGGGTGCTCGAGCTCACCCCTAACCAATTCCGTCCCAAAGAGGACAAGTGAATGCCTATACCCCCCCACCCCTTATCAATAAAAGGAATCCTTTCCTGCTATTCCTTCTCTATTTATGGGATGCCTGATGATTTCTGCACCTTTCCTTTTTCAATATTTGTTTTATTTTCCTTCATCTGGTTGCCATTAACGACCCCTTACTTTCCTCACAACGCTTCGGTTTCCCAAGGGAGACTAAATGCCATAGGCAGGGAGTGACCTACCGTTGCCTCTTTGAGAGGGGGTGTCTCCCCATATAAATAGTAGGGTTGTGAGTTCATATCGGGCATTAGACATCCTTTGCTCCCCATTTGATATGCCTGTAGCTATGTCCCAACAAGTTGTGGATTCTTCGGTGGGGGTGAGTCCCCCGAGGACCCCTGCATGCCGGCCAGCACTACGGTGGAGGTTGGTCCTCCTCTACCTAGGTTGGCGGATGAACCACCAAAGGGTCCTAAGCCGCCCCTCCGATGGCACAACAGAGTCTACTCCTATTGCGGCCAAGGCGGGGAAGGAGCCCCCCAAGGTGATGGAGTATATGGATGCTGGACAGGTGATCAATGACCTAGATCCCTACAGATAGAGTGTCTGTATGAGATCCAGAAGCCAATTCTTGAACTAATATAACATAGATACCATATAGTAATGCATAAAGGGATAGGGACCGGGACACTTACCTGACTTACCTGTCGGAGTGGAGAGGAAGCAATATGTAGCGTGATGAGACGTAAATTGATTTGTAATTCAACATTAATTAATCAGCCAAGATATCAAAACTGAGCATACGATGCAAGAACCAGGGCCTAAGGACTGCATGAACATGAATCAAATATGGCAATAGCACACATGGGAGACCCATGAAGAAGACGGTCTTCAAATGACCATCTCCTCCATGTAGCGGCCAGTCGTAAGGCCGCTACTTGGAGGTCAGTTTCAGAAAAAAAATGAAACCCTCCCTCTTCCCTCTCATTCATGCACATACGCCCTCACAACCCCACCGTCGCCCTCACCGAGCTCACCACCGAGCTCACACATGCGCACGATGATGGTAAAGAAGAGGGCAGTGAGGCTGTTCATGCGCCAGATAGCGGAGGAGGAAGCCAACTCACTGCCGGTGAACCATCTGGAAGAGGAATGGCCACCGCCAGTCGGAGTCGAGGAAGGAGGTCCTCCCACGGCCTCTGAGGTGCCTGAGGAGATAGAGACACGTGACGAAGGTGGAGACACAGCGGTGGCTGCAGAAATGGTCGGCTGAGCACCATTGTCTGAGGTAGGCCGCGGCCAAAAAAACTCATTTTGTTCAATTTCAAATCATGGAATGAGCACAGGAAGGAGAGAAGAGGGGCCACATGACCCCGTGAGATGTTTGTAGGGCGCCATGGGCCATTTCCACGAACGGGGAAACGAGGAGACACCGTCCATGGTGGCGGGGAAGATGGCGGTCCTACCAGGGACCGTCATTTCAAATAGCAGCCTTCCTTAGACTGTTTCCTTCAGAGGCGATCCAAATTGGACCGTCACTTCACAAGATGGTCTAAAGGAGACCGCCATCTTACCAGATAATGCAATTTTTTTTTTGAATGCATGCATTTGTTAAATTACTGAGTTTCTAACAATGAGCGTTCAATGTTTGCAGGGAAAACATCGGACGAGGATCTCATGGCTCCAGGTCTGGGTGGTGTACTCTAAAATTTTGTTTATAGTTTACAGAAAGTAATTTTTAAGGCATGGATAAACTTTCAACAAGGTAAATAGATTAACGTTCACATGGTCAGGCGTTATTAAGAATTAGTGTTCTGATTAGCAGGTGAAGTTCAATTTTTTGTTTACAAAACATATATACAATGTGATCATTAAATGTTCAGATATTTTAGGGTTTTAGCGTCCTATTTCTTAGGCGCGTACAACAATCAGCGGCTGACGGATCAGGCGCTATTTCTATTTCATGCACATTTATTAAACATCTATTAATTCTGTAAACTATTCACATAAAGGCAAGTATTAGCATCCTGTTTCACAGGTGCTTAATAAAATGGGCATTTTTCTAAAAGGGCGTTGATTCTCAGAAACACGTAATTCTGGAAAAATAGCATGCAATATTGAAGAATAAATAGCGTCCGTGGTATTCAGCGCTGATTCAAATAGTGGTCCATATCATGGACATGGATCACTTTAGAACATGAACTGAAGATGATAATTACAGAGATGATCCTTATGTCAGACATGCATGCACTAACTAGTTATTACATGTTTTAAACATGGATTTTGGTCTTGCGTAGAGAAGACCTACCTTCAGGATCGGTTGGGTGATGGACAGGTGAACTTTTCGATACTCTATTTCGAGCAGAGTGTGAAGTCCGCAGGGTGATGGACAGCAGGAAGAAGATGTAGGAAGAAGGAGAGTCTTGGCTGCTCTCCCACGTTCACAGTAACAAGTAGACGGAGGAAGAACCGTACAGCAGCAAGAAAAAGGAGGAGGATGGCCACTTCGACAGCAACCAGCAACAGGAACAGGAAGAATAAGAATGGAAGAAGATGGACGCAGGCTCCTCCACATTCTATAGTGATGGGGGCATCATTTACCCCCTCCACATTTTCGAAGCTCAGATGGATCGTCATCATACACCATCGTGTTCTTCACATTTGTTTGAGTCATGGCATGTAGTTTTTATATTTTATTTGAGTCTTATCATTATATTTTCCCTTTTATTTGAGTCATGTACCTAGGTTAATGAGTCATTTACCTATGTTTGAGTGTCATTAGCCATATATGAAGAAATCTTCTGAGAGGAGAAGGGAAGAAAACACAGACGGGAAGCCCCGCCACCCACCTCTGTTGACGACAGTGAAAATAGGGTATCAGAAATCAACGTCTTCTTCCCGTCCCCGGGCTCCTCTTGGCAGACGGATGAGGCGGACTGTGAGGGACGACGGCTCTCTGAGTCTCACTCCCCAGAAAACCATTTCTTCTTCCCCAAACTTCCTTCTCTCAGGCGATTGGCTTCTCTCTTCCTCTCCTTTTTTTTGGTCGAAGACAATTGGTCTATTTATCATGCCATGACCGTGACTCCACCCGGCATGGAGAATGCACGCCGGTTAAATGCTTCAGCATGGGATTTTGCACGTCGGGCAAAGGGACACTGGAAGCAGAGAGCGCCGGTTAAGGGAGCACGTCGGTTAAAGCTTCGTTCCTCATGTTTGTTTGGCGCGGATCGAGCTGCGGGCCTCGGACCAGCTCCTGGAGTTGTCATAATCCTTTACCTCATCATGGCTTCACAAAACCGTTACGAGGGGTGTTGGTAAAGCCGTCGAGCCACTGAACTGCCAATTCCGAAATCGTGTGCACCTTTGGTTTGGACACACGGGTTTTTCGCTGACACGGCCTTTGGCACCTCGGTTTGTGCTATCGGCTCGACTTTACTTGCATTCGTAGCTTTTTCGGGGAGTGGGACACTACCCGGGGGGTTTTCGCCTTGACTGGGCAGTCATTTGGTTGCTAACAGACTCTACCATCGAGAAGACGTACCCGTGCTGGGTTACGCGGATCTTCCGCTGATAGGGCCTTCGACTTCTTGTTCTGAGGGGTCAGAGATGTTCTATCACCTCAGGAGTGCTTCTCATTAGGTGGCAGGCCACCAGGTGCGTTCTTGCCCTTGGTCAGACGATGAACGTTGCTTAAGCGGCACGACCGAGTCGATGCCGATTCATTGGGCAGGCCAAGTGACACTGCCGATTTGTTGTGGATTCTTTCGATCCTCCTGAGGTGAAGTCTCTGGTGCTCGTATTAGATGACCTGAGGCTCCAGTAGTTCGAGAAGACCCTTGTGTATTGGCTTTCTTCAGCTATAAGATTTTTTAAAATATTAATTGTAGATATATTATCGCACAGAATGAGTGTATTATTCAATGAAATACTAAAATCAATTAACTGTTACTTGATCTAAAGCACCTGGGCAGCACAACTTCCTGCAACCATGTATTCGGCCTCGGCAGTTGACAGTGCCATAGTATTCTATTTCCTAGAGGCCCATGAGACCATGCAGCCCCTAAGAAACTGACAATAACCACTAGTGCTTTTACGATCCACCAGACACCCAACATAGTTAGAATCCGTATATGCTACCAAATAAAAATTGCCACTATGTGGAAACCAAAGACCAAGATCTGTAGTGCCATGCAGATATCTAAAAATTTTCTTAATTGTTAACATGTGTGAGTATTTTGGATCAGATTGAAACCTAGCACACATGCATACACTAAACATAATGTCTGGCCTACTAACAGTCAAGTAAAGTAATGAACTAATCATGGCTCTAAAATATTTTTGGTCAACAGACTTATCTTTTTCTTTGTTCTTTATCAATTTGGCAGAAATGGACGTTGGTGTTTTCTATGGCTTCACAGTGTCAACTTGAACTTCTTGAGTAGCTCCAACATGTATTTCCTCTAGTTGATAAGGAATCCCATCAAACTCATCTCAAACTCTCCCTTTATCAATTTGACAAAATCATCATTCAATGAATCTGTGGTGGCTCCAAAAAGTATCATCTACATATACCTGAATGATAAGCATGTGTTCATTGTAGCTCTTAATGAAAAGTGTTTGATCTATGTTACCTCTCTTGAAGCCATTTTCTGTCAGAAAAGTACTCAACCTTTCGTACCAAGCTCGGGAGACTTATTTCAGACCATATAACACTTTATCAAGCTTGTACACGTGATCTGTATGACTCTCGTCCTCAAGTCCTGGCGGCTGCTCAACATAAACGTCTTCCTTTTACAAAGTCATTTAAAAATGCACTTTTAACATCCATTTGAAAGAGTTTAATATTTCTAAAGTAAGCAAAGGCAAGTAATATGTGTATAGCTTCTAACGTAGCCACGGGTGCAAAAGAATCATCAAAGTCAATTCCTAACTCTTGGCTTCCCTCCGAAGCAGCTGGTGATCTCCTCGGAGCTGGAAGAGGAGATTAGGGTTCTTCAGGAGAATCGCCGAACCACTATTGAGTTGATGACTTCAGCCAATATTGAGGATTATCCTCGCCGAACGCTGCCTCCCAATGGTGAGGACCTTAAGCTTCCGCTTTTGCACTTTCTTATTTAAGCTGGTCGAGCCCCTTGCTGAAGACTTGCTTTTTGTTGAGCAGAAACAAGATGCGGTGGTGGCGAGGGGCGACCAGCCGATCGGGAGGTCATCGAGCTGGAGGAGACGACTACTCCGAGCGTGCCTCAAGCTTCAACAGATCCCTCTTCCACCCGGGATAAGGGCAAGCAAATTGCTCGGGACGATGCCTCCGAGCGCCGAGGGTCCAAGCGGAAGGATGCCGGGGAGCGGCTGCTACAGGCTTCAATGAAGGTTCTAACAGCCGAGAAGAGGCGGTCGAAGAAAGCGAAGACTTCCCGCCCGACCGAGGAGCTCATAGCTGAGGGTGTCCGTCGCCCGAGCCTTCCTCCGACCGAGCCAGAGGTGCCCACAGTGGTTGAGGGGACTTCCTCAAAGCCGGTAGGAGCGTAGGGGGAGGAGGTCGGCTCCGAGATCCCGATCAGGGCTGACGGGGTGCATGGCGAGGAGGGGGATGTCGAGGTGCGGATCCGGGCCGGGCCGAGCCGAGCCGAGCGTCGTTGTCCCGAGATTGGGGACGGCCGGAGAGGACGCTCTGACCCCCGCTTGGACGGCCGGAGGCTCCTCCTCTTCAGCAAGGGCGGTTCGCCGTCCAAGCCTCTTTGTATAATCGATGCCGAGATCTGGCACCTCCATCTATTCGAGAGGAGTTCCGGCGATGTTCTCCTCTCATGCTCCTCGAAAGGGTCATGGAGGGAGGCATCTTCATGGCTCAGCTGGGAGCTGAGATCACTGACTTCGTGGCGCGGCTAGTGAATGAGGGAAGGGCTCAGTCCCAAGTTCGCGCTGAGTCCGACCGTAGGATCGGTCGGTTGACGTCCGAGCTCAGGGTGCTTCGGTAGGAGGTGACTTCACTCTGGGCGCATGATCGGGAGAGCCAGGAGGACGCTCGGTCACAAGCTGAGCAATTGTCCCAAGCTCGGTATGGCTGAGCTTAAGAGCAAGCTCTTGGAGGAAGAGCGTCGGGCTCATGCAGAGCGCTCAGGACAGTGGGCGGCCGAGCGAGAGGAGCTCGAGGGCCGAGTCCGAGAGATCGAGCGGGCCAAGGGGGAGGCCGAGGCGGCGCGGGCCGAAGCCGAGGCAAGGTTGACCGAGGCCAGGGTAGGGTTGGTCGAGGTCAAAGCGAGGCTGGCCGTGGCCGACGCGAGGGTGGCCGAGCTCGAGGAGAAGGTAGCAGGAGCCGGGGCAGAGGCGGTCGAGCGATATCGGAGCTCGGAGGAGTACCAGGAAGCCCTGAAGCAGGTCGCCTTCGCGTGTTATGAGCCGAGCTACCGACGAGGGCTGCGGAAGGGTTTCGCCCAAGGCTTCAGGCGGGCAGCCAGTCTGGCCCAGGAACAAGTCCTCGACGAGCTCTTCTTCGCCCCCAGGCAACGCTACGATTCTGATGAGGATGGCTTGGACTCTCCCTCGTCAATGTCGAGCGATGAAAGACGGAGCGAGGGTGCTTCTGCCTCGGTGGAGGAGAGATCGCCAACTCCGGCTGCCTCGGGAGGGCGCGCGGGCGGGGCAATTCCCATATAAATGGGGTCAGTGCCCGGGCCGACCGTCATCGAGGGTACTGGAGGCAAATCTCCGAGCGCCGAGGGTCCTCCGCCCGCTAATCTTCAAGAGGGGCCACGGACTTCCTAGAGTTCCCCCATTTCCATAGACTAGGAAAATTTGTACTTGCCTTGTTAGTTCATTTCCTCTTTCTATTTTGTTTTCTCTCCGGACTTAGCAGTGTAATGATTTTCTTTCCATATAATGGCAGTAGTATTCAAAATGTAATTGACTGCATGTTACCGCCTTTGACCGAGTAGGATTTACCGTATCCGCAGTTGCTAGTGAATCGGAGATCTCGTACGGTTCGTAGCCAAAAAATTAGGCTTGCATGTCGATCGGGTGCAGAGCTGACGTCTTTTCATCCTTCTGCACTTTAAATGACTTGCCATTTCGCGTTATTCTCACGGGGGTTTGTGAGGGAGGTAGCGTAACTGCTTCTGGGGAAGTACGTCTGCCTCATGCGTCTTTTCGAGGGGATATTCAATTAAGGCAAAGGTCTCCCCCTTCGGTCTATAAAAGGTCCCGAAAGGCGCCGCCTCCTCTTCACACCGCTTAAGGCTTCCCTTGCAATCTCTTACTTCCTCCTCCCGTTCCTGCGAAGCGGCCGTCTCCTTCTTCATGATCGTCCTTAGGCGAAGCATGGAGGATGACTCTGAAGATGAAGATTTTGGCAGTTGCTAGGGCGTTCATGCTGCTTCGGTGTAGAAGAAGGGTCGGCGTAGAAGAAGGGCCAGCGCATGGCAACGTGTTCCCTCCCGACCTCTGGACCGCCGCCCCACTAGGGAGAGGGGAGGGGAGGAGTCGTTGCTCCTCCTTTCTTTCACCCTCGCTCCCCCTCTCCCACTCGCTTCAAGGGAGTGCTTATTCTTTCTCTCTCTTTTGTTCTTCTGCCGACCTCTTTCACTCTTTAGAGGGTGCCAATTTTCTGCTGCTTCACTTTTCTTATCCTCGCTCGCACCACTTAGAGGGCGCTTGCTTTCTATTCGAACTTCCAGAGCAGACAAAGCCAGCTGTCCCGTTATCCAAGCCAATTTCCACACGAGGTGGAGTCAGTGGCTCGGCTTGGGGGCTACCAACCTCATCCGCATCGAGTGATCAGTTCGTGATGTACCAGTTTTTCTCTTTCTCGCATATTGTCCTGACTATGGCCTACTTGATGTACAAAGATATTTAATGCAATAAAAAGGAAAGATATTATCGTAATCTGTCTCTCACATGTATGGGAAGAAGTTCAAAAATAGAATTTTCGCAATGTTGTCGTGTTCCAAGTCTGAGGAATGGGCGTTCCTTCCATGGTAGATAACCGATACGCTCCTTTTCCGAGCGTCTCGACCACTTGGTAGGGGCCTTCCCAGTTAGGGACCAATTTTCCCACTACCTCTGTTGTGTATGTGATTTTGATGATTACAAAATGATTGTGTTGCTTAGCTTTGTGCTTGCATAGAGCTTTGTGCTTGAATGGTTCTTCATGGTTTCATGTGCTTGAATCATCCTTGTTCTCTTGCTATGGAGTAATGGATGCCTTTGGTGTTCCGTAAGAGTCTTATATATGTGTCAAGGGATCCCAGAAGAGTAGCTTCATCCCGAGCTATGTTCGGTGTTTCTTCCGTGTTTGTTGGCTTGGCTTTAACCCCTTGGTTAGCCCATTATTCGTCGATGTCTTGGATGTCTTATGAGGGTTGTGTGTAGCAACCCTGAATTTTTAAAATAAAATTCTAAATAAAATTATAAATAGTAACTTCTATCAAGTCGCCATTTTATTTAGTAATGACTCTGTGAATAAGCGTCAATTAAGAAACTAACGACCCCTTTTAAGGTGTCAAATCATTTCGAACAAAGGTAAGAATCCTTCTTGGAATAAAAGAAGTAATTAATGCCCTGACTCAAGGCGCCAATTATTAAAATGAAGGCTTTCCACATAGGCGCCAATCTACTAACTGACGCCCCTGTCCATGTCGTCAATTAAACAGTGCCCCCAGACAAGGTGCTATTTCTCTGAGAATCGTAAAAGCAGAAACCTGTTGCCGTGTTCTGTTCGAATAGGGAACTGAGATGAGATACAGAACTAATATGGGTAAGAATTATATTGGAAAGGGTTAGGATGAGGAAATTGATGTTCAAATAGGATTATTTTCCCAAGAAAGTCCAACCCTAATCAAACTTCAACTGACTGTAGAATCTCTAAGCCTATAAATACCCCTGCCATGACCGTTAAAACCTCCTGTTCAACAATCTTTGCCAGCTATGGTAAGGAAGTTATCCTTCTGTTAATAGGTTTTGCCTCTTCTTCCTCTTAAATCTTGTACGGGTGTTCCTACAGGAACAATAGCGGAAGAAAGAAGCTGAACCAGCCGCCTACATCCTGCCGCTTTCTTCTTCCTCCTACGAGCTACCACGGCAAGAAGAGCTACTCTTGGCGTGGGTGTGGAGAGGCTGTCTTCTTCCCGCTGCCTTCTCCTTCCCCTTATGTGCTGCTGCAGCAAGAAGGGAACCATAGTCACTTTCTCCTAGTGGTGTTGTTGTTACTCTGTTTAGAGCAGAGTATCATTTTTCTTCTTCCCCAGACCACCCAGTTCATCACCCGACATCCAAAAGGTGCATGTCATCATCTTTCATAGAGTAAGGAAATCTGAATAACTCTTTGTAGCTCAAACGAGACACGATAATATCCAATATTTACAGAGACTGGTGTATAAGTTGCATAACTTGCAGCATTTGCAGATTATAACAGTCTCAGTTTCCCGCCGAGGAAAAGAACAAGTTACAGCATGTTCCATCTTATTTACCCATGAAAACATTTTTCATGGGCATCTAATCATCCTTTTCTCCACAGACTTGCTTCGGAAGGATCCATCAACCTCTTAGAGAACCATGAACGCGCCACAGTGGCAGTAGCCTTACATCAAAATGCTTGCCATGACAACACAATGCATTTGCATGTTCCACTTTTACATTTAAATACAGACGAGCCAAAACATTCTTTTTCATGCCCTCGTTCAAACTTCATTACCCCAATTTTTCTAAACCACAAGCCCATGTTAGCAATCCGTTAGGGGTTTCACTTCATTCCCGTTGTATGTCATTCAAAATTTAATCTTCACCAAACACTTTCAAAAATAATTTGATCCACGCATGAACGGGACAACACTGGATCCAGATAAGCTCAAAGAAGAACTACCCAAGGAGACGAAACTTGTCAAAGCATTATGACCTCCAAGACCGTAGGAGGTGGTGCGCGGGAGGAGGGGAGGATTACCTGTGTCGCTCCCCTGGCGTTTGAAATGCTTAAAGGGGGTGTAGGAGTTGTCTGCCAGCACCCTCTTGAAGCTGTTCTGTGGCTTCTTCTCGAACTCCGAGCAGCACAAACTCGCGGGGGCCGAGGAGGCCTCCAACTCCACCTGCCCCGCGCCGCTCTCCCCGCTCCGCCTTCTCCTCCACCACCAGCAAGCTACGGCCACGGCCACGGTGGAGACCGCGAGGGCGACCACGAGACTTGATCTTCCTCTGCTCGCCATTTCGCGTCTTGCTCGGGCAGCTCCCCTTCTTCTCTACGTCTCGCTCCGCCCTGTGTGACCGCCTCAAAGGGCATTTTGTTTTGAGACATACATGAAGCTTAAATTTATTTATTTATTTTCATCTAAATTTGAATTATTAGGAGATTATAATGATTAAAAAATAATTAGCTTAATCTAAGCTGAAGTGAGATTTAGGTTCACTCAATCTTTCTGATCACACTCGAATAAACTAAGCAAAGAACATGTTAATAACACCCAATTACAAATAGCAGAGGTAGCGATGTGTAGTAGAGTAGTAAATAAAAATCTATAAGTTGACCTGTGAATGGAGATAGGAGAAAAGGATAATCACACAGGCATACCACAAGAACACGGAGATTTTTAGGTGGTTCGGGACCACGACGTGCTCCCTACGCCCACCCCCTCACCGAACCCCGATGAGGCTTCACTACCATGCTATGAATCGTAGCAACATGGGGATGAGCCCCAACACCACACACATAGCCTCCATAGCAAATCACACATATAGGGCCTGGCCTCAAGACGCTGCCACCATAGCACACACTCACACACAATCGGGGGAACTCACCCCACACTGAAACCTCACACGAAGTCGCAGCTCTGTATACCCACACACATGATATTTGAGTTCAAAAAAATAGAGAATGTGTTCATTACATGTTCATGGTGAAGATAAACAATGAAACACTCATAAAAATAAACATAGAGAGGATGTAGAAATATCTCCTTGAATGCTTGCCGGCCTGTAGACAAGTCTTCCTTGAAGTTCTTGATGGTGGGAGGTCGATCTCGAACTATACGATGCTGAAGAAGCTCCTCCTTGGAGATTCGGCCACGATGCAGCTTGTACGCTTGATGATTGATGAAGCTTTGAACATCCTCAGCCTAGATTGCCCCTACAAGAAGAGAGCAAAAGATAAACACTCAAGAACCTCTCCTTTCCACCATGTGGTCGCACTCCTTCCTTCTCCCTGCAAAAAGATTGAACACATTAGCCCTTCGGATATCTTCCGTCGAATGAACATTGTGGCTAAATATAACAAGGAATGAATATGCAAAAAGACAACAAAGCCCCTCTAAAAACCTTTCAAATAACTCTCAATAGATGGGAGAAACCATAAGGGTATTGGGGTAAAAAGCCTGAGCCAATCGGACCAAGAAAACCAGAGTTCAAAACCAAAATAGCAAACCCGACTCGGGTCACCCAGAAGAAGTGTCGACATTTGAAATATTCCCTTGTTTATACCAAACCATATCATGAGTTGCATTCTCATAATCTACCTTTCTTCTTCATTATCATCAAGACTGCCAACATGTTGGCCTAGCCCCATGACATCCAGGAAACTAGCTAAATGACTAGTTCACTCCTGCCTATTATCCAGGATTATATCATCCTTAACATACGGTAATTTTTGTCCCATGGGTAACATGAATCCACATAGGAAGATCACAGAAGCTATACACTAGGACCTCAACCTGGGTCTACTCCCTCTATATAGTGGTTATGATCCTTTTGGCTATTTTTGGATTATTCATACAGCTTTAGCATCTACGACAGAGGTAAAATATATTTGGCTTCACTTTGGCTCCCAAAATGGATTGCAGAACCAATTCTCAAGAAGTTCTTCTCGGTGCACTCATCTCCCATTTTTGTCCCTTATTCTGTCTTTAATCAGGAATTGCTGCAACTTCCGAGGCAAGAAAAATGGACACTTTACACTTTACTAGCCACCGTTTCACTTGCTCTGGTATCAACAAGCTAAATCCTAACACCCTTCACTATTTTGGAATAGCATACATGGTTCCTCACCAAGAGTAACCCACACGTTAATAACAGGGCAAATAGCTCAATGTGCATCAATAGACATTGCAATTAGAATGACAAAGCCGAGGGGTTAGGAAGTAACCCACACGTTAATGCACAACTTAGGAACGAAGTAACCACCACAGAAGAAAAACTCACTTTGTAGAAACAAAGACTTTCTCCAGTGCTTCCTTGTCCCGAAGATCGATCTGCACAAACATCGATTCCTTTGTTAATAAGTACATACCCCTTTCCGTACAAAATACTCCACGGAATCAAGACCCCCAAAAGAAATCAAAACAAAGTAGCATCATGCAGCCATTCTTGCTCTTTTTTATTACTATTATTATAACCAGCTCGTGCATGGTCCCCAACATCATGTAAAACAAATAAAATCATGTCCAGATCTGCGGAAACACCAAAAATTCTAGTGCCACATTCGGAAGCCATCCAGACTCAATAATTATGAAGACCATAGGCATAGTCAGATCTAGAACGTGTAATCACTCTCGTAAGCAGAAGATGCCCCAACATCTTCAATTTCCATCTCCACGTGGGGAAACTCCTCATCACTAGAGCTGCCGCTATAGTCTACCTGCTCAATTGAAGAAGAGCTCTATGCTGGTGCCTGACTCTCCCCCTTTGGAGCGGACGGTTCTTCAGCTTCATGACCCGCGGGAGGAGCATCTCCCTCAACAAGAACCCGCTCGATCAATTTCACAACAGAAGCGACAGCTAAATGAACTTTGGGAGTGGGCTAACTCCCTAGAACGGTCTCCTCCCCAATAGAAGCTCCTTCAGCAGCCCCGACAATAGGAGGCGAAGGCGCTCGAACATCAACTGAAGCTCAAATGAAGAACATTCATGTAAGCTGAAGACATAATGGGTTGTGGGAAGCTTATGAATGAACCATAGATTACCTTCCATTTCATGTTTGGGTGTGGGAGAAGGCAGATCCCCCTCGATGGGAGCTATGGGCATTCCCTCTCCTCTATCTCTAGCTATCGCAAGGGCAGCAACCTCTTGCGCAACCACTATGGCAGGAGTGGTAGTAGCTGCAAAGAAGAATTGTTAGCTAATGAGGCCAAAGCAGAAATGAGGTGCAAAAGAAGGAAGAATATACCTTCTATCACAGGCGTCTGCACTTGAGAAGCCTCAAATTCTTCAAATGACACCATGGGCGGGGGAACAATTGCCCGTCTCGGCTCTGTAGCCTTCCTCCGGTCGGGCCGTGTTACCCTAGTAACCGCTTCCTTCGCCTTATTGATGGCCTCCCTCACTTGAGACCTTGTTCACTTTCGCGAATCACCAGGAGGCAATGGTGTCATAGTCGAAGTAGCCTCAGGAATCTCAAATTATGTCAGCTTCCGAGCTCTTATTTTCAACTCCCTGAAGTATCAGGTCTCCTTTGAAGTGAGTCAGACTGCACACGCACAAGGGTGAGAATAACATATATTGCAACAGACGGAGAAACAGATTGAAAGATTGAAACAAAGAAATAAAAAATACATGCCGGCCTCGTATATAAAGGGGAGAGAGGCCAATAGAACAGTGAAGGCACTTTGTCTCTTGAAGCCAGAATTTTCGTGCCCATATCTTAGATCTGCTGAAGCTGATAATTTTATGGTAGGTTCTTCCCTTCAACCACGAAATCTCAAAAAAAATTCCAGCTCCAAAAGCCTTCATTTTCTATTTTTCCCATTTTCGTCATCCCAGCCTTGGAAACTAGTCCACCCTATGAACCAGTTTCTAGAACCCCAGCCATAGCCCCAATCTTCTGGTCCACCGTGCCGACATATAACCGCTGGGGGTGGATCACCGCGCATTGTGCCGTCATCTTCTACCTCACACACAGAAACCCTCGACGAGCCCTACGAAAGTCGTTCGTCGTCGGCACCTCGAGGCGGCTCCCCCGGCCATGGCCAACCATCGGACGGCACCGGTGCCGTTATGGAACCACCGGTGACTGACCGGTGCGGTCGCTGGCATCAGGTGCCACCCCACGCCGCCGTGAACAGGGGTTTCTCAACCTTAAGAACCATTGCGAAAAATGTGGCTGATACCTGTATCTCTGGTGAATCTTTTGCAGATGAGATTTGCCCCCCTTTTGGGGCTAGCTGGCCATCCTATGGCCTGACTATTGCCATGGGACCGAAGCTCACTTGCCTACGGTGCTGTTGGTTCCTATCACCACCGGATTCATAGCAAAGATGGGTTTTGTGAAGCCCCGATCCCTTCGCGAATAGGGGCTGCCACCGACGGTTGCAGGGATGCCAGCCAGCAGTTTGGGCGTCGTGGCAGCCGTCGCGACCCTTACGGTAGCCACTAGCAAGCCCTAGAAAGCCTACCATCACCGGTTCTTTTTCGGCCCCATCTCATGGGGTTCGACATAGCCACCCATGAAATAATCCCAGAAAAATAATTATAAAAATATAAAAAAATTCTTAAAACAACTGGGAATCACAAGTGATCAATCTGATTATGATATCACTGTAAGGATCTAGGCCAGGATCATGAAGAATGCTACAGAAAATGAAAATTAAAAATTTAACCCGGCCAAGTTGATTGCTCTGGTATGATTCCTGATGATTATCTACAACTACAGGATTTGATTTTACCTCTACGATGCTCAGATCGCAGCGACGTGGAAACAATCCATTAATCATCTAAGATATATGCTTGATATATTGAAGATCATTTAAAAGAAAAAAATGGCAGTTTTGTAAAAGGCGAGGGGTAGTCTAGATATTATGTATTATCTTTGGTAAAGTTGATAAAAATCTCAGTATAAATCCCTCTTCTCTTCAAGGTTTTCATTCGTTCCTTTTAAACCTGTAAACCATTGCCCGTCTCCATCTGTGTTACCCCACTTCAAAACCTTGTTCCCGTTCGGGACTGCTCCCGCTCTTTGTACTCATCTCTTGCATTCTTTTCCGTTGTTCTTCCTCCTCTGCACTTCTACACCTCTACCATGTCGTCTACGGATGCTGAGAGCAAGGGCAAGAGGAAGGATTCAGCGGAACCACAGCAAGAAGGTCGTTTGCCAGAAACTTCTGCGGAGTCTTCTCATCAGAAAAAGAGGAAAGAAAAAGAAAAGGTTAGTGAAACCCCCACCAAGCGGCAACATTCACATTCCACAGAAGCAGCCCTAGTTGTCTCCGGAGAAAGAGGTACACCTTCTCAGTCCTCTCTCCAGGCAGTTCTGCTATTGGAAGCAGGAAAAATCATTCCACCGTGTTATGTGGATTTCAATGATGATGAAATGGTCTCAAGTTTTCCGGAGATGGTGAAAATGTTTAAGTTTCAGAAATGGAAGAAATTCCTTGGGAGGCACAGAACCTATTACCCTCGTCTTGTGGCAAAGTTCTACAACAATCTAGTATATGATGTAGATAAGTCTTTACTGATTTCTCATGTCAAAGGGGTTAGAGTAGAACTTTCTAGACGCTTTCTCCACAAGGTGCTTAGAATCTCAGAGGATGAAGAGGTTGAGCATGGATTCAGTTTCAATCCTTATGATGCTTTTTCTGTAATAACTAATTTGCCTAGCTGTCTGAGGAACAAGGAACAAACTAAGTTGAAAGCATTCAACACGACCAAGTTCTCACCCCTCAAGAGATTCGTACATCATATTCTTACTGCCATAATTACATCTTAGATAGGAGGGAGAGGGAGACTAACTGACTCACAAAGATTTATTTTGTACTGCTTGATAAAGCATATCAAAGTCTGTTTGCGCCACCTCAGCCACATCAGAAAATATTCTCCTAAAATCTCTCCCACCCTCCCTAGCAACCGCACCCCACCTTCCCTATCCCAAGCATCATCGCAACAACCCCAAACCCTAACCCTATTCTCCCAACCTAGCCTCCCACGCCCCAACCTCCAACCACCTTTTCTCCCACTGCTACCCTCGCCTCCCCCTCTCCCAAGTTTGTCCACGGAGGCCCCGGAGTTCCCCTGACGTCGCCCACCTCTCGGCATCAGTGGAACCTTGATCTGCTGTTCACAGATTCGAGGTAGAATCTGAGGCTCGGGTTGCAGAGGCTACCCCGACGTCCACAGCATGAATCAGTAAAAATTGCCTTATGTGGAGTTTTTATGCTCCAAGCCTGCTTCGCTCCAGAGGTGGTCTTGCCCCATTCCGACGTCGGCACAGCCCGTGGCGTCTATTCTCCTGCAACTGCACAAAGCTGGTGTGAACCAGCCCTCCCAGAGAGTGCAGCAGGCTTGCCGATCACACCACACCTTCCTATGCTACTTTTTGGGCCAACACTTCTTCATTGGAGTCGGACCTCTCGACGTTCTTAAACCACTCCAGGTGGTTTCGTCGCATTCCGTATTCGGTGTTGCCCGTGCCGCCTTGCGCAACCTGACTGCATCTGGATGTTTGCCCAGAAACCAGTGCCTCGCCAAAGTGCCAACCACGCCCAGCTTGGTGCTCCGTTGGTGTTCATTTTTTAAGCGTAAGTAGATCTGCCTGTCAGCCATCTGACCCCACTGGTCTTGCGTCGTTCGGAGTCCGGTGGAGAGCGCACCGCCCTTTGCACGCCGACTGCGCAGATCAATCTTGCAGGACAGATTCGCATAGGTCACCTTCCATGGCCTGTTCCACCCTTCTGTGACCTCAGAACGACACCGGACTTTCGGGAGTGCATCTACACTTCTCAAGCTTCGACTGGGCACAAGCGGCGTCCTCTTCAGACCCCTGAGTGTAGCGTACTGCTCAGATTGCTTCAATTCTATCCAGCAGGATAGATATTGGGCAGCAGGCCCATCTCCCCTTCCCCATGTTCCCCCCTCCTGCGTGAGGGTAGTCATACACTTTGTCATTCACAACCACACTCTATTAATCACACCTACAGCACACGCATTCACAAGTGAGATCTTGTTCAGTGAGTTGAGAGCGTGCATGGTTATTTAGTTTAAGTGTTAAAAATTGAATAGCAGATTTTCAATTGGCCATCAATTCATCCCTCCCCTCTTGATTGACACATTCCGGGACTCAACAACCTCTCGCTCCTCCTACGAACCTGCAAGACAAGTCTGAAGAAGAGTACAGAGAAAACACATGCACCCCACCTTCCTTGACTCCGTCCGATCCCAAATCCTCTAACGCATTGACCAACCCCTCACCTTGTTAGCTAGGGAATGGTTTTGTGTGCCCAGGCTCCATCTAGAAGCCTCCAACGAGACGTGCGATTGATTGTGGAGTGATGGGAGAGGTGGCTCCGGACGTGGCAGGGAGACAACCCACGTTCTTTTGACCAGTAGTTACCAAAAGGTGGCCAGATGACTGGCCTTCTACCAGGGGATAGGCGGCCATCGATTTGGCCTTCCATAGGTCTGTGCGGCCAGTGTGGTGGCCTTCCAGATGGGGGAGGGCCACCAGGAACTTGGCCTTCTAGTGACTTGGGCGGCCAACCTGGTGGCCTCCTTGGAATGGAGGGCGGCCAGAAGTTGGGCCTCCTAGGGGCAGAGGGCGGCCATTGCCCTTGCCTTCTAGGAGGATGTGCGACCACGGGTTTAGCCGCCCAGTCCACGGGCTTTTGACCTCTTTCAGCACGGGAGGCCCATTAACAAAAAGTGTGTTTGGACTGGACTTTAAAGCATAAAACATCGTTGACCCAAGAAAATGGCTGCGTTCACTTTTATGATGATCTAACTGGGGATCTGCGGGGTGTCCAAAATTAGGCATCTACAAATGCCCCTCTAGAATGTCCATTTTGCAAGGGAGCCTGACGGACTGATAAATAGGTGTTTCGGTAAAGAAACATGCCTAATAAGGGCAGCCCGCTCAAGGGGATTCTTGACTAGAAATTGAGTTTCATGCAGGGCTGCATGAGCATTAAGAAATTGGATAAGTCATTGAAAAGTGGGAGAAGAGACAATTAATCTGACTATTTTCGCGTATTTTTCTGAATTGGTGTATTTTCGGCACGGAAATCAGGATTTTCAGAAATTAGGAAAATTTCCTAATTTTTCCTATAAAACCCTAAACCCCCTCTCTCCCCTCTCATTTCTCACCCTCCCTTCTCTCTCTCATTTATCTCCCGTCTCTGGTCCGTTCTATGTGGGGCATGCACCGTTGCGGAGCTGGCCGAGGTGGGAACGCGTTAGGGAGATCGGTTCGAGGGATAGAGCGGCGGTTGGAGCGTGGCGGGCGCGATCCCTCAGTGGATTCCGAGATCGGCGCGGTTGGTGTTTTGGCTTCGGTGTGGATTAGTCACTTCGACGCGTGGTTTCTTCGGTGGAGGTAGGGATATGGATTACCCACTCCCCTGCGCCATTTCCTCGCAGTTTTGCACTTTACATTGCTCGAATGGGCGAGTTTAGGCTCGTTGGAGTTTCGTGGGTTTCGTAGGCTTCACCGAAAAATGGCGACGGTTCTGTGATCGGTTAGTGTCAATGGACTCCCTAGAACGTCGATGTTCTATAGTCACTGATTTCTTGCCGAATGGTGGTCTATCGGGGCCGGTAGGAGGCCGGTTAGCTCGTTAACCCCATTTGGGTGATTTTGTTAGAATCACCCGTTTCTTGCGATTCGTACGCCATTTTGACTCCAGTCGGAGTCCATGTGATTGCTAGGGTGGTTGTGGCTGTATCCCCTGCGTTTCGGCGCGAATGGGGCGTGGAAAGGCCATGATCGGACGAACCCCTGGGTTTGCTCGCCGTGATGCTTGAACGGCCTCAGAGGGACCGTTCATGTATATGGGCGGCCAGTTTCGGACCGCTCATCCTGTGTCAGTTTCGGGTTGAGTGGTCGCCCGATAGAGCACTCATCCCCTTGGGCAGCTAGTCAGGAGCCATTCATCCTCTTGGCTAGGTTGAGTGGTCAGTTTCTGACCGCCCATCCCAGTTGACCCTTGGTCAACAACTGAGTGTCAGTCGTGTTGTGCGGTTTGGTCAAGACCGTTTTGACTGACACTGTAGTAGGTCGGTTAGCTTGAGCGACTAGCCCCTAGCCGCTCTAGCCTACGAACACAATGGCACATGCCGACGAGTAATCCAAGCCTTGAAAAAAATGTGGAGGGGCAAGGGATGCCCCCATTAGTGCCACGTGGCGAGGCTTGGAGTCGGGGCGCCCCCGGGTTAGCCCGGGCGGCCATGTAGGGTGCGGGCAAGGCCCGCCAGTGAGTAGCCAAGATTGGTCCCGATTAGTTGCTTGCGTAACCACAAATTATGGTGAACTGGCTAGGGCCCCCGGTGGGGTCCAAGGAGTTGCAGAACGGCCGGGTGGCTGACACCTTGAAGGCATTCGGGGGAATTCTCGAACCCTTATTTCTTGGCATTTTGCTAGGAAATTATCTAGGTACAACAAATGCCCCCCACAGGTCATGCGTCGAAGGCGGAGACGAGGGCGTACGGCCCATGAGCCCCCTGTTCCGAGTTGTTGTAGTTGTATTTTGGCACTTCATGTGTCTTTACTTTGTTACGTTATACAAGTTGACTTTCTGATATTCTGACCATTTTACGTGCCCTGTCTTGCAGCTCTGGCACGATTTGGCAGAGATGAGCGGGTCCCAAGGCATGTGGCTTGGGAGGAGGACCACTCTGTGCAACGGACTGAGCGACCGATGCGCCCTCTGGGTCCACTGGTGGTCATCGTGGCTAGTGCAGAGCAGCTGGATCTGGGCCATACGATGGTAGTTAAGGGCCCAATTGGTGAGAGGGGAGCTGGAGTTGGGGTTGTGGAGGCAGCCCGAATTCTGGAGGCAGGCGACCTATGCACCTACGATCAGAGCAGAGGCTACCCCATGGAGTTCCCACTAGACCGCTACCTTTTCGAGCTCATCAGGAGCTACGTCCCCCCTACCATGGAGGAGGATGACTCACAGGTTCCGGGAGCTCGTCGCTGGCTTCAGCGGGCCATTCTGATAGGCAGGGACAGCCTGCATGGCGTTGTATTCTATAGCTATCCGAGCTTCTCTGGGGACTACTGGAGGCAGCGTCAGTTTCCCAGTGCTGAGTGCCTGGGGTTCTTTAGCAGAGCAGAGCAGTTTGGAGTCAGAGTTGGGCCGCTAGGCCCTGCTTCTTGGGATTTACACGGCCACCACTTCCCAAATTGGCAGTTTAACTTGCTTGCAGCTAAGCCTTGCAGCCATACATATCAAATGGCTTCATGATAATGGCTATCCAAGGCATGTCAAAGGAGGAACAAATGCAAACTCTTTTTATGATTGAAAAGTAAGTTTTTACCTTCTTAACTGTCCTGCACAACAAGTGGAATCGGGTAATCCTTCAAAATCAAAACTTATATTCTGCTATATTTGACTGTTGGAAATTTTAATATTACTGCTAAAAACTACATGGTTGAAGAAGTTGTGATACTGCTAAAATAGTTGATAAAATCTACATGATGAATTGCTTTGTGATATTTTGAAGGCTACTACATTTGTCTATTGACAAATTCCATGATCTTGCTACAACTATCTTGATTTTAATTGTTAAATGTATATCATAGTGAGGGGGAGCTGCACATATGGTATAGGTACTATGCATGAGTCATGCATCCATTTTCATATCTGAGTTTGCTTGTGTAGTAGTCATGTATTCATACCATGGACACTTGTGGTATATCAAATGGTGATTGATGGAAGGGTAGGTTAAGCTTGTCTGAAAGCCACACTATGCGTAGAGGACTTACCTCCGCCAAGTACTAAAGGTCTAAAATTCATGTAAATAAAAGCTTTGGATAGGTCAATAGGTGCATTACATTTCATGAATGCATATAGAGTCACCTGATTTGACTGAGGGGAAACTCAGACCATCATCTTTCGCTGATCTTACATTGTCCTTAATTTAAAGTCGACTCCTTATTCTAAGATAGTCGACTTATGTTATTGTCTTTCAGATATGGTTGCCGTCATCCTTTGCAAGTCGACTTACGCCCACTGAAAGTCAACTTATTGATTAGAGCTCCATTTCCTATCTTTATGTCCCAGCTGTTCTGAACATCATTCTTGCATCTTTGTCACACTATTTTTAGTCTGATTACTTTTTAACCTATCTGATTTCGACACAGGCTCATAATTTTAGGGGGAGCTATGGGAAACTACTCTTCTAGTTTCTTAGAGAGCTATTGAAATTGTCCCATGAAAATAAGTTAATGGTTTGGGGTCTATAAACCTCTGAAATTTCAAGCCTTGAAAGATCATTTGACAATTGCTCCAGTTGTATCACTACTAATTGAAGGAGAGAAGTTTGAGGTATAAATCGATGCTTCTGGTATTGGCCTCGGGTGTGTATTGATGCAACAAGGAAGAGTTATCGCTTACTCTTCCCGACAATTGAAGAAATAGGAGGAGAACTACCCGGTGCACGACTTAGAGTTAGCAGCGGTAGTATTTGCCTTAATGATCTGGTGGCACTATCTCTATGGAGAATAATTCACCGTATACTCCAATCACAAAAGTCTCAAGTACTTATTCTCCCAAAAGGAACTGAACATGAGGCAAAGGCGTTGGCTAGAATATCTTAAAGATTTCGACTTCACTATCCAATACCATCTTGGTAAGGGTAATTCCATAGTCGATGCCCTTAGTCGAAAGCTGAGAGCACTATTGGCCAATTGCATGATTCAAGAATGGAAGATACTAGAATAATTTTTCACACTTAATATAAGCACGGACAAGAAGAAAGGGTGTATTACTCTATCACACATGAGTTTACATTTAGATCTACTCTTCGAGATCAAGAAGCTACAAGATGAAGACCCCGTGCTGGTAGAAGTTAAAGGTAAGCTAGATGAATGACCTAACTTTAAGTTGGCATCTAATGGAAGGCTGTTATTTAATGCAAGGACTTGTGTACCAGACTATCTCGAATTGAAGAAGAAGATCTTAGAAGAAGCTCACCAATCTAGATACACCATCCACCCTGGAGCAACCAAGATGTATCAAGACTTGAAACGAACCTTTTTGTGGCCCAATATGAAAAGGTAGGTGGTGAATTTTTGTGTCTCGTTGTCTCACATGTCAACAAGTGAATGCAGAACACCATAAGCCTGCGGGTAAATTGCATCCTCTACATATTTCCAAGGCGCCTTGGTGCATTTCAACAAATGTTGTCTCTATCAAATATTCAAACATGAATAAGTACTTATGTTATTGAAATGAAGTTGTACATAACACATTAGAGTTCAGTTTATCATGCATTTACCCTTTGATTGTCATCATCAAAACCAGAGGGACAACAATCTCCCCCTTTTTGATGATGTATATGAGTATATGACACTTGGGAGGATTACCCATAAGTGCCCAAGTTAAGTGGACTTCTAAGTGCTTATGTGTCCAAGGTGCCGGAAGAATGCCTTGGGCAGTTGAAAGTTCATTTGATTTACTTATTCTGTTCTTTTCCAACCCCCCCACTCCCACCAAAAAAGGCTATATTTGTTCTTCTTGTTTCATCTTCTTCATAGTTGCGTCTATATAAAAGACATAGTGATGGAATTTATCATTTGTGATGCATGATGAATCTACAGATGGAAGTCTGGGATTTATTTTTCTTTTTAGTGTCTTGTTTGGGTGTATAACTAAGTAGTACAACCATGGTTCTTCTGACCCTGTCAACAAGACAACATGAATATCTAAGATGAAAATGTGGTCGTTTTCAACAAGGTAGGCCACTTCAAACAGTTTATCATGTGCTTCCTTCGCAATTACTTTTGTCCCCTGCCCTTTCAGGGTACTGGCCTCTCTGGTCCCCTCTTTTCTTTTTGCAGGGGTTTGTGTGGTTTACATTTTAAAAAAGGATGACAAATGTTTATATCTGCCATGCAGCCATGCCTTGACAGACTTAGTCAAGAGCCTGTGCTTGTTGAAAGACAAAGCAGCCTTCTAACTGATGTTAAAATTTTCATCTGGATGTGAATGTGCTCCCTTCCCTTCACACCAATCTGGTAGTGCATCCTCAACAAAGCTCACACGTAAGCTGGGGGAGGTTGGCAAGCACCTCAGGGTAGTATGACAGGGGAACAATGAGATCAAGATGGGGGAGACGCTGCTGAGGATTATCATGGTGTGTGGGGATATGGCAGTCACACAAGTAATGCTTGTGTTTCCCACATAGGACATAATCTGGAAATAATGGATAGGTGGTGTCAAAAAAATATGGTGTGCAGCCCAGCCCGGTCATAGCCTAGCAATGATACATGCAAAGTTCTGGGAGGATGAGAAACGAAAATGTGGGATTGGGTCATATGGAAAGCACCAACATAGGACCATGCCATAAGTTCATAATCTTGAGAGTTCTTTGTGGGTCTCATGTGATATCTGCGATAAACTTATGGCATGGTCGGTTGGACTAGGGGTGGGGAATTAGGTTACAACCAAAATGTACCTCCACGCAGGGAGGGGCACTCAGCCGGCCAGGCAGGGAGGGGAAAAGCCGAGGTCGGGGCCAATTGGGAGGCAGTGGCCGATTCTGTCCGCACTCTAGAACAGGGGATAGGTGGACGTTGTCGGCACCGCTATGACCACTCCCGAACTCAGTTTTTGACAAAACCAGTGGCCAACTCCTCGTAATTGGACCAGGGTCTTGACTGATTTTTCTGGAATTCCCAGGTTGTCAGTGCCAGTCGGGGAAGAGCCACGAATAGGGTCTCTGCTTCCTGGCTCCAACTGCTATAGAGTCATAGCAGCAGGAATCGAGTGTGGCTGGAATCGGTGCCAGTCGAGGCCGCCACGAACACTCCCGGAGTCAGAATCGAGTGTGGCTGGAATCGATGGAATCGTTGTCACATCTACTTCGAAACATGACCCACGGGAACAGCAGCAGATGTCAAAGTTGACCGAAGCAGCCTGAACAGTGACAGGTGGTCTGTTCAGTCCAAGAGGGGACAAAACAGCGCATCATGGGGAGAAAATTGAGAAATCACTGCTCCGATGGCCGAATGGAGTTATGCTTCTTGGTGATGGAAGAAAACTCATTGTAGAAGGTCCCAGCCAAACCTCGCCTCCAGATCTTTAGGTGACCGGTCGTGGCAGCTTCTGCAAGCGGCCTCAGGCTGCTGGCCGGACCTCTTCTGTGCAGTCGGGGAAGAATGACTCTCACGGCTAGCTCAGAGCTCGGATGAGGATGAGACTGCCACCATTACGAATATGACTCGGAGACACTTCAACCAGTACCTCTTTAGGCTTCAGAAATGCTCGGGTGAAGTTGCAATCGCCTCTTCAAATGAATGGTTCTCTGCTACCTATGATCTGAAGGTACAGGTTGAAGATGGGAGGAGGGAAGAGGAGGTAAATGGGAGGCGAAAGAGGGTGGATGGGTGTGGAGGAAGCCCTTGGATATTAGGGGGCCTAAGAGTGGCCAAACCAAGGTGTGGGAGGGGGAGAATGGGGGCCGGAAGGTGGTCTAGCTGGTGGTGAGAGGGGGTTCTCTCGTCGCTCTCGTTCTCACCCTCCCTCCCAGACGCGACCCCCCTCCCCCGGCGAACAGGGGCCGCGGAGGGTGTGCGATGGTGACTTCTTCGCGGCTGGTCCGTGTCGACAGGCCGACGGGCTCGGCGGCGTCTAATGGCCTCGGCCGAACGAAGACCGACTGGGCGAACAGGCCAAGCCTGGCAGCGGGGAGCGAAGCCGGCCGCGAACGGCGCAGGCGGCGGTGCATAGATGGCAATTTCGGCCGAAACCGAAACGTTTTGGTTTTGGACCGAAACAAAACGACACCCACGCGCTGAAACCAGGCCGAAATCGAATGTAGGGTTTTAAGAAAAAATAATATTTTAATTGGTTTCAGACCCGACCAAAACCGGCACCGAAACCGGTACTGCCATCCCTGCGGCGGTGGGGCAGTGGGCTGGGCGGCCGGGAACGGCACAGGCATTCGCCGCAGCGGCGGGCAGGCCGTTGCGCATGGCAGGGGTCACCCGCGCACGGCGACTCCCTGCTCCTGAGCGGTGCCTGGTCCGAGCACTCCGCCGCCGGCGAAAGAAGCATCTCCGGCCCCAAGTGCCTCCCCTGGGAAGTCACCAACTCTGACGGCGACGTTGTCTGCGCACCATCAACCCCGCCCGTGACGGCGTGCCCCGTCAGGTACTTCCGCACCGACCCCATGTGCGGAGCGGACGGCATCACGTACTGGTGCGGGTGCGTCGAGGCTGCCTGCGCCAGGGCCCGGGTGGCCAAGTTGGGGTTATGCGAGGTCGGCAACGGTGGGGACGTGCTCGTGGCTGGCCAGGCCCTCTTGCTGGTGGTGGCGGTGAGGTTGAGGTTGTCGCGGATGACGGGCAGGAGAGGCGGGGCGGCGAAGGCGGAGACAAAGTAGGAAGAAGACGACGACGACGACGAAGAAGACGGGGAAGAGAGGGAGAGGGGAGACTCGGGGAAGAGCTGGCCTCTCCCAAACAAATCTATTTAAAATTTAAAAATTGTGATGTTTTGGCCAAACAAAGAGTGACTCATTTTCTTGATTTTAAAAATTAAGTTAAAAATTGATATGACATAATTTTTAAGGGAAGGTGAAAGGGAAGGTATGCCCAAGAGAGAGAGAGAGGGAGGAGAGAGAATGGGGGTCGCGCCCTAGAGAGAGAGAGGGGAGGGAATGGGTTTCTCACCCTAGGAAATAACTAAAGAGAATTCAAATTTTCTTTCAATATCTCATTAGCCTCAAATGGAGGAAATGGGGTCCTATTTATAAACATCCTACAATTTACAATAAGTCCCTGACTATTGGACTAATGACTGGACTGACCAAAGAGAGAGGGGCACCCTAGGCCTAGCCCACTTAATTGGGCCTATTAACCAACCTAATCAACCTAATGACACTCAACTTAGGTAAATGACTTACTGACCTAGATACTTGACTCAAATAAAAGGAAAAATTACATAATTATGACTCAAATAAAATATAAAAATTACATGATTCAACTCAAAAAAATGTGATGGACATAATAGAGCCATGCCGGCGAGCAATCGGAGCTGTGAAAAAATATGAAGGGTGAGGGATGCCCCCATCATACCCCCGGGGTGTGGAGAGCTCAACTCCATTGAGTATGGGTCGGCCGGGGAAGTGGTCCTCCAAAATAGCTCCAGGCGAGCCATGACCTCCAAGCTCAACCCCGCGTCCTTAGCCGGGGGACGACTACTCAATCTCTCAAGGTGGCTTGGGTACACCCTCTTGTCGGTGATGGTACCCTACTTGCCTAGTACTATCTCCGTGTGCACACGTCGGGCTCACAGGCTGATATGTGGAGGTTCTCCGAGAGTGTCTCTCTCAAAGGAGGGTATAGGCTCAAGGTGCTCTCTAGGATCCACCGTGGTGCCCTTAGAGGGTGCCGGATCCGCCATGTGGAAAGTGAGGTATATCCCAGAACCCATCGGTAAATCCAACCCATAAGCTGGGTTGCCAAAGCCACTTGAAACTTGGGAAGGTACAAGTCCTCATGCCCTCGATTTGGAGGTGACCCTAGGGTAGGGCCACTCCAATCTCACCATCGCTTGGTTGCCCACTTGGAATCCCAAGTGGCGCTCGTGAGCTTTTGCCCGCTTGTTGTGAAACCCACTGTAGACATGCCAAATTTAACACTATGATGACACATTTTATCCTTCAAAGTTGGTGCACATTTTGTCCTTCAAAGTCCGTGCACATTCTACCTTTCAATGTTCGTGCACTTCTATTCATACCAAGTCCGTGCATGAACAGTGCGCGTCTTGGGTCTACATGCTGTGGCATTGTCAAAGTCTGTGCACATTTTATCCTTAAAAGTCCATGCACATTTTATCCTTCAAAGTCCGTGCACATTCTACCTTTCAAAGTCCATGCACTTCTGTTCATACCAAGTCTGTGCATGAACAGTGCGCATCTTGGGTCTACATGCTGTGGCATTGTCCAAGTCCGTGCACATTTTAGCGTTGTGTTAAAAGATAAGTCCGTGCACATTCCTTGTTTCACCCCATGTGTAGTCCGTGCACATTTTATTTCTTAAGTCCGTGTAGATCAAACCCCGTGCACATTCTGGACTTAGGCTGATTGGCATTGGGTTGCATCGTAAGTCCGTGCACGTTTTACCCTCCAAGTCCGTGCATATATAAGTTCATTGCATCTTTTGTATCTGAAGTCTGCACACTCTATAGCAAGGTCCGAGCATATAGAACTCAGTGCATATCTCATGTCCATGCACATAAAACCCCGTGCGCATTTCTTCTAGTCATCAAAGTCCTTACACGACCTCATAAACTCTTTGCATTTGCTCTTATACAGGCTCGTACTTTCCAAGTCATCTTCTATTGCAAAGTCCGTGCATGTTTCTTTGAAACATGCTTCCGTGCATATATTGCTTCACAATGTCTATAACTTGACAAGCAAGTCCATGCACATCATACCCTATGCACTTTTTGGCTCTCTGCATATTGAAGACGGTGTAGACACTGTAGCTTAGCCATTGTTATAAGTCTGAGCAGGTCATACCCCATGCACATTTTCTAGTCAGGGCAAGTCCTCGCAGTTAGTTCACTCATACTCTGTGCATACCCCGTACATACTTTTCTCTTCAGTATACTGTCAACTGAACTAATGTTTCTATTCTATGATAGGACCTCTTTCGATGAGGATAAGGTTGGCACGTGATCCCAGAGCCCTGGAAGCTGACACGTGGATTTCTTAGAGAAGGGGGCGAGTCTGGCAAAAATTCCATTGACCATTTAAAGAACTTGAAAAGCTTTCCATGAACAAACAAAGACTCCCTTAGCAGCAGTGACAAGAAATCATCATGGTTTCTGAATCGAAGAAGAAGATGCCTCGGGTCTAAAGAGCTGATCATGAAGTCATCCTTGAATCCACACTGTGAAGAAAGATGAGATCTTATTTCAGGAAATGGAGGCCTACCGTATGGTTTCGCACAACAATGGAGAATGAGAAATGTTGAAGCGATGATGAAATCTCCTCCTTGCTGAAGAAGACGACAGGCTCACCATTGTCAGTCACCGTCGGGCTATGGACCTCCCCAAGCATCACCGAAGGCACCATGGAAGAAGATAACACTTCCGTAAAAGACCTAGACAAGGCAGGAGGCTTTATAGGATATGATGGAGGAGAGCTGGGCGGAGCTAAAGGCGCCGAGGGGGCCACTAAGGGCCCCCCAGGGGCAATCATGGTTCCCGCCGACGGCAGGTCAAACACAGGGTGGAGCACTATCTAGGTCAAACGCAGAACACCTTTTGGCACACATACCTACACTGAATTGTATATCAGGTCTCGAGACAGTCAAATAGAGTAGAGATCCAATCATACCTCAGTATAACTTTGCATCAATTTCTTTACCTTATTCATCTGCATATAATGATGTATTGGTACCCATTGGAGTTATGATGTGCTTCAAGTTATCCATGTCAAACCTCTTGAGGATTTCCAAGGTGTACTTGATTTGGTTAATGAAGCATCCATCCTCCAGCTACTGTACTTGCAACCCAAGAAAGTATTTTAGTTCATCGACCAAACTCATTTCAAACTCAATAGACATCAATTGAGCAAATTCTTTGCATAGTTCAGTGCATGTAGAGCCAAAGACTATGTCATCTACATATACCTGAACTATGATGAGGTCCTTACCTGAAATTTTGGTAAACAAGGTTTGATCCACCTTACCTCTATTGCAGCCCTTGCTAATCAAAAACTCTATCAGCCTCTCATACCAAGCCCGAGGAGCCTGCTTTAGACCGTACAGGGCTTTGTTTAACCTGAAAACTTTATTAGGGAATCACAATAACTAACAAGGATATATATAGAAGTAGCGAAGCATGCATTTCTAGCATTGCATAGTAGCAGAGTTTAACGGACTGGGTTGGGGGCATTATGCGACTATAACGCGCCTCCCCAGGGCTGTTATACTCACCCGCAGACAGGAAAAACCCAAACCTGCAGACTATAATGCACTACCTCAGGGGTGTCATGCAATGTATGACGTGCCTTGGCCCGCGCGTTATATTCTTCAGAGAACCTATTGAAACTACACAGAACATAACACACCTGGACGGATGCGCCATGTGACTATAATGCACTAGGAGTGGTCCGTTAAAGACACCCGAACGTTAAAACTCAGAAAACTCCATAGAAAACCATGGAGTATAATGTGCCAAGACAGGGGCGTCATACAATGCATGGCTGACTGGGACTGGTCCGTCATGACCCACAACCTACAGACCTACTGAAGACTTCGATGGCATCGCGGTCCACGAGCGGTCCGCCGTGTAATGCATAATGCACTCCCTGGGGTCCGTTATGCCGACTGAAAAATGTGTGGGCCGAGTTCGGACCGAACTCCCCTCCGGGCAATCCGGATCAGCACGAAACCAAAAAGAAAAGGGTAGAGGGAGATGAAGAGCATGATTTCTACAACTACCCCATACCTCAAAATGCAATTATACCACTCCTAACTAATTTTTAAAGCATTTAAACCCTAAAAACTTCCAAAATAGGACTTGCACAGAAAATGACATAAACGCCTATGGATGGGCATGCATGTGGTACCAAAATATTCCTAGCAAAGTAAGGAGTCCATCTCCCTATCTCGATCGCGACGATGACCTCGAAAAACACGCGAACGGACGACGAGACATCGGGATGCCTCATGACCCAACCCGATTCTACGATCCTCGAGCTGTAAAAAGAATGGCACTGGCGCGATCCTCGCGACGAGCCGATTCCAACGGTACCTCCTGCGCCTCGATCCAGGGTCAGCACAGCCCAGAACGGACGAAGAAGCGAATGTAGGAGAGAGAATGGGAGAGGGGGAGAAAATCGAGAGAGAGAGAGAGAGAGAGTTTCGAGTGGAGAGACCGCTAATGGGTCTAAGGATGGCGAATAGGCTAAGTAGGTAGTGGTCATGATGAATGGGTGATGTATGCAATGGCCCAAGGATAATACTTAGTAGAGACAAGTCTAGAACTTGCTCTGATATCACTTGATGTGACACAAAGAAGGGGGTGGGCAGCAATGCGACAATATGCCCTCGGACCTAATTCGCAAGCACAAACACAAGAGCCGAGATCACTAGTGAGTCGCCGAAACACCGTGCACTCTTGTTTCCCGTGGTGACTCGGTGATGCCGAGTCGGGGTGGTGGAGAAGGACAAGATCCACCATTTGCTTCTCGGTCAAACCTCATTTTCAGGCAGATCCTAGTCTGTCCTGAGTTAGCATGTCAGCCTGTTCTAAATTCAACCACAGAGAATACAGAAATAGGCAAATTCCTATAACACCAAGTGTTCGTAGAGATCAGAAAGAGCTTCACAATGGCGCAAGTTTCGCATCGATTCGACATCGAGTCTGGTCACAACATTCATTCTTACCGGGTTGCGCAGTTGTGAAACTGTAGGATAGAGTTGGGGGTTAATTCTCCCATAAATCTCCGACTACGATCCAGCGGCCACCGCTCCTAGGGATCGACCAAGGACACTCTAGCAATGTTCCAACCGGTCGCGGCAGCAAGGAGACATCCATACGTCATCGTCCCAGTAGTCGGACCCGCTTGCTGTCTTGTGGGCCCGAGCTGAACCGAATCGAACCAGCTGTCCGCATCCACTCGAGCGTCACCACCGTGTTGCCCGTCAACCCAAGATCGGCGCTCCCGGATCATTGTGTAGTCTATTACCTCCCTGTGTAGAGTGGGCAGTAAAATTCATTACTGTAATTTCTTGATTCTTTACTGTACCGGGAGTCCGGGTCTTGGCCGGGATCGTCTTCCCCACACCCGAAGCGTGGAGGTATCACCTCTATCTCCCTCGGTATTTACTTACTGTGTATGTGTTTATTTGCCGCAGCTAGTGAGTGATAGGATATCTAGCTCGATAATTTTTTATCACCGCTGTAAGAGTGAGAGCGTAACCTATCTCGTGACCCGATTCGGGCACGAAGGAGATTCCACGGTAGTCTCATCGATCTCCTGCTTGGAGGCATATAGGTCAGCCATGATGATCTCCCTTTCGATGATATAAAATCTTTCTTTCAATCTCTTCTGCATATCAAGCCAGTTAGCAATGGACCCGAACGATAAGCTCGAGTACCACTCGAAGGTAAGCCCAGTAAGCGTCGACCCGAAGAATTTCAAGAGATAAGCTTCATCAACAGCCAAATCCCCCATGATGTTCACATAATAGGATATGTGCTCCTTGGGAGACCCTTGCCCGTTGAATTTCTCAAACTTCGGTGGCTTAGTGATGCCAACCGGTAACCTCTTGGCAGCATAATGAGCCGGATAGGGTACTCAATAAATGTCAAAGGGGGTTTGATCAGCATCGCCCCTCTCTGCCAGCTTCATATCAATCATTTGTTCGAGCATCAGTCGGCTGGCCGCTGCTGGGTCGATCAGGCTTGGGTAAGAGTGGGAAGGCCGTGCCCCTGGAGTAGTCAGCACCATCGCCTGCAGGGCCGTAGGAGACCCTTGGGGAGACAAAATCAATGATGGGGCCGGTGCTGTGTATTGTGCTTGCTATAGGTGCATGCCCTCGATGTAACCGGGTACCGGTGAAGGTGCTCCTCCTTGCGAGGGTGCTTCTGAAGAGCGCCTGTTGCCCCCAGGCGCTTCGAGTAAATCTTCGGTCTACGTAGATGTCGAGGGTTATGCATTCCTCTCGTTCAGTTGTCTCTTCAGTAGCTCAATCTCTAGCTAGTATTATCGTATCATGTGTAATATTGTGGGGTCATTCGTGGGGAAACTGGGAATGCCCCTTGCTTGTTCGGCTGGTGTGTCTTCAGATGATGTGGGGGGCTCGCCACTAGTGCCTTCGGTGGTGACAACATTGGTAGCCAGGCCATAGAAGGTTCTTCATGGGGGTTCTCTTCGGCACCTGTCTGTGCTATCTCGCCTACTGCTCTCCCTCTTCTAGTGAGAGGACTGGGTCTGGCGGTGAGTCTGGCTACCTCTTTGGGGTCGGTGGGTAGAGCCCCATATCGACCAAAGGCTCCCGCCATGTTGCAGGTGTAAACCCTCCAGTTCTTGGGATCGATGCTCAAATTATCCTTTTCTAAAGTGACTTAGTTTAAAATTAAAGAACTCAAAGTTGGAGGGTCCAAAATCAAAAATGTAAGTCTAGTCGGCATGTGGATTATTCCAACACGACCTGGGTGATGAGGGTGACCTGAGAGAGCTAACGGAATCCAAATCGGATATCCGGTTTGGGCTCGGCTCTCAAGATAACATTCTCAAAAACAACTCAGTTTAAAACAAACCAAAGAGCTCGAATCGGAGAGGGGGAGGCCGATAACTCCAACTCCCAACCGGACTCGGAGAGGGGAAGGTCGGCCAGTGGCATGTCTTGGTAGGACTCGGGATGCGATGACGGTGAAACCCCTCCCCTCCGCCTCGCACCGAGATCCCACCGCTGTTAGGATCTGGCATAGGCCGCCGTCGGCCGGCACAATGTGCCCATGCGTGTGCATGGCCCAGCCTGCCCATGGTTGCCCTAATGGGCACCCCTTAATGGGTGCGAAGACTCAGTTGGTAACAAATGCAAAAACCCACACACCATAATTTTGGAACGAATGGATATGCAAAATCTCTTTCAACAGTTGCTTTTGGTGTGTGGAACCCACGTAGACTCAAGGGAGAGAGGCTTCAGATTGAGGTTCTCACGTAACGTTGCCCCCTCCATGGAATAATGAACGGTGACTGTCACTTCGTGGGGGCAAGAAGTCTAACCAGTTCAATTTAACGAAAGAGATTGGCCTCCGCCAACCTTGCCTGACCTGTAGGACCTGATCCTCTCCATTAACTTTTGTGTTAATCTTTAGAATTTGAGACCGGCTACAAACAGCAGAAAATCTTCCAGTTCTTTCCCTTGACCCAGTCATCCTTCCTATTGATACTTCAATTCCCTCTTTCCTTCACCAACCTGAAAATTCCACGGTTTTTGGGGTCATGCTCATGCCGAGGTTCCCTTATTGTGGACCGCATTTTTCAGAAAGGTTTGTGGTCACCATTTTTTAGGGTTGAGATCTTCACAAAATCAAGTAAGAACTAAATTTAGGTGAAATTACTTTTACAAATTTGAGGAGTTTTGTGCAAGCATTCTGGTCCACGCTAGTGGAATCCTCACTCGGTTTGAGTGAGGGGTGGACGTAGGCAGACTGTGGGTCTGGCCGAACCACCTAAAACTATGGTGCCCAGTGGTTTGCATTGTATGTTAGTCCTTGTCTTCTACCTCCATCTCAGGGGCTCTTGTCAGGTTGGGTGTGTGCCATCTGTTCGATTCAATGCTTGCCTAATTCGTCAAATCTGTGGAGTGGACGTTTTGTGTGCGTATTGTTTTAGTATCATTCCCCACTAGCTCACAGATCGCCTTTAAAGAATTCAAGGTCATCCCTGTGTTGTTCTCTTTTCTGAGAAATCTGCCTTGCACTTGGTTGGTGCTTTACTGTGCTTTCACATTTTGGTATTTCAACTAGTAGAAAGTTATTCAGACTTAACTGGTTCCTTTTTATTGGCAAATCTTTGTATTTAAGATCCATTCACCCCCCCTCTGGATCTAACAGGATCTCCTTGTGGACGGTGAGGCGGCCCGACTATTGGACGTTGTCGCTTGCTGTCCCGAACCCATTCTGTAGATTCAGAACTACAGTACTCGGCGGAAATAATTGTTGTGATCAGATCTGATGTCAGATTGACGCAAAATCAGTGCCATTGTGAAGCTCTTTCACATATATACAAACACCTTGTGTTAAATAAAGTTTCCTATTTCTATATTGTCCGAGGTGGAATTTAGAACTGGCTGACTCACTGACTTAGGATAGACTAGGCAGACTGGGATCTGCCTAATAATGAGGTTTGACCGAGGAGCAAACGGTGGACCTGGGACTTGGGAATTTTATGGGCGAGAGAGAGGGAAGTAAGGATCACGCACAAATTTTTTTGTAATTTTGGGAGGTGGTTTGAAGGGTGAAAAGGATTTTATGGTAGGGGAGGTCGGATCTGAACTACAGGGGACAGAACAGAACCTGATTTTAGAAGAGATTTTTAAGAGGGGTAAACAAACGCTTAAAAAAGTGAAAAAAATTGTGGAGAGGGGATTATATGGATAGAAGTCTTAGTCCAAATTTTAGCTCGATCTGAAATTAGAAAAGGGACAGAAAATAAGAAATGGTGGGCTGCTGGATCACAGACTCGCGTAGGAGGGGGGATGAGGGGAGGGGAAGCCAAGCAGTGATCATACGGCACGCTCCGAAGTCCAATCGTGGTGCTGCCAATGCCGGGACAAAGCTTGAGGGATGCCGAAGGATGCCAGCAAGCCTGACATCGAGCCGTTGCCACCGGAAGGTGGAGGTGGTCGCTGCCGTTAGCCTGCGCGGTTCTGCCTCGCAGGACTGGTTGGCGCAGTCACGGTGCGTAGGTCGGTACGCTCGCTGACGAGCTCCAAACGTGGCGGGACCAGCTCTTGGGCATAGCAGACAGGGGGTACTATGGATCCTCAAGATCTGGAGGTCGTCTGAGCTCTTCACCAGTCGGGGTTGCCGAAACGGTTGGCATCAGATTCCTGGGCAGATAGTAGAACATGTCGATGGTGGCCGGGGTGGAACCTTCTGTACCGATATCAGATCGAGACGAAAACACTTGCGTTGGTTTCGTATCGTCGAAAGTCGCAACTTTGGTGAAGCCGCCTTGGGACGAAAATGAGCAGAGGGAGGCGTTCTGATGCTGTCGAGGCTGCTGCAGGATCGGGGTGGACTGGGTTGCACCAGTCAGGTGCAGTCATGGGAGAATGGACGGCCCGGGCTGTGCTGACAACAAAAATAGGCGGGACCACCTCTGTGATGAAGGTGACTCGTGGGGGAAGAACTCTCATGAAGGGGTCTCTGGACGATGCGCACAGGAGAAGTCGGTGTCGGCGTTGCCAGGGGGCACTCAGGAACAGGCACAGTCTGGGCACAGTTGTACGGAAATGACTGTAGCGATTGACGCCGTTGATGAAATGGGACAAGACTTTCTCTGCTGCGAAGATGACTCGTAGTAGAACAATCCCATAGAAGGGGGCTCAGGCTGATTCATGTAGTAGGCAGAGGTGTGGATGCTGCAAGCTCTGTCAATGGTTCTGCTGCCAGTCTGGGTGCAGCAGAATGAGCAGAACTTCAACGCCGACGTCGGGGGTGATGCCGAGGGAGGCCGGGACCACCGTGGATGTTCCTGGAAGGGGATGGGGCATGGGTTGCAGAGAGGAGGGGTGGCTGGAGGTGGCGGCTAGGTTTAGAGAACTCCTGTCTGGAGAAGAATGGACAAGGCCTGGCTTCTTTTCATCTTTCTCCAGGGTCTTTATAGCGACCGCAAGGGGAACGCTAGATGAGCTCCCCAGCTTTCACTCCCATTGGATGATGCTGTAGATGGATGCTGTCCCGCTTGCTCTGAGAGCTCCCGAGGTGGAAGAAAAGGATTTGCTTTGTCACCCTTGTACCCGCAACACCAAGAGGAAGAGCTCTCTTTTTATCTTGCTACCTTGCTTCTCTTCTCCTGTCTTTTTCTCTGTGTCTCCCTACTCTATTTCTTTCTGGAGCTGCTCTCTTTTTTCATGTATTAGCAGCCCAAGGCATCTCTTACGTTGTCCACTGCGAAGACCAAACCCAGAATGTCATATCCACATAATTTGATTTGCTTTCTTAGCATGATTTACCTTTTCTTGTCGGCCAGCTGGTATGTGGGCAGGTAGGGAACCGTATCTGCAACGATTTCAGCATATCAGAGGATGTCTCTGCCAGACAATAACTCCCCTGACAAGAAGAGCATTCTGACGGCCTTTTTAAGAGTGAGCGGATCCTCTAAGACCGGTTGTGGATCTTGGAAACCGGATGCTTCTAGTTATAGATCCATTCAGGACGGTCATGAATGTGTCGACACTTTACTCACAGGGTGTCGACACATCCCATTATGATCTTGAATAACCGTGGCTTCTGCACAGAATAGGTCGACACTTCGACAAGCAAGTGTCGGCATGTTCGTCATACTTGTGTGCGAAGTGTGCCAATGTGTCGGGACTTCATTGCAAGGTGTCGGGACATACGCGCCAGAAGTTGGTAAGGCTTGCTTCTTGGAATCGAGGTATCGACACTTCCCATACAGGGTGTCGACACTTGGTGAGTCCAGAGCCCAGACAGAGATGGCTTCAAGTTGGATTTCTTCTTGGCGTGTCGACACATTGTGGGAGGTGTCGACACTCTTAGGACACTCTTAGAGTGTTTGTCCTGTAATTATTTAATCCAAACTTGTTAGATATTTTTCAAGGATCTAATAATGATTTATGATTTATTATCATCAAAATCAGGGGACACAACATTGATTGACATGATTGATAATAGACATCGTCACGCCACATCCGGGTTCTATCTTCCGCTGGCTCGGGGCGTGACAACCACACCCAAGAAGTAGGGTGATCCGACAACAGTGGTGAAGCTATCGAAAGTGATCGGCGTCACCAAATATCCCACCCGCACATGGGTGGCGATGACAATGGGGCCATAAGTCATAGCCGCCATGGTTGTTGGAGTGCTGGATGCTGGGTTAGGGCGACGGTCGAAGATGGTCACTGAGCATGGTCCGTCCATCAAAACGTGAACTGGGAGCTATCTGGACACATACACGTGTGTCCCCCTCTACCTCTCTTGCAAGGATAGGAAAAAGGGCACCAGGACTTCAGGGCTGGCACAAACTTTTCTTTAGCAGAAAGAAGAAAGGCGGGAGATGTCCCACCAGGTGTGCCATCCTTTTTGTTGTGGGTCTGGGGGTCGGTGATCGAGATGAGGGAAGGAATAAAGTAGTAAAGGAAAACACAAGAGTTTGATGTATCTCGGGTATCCTCCTTTATAGTCGTATTCTTCTCACGATGGCACCAGGCACTCACCTTTTATGGAAGGGTGAGAGGGGTTGAGTGGCACGAGGAGTTTCCATGGTTTAGGTTAACTAGATCGGGGTGCGGGCATGCTAGTCGATTTCTCGATAGTCACCTATGATAAACAGTGCGGAAGGTGAGCTAGAAGGGGGGGGTTGAATAGATCACCCCAATTAAAAATTCTTACTAAAAATAACCACCGAAAGCGCTGAGGGCAGAAGAGAAATAACTAGAAGATGATCTAAGCCGCAAGAGATCGAGTGATCGATGTGCACAGGTTGCAGTAGAAGAGCCGAATGAGCAAACCACCAATCAGAGACAGAAGATTTTTAAGGTGGTTCGATTGCAACCCGCAATCTACACCCACCCCTTACTCAACGGAGTAAGGCTTCCTTGCACTAAGCAATGATGAGAACCGCAGACTCAGTCTGCCAACAACCGCTACCGAACAACTTGCCCCGAGGAACACCTTCCTCGAACTTCTGATAGTCAGAAGCACCAACTGGAGGACCAACCTCCCTTCCTTTGCTTGCAAATCCATGGCATGAAATCATTATCCTGAAGCGAACTTGATCAACGAGCTTTGAATAGCACAATCTTTGTATTCCTTGCTTGACAGGATGAAAGATGAAAGGAGAATAAAGGATTGGATTCCTCGACATAGAGGAGCGTCAGACATCATGTTGGACGAAGAAGGATAAAAAGGAAGAGAGACAAGGGCTAGAACTCTCACGTTAAGTCGTAGAGACCCTGATGTCAAGGAACTAAATACAGAATAAAGAAGGATTAGCTGAGATCAAGGTAGGCTAAAGTCTCGAAAATAGTAACAAAAAGGGCAAAGATCCCGAAAGGGTGAGGAGGAAAGAATAGACAAACCATGAGAAGATTGTGGCAAAGATAAGGGGGAAGAGGTGTGATCACCCTACAAGGTCGGGGAAGGAGAATGAGAATCACCTGATAGGGTCGGGGAAGGAGAATGAGAATTACTTGACAGGGTCAGGGAAAGAAAAGGATAATCACCCGACATGGTCGGGGAAGAAGAATGATGGTCACCCGACAAGGTCGGGGAAAGAAAAGGATAATCACCCGACAGGGTCGGGGAAGGATCAGAAGCAGAGCCCGAGGATACTGGAGGAGAAGGATCAGAAGAAGTCCTGAAAGTGGGATGAAAGGATGACATAGGCCAAGACCTAGAATCATGAGAGAATGGAGGATCCAGAGGCTCCGGATGAGGGGAGAAAGAAGAATGGGGGTTTTTGGACCCAAAAAAAAAGGAGAAAATCATGAAAACTGGATTAGAGGAAGGGAGGTACACTACCCAAGGGTGGGAGCCGAGCAACAGAAAGGATGAATGAAAGGAAGAGGAAGAGGAAGAGGAAGAAGTGGACCCCTGAGTGCACAAGGGACGGCCATTAAACTTACGCTCCCGCCTCTTTTTAGCTGACACTTCTTTAACATGGACCCACCTGGCTTGGACTCAGACCTTCGGCCTTCTCAATCTGTAATACTTTCTCAAATAATGGGCCCACCTGGTAGATGGCCTGGACCGACTATGAACATGCAACTTCATCAGGGCGGTTGCCCCTAGACACCCAGTGCTAACCATAGGTAGACATTCTTGAACAGATAACTGCTCAAATGAATGAATATCAGAAAACCACAGAGTTTTGTCACTTGGCACTAGCAGCATGAGATTTGGCATCTCCACTCGAAAATCTAGCATGAAGCATAACTCCCTTGCTAGAAGAGCAGGACGAAACTGAGGGAGAGTAATATGAGGCATTGACGTAGCTGACGTACTGATGAACTGAGGGAGATTGCATTGAAAGTGCATAATATCCTCGAAAAGTGTAGAAGATACGGCCAATTGCCCATTGAATATAGAACTCATAATGTGCTTGGCGGCCGTATGAGTTAGCACAATACGGGTGGAGAACCCTTCCGGGCCAGTTATTTAAACAGCAATGGCACGAGAGGAAATAATAGCATCCATAGTGTATCCTTTGGCAAGCAATGAGATTACCCCTGACCTCGCTTGAGAAGAAACTGGCACCAAGGAAAGGGGACACTTCTTGGCAACCGTCATGGGAAGTATAGGCACATCCCCAAAATAGCCAGAGACTAAGACTCGAATCGACATGCGACCGATGTAATCTTGGATCTTGAAATGAACAACCGGTAATGAATCGCCCTGACTCGAATCATCATCTCCCTAGGGACCAGACCCGAGGGGCACCATTGGTAATGCGCACCCGCTCCGTGGGGTGGAAGTAGGTGGAGACGTGAAGGGAATAGGAATAGGTTCAGATGCTGTGAAGGTTTCAATGGGTGTGACATTTTTAAGTGGTGGTGGAGGAGTAGAGGCAATGGTAGGTTCTAGTGCGGGAAAAGGTGAAGGTGACGGTGGAGGTATGGCTTGCTCAGGCTTAGGCGGTGAGGAGAATGGGGAGGAAGGTGGAGAAGGCAAAGGCAGTGGAGGCGATGGTGGAGAGGGTGGTGGTGGAGGCGGAGACGGTTGTAGTGATGGTAGATATGGAGAGGGCGAAGGGGGAGATCATGGTGCCCATCGTCTACGTATCGACACAACGCGTCGAGTGGCGTTGGGGATAGAAGTTGTGGAAGTGGTGGCGGGAGAAGAAGGGAAGGCACTGGCCAGAGCAGAGACTTAGGTTTGTGGAGGTTGCAAAGATGGGGTAGGAGATAGTGAAGGTAGGTGGGGTAGATGAAGGCTTAGGTAAGGGAATAAGTGATGGAGTGGGTGATGGAGAGGGTGCCATATTAGATAAAGGATCACGGGGGTGCCCTGAGTCTTGTAGTGATGGAGACGGTTGCCTGGGCAGGGCTTCTTGCTACTGTTACTGCTGCTGGCTGTGAAGATGTAGAATAACTTTATGAATGGCTGACCAATCAATCCTCTTCTGATCTTCCAAGTCATAAACTTGCTCGTGGAACTTGGGACAGTCCTCAACCAAATGCCCCTACTGATGGTGATAATCACAGAATTGAAGCATATTCCTGGCCGCGGGCCAACAAGGCACAGTCGGAGGAAGTGGCAACGCATGAGTGGCCATCAAAGCCCTGAACATTTCTATGAAAGACTCCGGCAAAGGAGGACGAGGAGCTCGCTTCGGGAAAGGCAGATGTTGAGGGGTATGAGAAGGTGGAGACGGTTGTGGCGATTGCATAGGCAAGGGAGTGTGGCTTGTGGAGGGACTAGGCAATGGTACAGGAGTGGGAATGTAGTGGACGGCATCTACCTACTCGGGGTGTGATATTCCCTTGACCAGAGGTGGAGGCAGATGGGGGTACGCGGAGGCAGAAGGCTGACTCGTGGAAGGTTGATATGTAGAGGTTTGATGCATGGAGGTTTGATACGCGGAGGTGGATGTGGCGTAAGGCTGACTCATGGAGGGCTGACTCATGGGAGCGTAGGATTGGCTTGTGGAGGGTGAAGGTTGATATGTGGAGGTAGACGGTGGAGAAGACTCGGGGTAAATGGGATCGTGGAGTTGTTAGCGAATGAAGCAGGCTCGGCTGTATAGTTGTTGCCAGGAGGTGATGTCGTTGAGGGCTAAGATGAAGCGGTATTCTGGTGTTACATTGGATATCAACATCTTGATTTGTTCCCCCTCCGGAATGTGCCCCGGGACTTGCACAGCCAAGCAACGCCAGCGGTCGGCAAAGGTACAGAAATCCTCATCGGGCTTCATCTTTTCGTAGGCCAGATCCACAACAGAGTACTTGTGTAATACCCCGATTTATTTATTGAGTTATTAGTTATTATTCCTGCGCTGAGGGACTAGTCCTTGCTTCTTGGTTACTGTTACGGTGTCTCAGTTACCTCGTTCGAGGCGAGTGGGAGACACCCGAGACGTAGTATAAGACGTCAGTGGACGTGTCTGGCCTTGCTTCTAGTGAGAGAGTACTTCTATCACATGACATATGAATCCCGCGACTCTTGTGATTCTCGTGAGGGTTCGTGACATGTGTTTGTGGTTCTTGTGACACGTAAGTCATGGTTTGGTTCCCGTCTATGATAACGTGGTTCTATGGGTAATTCCCATGTGTTTTCTGATGTAGAGGTCTGGGGTTCCTAGTTGAGTTATCGAGGTTTCACCCCTAGGTCGTGTCTGGTTCACGACAGTGAGATCATGGTCATATCTTCCTACCGTGGGATCTAATTGAGCTCTCGTCAGTGTAAACGAGCCTTCGCGATAGAGGTGTCACATCATTTCCTGGTAATGTGGTTAGAATTTCGTACCGATTCAGTAGCTCCCGACTGAGAGATAAGGATACACTTGCGTTGCTGTTGGAGTAGTTTAGATAGCCGAGAGGTTTTATCAGTGGTTGTAGATACCGTTTATATTCCGATTGTGCTTCTGTGTTCTTTTACAGCTATTGCTACGCCTATTGTTGTTTCTGTTCTTGTTTGTAGCGATGCTATTTTATCGTGTTGTTTTAGTTCTAGGGGTTCGCGGGATCCCTACTGAGCCAATAAGATGAGGCTCACCCCTTCCTTTTCAGGTGTAGCGGTTCGGCCTCGAGGTTGAAAGTGCAGCGCGATGGTTCTCAGTTTTTTTTTTTTTGGAAAAGCCTTACCTAAGTGCAATAGGAGAGTGCACCCTCCACCAAGGGTAGAGAGAAAAATCACTCCACCATAACACTACTAAGAGGAAAATTTTATTAATAAGAAGAATAGGAAGAAAAGTTACATCAATCGGATGCTAGGCATTCCTAGCTTATCCATGCGAGCAATACCCCTTATAAACTTTGGGAGTTGTTGCTGTGAAAGAAAAAAAGAATTACATTTAGTATTGCAGGCAAGATTTGCCAAGGAATCAACAACCTTATTAGCCTCGCGAAAACTTGAATGACACTTATAAGATCATCACCAAGGTGCTTGCATGGAAATTGAACAAAGTGATGGACGGGATGATTAGTTGCTACCAAGGTGCTTTTAGCAGGGAGAGGCACATTCAAGATAATTTGGTAGCTCATGTGTTTGTTTGCAATAAAGACTCAAAAAAGAATCGTGTAATCCTAAAGTTGAATTTTGAAAAGACCTATGATATAGTCAACTGACAGTGCTTATTCGATGTATTAGAGAAGATGGGGTAAGAGAAACATGGACTAGATAGATGCGTGCTTGCCTCTCCTCGGCCACCATTGCGGTCTTGGTGAATGGGAAGTCTACTCCTCACTTCCATAGTGATAGGGGGCTCCATCAGGGAGACCTCATGTCTCCATTCCTCTTTGTGATGGTAGCTCACATCTTGAGCAGGATGTGGTTGAGACTGAAATCTGCATGCTTGATCAGGGACCTCAAGGCTAGCAAAGATAGGCCATCTATTACACACTTGTAATATGCAGATGGCAATATTCTTTTTTTGGCAGAGGATGAGCAACGGTTATATGTTGCTCTTGCTAAAGTTGCTGGAAAAAGTCAGTGATCTTAAGGTGAACTTTGACAAGTCTCCTGGTAGGGGTGAATATAGAGAGAGCCTTGAGAAGGGTAGCATTCATTTTAGGATGTCATATAAGAGTCTTCCCAATCTCCTATTTAGGTCTCCCATTGTCCCTTGGACCCCTTCATTGATTTGATTGGCAACCTATCGTGCATAGATATGAGTCCAAATTGGTAGGTTGAAAGAGTAGCCTGCTATCCTATGAGGGTAGGCTGGTCTTATGTGAGTCGGCGTTAGATGGCCTTCCAATCTACTTCCTTTCGGTGTTCAGGATCCCCAAAACAATGGCGAAGACAGTTGAAGCTATTCAGACGATATTTTTTAGTATGACAGTGGGGAGAGGTATAAGAGATGGCACGATATTATTTGGGGCAGAGTGGCTAGATGCAAGAAAAGTGAAAAGGTGAGCATCAAGAACATCAGGGACTTCAACTTAGCACTCTTGTGTAAATGGATGTGGAGGATTTTTTTTCTTTTTTTCATTCACCAATTCAGCATATAAACGGTCTAACCCAGACCGCTGCAAGTTAGAAAATGGTTTAAACTAGACCGCACAGGAAATGAGAATTCGAATCTCACCATGGCATTAAAACGGCCCAATGTATGACCGCCAATCTGATACATGGTCGTGGGGTGACCGTTAAAATGTAAATGGGTGTTACTCGAACAAACTGTCTAATCGGGACCGCCTAAAAGATGAGCGGTCCAATGATAGACTGCATTTAGACCGTCGGTTTAGAAAATGAAACCGACCCCATCGCCTTCCTCAATGCCTTCTCCCATTCTCACCGCACCGGAAGCCAACCGAATGGTGCTCACCACGCCCCCTTCATCTTCCCATTCTACACACTCTCGCATTCTCCCCCACCCATTCACTGCTCTCTCATACGCTTCAAGAGGCAAGTATTGAAGCGCCTCACCCGTCGGATGGCCGAAAGCGATGCCACACCACTGCTGCCAGTGAACCCCGTGGAGGAGGCAATGTCACCACCGCCCGCGGTTGAAGGAGAAGCGCCGCCACCACTTGCGACCGAAGGGGAGATGCCCTCGGCGGTCGCCGGAGTGCTAGAGGAGGTGGGAGTGCCACCAGAGGTGATGGCGGCCGTGATGGAACGACCGGCCTAAGGGCCATTGTCATTCGAGGTGGGCCACTCCAACCCCACCAAATTCCCATTTTAATGCATGCATGTGGATCTAGACGAAGGAAGAGGGGCACACCACCCCTTAGGACCGGTTGTAAGGCCCCCATGGCCATTGCCAACCTGCGGGGAGGGGGTTGAATGCCATCGGGGATGGCGAGTAGAAAATGGTCCAACAGGGACTACCTATAGAAATTAAACGGTTCACGTAGAACCGTCTGGGGGACAAAATGACCAAAACCAAACCGCCCAAAAGGCTAGAATGGTCCACGGGTGACCGTTCAAAAGGAGTTGAACAGACGGGGTGTTTTGGGAGTAAAAACGGCCTGAGGTGGATCGTGGAGGTACTAGGTGGTCTCACTATGGCTGTTAGAAATGGACTCAGGGGGAATAGAAACGGTCTGATCGAGGCTGCTTAGACCATTACTGATAGGATACTCTGGAGTAGACAAATCAGCAGTCACTTCGGGCCAAACGGGATCATCTAGAATGTGGGACGCATCAGGCACATATTTTCTCAATTGAGACACTTGGAACACATCATGAACAGCTTGCATAGTCGCTGGCAACTGGAGACGATATGCCACTTGACCCACACACTCCAAAATAGGAAATAGCCCAATATAATGCGAACTAAGCTTTCCACGCTTCCCAAACCTAGAAATACATTTCATCGGAGATATTTTTACAAACTCCATATCTCTAGGCTCAAATTGCAGTGGTCGCCTGCACTGATCTGCGTAGCTTTTCTGCCGACTCTGAGCTGTCAATATTTTCTGTCTGATCAGGCGAACCACCTCAGCACACTATTGTACCATATCAGGTCCTGTCAATAGATGGTCACAGGCTTCAAACCAGTTCAAAGGAGTACGATAGGGATGACAATACAAAGTTTCATAAGGTGCCATACCAATGCTGGAGTGATAACTGTTATTATAGGTAAACACAAGAAGTGGCAAATGCTGACTCCACGAACCCTGCCAATCAAGGTAACAAGATCACAGCATATCTTCTAAAGTCTCAATTGTCCTTTCTGACTGACCAGCAGACTGTGGATGATACGTTGAACTGAATGCTAACTCCGTGCCCAACGCTTTCTGAAAACTGCGCCAGAAGCCAGAGGTAAAATGTGGGTCACGATCTGACACAAGTGATATAGGCATTCCATGCAATGGCATAATCTTTTCAATATAAAGCTCAGCCAATTTCTGCACACTCTAGGCAACCTTAATCGGCAATAATCTAGCTGTCTTCGTCCATCTATCAACCAACAGCCAGATCCCATCAAAGCCCTGCGAAGTCTGAGGTAAGCCCACTATAAAATCTGTGGTGACATGATCCCATTTTCACATCGAAATTTTCAACGGCTGAAGCAATCCACCTGGCTTTTGATGTTCGACTTTAACCTGCTGACAAGTCAAGCACTTGGAAACAAACACAGCCACATCTCGCTTCATGCCTAGCCACCAGAACTGTCTTTTTAGATTTTGATACATCTTGGACTAAAGACTATGTTACTTTATTGGACCCAGTGAGACCCAATATCCAGTTACCAGCCTCTTAACAAGATCCAATGAACTTAAATAGGGGTAGGATGGTAATATTCTCATCATCCTCTTCCTGCTCCTTACCGTAAACGCAACAGAGAAAGATGCCAGCCGATGCTGGCGACTGACGAGTACAGGGAAGCAGAAGGGTGAGTGCGCGGTGCTCCTGCGCACCCAGTCGCGCAGGCGGCGGACAACGTCGCACGCGGTGGTGATCACGCCGGTGCCCAGATTTTTGCATGGGGCGACGGCTGTGGTCTCTGATACGATGATGCTGCGACGTAACCGCGCGCTCGACGACGACCGGCTATACCAAATGAAAAGAATTCGACCCATTCTTATACTAGCATGCATCTATGTGCAGTGACTTTAGAGACTTACGGAGTGACATCTTGAGATGTCGAACGGTTCTAAGAAGATGTGCGAAGATGATGACAGTCTAAGAACGCCCAACAAGTTTCTCCTCCCTTCTGCTCCGTAAGGCACCAAAATCGCAGCCTAGCGATAGGGACTAGGCCGCCCTTATATGGCAGCGAGAGGGGGACCTGGGGCAAAAAAGGTGGGGAGAGAGAAACGCTCCCCAGCCCATCGGAGATATCCCCTCCCATAACCCACATCCGCAGGGAACCACCTCCTAGATTTCAGGAGTTCATGGGTAAGGAGTCTTTATCTCAATCTCTTGTGGAGACCTTGAAGTTGAGGACTCTTGGTCACCTTATGTGATCCGATTCCAACAGGTGGTACGTGGCATAGGAATAATTTTTCAATGTTCCTCTCTCTCACTTGCCCTCTCTCTCTGTATCTCTCTCTCTACATCATCTACACCCGCAAGTGTGTAGCCACCGGAGGGGAGACCCCTCCAAAGACCTCCCCCTCCCATGCTCTTTTTTCTCTCTCTTCATCCTCTCTCCCCCATCTCTCTCTCTCTCTCTCTCTCTCTCTCTCTCTCTCTCTCTCTCTCTCTCACGTGCGTGCGCACTCACAGTGATGCTGGGGGACTCTCTCTCTCTCTCTCTCTCTCTCTCTCTCTCTCTCAATTCAGTTGGCCTCTGAAGTTCAGTCTGCCACAGCATTCAGTCCTATAGGTTGGGTTTGTTACTGGAGCTTAGTATGCACGATCTCTCAATGATTGAATTATATTTAAATGGTCTTCTAAAAGAACTCATTCATCATTTTTAGCTAGGGGATTTGGTTCCAAACCCATCACCCTTTTTCCTTTCACTTGGCGTGCTCTATCTTCTGCAGCTCCCAGGGCCACTACTGGCCATTAAGCTCAATTCACACCTCTTTATCTCTTTCATTGACTCAATCATTTGTCTTCTTTTATTGTCATTCATTATTCAAATTTTTGCTCGTTCTGCCTTCTCCTTGCCCCGGAAGCATTGAACACTATTTTGTTATATATGCAGATCATCACCATTTTCTTATTATCTTCCCTTTTTTATGTTGCCTGGTAAAAATCTGGCAGCACCTCCCCTAGACCAAGAGCATAGGGGTGTACAAGCACGCCCTATGGAGAGAACTCCGACGGCCCTGAACAAAAGGGACATGCGCGAAGCGACATGATCCCTGGGACGTGCGTGAAAGTGACAACACCCTGTCACCCATTGTGGGGGCAGAGATCCCGAGGGCTGGCCTATGTGGGACCCCACCGATCCACGGGCCGCCACGAACTCATCCCCATGACGTGGGCTTCTTTTCCATCTTTTATCACCGTATGAGGCCCTTTATATCCACCTTCAAAACGAGGAGTGCCGGGGAACACGATATGACGAAGCGGAACCCCAACGGTCCAAAAGTGGTTAAGAAAATCACAATCGAAACACGAGGAACATTGGGCTTCCAATGGTTGGCAACCTTGGAGACATATCTGTGGATTTAGATAGACTCTGGGCCGGTGGCCATCGTGATAAAAATCACCGAATAGGTGGCTTTGAATAAATAAAAAAATGGGTTCGCCCTATCTACTGCAGTAGGGAGAGTAGAAGAAGAAGAGATATCATTATGATCATCACAAAAGATGCAGCGAGATATGCATGAGTTCATGGAGAGGGATAGAACCGGGGCCTTCCCTATGGATCACATCAGATTTCTACTCAACAAAAAAAAAAGGTACACAGGGCGAGATGTCAGTGCTGTAATATCGCGATAAATTCATTGAGTTGGGCCGGTATGCACCTCATATCTTTGCTGATGAGACTGTGAGGACTCAGTAGTTTTTACTCAGACTGAGAGCAAAATTAAGCCTGCCGCTGTTCACTACGCGTGTGACTGAGTTGGATTCTGCATATCAAGCCGCTGTCACGCTAGAGTTGGAGTTGGCGAGGACTTGAGGTTTCGCTCAGACTGTGATAGTTCCGTCGACCGTGCAGCATCAGCCGTCCCACCAGTCGTCTATTCCCGGAGTTTCTTCTGCCTTTTCTCCTGCCAACAGTGCTTCCTTCTAGCAATCTTAGGGCAGAGGTTTCCGTCATAAGAAGAAGAGGAAGAGGTTTGATCAGCCAGTATTTTCTGATCTGAGTCAGTAGTCTGTTTCTTCTGTTCGACCGTGTCCAGATTTCATTCCTTTTCAGCCGAGATTTTATTCCAGATGTGGTGGTAGTCATCCGGGTGTGTCATGCTCTTTGCCGATTGTATGTTATCATTGCGATCAGTCGGGGCACGTTTCCTGTAACTATCCGTTGAGGCAGCAGACGGTGCAGTTCTCACAGACTTCGCAGTCGCAACAGCCGCAGTTCTATCTTCCTCTGCCACCTCAGCCATCTCAACAGATTCAACCATTTCAACCGCCAGTTCTTGTTCCTTCTCAGCAATCGTCTGCCGCTACTCGTCTGTCGAGAGCCAGAGTTACACACATCACTCGTGCGGAAGCATTGGCATCTAATCTGATTGAAGGTACAGTTTCGATTTATGATCGCACAGCTCATGTTCTTATCGATTCAGGTGCGACGCATTCGTTTATCTCTGAAGATTTTATTGTGCGTATTGAGAAGCCAGTGAATGAGGTTTCCTGTGAAATGCTCGTGGAGTTATCGTCTGGCGATTTTATGTCTACTCCTCTGTGCTTGAAAAATTCTCCAGTTGTGGTCAGTGGTCGAAAACTGCCAGCGAGACTTTATGCATTGCAGTTGGCCGATTATGATGTGATTCTTGGTATGGATTGGCTGGAACTTTATGGTGCCGTGGTTAACTGTTGCACCTTAGAGCCTTTCTTCTGGAGATGGGGGCAATCCCCTTTCATATGTCCAGTCTTCCAGCAATGAAAGCATGTGATCTTCTTAGCATTCTTATTTCTATCATTGTTAAAATCAAAATGCTTACCAGAAGTGAAGAGGGTCAATCTCGCATTGGTCCTGAGCTGGAGCAAGTGATCACCGCGTTGAAACCTGTAAGGAAGGGAAACAGATCTGGGGGCCCAGGGATGGTTCCCTGGGGAAAAACTCTCCGATGCCTAAGTCAGTAGAGCAATGGTGGAAGCTGTGAGGGGAGGAGGAAGAGGTTGCACGAGATTCCTCTACACCAAGATGGTGAGGAAGTTCCTACTCAGGGAGTTTAGGCGTGTTATGCCTTACCTTTCACCGAAGGGAGTCCCAGGTATAAATAGTGCACCAGCTTCATGAGTCCTGTCAGCGGAGGAGTTTGGGTGGGGGTTACGTCCTCGACGTGGGCTCTTTAAGTTCTCATCGTGGGTTTTTATAGTCTTGAGGACTCTTGGCCTCCCTTAACCTCATAAACTCCTGCTCATAAAGGGCTCTCAATGGCAACATAGATAAGCAACCGTCAGTCCACCCAAGCATGGAGGATGCCAGCTCCCATCCGGGTGATAGGCATAGCTCGGGTGTTATTCGGTCGGAGTGGGCGTGGGGTGCCAGGCCTTATCCCGATATGGGGCATAGCTTAGGCATGAATCCTCCTCCGACCGGACAGACGCTCAAACCTCCAAGCCTAATGGCCGCCTAGGAGGGACTTGATTCTGAGTGAACTTATTAGGCTTTCATGATAAGTGGGCCCTATGGACTATCACTCAGATGAGCTGGGCCTCGTTTGGTCTTGCTGGACCTCTTTCAGCCGCTCTTAATTGGGCTTTAGAAATCCCTCTCTCCACTTGTCCCCCTCCTACTCCCGAGCCTTGTCAGGCTCAGAGGAGTAGCCGTTGGGTTTTGGACCAGCGTGGCTCAGGTGGGGTGGAAATCTGGCGGTGTTAAGAAGTCACGTGTCATGGTCACCTTGGCCTGTAATAATGATAATCCTACTGGATTTGAAAGGAAAACGCCGGCGCACCGGTTTAGGTTTTTTTTGCCAATTTTTGAGGTTTTCTGAGCTTCAAGCCTGCTTGAGTGAGGTTGCAACTTAGCTCATTTTCATTGATAATTAGGGTTGATCATTGGGTGAATTCAGGTTCTAATTGCCCTGCAAGCATGATGGATCAAGACTAGTGCGAGGTTCATACTCAAGCACAGTCCATTTTCAGTTTGAATTACGTCCACAGTCATATACCTTAGGTTTCAGTAGAACTTAGTTAAATTGACCAACTAAATTTGGGCAGCATCTCCCCATACCCAGAGTGTCACAGTGGAGAAGTAGAGGCATGCCCACAGAACTGGGGTAAGCTCCTGAATGCTGGGAGGCCAAGATGACGACCGGCGGACCCAAACGGATGGAAATCCCGAGGGCTAGCCTACGAGGGGCACCGACATTCCGTGGGTCTATAATTTGTTCAACGGGATGGCCTGAATGGGAGGAGACCCCGAGGGCAAGCCTATAAGAGGTTCCATGACCCATGGCCACCACAATTCCCCAAAGGAATGTAGATTTAGTGTTGGGTCAGAAGACCCACTTATGTTCACCCTTAATAGCTCATAAAGCTCCACGCCACTAGAGGATGGAGCCCTATGACCTTCTGGTGATTTAGAAGGAAATTGACAGTAAAAGCATTGATGGGGGAATGTCCCCCTCCCCAGTTAGCAAACTGACATTATCATATGTAGATAGCGTCCAATAGCACCCAAATATCACCCTTATGACAGGAAGGAGGGAGGTAGGTCATTCTGGCAGACCATCTCTCGCTCCATTCTCAAGGTAAAGAAGAACATAATAACTCGCTCAATCACCAATAAGCCAAAGGGACCATGCACACAGGATGTGATTGATCGTTATTAGGGGGTTCATTGGGGAAACATATAGATTACGAAGCCCATGGGGAGAGGGGACAGTAATTTTAGAACTATTGTATCAAGCATATACCCAAGCAATGAACAAGCATGCGTGTATGAGAGGGGTTCGGATACTCAGACACATGATGCTTTAAGTGTAGGGATGATCACGTTCCCCCAATCTCATGGTACTGAGAAGGGGAAGCGATGAAGAGGCTAAATCTATTACTGAATAGAGGATGCGACGTGGTCGATTGAAGGTACCTCGGGGAGGGGATGGTTTTAATGTAGCCCTTTTGGGGTAACCCAGGGTGTATTCTATGTTAATGCGCAAATCAGGACGGTAATAGTTAGATTGGACAAAGAGGGATATAGTGGGAGAGAGGGGAAGCTCAGATACGCACACACACTCTCATCCAAGAGAGAGAAGAATGATTATATTATAGAATAGATGCTGAAGATAATATTCACATCGTCACGGCCGAGCGTTTCCGCTCGAGAGCCGGCCACCATTCATACATTCCCATTCCGAGCGAATACAGAGGAAGAAGACGCACATATATAAGAAAGGAAAATCAAACATCAACTGGACGGCGGCAGGCTCATATCATCGCCCTTTACATGGCAAATCACAGGGAGTTGAAGAGAGGGGAGCAAGAGATGCAGATTCTTCATGGAACCTACCTACTCTTCCTCAGACGAAAAAAATGGAGCACCGGAGAATGGGTTTCTCTCTTCACTGTGTGGGCGGCTCTGTGGAGGATGGGACTGTGGCTTCACACACTGGTATCTCTCTCTAGGTGAGGGTTTCTTCTTCTCCAAACTTCTTCTATCTCCCCCTCCTCTTTTTTTTCTCTTCAGTGAAGCCCTATTCTTATAGGATTTAATTAGCGTGGCTTCACCCAGCGCGGGGGGTGAGCGCGTCGGTTAAGGCTCGATCTATCCTTTACGCGTTGCGTTTGGAAGGCGCCGGTGGAAGTGAAGCGCACCGGGTAAAGGGCGCATCGGTTTAGCCCCTCTTCATGCTTGTTCGGGCCGGAGTTGACCTACGGGTCTCGGACTGGCCCCGGGAGCCAACTTGATCTTTCATCTCATCGTGGCCCTGTGGAACCACCATGAGAAGTATCAGGAAAGCCTTCAGGCCACTAACCGGCCAATTCTGGAGCCGTCTGTGCCCTTAGTTCAGACACTCGGGTTTTTTGCTAACATAACCTTTGGCACTGTGATCTGTGCTATCGGGCCAGCTTCATTTATACTTGTAACATTCCCAGGGAGTGGGTCACTACCCGTGGTGCTTTTGCCCTAGCTGGGCAGCTATTTGGTCGCTAACAGACCTATTCGGCTAGAAGACGTACCCGTGCTAGGTCATTCGACTCTTCCGCTGATACGGCCTTCGGCACCTTGTCCTGAGGGGCCAGAGACATTCCTTTACCTCAGGAGAGGCGGTGGACCACCAGGTACATTCTCGCCCTGATCGGACGATGGATGGGGCTTGTTCAGCACGACCGAGTCGATACCCGTTTGTTGGGCAGGCCGAACGGCACTACCAATTTGTTGTAGATTTCTTCCGACCATCCTGAGGTGGAGTCCCTGACGCTCTTGTCAGGTGACCTGAGGCTTCAGTAGTCTGAGAGGACCCTTGTATATTAATTTTCTTTGGCTTTTGCACTCTGGCGGGCCGCATTCTTTTTGTCATTCAGGCGTGATTGCCATTGGTTATATTTCGGGTGCCAACAGGCACTTCAGGGCATAGAGCTCCAGTACTCTCGAGCGAAGAAGTTTGCTCTCACCCTGGTGACTACCGCATAAAAGCTGCCACTATATCTCCTCTCCCACTTGATTGTGGTCTCCATCGATTAGCCCCTATGCCAGGTCCTCCAGAACCCTAATGCGTCTGGAAGGTTGGTCAAGTGGGTTATCAAGCTTGGGGAATTTGACATCTATTTTCGCCGGTGGACAACCATCAAAGCCCTGGTGATAGCAAACTTCATCGTCGAGTGCACGCTTCCCAATTAATGAGATGGTGCCTCACCCACGAAGCCTACCTAGGAACTCTACATGGACAAGTCGTCATGCTCCAGTGGTAGCGTGGCTTGGTTCTCTCCTCGCCTGAGGGGATCAAGCTTCAGTACACCTGCACTTCAACTTCCTAGCTACCAATAATGTAGCTGAGTTTGAACCCCTCATCTCCAGCATCTACATGGCCAAGCACCTGGGAGCCCTCCACTTGCGAGCGTTTAGTAACTTGCTCCTGGTCACCTACCAGGTCAAGGGGGACTACGAAACCTGGGAGCCAACCATTGATGCGGGACGGACCCACGGACTCAAGACCGACTGGGACTCTAAGCAAGCTTGGGTACGTCCCACGCGAGGGAAGCTTCCCTTGTTCCTTATATTGCTATATTTCTACTTACTTCACTGCATACACACATATTAGATTTTCTTAGATCCTACTTTTTAAGAGGTTTTCAATCCCAAAATATAAGGATGGCGGATGGTCGAAAGTCTCGGCCATCCTCCTTCTCGTCCCCCTCCCCGGTACGAACACTACCATTTGCATGTTTCTTACTTTAGTTTGAACATATACTACATAATCACATTCTAATGGTCTTCTTTTATTTGCTGGTTGTTTTACAGGAACTTCATCATCGACTCATAGGGCTCCTTGCACTTGGCCGGCCGAGAGTGAGGACAGAAGAACCCACCACCTCACATTTCTAAGGCGATCATCATCATGCTACCCATGCGAGGCCCAGGTATAGGTCTCTGGCAATCATGTTCTTTCTATTTTTCTAACCTTTACACGGTAGGCTGTAGTAGTAGTTTGGAAGAGGGAGGACACACCCACGTGCGCCCATCATTGTGTGGACATCTCCTTACAACCTTCCTTCTACTTCTACCTTCTACACATACCTACAGCTGCATCTCTCCACAAGTAGCGCCTGCTTAGCTCTCCAGAGGAGGAACAAATCCCTCTTCCCCTGAAGGTTGAATTGCCTTAGGAAGGACGTCAAATGTTTATCCTTGGGATGGTGCCGCCTAATGTCAGCTCTGCGGTCATACTTGAAGGAATCGCCCCTGATAATGAGAAGGTGGGCGGTGTCCACTGTGTCGGTCTCCGAGTCTGAGGATTCTACGACCACAGTGAGCTGTTCATGACACCAGTCCAAGGAATTGATGTTTTCCCACGTCACCATGGCACGGGATGCGGAAGAAGAAGAACCAGATGCCATTTTATCTGTAAAAGGTGCACAAAGAAGAATGAACAAAGTCAGAAAATAGTGGATGAGAATGAAATTTCTGAAAATTTTTTGGCAAAGTCTCCCCAGCCTGGGAGTTTGCCAGAAAGAAGCGGGAACACATCCACCAAGGGATGGTCCCTAAAAAAGGGTCGTGGGTATCACACCGAGGCCAAAATAAAACACCCTGGGGAACAGCTCCAAGGGCAAGCCCTACTATCAAGTTGTAGGCTGATTTGAGGGATAATTCTCCTGTGGAGGTGCTTTGCCAAACACATAGATCTGGCTCTGCAGTTAGGGAGAAAGGAGGCAGCTGATTTCCAACAATGGTAAGAACACCCTAAATGTCCTGCACTAGCTTGTTGAAGTTCTTGTCTGATTGCTTCTTATCCCTTTGGATAGTAGCCATTCTGCTCTTTATGTCCATCCTCATGTAGTTCAGCTGCTGGTCAACCTTGTTTGACAACTCTTTCATTCCAGAGTTAACCTCCACCTTGAATTGGATCAACTGATGCTCAAGATAGTTAGACTATTCCTTTATAGCTGAGTTCATCATTCTAAACTGAGCAGATAAGAATCGGTAGAGAGTGTCAGTTTCTAGTACAAAAGATGTAGAGGGTCTAGAGGACTGAGAATTAGCTATTGTACGAACCTCAAGAGGGATGTTCTGGTGATGTTGCTCTTGAGTTACTTTAGGCTCATGACGATCTAGATGTTCCTGTTGAACCTCTACTACTTCTTGAACAATAGGTGGTGGTACTTCTTGTACATTCTACACTCTTCCCTGTTCTGCGAGATCTGCTGGAGGTAGATCATCTTGTTGTACCTCAGCTTGCTACTCTTGTTGTTGATCCATCCCTTCATGATGTGATTCATCAAGATTTAATTGTGGTTCCTACTCCTAATCTAGTAGTTGCTGCTCTGCTTGCTGCTGCTCTGGCTGATGTTGCTCAAGCTGCTGCTACTCTGGCTACTGCTCAAGCTGGTTGTCCACTTCTAGTGGTAGAGCCCCAGGTAGCTACCTTTGTAATCTTTCTCCAATCCTTTTAATTTCGTCACGAGGACTTACGGAGGTCTCATAATAGTGGTCCTAGTCCGACGAAAGGAATATCCGATGGAGAGTCCCAACTATTACAAGATTGAGGCTATATAAAATACGAAAAATTAGATGATGCGGTCAGTCAATCCCACCGGAGTGGCATGACTGTCAAACAATGATATTAAGATCATGGTTTAATAGTTTGTAACAGCATGGTTCAAAATTTGAAAGATAAATAACCAAGCTTTTACCAAGTTTCGCCAAGACAATTTTTCCTCCAAGATCTGTATTTGACTTGTTGGAAAGAGATGATGCTTCTTGGATAGGGGGTTCTACCAAATCTGTCTTCTAATTGGCTGTGGGCAAAAAGTTTAGTACCAAGAGGAACTGACCTTTCCTAAGTTTGGCGTCTGCCAAAAAGCTTCTCCAAAAAGTCATGTTGGTACAGTGATGATGGCAGGGATAGTGGTCAATCCTTGGAACCTCCTCTAGACCTTAAAAGATATGTTTTTGGAGGTTTGCGATTCATATTTGAATCCTCTGGATGACCTCAGAACGTTTTGCAGGGAATACCAATTTCTGCTTGAAAAGACTTCTGGTGCGTCGACGCAACAATGATACTACATTGAAGCAGGTCCATGAATCCTGCATGTGTTGGAGAGCTGGCGTTGATGGCGTCGACGCAGTAAGGGCATTGCGTTGACGCAGCCTTCTTTAACGGGCCACTTGTTGTTGCCACGAGCTATTTGTCAGCCTTAATAGATATTTTTCACCCTTATAGCCCATTTGATTCCCTTGCATATCCATTTGTCACCCTTAATCTTCAGGAGTCGTCGCCTTTGTTGCCTTTATCTCCGTTGATCTCAGCTTGCCTGCCTTAAGTATCCCAACTTTATTGCGTTGACGCACAAGGATGTTGCGTCAACGTAATAGCATTGGAGTTGTTAACTTCAGCCTCTTCTGCCATTCATCAGCTTCTTTGAAGTTGGCCATTGGCTGCGTTAACGCCATTAGAGCACTGCGTCAACATTGCTTCTACACTCTTCTTGTTGCAGCCTCTATTTAACCTCATCATTATTGAAGGCCATTTTAACTAAAGATGAAATTCTTCCCATTATCTCAAAAAGGAGTTAATTAGAGTCATTTATGCAAAATGAATCTCCAGATTTGACATGAAAGGGTTAAGAAAACCTTGCATTGTTAATTCCATTGAAGAGGCTTGATGTTTCACTGCTATCGGCCATTTGTCATACTTAACAGGCTATTTTTCTCTGCAATCGACTATTCTTCACCTTTAGTGATCCATTTTGATAGAATAGGTGGTGCAAAGTAGAGATCCGTTCCTCGTAAGTAATCTAAATGAGGTAGTGTACATATTACAACCAGAGAAATTTCACCTCCACAGGATGCCCAAATATGGTGTGCTAGGTTCAAAGGCCTATTTATGGACTAAAGAAAAGCTTCTCGCAGCTAAAACATGAGGTTTGATAAGGTGATCAAACCTTATGGCTTCATTAAGAATGAAGGAGAGTCTTGTGTGTTCAAAATGATAAGTGGGAGTACAGTCACAATTTTGATTTTGTATGTAGATAACAAACTACTCATTAGGAATGATGTAGTTAAGTTATCTTAAGTAAAGTTACACTGTCTAAGTACTTCTCCATGAAATACTCGAGAGAAGCATCCTTTACACTGGTAACTTGGGTCTAAATAGATAGATCAAGGAAGGATACTTAACTCTGTTATCATACATAGGTGGCATTGCCAAAAGGTTTGATAAGGAACGATACCTAGATAAGTCTTATATCGATGAGACGTGAGATTTACCTCTTCAAGAAGATATTTTCTAACTCTTCTGTGTAGAGGTAACACATGAGTAGTTATCCTTTCAGCATAAAGGTTTATCATGTGAAATATACTATGTACGAGGTCTAATATAGCAGATGTTCTAAGTGTTACGAACATGTATCAGATGGATCCAGGTGAGCAGCATGAGAGTACTGTGAAATGTATTCTTATATTCTTGAGAAGAATTAAGATTATGTTCCTGGTGAGTGGAGAAGGTAATTCAACGGTTAGTTGGAAGAGTTCTAAATTGACAACAAATATTGATTTGACATTATGTAGATGAAATAATTCATCATCGTGTAGGGAGTTGTCCCCGGTGTCACTGATTAGGTACCCTTGTTATCTGATAATGAGAGGGTTATAGCTCTTGCTTAGGAACCGTGGTCTCATCAGAAGTCATTGTACTTTCTGCAATGGTTCCACCTGATTAGAGATATTATAAATAAAAGAGAGATGTCACCTCGAAAGAGTTTCTTCCGCCAATAATATTACAAATCCACTAACCAAGTCGTTGACTCAAAGTGTAGTTGAGTATCACCTAAGGCTGATGGAGATCAAGCGGGAGGTGATTCCTTGCCGACCCGCGGTGGGGAATATGCTCCAGTTCTGTGATTATCATCGCCAGCGGGGGCATTTGGTTGAGGATTGCCCCAAGTTTCAGGATTATCTTTATGATCTGAAGGATAAGAAGAGGATTGATTGGGTCGCCATGCATAAAGTTATTTTAGATCTTCGCAGCAAGAAGCGTCGCCCAAGCAGTCGTCTCCATCACTGCAAGACCAGGAGCACCCCTGTGATTCTTCGATTACTGTAGCACTCGCTCCATCACCTAACCCCTCCACTATGCTTCCACCTACCTCATTACCCTCTCCATCTCCTATCCCGTCTACATCATCTCCACAAACCCAAGCCTCTACTCAAGCTAGTGCTGCCTCCACTTTCGCCGCCACTTCCACTACTTCCACTCCCAACGCCGCTCGACGTATCATATCAATACGCCGACGTTGGGCCCCATGGCCTTCCGTTTCATCTTCACCTTCCTCTCCACAGTCTCCATCTCCGCCACCATCTCCATTACCCTCATTATCATCCTCATCATCTAACCCATCACCATTGCCCTTATCTCCACCGCCACCTCTTCCTCCATCTCCCTCCTTGCCCGAGCCTGAGAAACCTACACATCCACCTTCGCCTGTGCCCTCACCCAGACCGATCATTGTCGTATTGCCTTCGCCTTTACTCTACGTCACCATCCCCGTTGAAGCCTCCATGCCATCCAAGCCTTCTACCTCCGCCGCTTCGCCTCCTATTACCACCCCACAGAGCGGGTGTGCGCTGCCTTTGTTGCCCCTTGGGTCTGGTCCCCATGGAGACAATGAGCCGAGTCAAGATGGTTCAGAGCTGGTTCTGCGTTTCAAAGTTCAAGATTTTATCTACCGCATGTCGATACGCGTCCTGGTCCCTGGCTATTTTGGGACTGATGAGCCTATACTTCCCATGACGGTTGCCAAGAAGAACGCCCTTACATTAGTGCTAGTTTCTTCTCGAGCGAGGTCGGTAGCAATCCCATTGCTCGCCGGAAGTGTCACGTCCCGAGTGCGGAAGGAACCCAGAGAGCGCGATGAGTTTATATCATTCATGTCAATCTGAGTGTCCAGAGTTTGGTGGCCTCGAGCCACCGGTTACTTCGTGTCACTCGCGATGGGTGCGTGTGTGGCTTTCTGTGTTTACGTTAGTGACCCTCCACTAGTCGCAGCCTTCTTACGGCACGCGCGTGCTGACCCACCCGGGAGTGGTGGAGCGGCATACCTGAGTTTGACGATGAGTAGACTGGTTACCATAGGGCCCCCGCATACCACCGAGTCTAGGCCGGTGGGGGAAATACCAGCTAGAGGATAGGCCTAGGGCATATGGTCTGAGTGTGCACACGAGACTGAGGGTTTGGACCCATGCTGACGAGCGCGACCTCAGCTAGTCCTTGTTTTGTGGTACTTCTGGTTACTGTGTGTGTCTGAGTCTTGTGCCTGGGGCATTGTAGCTAGACACTTGTGACGCGGAGTAAGACGTCAGGGGATGCATCCGGTCGTTCTTCTAGTGGGTGGTGCTCCCGTCACGTGACGTGAGTTATCGTGTCTCGGGTTTCCATTTCTCATCTGCGAGATGAGGTTTTGGGTGTTATTTTCAGGAGCGTTCCCGTAGTCGAGGTCTGAGATTTTCAGTGAGTGTCACCGAGAGCTTTCCCTAGACGGCGTAGAGTTCACGACCGCGAGGTCGTGACTGTGTTTCCAGACCGTGTGGTTTCAGCTCAGGTCCTGCTGTGAGGGTAGATTTTCGTGACCGAGGCGTCGTGTCATTTTTCTAGTAGCGTGACTAGGGCGGTTCGTGTCTGGTTGTCTCCCGATCGTGGGATCGAGATGTCAGGTACGTGACTTGGTTGTCCCCCGACAGGGAGACCGGGTCGTGTTTTCTAGCACGGTAGGAGTAGCTATAGTGCCGAGTTTTGACTGGCCACTAGTTTACTATTCCTGCCGTTATTGTTGTTCCTTCTGTGACTAGCGTAGCTTTCATTTCTGACATTATTTTCTCGATTGGGGTTCTGCGGGATCCCTACTGAGCCAGTGATAGGAGGCTCACCCTTAGTTTTCAGGTGCAGTGGTGTGGACGTGCAAAATAGCACGCCCATATGACCACATCAGTCCAGTAACAATAGTTTCAACCGAAGAAACCCTGGAGTTACTTATAAATATAAACAAATGATACATACTCCTAACCATATGGGCTCAAACTCGACTACATCCATCTCTAAATAATCTGACATTATATGTGCTCCGCAGATAGAACAAATAGTCTTCATAACGTATGGAATCTACATAGTGCTCGCAATACATGCGTACATAGTATATATACTATTGGGAACCTTGTGAATACACGACCAGTGGTGATGCAACTGAGAGCTGACCGTATCTTTCGGTATATTGCGGCATTAAAGCAAGGGCATGAGGATATGTATACGATGGGAAGAATGAACTACTACTCTCAGAATCATCATGATATATCAGCTGATGTTGCCATGACTGTCCAAACTCACTTCCAGATCCCTGAGAGTCATGTGTGTTCATTCTCTCAAAATCAGATAGCATATCTTGATAGTTGGTACTATTTGCATCAGAACTTCCATAGCAGGGATCCCAATAATCAGCTGCCCGCCTCGCCCCTAGCGGTGGAGCACCGTGGTCCTCATCTTGCGTGGCATGTGTGAAGTGCTACTCCTCCATCTATACCACACATTCGTGGCCCCCATGACCTCTTCCTTGACCACTGTTATACTCTCAACCACCAGCACTAGTATCCTAACGACGCCTTCATTGACCACCCCGAGAACCACCACGACTATGGGATGAAGACCCTGTCAATGTACTATTGTTATCGGAGTCATGACTCCCACTAATGAGGGGCTCAACAGATGGCTCAGGAGTGTCGCCATATGTTGGGATCTAATGTCTCCAAGTCTACAATGTCCATCGGATTTACTGGTGGTTGCGTGCCCTTTTTGCTCTTAAATAATGTGGCCCATGACGATTTCTTCTTCTGTGGAGTAGGCGGCGGCTTATCTACTGCATGTTGTGTCCCTCTGGATGCCTGAGAAGCAGAGGTTTTGTTAGATAAGAATTTCGAGTAATTTCGTACTGTGTATGTATATATGTATGAGTGTACCTAAGACGACTGAGTGGGTGCCTTAAACGCTGAGCGTCATAGCGCAGTAGACTGAGATGGTTGTTTGGATACTCCTGAAGGCTACATAATTGAAATGCTAGTCCAAAATTGCTCTTTGTGTGTTTATTTTGTGTTGTTTTCATTTTTTTTAAGTTGTTAAATTTGTATGTGGAGTTGCTTTCGTTCGGTAAGGTCATCTCCTGGGGGCAATTCCTTTTCCACATTCTATTCTAATCCTCTTTTCGAGTCCACCATGGCTTCTTTCAATCCTTCCCGCTCCCAAGAGGAATCTCTTCATCAAGGGCTTTTAGAAGATCCTTCTAGGATCATCTCATTCCCATCCAGAGAGGGGACCGCTCTTCGTCCGTCCATCATCCCTATGGAGGGCGCCCAATCTACCCCATCTCCATATCCTCCGTGTGCTAATTCTATTCTTCAAATGATGGCCCAGTTGGATCCAGCCTAACTTCAGGCTGTTTATCAGGCTATGTAGGGGTCCAATATCCCACTTCCCACGATTACATAAGGCCTGTCTAATGCGTCCATTGCTCAGCCTAGGGTTGATACTCCCACCATTCAGCCCAATCCAATTGATCTCACCCGGTCCAACCTAGGGCCATTACCTTCTCTAGCCTTTAAACGGGCCGGCCCTCTGGTTCGGCCCAACAATCCTCTGATAAGGGAAAGTCTATTTTCCCTTCTTCTATCCAAGCAGATCATTCTAGGTCTGGCCCATCAGTGCCACAAGTCCTTGTGGGCCCAGCCGACTTCATGTGCCCTCAGCAAGGGGCAACCTAAGTTCATTCTAGTTTGGGTCATCCTTTGACCCAATATCCTTCTTATAGACCTCCTCCTGCTCCGATTGCTTATCCTTCTTCCCCTTCTTATGGGCTACCTCCACCTCCAGCTGTCTATCCTTCTGCTCCTCAGCTTCAACCCGCTTCTTTCAATGCTCCTACCCCATCTAGGGAGCAAGAACTCTTTGACAAATGGGCCGCCATGCAACAACAACTCGACTTCCTTCAAAACTGGGTTGTCCCACAATCCTTGGCAGATGTTCCTGTTCCAAGCTTTCAGAATATCCGATTTCCCCTACAGTCTGAGCTCCCTAATTACTAGAAATATGACGGGAATGACAATCCCTTTATCCATGTGAGGGACTTCTTATATGAATCGGGTACGCCGCTTGTCTTTAGGCTTTTTCAGACATGTCTATTGATTGGGCCAAAAGAATCACTTTAAAATTTTGTCCTATGACCTTCTAGGACCAAAAATACCTATTTTGGAGTCAAGGACGTTATCCTGGACTAGGTAGTCACGTGAGTCCTTAAGTCATCATGTGCCTGGGTGACCTACTAGCAGACTGGACGATTTGTGGACCTAAGATAAAATTAGCCAACTAAACTTCCCTTGGTTGATTGATTTTTCCCATTTTCAGTCGACCCAGCTTGGGAAGATCGACTGACTTTTTCTTGTTACCGCTGGCTACTGCTACTGATGCTAGCGCTGCATGCTGTTGTTGCTTTTGCTGCTTGCTGCCTGCTATTGCTTGTTGTTGCACAACTGCTACTGTTGCTGCTTATGTTGTTGCAGGCTATTGCTAGTTGTTATTGTTGTTATTGATGCAAGTTGCTGCCATTGCTCCATGCTATTGTTGCTGTTGATGCTAGTGTTGTTGCTAGCTATTATTGTTGCTGATGTATTTTACTGGCCTTGCAGAAGTAGCTGGTTGCTATGTAAGTTGTTGTTGCTGCCATTGTTGCTTGCTTACTTTGTTGTTACTGGCCTAGCTCTTAAGCTGAAGCTTGTGTTGTTGATGACTTTGTTGAAGCTAATGAAGCTACTATGGATGTTGTTGCTGATGCTACTATTATTGCTGGCTACTGCTATTGTAGCTGTTATTGCTACTAGCTATTGCTACTGATGTTGTTACTATTGATGCTAGTGTTGCAGCTGATGCTATTAGTTGCTAGTTGCTTGCATAACTGGAGCACCAGTTGGGCCGACGCACCTTGAAGGTTGAGTCGACACACTTCACTTCTTGCATTTGTTGGACAGCAAGTTAAGCATGTTGTGTCAATGCACTCAAGAAGGCCTAGTGAATGGAGTCAACGTAGTCTTATAGGAAGCTCCTGAAGCTTTGCTAGGTTTGAAGGTGTGTTGATGCACAGAAGGGGTTGTGTCGACGCAGCCAGTTGTTCACTTGGTGAGCATCAACACATGAGCATAAACTTCAGGTGATACGAGTCGACTTGAGGGCGACCAATTACACACACTACCCTCACGCAGGAGGGGGGATCGCGGGGAGGGGAAACAAACTATCGACCGTATGCCGAGCTCAGGCAGCCGATCGAGGTGCAGCCAGCTCCTGGACGATGATCGAGGGACGCCGAAGGATGCCAGAAGGTCTGGCGCCGAGCTGCTGTCATTGGATGGAGACGGCGGCCGCTGCTATGGGCCTGTGCATTTCTGCTGTGCAGGATAGATTGGCGCAGTCGTGGTGCGTTGGTCGGTACGGGGGCTGTGGAACTCCAATCACGACGGGACCAAGTCATGGACGCTGCTGATAGGGAGGTCTACAAACCCTCAGAAGATGGCGGCTGTCCGATCACCTCGCTGGACGTGGTCGCGGGAATGGCCGGCGTCAGGTTTCTGGGTGAATAGTTGGACCAGTCGCAGGTAGATGTGGGGGAACTCCCAGTGCTGATGTCAGATCGGGACGAGACCACTTGAGTTAGTTCCGTATCATCAAAAGCTGCAGCTTTTATGAAGACCGTCTGACCTGAAACGGAGAGGAAGAGGGGCTATCGGGGCCGACTTGATAGCATCCTATCCTGGGCAAACAGGGGACTCTGGGTCTGGCGCGACTGAGGGAGAATGGCCGCCCTGGGTGGAGACGACATCGAAACCAGGCGGGACCACCTCTGGTGCGTCGGAGCTTCGAAGGAGCAGAACTCTTGTGAAGAGAGGTCTGGCTAAATCGCACAGGGGTGGGCAGTGGAGCTGCTACTAGATGGTGCTCAGGTTCAGACCCGAGTTTGGCGCAGTTGCATGAGAACGGGCGGTGTGAACTGTGCCGAGATCGGATCATGCGGGATCACTTCTGGGACGAAGCTGACTCGACGACGTACAACTCCACAGAAAAAAGCTTCGGCTGGTTTGCACCGTGGACGCCGGGGTAGTCTCTGAAAGCTCGACCTCTACTGCAGGCTGGTTGCAGAGAGCAACAGCATGGTCTTCTCGATCCACGGGAGGGCGTAGCGGCGGTGGGGCGACGCTGGGGTGCCGTGGACACTCGGAGCCGAGGAGGGCAGACCTGAGTGCAGAGGGAGAGGGGCTTTGTCATTGTCGAAATTCTTATTGCTCTGATTGGCATGATTGAATATAAACTCGTCGCATCCTCCGGGTTCCTTCTGCTCTCGGGGCGTGACAAGGGCCCCACCCCGAGACGCCTTCTTTCAACCCTCCAAAGTCAAAGGGAGACTTAACTACGTCAACCACAGGCTTTGGAGGCCTACAGCACGCATATACGGCTCACATACATGTGTTTGGCATTTTCCCGAACACCTTGTAGGCACATATATTCCAGTCCTTCTACAGCAAACCATGGGCCGACCCGTGGTCCCAACACACTAATTGGGTTCTACAACGACCATCCAGCAAGTTGGAGCCACCCCCGACCCCCAAACACGTGGCCACGAGCCACTTATACTAAGTTCTCTGGCCAACCCAAGGCTGCCCTACCAACCCACCGTGCGATGTGGTACGTAGCACGAGGCATGACCCACGTGCCCCAAAGTGTTTCTCCTTAGCTCCCTCGAGCTCTTATCCTCAGCTCGAGGCCCATCCCGAGGCCCCTCAGCTAGTTAACCAAGCCGTTCGATAACCCAGGGGGTGTCAGGCGTTTACCCGAACACCTTGCGAGCAGCCTTTATGACTCGACAATACAATAGCCCCATGGGCTAATCCCAGTATTTCCAAGCACCGTGTCCCTCAAAGGACACCCCCAGATGATGAAAGAAGACCCTTGGGGGCCATCCCTCGGGGTTGCGATGCACCCCAGGCCAGCTCGCCCCAGGGCGCGGTCGCGCCCCCCAGGGAGGGCAAACTCCCTGGGGGTCGCACCCTCCTCCCAGCCCAGCAGCCCCATGGCCCCGTCCACTCCCAGTTCATGCTATCCCCCGATCCCAAGGTGCAAAGTTCACGCATGGATTAGTTCACTGTACCAGTACCTGGAAGTGACCACAAACAACGCACACGACAGCACGGGAGGGCCAGCCCTCAAGTCAACGCACACAAGCAAGCTCCACGTATCCTCTTGTCCTTTTCTTCTTAGCCAAATTAGGAAGAAAAAATCAAAAATAGGGATTTTATAGAGGTGGGACCGACCCCCCTCTCCCTCTCTGTCCAGCCCACCCCAGAGGTGATCTTGATCATTGCGGGATCCATAATCCTCAAATGGTAGCTAAAAGGATTGGAAGCAAAGGTTTGAAGGCAACCGCTAACCTCTCCCGAGACTCAGAACTCTCAGGTTTCCCTGTTCCTCACCCCTTGCGGTCCTTTGGTAGACCATTAAGCATCCACTAACAGTCAAGTGGCGACCGCATGCCCCTCCCGAGAGCCAGAAAACTCTCAATTTTCTAAGTCCTTGCCCTTGCGGTCTATCGCTAGACCGTTAGGAATGCTTGGCGGTCCTTTGATGGACCGTTTTTAAAACAGAAGATTTTGTTTTATTTGATCATTCTGGCCCAAGGCACATTTCCACCATGATTCATGCAATCAACTTTATTTCATTTGTTTCAAAACTCAGAGTACATCATTCTTTCAATAAAAGTTCAAATACATGATCGTGAAGTTCAAATTACATTCAATTTCATATCCGCGCGAGGCTAGATTTTGCGCAATTCTTTCACATAGGCTCGGTAATCCTCCTCGCTCTCTGTCACTTCTGTTTGCAGGGTACGGACTCGGCTGATCTCCCACAAGGTCAGAGCACTCCGAACCGCTTGCTCGTCCTCCTCAGTCCCGATCTTCCTAGCTTGAAGGGGAGGGTAGTGAGATAGTGCTGGAACCGTAATGCGGGGAAGTCCGACTTGTAGATAGCACCGGTGCAGGTTGTAGATCGCCAAGATAGCGTGCCCCACTAGCTGCAGGTCCAGGACCAGTCGTCGGGGTAATATGAGTGCAGTGACTTGAAGAGCCCGTGGTCACATCACGAATTTGTCAATTGACAAAGTATTGAGGAAGAGGCGCCAATCGTCCCTTGTCTTTTTATCTGCAGTCCGGCATTCAACCTGTGAAGGGAACCCGAATGCACCTTCAATAAAGAAGAGTGGGTGGCTCACGAATATACGGCTAGCTGATGGCATGTCCTCCTTGGGTATAAATTTCAGTCTACCCCCCATCCAACACTCAAGGATGATCATTGACCCAAAGAGAGGCCCCCCTAGAGAAGCTGAACTAAGGCCCTCATAAAGGTAAGAAAGAACAGCTTGGGATTCCCCATCCCAGAAACACCCCCCCAAAGGGCATAAAAACCCCAGAAAACATATATCAATCCTCAAGGATCACACCACCATCGATTAAACTCGATCTACGCTAGAAATCCATCCTTACGGCCCTTAACATGGAAATCCCCACGTGAAAGCAATAAACCCTCTCTCTCACATCGCAACCCACGGATCTAAATGGGAATGGAACGGGAAGAAGGTGGAGTCCATCCCCCTACTTCAATGAGGTCTCAAACCTCGAAGAATCAAAGCCCCAAACCCACGTGTGCCAGCCATACGCCTACGACCACCTCTGCGAGCACGAACCGCCACCCTACCTTCGCCTTCACCCGCATGCCACCTAGCCGCGGCCGTCGCCGATCATTCACCACCTCGCACTCTCCGTCTACAGCCAGAGAGGAGGGGAAGAGGGATGCTTGCGGTCGCCACGAAAAGGGAGAATGGGGGAGATAAAAGGAGGGGGAAACGGCCACAAAAGGGGGGAGGAACTGTAACATGGTAACGGGAAAAAGGGGGCACCTTTTTGGGGTTTCCTCTCAACCACAATGGAACCAAAATAGTATATATGCCATCCCTCCAATGATTGGCCATTCAATTAATTTGGAAAATCCCAGAAAAGCTCAATAATCCCATCGGGAGTCGAATTAAATCTGAATAAAATTTTAATTGGCCCATTAAATCGATCCGAACCCGATAAAACATGAGATCCGAACTCCAGGGTATTACACCTCGAGTTCCAAGTAGGAGAACATATATTCCTTAAGGTTTCCTCAAGTCGAGAGATTCAAAGATTTGGTGTCAAGGGTAAGCTTACATTAAGATATATCGGCCCCTTTTAAGTTCTGGAAAGGGTTGGCGAGGTTGCCTACCGGATCGCCTTGCCACCTCAACTGTCTAAAGTCCACAATATATTTCATGTCTCTATACTGAAGAAGTATGTTCATGATCTATTCCATGTTATAGAATATGAAAACCTAGTGTTACAAAAGAATCTAACATATGAACAAAAGCCAGTGAAGATCTTTGATCGTGAGGTTCGTGTGCTAAGGAACAAGAATGTTTCCATGAGCCTTGGAGAAAATTCTGTACACCCGAAGGGTTGTTAGCAATCACGTTGCTGAGTGTGCTCGAATCTACGGCAAGCGTTCCATTAGTATTCATCGTGATGCCAAGATCGCTTAGAGTATTCACTCCATCCGTAGATCCAGCCGAGTAGGTTGCAATATTGCTTAACGTTTGCTGCAGCGACATAACAGTTGGATCCGAGGCCAGATCGCCCTCAGTGCTTGTTGTCGCGCTGAACGTGTACTGTGTGTTCAGTAGGCTGATCGCGTTGTTGTAATCCGTGACAAATTGATTAATGGCCGTGGATATGTTGCTCGCATTTGTAGATACGGTCAGCGATACAGGCTGGTTGCCAGACGTTGTATTTAGTAGATTTAACGTGATGCCAGAGATGGCTCCTGACACGGTATTTGTGGAACTGCTGATTGGAACGCCGTCTACAGTGAGCGAAGCGTTATTTCCAACACTAGCTTGAGTGAATCCGATGCCTGAACTGCTGCCTGCAACAGTGAAATTGCCACTACTGCCTGAAGTGTCACTCACTAGCGACAAACGCGCTCCGCCGGCATCTGTTACAACCGATGCAGTCATTCCCAGGTTCTGAGAGTTGATGTCGTTGACCACATCAGCGAGAGTGGTATCACCCCCGCTCCCAGTGCTGATGGTCTTTGTTGCACCTGTTTCTGTTGTGATCGTAAAAGAGCCGGAGGATAGAGTCGCTGTTTCACTTGACGCCTCATCGGAGTACCACGACGCCGTTGTTGCCAGGCTATTGACTGTGACCTGATGACTGCCGATGACAGTCCCCTCAGCCGCGGTGGCGGTCACAGCATTGCTCTCGGATGACATAACAGTTCGTGAAGCCAGGGGTCCAGAGAGAGAGTTCAGATTTTGCATATCCGTCTGGAGGCTTTCTGAGGCCGTCTGCATCGCCTGCATCTCGCTCATTTGGCTAGAAAGCGTAGTCTGCTCCGAATCCCAAACATTCTCTGGCTGACGGGCCGCCGTAATCGCTGCACTTACTGCCGAAGTGACATCGATACCAGGCGTCTGCGCTCCCACCATCGCCGCAAGAATGCTACCCACTAAATGGGGGGCACCCCCTTCGAGAAGCCAAATGAAATTTTACCTCTTGGTCCAAGCCCAACTTGGACCATGGACCAACCCCACATGGACCCTAGTGGCTAGGTGGCCCAATGGGAGAGACGGTGGGGGCCCTGCTGGACCTACTTGGGCTTTTTACAAAGAAATCCACTGACTCTTAACGACTAACACTTTGGCTTCTACTTGCTATACAATTGCAAACCCAATTAACCCAAGGGTATAAATGCAAACTAAAGGATACAAATGTAAAAAAGTTAGATGTCTTGCTCCGATGTCCCATCAATTCTCTCTGGATGGGAAGAACTCGACCCCGTCGAGTAAGGGATATGACTGCTCGTGTGTCTGCTGCGGATCCGTCACTGTATGAGGAAGCGCGGGTACGCTCCACTCCTAGTAATCGTCACCTACTCATCCCGTATATGTTCTATATGCTACGCTGCTATGGGAATGAGGCTAGTGGTGGACACTCTGGGGTGGGGTCACTCTCAAAGGAAGGAGAAGGTTCAATGACTCACTAGGAATCACTGCTGGGTCCCTATAGGCGACTAGATCCGATACACTGAAGAGGAGCTGATCTCGTAATTCACTAGCAAGTCCACAACGTACGCATGAGATCTGACTTGCCTCATACTGGAAAGGGACTGACACCGTGAGCTTGCGACTGACTCGACTTGATGCATCCAGACTCACACTATACAAATAAAGGAAAAAGCAGACCCTATATCCTAGTCAGACCTAATGCTATGCAGACCCATGCAATGGTGACCAAGACATCTGAATGTGTGATTGACATACATTCAATGTAACTGGAGGTTGGCGAAATGGGAGACTCGTAGACATCCTAATATGTCCCTAGCATGCATTGGCTTCCTATCGAATGTGTGGGGCTTCGGAGGGCCAGGGGAGCCATAGCCACCTCCTTCATCATCCTTATGTGATGGTGGATGATGAACGGGCTCCGAAATAACCAAGTGCCGAAGAATGGGTTGACTGACCCATGAGGAAGGGGTGTGATAGTGGACTCCTTTGACAAAGTGGAGTAGAGATGGTGGGTCAAGTTTGTGTAGGACGTTCAGATGGCAGCCGAGCGTGTGCAGTGGCGAGGAATGCAAAGAACGGTTCAAGGACTTACTCGGGCCTTGCAACAAGTGGCCCAAGGCAGAGCGGCAAACCATGGTGCTGGCGATCTACATCGGAACTTCCGTGAGATGAATCCCCCACGTTTTGGTGGATCTACCGACCTTGATAAAGCAGAGCATTGGCTTAAAGAGATGGAGAGGATCTTTGAAGTTATGAAGTGTAGCGATCATGAGCGTGTTCTTCTAACGACTTTCCAGCTGGAACGTGATGCTAGAACATGGTGGGACACAGTGAAGGTTACCCTTGGTGATAGACAGATCACGTGGGAGGAGTTCGAGGAGCTCTTTAATGGTAAATATTTTTCTGACAGAGTGCAAGAGAAGAAAGTGGCAGAGTTTGCTGCTTTAAAGCAGCAGAATTTATCTGTGGCAGAGTACGAAGCTCAGTTTTCTAAGCTATCTCGTTATCCCACCCATCTAATATCCACTGAGAAGATGAAGGCCAAGCACTTTCTCAATGGGCTGAAGTTACATTATATTAATCAGTTGGCACCGATGGAAATTCAGACGTATGCAGAGATGGTGAGGAAGGCCCAAGTGTTAGAAGATACTTTAGAGATGACGGAGAGAATCCGTGGAAAGAGCGTCAGGAAGGAACAACCTACTGGTTCCGGGAGTGTTAAGTTAGGTAATGGCAAGAAGAGGCTTAATGGCGGGTCTAGTTCGTGGAAAGATAAGATACTGAAGAACGATGACAAGAAGCCTGGCCCGATTGTACCATTTAAGGGTGTGTGCAAATATTGTGACCGTCCGGGTCACAGGATGGAAGAATGCTTGCGCAAGCTGGGTGCCTGTTTGCGTTGTAGGAGTAGGGATCACCGTATTCCATAATATCTCCTTTTGTCTGATCAAGCTACCCCAGCCAAGCCTTAAGGAATGAAGAAGCAGCAGGGTAAGCTCCAGGCCCTACAAGAAGATGATACAGGAACCACCGAGGAGGGTGGACTCGTTGAAGGTACCCTTATTATTCATGACAAGCCAGCATTTGTTCTCTTTGATCAATAAAGCAAGCTTTCTTGAAAAATATTTCGAAGCAAAGTTTTTCGTCATCAAGTCATACAGTGAGGATGATGTTCATAAGAGCATCAAATATAGTGTCTGGGCCAGCACTGGCGGTGGAACCAGAAAGCTGTCCGATGCGTTCAAGGAAACCGGAGATGCCGTGAGATGCCCACCGGCCACCATGGCCTTTCTTTTGGACCGAGCCATGCATGTCCTCCTCGTCCGGCAACTCCAGCAGCACCATACTCTCTTGTCCACGGCACACTCCCGCTACGCCCGGCACACCACTGTGCCGGGTGGGATATGCTGCACCGAAGTCTATGGCATTTTCAAAAAGATGGCCTGTTTACTTGAGCACTAAAAATACAATCCTGAAGAAATATGATGGCAGGTTCAAGGATATATCTCAAGAGGTATATGAAGCAAAATGGAAATAAAATTTGAAGAACAATCAATATGATATGAACATCGGCTTATTGATGACACTGTACACCCCTGGGGCCTCCCAGCGGCACACCCTTGGTGCCCCCCAACGGCACACCCCTCCAATAGCCCCTCGCCAGCACACCCTCGGTGTGCCTCCCCGGCACACCCATGGCGCAGCCTCCCAGGCACGCCAATCCCCGGGGGTCTTCAGCGGCACGCTCCTGGCTACCTTTAACGGCATGCTTTGGCGGCCCGTCGGTGGCACGCTTTCTGTGTCTTCCAGCGGCACGCTGATTCGGTCTCCCAGTGGCACGCCTGGGCGTGCTCTTCACCGACACCTCCCGCAAATCAAATCCAACTCCCATCCCCTAGGGATTCTTGGCGCGTAATGAGCTAGCTGAGGTTTCGACGGAAGACGATGGCACACAAGCTACCTCCTGCCACCGAGGACGGGAAAAATCAAATCCCCATTAATGCCCGTCGCTTCCCGCTTCCCGCCTTCGGCCGAGCTCATTGCCGTTGGGATATAAAACCCTCTTCTCCGGCGAAGAAGGTACACACCGAGAGGAGACAGAAGGAAGGCTTCCCCAGAGAGAAGAGGGGGGGGGGAGAGGAGCTTCATCCGTCCAAGCTCGGGAGGTTCAAGGAGCGAATCCTCATAAGCTGAAAACCATCCATGTGTAAAGAAAGGCATTTTAATTAAAAGTGAAGGGTAGTTTGGGAACTAAATGTTAAAATTGGTAAAGTCGACAGAGAACGAAGTATAACTCTACCCTATTTCAAAGTCTTCCTCATTTTGAAACTTACTTCATCCTGGTCGAAACTTCTTCTGTATCGACGCTCCCTACATCCGTGCTACCCCATTCCAAATCGTAAACTTGGCCTTTCCACTTTTCTTCTCTAGATTTCTCCAATCTTGCTACCACTCTTTGTGTCCCATTCTCCATTGTGTCAATCATGACCCCTCCGGCCACCGAAAGCAAGGGAAAGTGGAAGGCAACGGAGGAGCAGCATCCAGTGGACACTCTGTCCGTGAAACTTGCAGAAGTCCACCATTACAAAAGGAGATCAAAGGAGGTACATGATCAAGGGACTGTTTCTGGTTTACCCAGAGAACAATCAGTAAAAGCAAAGGAAAAGAAGGCTGAAGCTTCTTCCAAATGGCGTCGAACATCCACCATAGAGGCCACTCGCATAGAACCTGAGGAAGAGAACGATTATGATGAATCTTCAAAGCAGGCAGAATCACTCCTTTAGACAGCAAAAATCATCTTCCCATGGTATGTGGACTTCCATGACTAGGAAATGCTTGATAAGTTTCCTTAATTATTGGATTTGATTAATTTTCAAAAATAGAAGAAATTCATGAGGAAGTATAGATTTTATTACCCTAGACTGGTCACCGAGTTTTACAGAAATCTAATGTTTGATCCAGAACAGTCAAAGATTTGGACTCACGTTAAAGGGACAAAGATTCAATTTTTTAGGCATTTCCTCCATAAAGTTTTTAGGATTCCAAAAGATGGGGTAGTGGAAAGAGATTTTGAGTACAATCAACATGAGGCCTACTCCATTATCATTGATTTGCCTAGTGACTCCAAAGACAAGAAGCAAACAAAATTGACTCAGTTTAATGCCAATAATTTTTTTCCTTTGAAGAGGTTATTACACCACATGTTTACAACTATAATAACCCCACAAGGTGGAGGAAGAGGGAGACTAACTGAGTCTCATAATTACGAAATTATATGCACATAAAATGGTGTACATGCGATGAATTATTCATAGAAAATGGACACTTATCAATAAACTTCTGTTAGTCAATCCGAGGATGAGGTGCTGGCTTCAGGGGGTTTCCCCGAGCGATAGGCGCAAGGCTCGGGCGGGATGTATAGGACCTCGAAGGGTACCTTCCGATCGTCTTGACGCTCAGAATTTTGAACCCGAAGGTCGCCTAGGAAGCGCTTAATCAAAGTGAGTTATTGGGCTTAGTGGGCCCTCGGAGGACTGTCACTCGTGGGAGCTAAGCCTCGTTCGGTCTGTTAGGACCTCGTTTGGTCGCTCTTATTTGGGCAGTAGAAATCTCCCTCTCCACTTGTCCCCCTCCAACTCCCGAGCCAGGATTAGGCTCGATAGAGTAGCATTTGGGGCCGATTTAAGTGGTTCGAGCTGAGTGAGGATTTTCTCTGATAGGGGCCACTTGTAACGGCTGTCCTGGGGATGCACCCATAATGATGACAATCCTTGCGAATTTATGTATAGAGCCCTCTTTTTGAAGATTGGAACATGGCGTCGCTTCCCCGGGGGGTTTATAAGCGTAGCGCACGCTGTCGTTCCTAATCTCCATCGTCTAGGGCTTTTTCCACCGTCTTAGTGTTTGCGAGAGGCTCATGTGCTGCGAGGTTGACCCTGAAGGGTAAAGATTGGCGGCGGCCTTCGTGGAGCTCACAGAGATTACAGCGGTGGTAATTTGCTAACTTTCACCTCCCCCTGAATCGTCCAGCACAGTGTCCTCTTCTTCCTCTTCCAGCTCTCCTTGTTGCCCCATGGCGGACCAGCATCCCGAGATCGAAACGCCAGAAGTTGGGCGGGCCTCTAGGGCACTTACGATGCCGATGAAACCTCTTCAAAGTGAGCTGACTGAGGACGAGGTGAATCAGTTAGAGCGTCGATATGGGCTGCCATGGAAATACCATTTCTCTTCGGTAGAGCCACAGGAGTCTAGTTTGGACACTCGCTCCGGCCTCTTCTGCTCCTTTCTCTTGGCCTGGAAGTGTGGGTTCCGCCTTCCTCTTCACCATTTTACCGCCGAGTTGCTTCGGTTCTACTGACTGGCTCCAGTCCAGTTGGTCTCCAATTCATACACTTTCATCTTCTACTTCATCTTTCTTTGCCGTTCATGTGGGATCGAGCCTTCACTGGATCTCTTCCATGCTTTCTTTGAATTGAAGGAGCATACCCACACAGGCAAGGGTTTCTTTTATCTCCAAGCGAAGAGGGGAAGGAGCTATGTAACCCTCTCCCCCAAAGACTCTTCTCACAAGGGCAGGAAGACCCAGTATTTCTGGCTAGGTGCAGCTCTAGACAGTGGTTCTTGGAATTTCCCACTGATCCCCAACTTTCATCCAAACATCCCCCCGAAGCTAGCTACAATTTCCCCAGAGGTGGAGAAGAAGGCTGCTCTTCTTCAGGAGAATCGTCGATCCACTCCCGAGCTGATGACCACGGCCAACATCGAGGAGTACCTTTCTTAGCATGTGCGGCCTCTAGGTAAGGGCTTCAGCCCCCTTGCATTGATATTGGGTTGCAAGAGTAAACTTCTTATTGACAGCTCACTTGTCTCTGTTCAGACTCGAGGTGAGTGGCTGATGAAGAGGCGTCACCGGCCGAGGTGGTGATCCTTGACGAAGAGGAGGCGTCTACTCCCAAGGGACTTCAAGTTCGCGGGAGCTCTTCTCGTGCCCGTGAGAAGGGCAAGCAGATTGCTTGGGATGGGACTTCCGAACGTCGTAGGGCCAAGTGCAAGGATCCCGTGGAGAAAGTGCTACAGTCTTCGATGAAGGCCGCGACTGTCGAGAGAAAAAGGGTGAGAAGGGCGGAGGCCACTCAGTCAGTCGAGGGGGGCACCCAGTTGGCCCTCCCGTCCGTTAAATCTGAGGGGGCCACCATCGTCGAAGGGGCAGCGACTGAGGTAGGTGCGTCTCAGGTGAGGGCGTCTATCGCTGGTGCCCCTATCGAGGTCGAGGGGGCACAGGACGATAGGACCCGATCCGAGCTGGTCAAGGCCGAGGGTTCACAAGGCAAAGTGACCCAATCCCAGCCGATCGAGACTGCGGAGGCGCAAGGGGAAGCGATCCAGCCCGAGCTAACCGGTGGCCCCTCGAGAGTGGAAATACTAGGGGGGTTCCCCAATCCCAGCTGCTCCTGAGAGGGCCGTCCCTCCTGCTGTAGGTTCTTCTACCGTCTGAGCTTCCTTGTACCATAGGTCCGCTTTGTGACCTCAAAAGCAATTCGGGGAAGTCTCGGGCGTAGCCCTCCTTCCATGCCTCTAGAATGAGTCATGGAAGGTGGCCTGATTGTGGCCCAGCTGGGGGCAAAGATGGCCAATTTGTATGCTCAGATCAACTCCAAGAGGGATTCTCTGGCCTGGGCCAGTAGTGCAGTTGACCGGAAGATCGAGCACGTGATTCGCGATCTTGAAGGCCTTCGGCGGGAGCTAGAAAGAGGCTCGGGAGTCAATCGAGTAGCTGGGGTAGGCCTGCTATATACTCAAGTTGAAAAATAGAGTCCTGGATGCAGAGCGAATAGCGTAGGTCAAGCACGACGAGTAGTGGAAGGCCAAGCGTAAGGATCTCGAGGTTCAGATCTGAGAGGCTGAGCTGCAGCGGGCGGAGGCTGAGGCTGCGCAAGCTGAAGCCGAATAGAGGCAGTCCGAGGCGGAATGGAAGGCGGCCGAGCTTGAGAAGAAGGCAAAGCTGGCCAGATCGGAGGCACTTGAGCAATACAAATGCTCGGAGAGTTACCAAGCAGAGATCCAGCAAGCTGCCTTTGCCTACTATGAGCCTGATTATCGTCGGGGCCTATGGAAGGGGTTTTTCCAAGGGTACCGCCGAGCGACCTCTCTAGCCCATGAGCAGGCTCACGGAGAGCTCTATTTTCCTTCCAGGTAATATTATGACTTGGATGAAGATACCACAGATTCTTCCATTCAGACGTCGAGCGAAGGCGGAAGTCGGGGGACCTCTGTGTCATCCGAGCGATCGCCAACTCTGGCAGTCTCAGGAGGGTGCGCAGCTGAGACAGTTCCCACACAGGTGGGGTCAGTGTTTGGACCGACCGTCACCGAGGGTGCGGGGGGCAGATCTCCTGGCGCTGAGGGTTCTTCATCTGCTGAACTTCGTAGTGGGCTCGAGGCCTGATGTAGACTTTTTTCTTTTTCCCTTTCTTTTCTTTAACATGGCCGTGTAAAAACTTTCCTTGCGTGTGCGCATCTTTCTTCATGAGCATGCTAAAAGGCTCATATCGACCGGAGAGGTTGGAGATGAACCTCTGAATGTAGGCCAGTCTTCCTTGGAAGGACCTGAGCTCAGTGAGGTTCATGGGTGATGAAAGCTCTCGGATCGCTTTGATCTTAATGGGGTCCACCTCAATTCCTCGGTATCAAATGATGAAACCAAGAAACTTGCCACTGGATACGCCGAAGGTGCACTTCACAGGGTTCATTTTGAGCCCATATTATTAGAGTCGATTGAAGACCTAGCACAGATCACATAAATGGTCTTCGTGCCTTTTAGTCTTGACGACAAGGTCGCCAACATAGCATTCAATGATGTTGTATAGCATGTCATTGAATATTTTGGTCATGGCCCTCTGGTATGTAGCGCTGGCATTCTTCAAACCGAAGGGCATGCGCTTGTAGTTGAAAATCCCTTTGGGGGATATAAAAGTTGTGTGATTCTTATCTTTGAGGGACATCCGGATCTGGTTATAACAGGATGACTCGTCCATAAAAGACAAGGTTTCATGACCGGTGGACATATCGACCATTGTTTCTGTGATTGGAAGTAGGAAGTCATCCTTCGGACATGCTTTGTTGAGTTCCCAGAAGTCGACATAAATGTAGACTAGACCACTTTTCTTCTTTACTGGGACAATGTTGGCGAGCCAGATCGGGTAGATACACGGCTCGATGAAGTTGACCTCCCCCATCTTATTGGCTTCAGACGAGACTTGAAGTTCCAACTCATGGTGCATGCACAGCTGTGGCTGTTTGACTGGAGTGGCCGAGGGAGAAATGGCTAGCTTGTGTTCGGCCACGGAGGGGTCTAGCCCTGGCATCTCTTTGTATGTCCTGGCGCAGTAGTCTTTGTATTCAAACAAGAGTTGCTTGCAGTCCTATCTTTTTACTTCGGTGAGGAGAGCGCTGACGAGCATTGGTTGGTGGGCTTCATTTTCACCCAAGTTGATTTCAACGAGTTCATCGACAGTTGCCTGGCCACCATCCTCCAACTCGGGAGGAGCCGGTTGGAACTCGATGAAGTCTTCATCGTCGGTGTTGGTTTCATGTGAAATAAGAGATAAGTGTCGAGAATGTCTGATACTAGAAAATAAGAGGTTGGGGTAACCCATAAAAATTATCGTACCCATCTTACAATTGACACTAGCTTCATGTGTAGATAGCCAGTCGGCTCCCAATATAATATCATATCCTTCCATCTCCATGCATACTAAATCAGTGGGTAAGTTATAACCACTAATTAAAACTTCACTATCAGGATAGAAATGTTTAATCTCCATTCCCGTTCCAATAGGTGTAGTAATAGTGAGTTTAGATTCTAATGGAACAGGCTTCATAGGTAAAAGACTAGTAAATCTTCTAGATATGAATGAATGCATAGCTCCGGTGTCAAATAAGACAAAGGCATGCCTTGAGTACATAGAAATAGTACCTTCTATGACGCCTCCTTCTTCGGTAGATTCCTCATCCATAAGAGCTTGAAGTCTTCCTTGCTTTTTGGTAATAATAGGAAGCTTTTCTGGTGGTGGAGCTTGCTCATTAAGAAGAGGATAATTCGGGATCCTATGCTCCCGACTCCCGCATCGAAGACATGCGCCGAGCTTTCTCCAGCATTCCTCGGCTTTTTGTCCAGACTTCTCGCAAAATTTGCATAGTTTCATTAATGTTGTGGAGATAGGAACAATTTGCTTATCAAATGTCCTCAGCTTCTTGTCCCCTTGAAAGTTATGCCTACCCTTGTTGAAATTACGCCCGTCCTTGTTGAAGTTACACCCGTCATTGGGCCTTTTCTTCCCGAAGGAAGGTTTGAAACTCCCGGCTCTTGTAACTTGCTCTCTCTTGGCTTCTCTTCCTCAGATTTGGTCCGATAACTCCGTTGCATCTTCTAGGAATTGGGCTCTTCGCACCATATCAGAATATGCTTGGATATCCATCGGGGCGAGTTGAGTAATATATTGCGGCCTTAAGCCGTTGAGAAATCTCCTTGTCTTCATTTTGTTGGTACCCACGAGATGTGGAGCGTACCGAGATAACCTTGAAAATTGAGCTTCATATTCAGCTACTGATAATCCCTTTTGCTTTAAAGTGACAAATTCGGCGGCCTTCCTTTCTTGTACCCGATCGGAGAAGTTCCACCCATAATTTTTCTAGAACCAAAAAAATCATTTCACCCCCAGTCAAAAATCATTTTTAGGTAAATCCCTGTCTGTCCTGAGAGTCTGTACACAGATCCACAAAAAAACAAGTAGATTTCAGAGCCTCACATTTTCAATCCTCTCCTTGGCCCTGGAAAAAATATATGTTGTAGATCTATGAGTTCTCTTTCCAACGGCACCAGCCACGCCACGATCTGCCTCCAGATCTGAGCATAATAATTCTTGCCACCGAGGCACGCAATTTTGTTCCCTGTGCAGGCCAGAAACAGCAGTCCATGGAGAATTCTTACAAAATTACCAAAAATCAACCTCAGCGACCGCCACTCCCAAAAGATGATTAGGGATGTCCTACCATCGTCCTAGCCAAGCGGTGCCTTCAGAAGATCTCAAGAGGATAGTGTCCATTTGGAAGCCGTTACTTGCTGTCCTGCAACTCAGAACCGAGTCGGCGTAGTATGGAGTCGGACCAGCAGGCCGAGTTCACCCCGAGAGCCCTTCCGGCTTGCTGCCCATCAACCCAGGGTCGGTCCTTCTGGGCCCCACTTGTAGCCCTTTACCTCCTTGCGTGGAGTGGGTAAGAATTCACTGTTGTAATAATTACATAATTATTTTAACCAGGAGTTACCGTTCTTGGCTGGGGTCGTCTTTCCCACGCCCGGAGCGTGGAGGTAAACTTGCCACCCTCCTCATAGGCATTTGCTATTCTTCTATATGCTTTTATATGCCACTGCTAGAGTGATAGGTTAACTTAGCTCGCCAAATACTTTCATCACTGCTGTGAGAGAGAGAGAGAGCGAGACCCATCCCGTAACCCGATCTGGGCACGAGAGAGAGCCGACCACCCTAGCCCACTGCCGGTTCCTCAACCGCGCACGATCATACGCTTCCCTCATCAGGGACGAACAGCAAGCTTGCTAGAGTCCAAGGTCCGCATCCAACTTGGAGTTGAGTCTGCGTGTCCGTCCCGCATCAAATTGGTATCAGAGCGAAAGGTTGAGTCTAGGGTTGTCGTGCATAAAAAAAAGGGGGAGAAAAAAAGTCGTAAGTCTAAGGTTCGTTATGCATCCCCTCGACAAACTTCTCCAACCCTTACGGGGCCTCATCAGCCTCTTGGGTGACTTCCCCGAGTTCTTGGTATCGGTAAATTGATGTTATTGATTTATCAGTATCTGGATCTCCTAGGTCGTTACAGATTCCCTACCCCTTGTTCTACTTTCCCCTAAAATTCCATGCTGATTAGTGCGCGTTTGAGTGAGTTTTCAATTTTAGGGGAATTATAGCATATTTTGGGGTGTGCACGATGGAATCGCCGTTCCAGGGGATGTTTCTCGTGTTAAATGGTAGGAAATGAGCCACTGGCATGTTCAAATGCCATTCCCGTCAATTTGACTAGATTTGGCCCAGATTTGGGGCCGGTAGGAGGCTGGTTGCCCGCGTGACTCATTTTGCGTCGATTTGAGGAAATCGCCCGTTTGATCGTTATTTTATAGTTTGTTGGCCCCTTCCGGCTTGCGGAAGGTTGCTATTGTGATTTTGGATGTTTCCCCGCCGTTCTAGAGACGATTGGGGCGTAGAACGGTGTTTTCCATGAATTTTAGTGTTTTTTGAGTTCAGTGTTTTAACGCTGAACTCTCGGGGGGCACATTCTCAGAAGAGACGTGTTGTGTCGTGTGGTCACGTTCATCGAGGGAGATGAATAGTTGGGCAGTTGGGAACGCGACCCATGTGATAGGCACGATCCTTTGTTAACGTGACCAAGGTAAGCGCCGCGTTAGTGTTATCATGACCCCGGCTATGACCGCAATCTTGTGTTATCACGCTCGAGGTGCTGGTTGCGTCTATTATCGCGACCAAGGTGTGCGCTGCGTCAATGCGTTGACATGCTACAACTGTTGGACGCATTCTGGTGACATCGCGACCCTCTATATGGGCAAGTTAATCATCGCGACGCAGGCTATTGGCGCATTAATGCTCTCTATTTTCGGTGTATTATTCGAGTTGTCTCGGGCTCCGGTGAACCCAGGATTCAATGCCTTGTTGGCGTTTGACTCGACAGATGACAGCGCGAAGAACGCACGTCGTTAATACGCCCGCGTATCAAATTTACAATATACCGAACTCACACACTTGAAAAGCCAAAGAGTTGGTGGAATCTTGTCGGTTCAACAGTTTGCACCGTGGATATACTTTTCACCTTGACCACCTGCCCCTGAAATGAAAATTTGAGGCATTGGTGAGCGGTCGAAGGTATAGCATGAAGACTATCAATCCACTGACGGCCTAGAATAGCCTTAAACATTGGATCGATATCTAATACATAGAATTCCACGGCCATAGACAATGGCCCTAGCTCTACCTGAATAGTTACCACCCCGTGGCATGCTCTCCTGGAATTATCATAAGTAGCAATGGTCATTGGAGTTGGTCTTAACATATCTTCAGAGATGTTGCAGGCACGTAGAGTGCTCAAGGGACAAACATTTATTGAAGCTCCCATTTCCACTAGAGCTGCGCCGATGGACACTTTATTTAAAGTGATTGAGATGCAAAGTGGCATCTGGCGTGCCTCGGGCGATGCTAATTCTGACTCTGAAAAAGAAATGGTTGGCCCCTTTGTCACCGTGGCCAAAGCCGATGGTAAACTGTCTACGACCATATCCTCACTAACCATGACCTTCTGAAGAAAAGCCCTTAAAGCTTCCTGATGCAGTGTGGATTGCCTGATCAACTCTAAAATAGAAATCTTGGCTGACATCCGGTCCAAGTGCTACAGTAAATCATATTTTGTGCCAGGTAGGGGGTCGACTTCTTCTTGCTCAACTATCGGGGAAGGAACTGGAGGGTGGGGTGCAGGTGCACCAGTAGAGAGATAACTTCTTTGGAATAATCGCCCACTCCGGAGGGCAAGATTTTGAGCCAGCATGGCACTAGATGGACTCTCAATTGGCCCAATGGGGTGAGTGGAAGGAATAGAAGTGGGGGTAGTGATGGCAGAGGCGGGTCTGACAGGCCCTGATGGGAGGATGACAGGTGAAGGGTTAGGTAAAGGGGTGACAATGGAGGGTGCAATGGGTGAAGGTGCAAGGATTGGTGAAATGGTGGGTAATGCGGCGGGTACAATGGGGGATCTGGAGGGAATGGTGGGTGGAGCGGAGGTCAAAATGATGGGCAGAATGATGGCAGGGGTAGAAGGTGAAGGGGAGTTGGTGTATGTGATGCAGATACCGAGATATTTCTGATGTCTGTGTGCATTGTATGAGTGAGCAGTGGAAGCGTGTGGGCTGATAACCCACGGGTCGAGGATTGTTAATTGTAAGAATCTGGCCGGTCGAGAGAATTATTTTTCTCGATGTGACTTCATTTTGACTTCTTGTGCCTTGATGTTGTTGGTTGCCGTGCCGTTGTTATTGTAGGCCTTTGTGGTGATTGGCATGGGCATTTGTGAGACTTGGGGAATGTGTCAGCTTTATTACTGATTGAGTACCCTCTGCTCTTCTATAACTTTCTCTTGGGTATTGTGTTCTCGGGGCATGATCGTGGTCCTTGAGATGCGTTCCCAAGATTGTTGTCCTTGTTGTCATGGGTCATTCTTGGTGAGCTACTCGTAGCATGGCTCGTATGTTGTAGCTGTGTGTTCAGCTGTTAGTGTACCTTGCTGTGACCCAGCTTACAGTTGTGTCCTATGGTTCTATGGTCAGTACAGAACCAGGATTCTACAAGTGCTATTGTTGCTGTTGTTGTCATTTGGTCATTGTTTTCCTGTGCATTTATCTTGGCACTGTGTGGGCTGAGGTCTTGTCAGTTGGTTTTGCTGTACTCTTCTCTCCTGATAGGGTTAGCATGCGATTCGAATTAGATGTAATATCTGAGTGAGGACTGACTTGATTGCGCTTGTGGTCTAGTGCTGTCGTTGGCGTCCTGTGTGCCAGGCTTTCGTCGTTGCCTTCGACACTAGAGCCAATGTGGTGGAGTGTTAGCTGAGAGGACTATGCTTCCGTGTTTAAGTTGATACTTGTTGTGTCTGTCATTTTGCTTTCTCGATAGCTATTTTCATGGCATGAGTCATGTCTCCTTTCTTGTGAGATGTAAATGACGTTGCCTTATTTCAGAGGTGTCAGACTTGTATTCACTGGTGCGCCATGCTCATTCTGTGGATCGATTTGCCTTGAGATCCTGAGCATGTGTTGGTGATTGTGGTCTGGTAGTATTCCTTTGAATTGTGTCATTCGAGGTTTGTGTGGTTCGAGTTAATGTTTTGGGTTTGTTCTTCCCTGCTTCTTCATGCTAGTTCTTTTTCGTCGTAATCCAGGTAGGGGGATGGATTCCTTACCTCGTTAGGACACCGCCGGTACCACTTACGCCGTGGTCCGACGCCCTTTGCCTCATTTTTCGTGCATGTTCCTGTTTAGTTCATTTTTAGTCCTTTAATACTTGAAATCATCTCCATGGGCATCGTCTTTTAATTCTAGTGGCATGCGTAAGCTTGGAATGATGGTATGGCTTAGCAGGATGGTTTGGTTTTGTGTTTTCCCGCATCCCCCATCGATTTCGATCGATCGGGAGGGGGTTTCGATTCTGACCTCTAGAGTCACGAAACCCAGGTGATATAACGCGCCTGCCCCGATGCGTTATAGTCATTTGGCGCACCCCTAGAGGTGCGTTATATCATCCATGAACTATGAGTTTCCTATGGATTTTCGAGTTTGGGTGACTTTAACGCACCTCGTCTTGTGCGTTATAGTCCTGCATGTTGAGTTGAAGGTCTGTTGCCTTTAACGCCCCCAACCCTGTGCGTTACATTCGTATAATGCCCCTTGTTAGGCGCGTTATATCCCGTGTTTAACTGTGGATTCTGAATGTTCTGGTAGGCATAACGGCCCATGGGAGGTGCGTTATGTTTCTATAACACCTCACCCTTGGTGCGTTATAGCCCTTATCAGTTGTGTTGTGTGCCTGTTGACTTTAACGCCTCTGCTCCCGTGTGTTATAGTCCTATAGCGCGCCTGCCCTGGTGCGTCATAGTCTCGTTTGACTGTGGATTTATATGAGTTCTGTTAGGCATAGCAGTCCTGCGTTGGTTCGTTATGGTATGTAACAGGGTGGTCTTAGTCCGTTATATACCTGGAGATTTCAAAAGCATGTATATGTAATTTCTAATGCATCTCATGTTTCATATGCGCCATGTTTAAAGTATTTTGTACACTGTGGTATTATTTTACATCTCAAAAGAGTAGCTTTCTCTTTCCTTGGGATGGAACCACTAGTTGTAGCCCGACAACGTCCGTGTCGGCCCACCTGGGAGAGGTGGCAGGGTATTCCCGTTATACGGTTTGTAAGCTAGTTTCCGTGGGCCCTCTCGCATAGTCAGTAGCGTTATCCCTTTAGGAGCTTTACCGCTCTTGGGAGGCCTCGCGGGTTCCAAGTGATATCAAGTGTATTCGATAGTCCTATTGGGTATATCTGATATGCGGGATCCCGGTCGTCACAACTGGTATCAGAGCTGTTGTTGTGTGAAGTACATGAAAATCTCAGATATAGAGTTACCAGAGTCGTAAAAGTACTTTACAGTCACCTAGCTGATGACTGGTGGAATTTGTTGGCATTAGGTTTCATGATTCTGTATTGTTTGATTTCTCCGTGATGTCTGTCTTGACCTTGTTGTACTTGGTAGTGTTCGCCGAAAGACTTGAATCTGTGGTACATTGTTCGAGGTCTTCATGTAAGTTGCTTAGCTCGCTGTTGACTTTTAGCATTGGTTTGATGACCATTCACATCCTTATGTTATTTTGGTCACTCCAGCTTAAGTCTGTTTCAGCTCTTGATGTGTTTCACTTATGTTGAAGTGCTCGATTAGATTCCGTAATTGAGAAGTTGCTCAGGCGAGCTAGGATTTTCCCTTCCTGGTGAGCTTTTGTTAGTGAGATTGATGTTTCTCATCCCGTTTGGTGGAATCTTTTTTGAGGTTAGCCTTGGATTTGCTATCTTGGTGATACCTTTGTCCGTGTCTGCTTTAGTGTGGACAGCTTTATTTTGAGCATAATCTACTTCTTGCTCCATTGTTGCTTCGCTTTGGACTCCATTATGGTGTTAAGAGCTGTAGTGTACCGTGTCTTTCGTGCCGTGTCTAGCGGCCGATGTGTTGAGAAGGCTCATTTATTGTTTCAGGACGTGAGGGTAAGATGAGATTAGTATTTTTTCGTGGGCTTTGTGCTGAAGCTGGTACTCTCCTTCGTTGCATTTAGGCCCCTTGTGATTGGTTGCTCACTGGATCAGTGCTTGTGACGTGTTAATTACGATTCTGATAAGTTGCGATGGCACCGAACGTGTGCGGAGATGCGATTACCGAGGTCTTTTATGATGCCTGTGTACATGCTAGAGTGCGCAGCGGAAGTGTGTGGGCTGATTACCCATTGGCTGAGGATCATTGTTATAAGATTCTCGCTGATCGAGGGAGTGGGAACTAAAGAAGACCCCAGGCCCATTATCATTGCTGCTAATCTCCCTCCAGAAGTTGAAGAAGAGTTGATCAAGATCCTGAGGGAGTATAGTGATTCTTTTGCCTGGTCTTACGAGGACATGTTGGGTCTTGACCCCTCCTTGGAGGAACACCGATTAGTGCTTAAACCAGGGGCAACACCCGTTAAGCAAAATCTACGGAGATTTCACCCCCACATGGCCTTAAGGATGAAGGAAGAAGTTGATAAATTACATAAGGCCAAGTTCATTAGAGTTGTCTTATATCCTCAGTGGGTGGTGAACATAGTCCCTGTCATCAAGAAGGATGGAAAGGTACGCATTTGTATCGATTTCAGGGACCTGAATAAAGCATGTCCCAAGGATAATTTCCCACTGCCTCATATAGACGTACTGGTGGATAATACAGCCAGATATGAAGCTTTGTCATTCATAGATGGCTATTCAGGATACAACTAAATCCGTCTCGCTCCAGAAGATCAAGAGAAAACCTCCTTCACCACGCCCTGGGGCACATACTGTTATGTGGTAATGCCATTTGGTCTAAAGAATGTCGGCGCCGCCTATCAAAGGGCGATGATGGCTATATTCCACGACATGATGCATGTCTACATGGAAGCTTACGTGGATGATATTTTGGTGAAGTCAAGGACTAGAGAGGAACACCCCGTTGTTTTAGCTAAGGTGCTTCAGAGAGCTAGGGAGTACCAGTTAAAAATGAATCCAAAGAAGTGTGTTTTCGGAGTCTCTTCAGGGAAGTTGCTAGGCTTTATAGTTAGCAAATGGGAGATTCAGATTGATCCTAACAAAGCTAAGGCCGTTATGGACATGCCTACACCTAAGAATATCACAGAACTTCGAGGATTGATTGGACGCTTGCAGTTCATTCGAAGATTCATATCCCAACATTCTCAGAGGTGCCGCTCGTTCTATAAACTATTAAAGGCGAGGGTCAAATTTGAATGGAATGAAGACTGTCAAAAGGCCCCATTCATCTTCATCATCCCAAACTACAATGGAGCCCAATCCCCAAGAGGAACCCGGCCCCAATGGGCCAAGGCCAATTCTTGTATCTGATCCTTCCTCCACGTCAGGCCAGGCATGTGGTCAATGGATTTCATTACCTTCACACATGTGCAGACCTTGAGGTGAGATCACAATGTTACTCTAGGGTTAGGGGTTCAAGTTTGTTAGTACAAATTCCTGTCATGGCTTATGGCTCACAGTTTGCATTTCCAAGATATTTCTGAGAGTGAAGATACTCCAAATTCCTCACATGGGGATTTACCAATATAAATGGGCCCACCGAATGGTGAAGCATCTCTATTGGGAATAAAAAAAAGGGAGGATCCTTCTGCTATGCAGGATTGCTAGTTATCAGGTACTTCAAGTAAGTTTTTAATCCTCTTCTCATTGATGCATTTTGAAATGGTACCTAACACCATTTGTAGTCTCACTGATGGGAGGACTGCTTCCCTTTGGTAGCATCTTCATTGACATGTACTTTGTCTTCACATCATTTGAAATGACAAGGTGCACAAAAAGAACTAGATACTACTTTTCCTTGTAATTATTACTCTGGATTGTTTATAAGTAACTGATTTTGCATTTATTATTGCTGTTTGGGTCGACCCCTTTGTGAACTATGTTCTATTTTTTCTAGAACACTGGACATGGGTTGACCCATTCTCAGAGGGGGGTCAACCCACTTTAGTAAAGCTGATGTCTAGACCTTGGAAACTGAACATGGGCGACCCATTACAGGAGGGGGTCGACCCATCTTAGTTTGCTCAATTGATTGATGATTTTTTTGAAGTCCAAATGATATATCCATGCATTCCTTTGACATATAAGAATCCACCATGAATCTCCATCCTAAAAAATAAGATAAAACAATTGATTTGCATGATAATCAAAACTTATACATCAAGGATAACCGAGGAAGACTTGTATCGGATTCTTGTATGGAGCATCACCTACATGCTTTGGTGGAATGATGCTTTTTATTCTATTTGGTCATTTCTCATGTATTCTAATTTTCAGGCTGAATGGGGACCACTTCGCATGTTTGTGTTATTAAAGAGTGAAGTTCTGGCATCTCCTGTGGCCCCTTCGGCACCCCTCCCCATCCCGCTCTCTCGGCGCCCCCCTTTATAGTATTTTTAATTCAAGCAATAATTTATTTGTTATGGCCAATTGACCACATTGGAGAATACTTCTCTGATCCCTTATTTGCCCCTCCCTAACCCTAGATCTGAGGGTAATTAGGTCTTTTGTTCAGAGTTATATAATCCTTGTATTTTTTATTTTGTGAGAATTAATGCAAAGAAAATTTAGAGTTTCTCTTGGAGAACCCTAGGGTGTAGCCCCCCTCTCTCTTCCCACCCCCCTTGCAGCTATGAAAGCTCTCTTCTTTTGAGGTGTGATACCTCCTTATCAGCAACTCTCTAAGTGAGAAACTCAGTACCGCCGCCGTCGCCGCCATCGAGCCGCCGTTGCACCGCCACCGCCAACCCGCCTCTGGTCTATTCTCTACTGGACAGTAAGCTGAAGCTAGAATTTTGTCTTCCACTCCTGTTGTCTGTTCGATCGAAAATTTTTAGAGTTTGTTCCCCCTGTCGTCCCCCATCTGTAGTTTAAATTTCGTGTCAAACTGCCTTCATTTACTATTTTTCCTAGTAACTTAGTTTCCCCCTAGCAATCTACCAGTTTACAGATCTACGAGCGAGCATCTATTTCAGCTATTTTCCCACCCTTCAACCCTCTTCAAAAAAATCCTAAAAAATTCCTGCACGTCCCTCATGTCCCCTTCTACCACCCATAAAATCCCCATCCTCCAGATCCCCCATCTTCCCTTAGGTCAAACCCCATCTTCAGGCAGATCCATGTCTGTCCTGTCAGTTCTGTAGCTTGAGCCAGAAAATCACAATGCTTGCAGTGTTTTTAATTCCCAATCCTTTTACTGGATGGATTGTAAAACTTATATGCTGTATCCCTTCGAGTCTACTTTCCAACGGCACCATTTTCAGTCAGATCTGCCTTTAGATCTGGCCGCAACAATTCTCGCCGTGGAAGCGCGCAGATCTGTCTTGAGATAGGGCTGCGGAAAGGTGATGGGGAATAATTCCCAATAAAATATCACAGCTCGGATTCAGCGACCGCCACTTCTGGGAGTCTACCAGGGATGTCCCGCCATCATCCCAGCCAAGCGCCACCTTCAGAAGATCCCAGGAGAATGATGTCTCTTTTGAGGCCATTGTATGCTGTCCTGTCGGCCTACAGATTTCAGATTCGGAGTTGCTGCCCACAACCGCTCCGGAACCCCGCCACTGTGCTATCCGTCAACCCAGGACCAGTGCTTCCGACGCCACTGTGTAGCCTGTTACCTCCCTGCATGGAGTGGGCCATCAAATCATTACTGTAATTAATATTTACCTTTGTATCGGGAGTTGCGGGTCTTGGCTGGGATGTCTTCCCCATGCCCCGAGCGTGGAGGTACACTCACCACCCTCGCTATCGCACTTACTTATTTAGTATAAGTTCTATTTGCCACTGCATGTGAGTAGTTTATTTCCTAGCTAGTTAAATTTAATCACCAATGTGAGTTGTGAGTGCGAGACCCGTCCCGTGACTCATTCCGAGCACGAGAGTGAGCTGACCACCTGAGACTCAATGTCGGTTTCTCAACCATGCAAATCGACATGTTTCCCTCGCTGGGGACGATTGTGAGCAAGTACTTTTTGTTGGAGGCATGTTCGCCCCCTTCTAGACTACTTTCAACATCGAGTTATTCGTGTCGTTACCGGTCGCGTCGTCTAATGAGTCACGTTGTCTCCTAGAAGTCCAAGGATCGCATCCAACAGTGTCGAGTCGCTCATTTGTCCAGCATCATAACACCAACACCGGTGCCGAGGTGAGAAACCTCTTCAGCTCCATAAAGTTCTGCTATACTCATCGGTCCAGATAAAAGGTACATCCTTCCGCGTAAGTCTGGTCATCGGGGCCGCAATATGAGCAAAATCCTAAATGAACCTCCTATAATAGCCTACGAGCCCCAAGAAACTTCGAATCTCTGTCACAGACCTCGGCCTCGGCCACTGCATCACCGCCTAGACTTGGCGGGATCCACGAAAATATAATCACCAGAAATCACGTGCATTAAAAAGTGCACCTCATGAAGCCAAAACTCGCACTTGTTGAGCTTCGCATATAACTGGTGATCTCGCAAGATCTGCAGCACAACCCTCAAATGGTACGCATGCTCCTCTACAGACTGCGAATACACAAGGATATCATCCACAAACACAACCATAAACTAGTCCAAGTAGGGACGAAACACCATATGCATCAGATCCATGAAGGCTGCAGGGACATTGGTGAGCCCAAATGACATCACCAAGAACTCATAATGCCCATACCTCGTACTAAACATAGTCTTCTCCATATCAGACTCACGAATCTGCAACTGATAGTAACCAGACCGCAGATCAATCTGCGAGAACACTAGAGCAAACTGAAGCTGATCGAACAAATCATCAATCCGCGACAGCGAATACTTGTTCTTAATGGTCACCTCATTCAGCTATCGGTAGTCAATACACAATCTCAAACTACCATCCTTCTTCTTCACAAACAATACCGGCGCACCCCAAGGGGAAAAGTTAGGATGAATATACCCCTTGGCGAGCAACTCTTGCAACTGTGCCCTTAATTCCCTCAATTTAGCAGGAGCCATACGATAAGGAGCCTTCGATAAAGGTCCCATACCGGGCACAACCTTGATAACGAAATCAATCCCCCGCTGGGGAGGTAGTCTAGGCAAATCCTCAGGAAAAACATCGAGAAACTCGCACACCATCGGAATGTCCTCCACATCCAGACACTGCTAGTCTACCATGACCACAGAAGCGAGAAAGCCCTGACATCCAGCATCAAACAACCCTACGGGCCCTAAAAGCGGAAATGAGAAAATGATGAGAGGTAGATCAGATACCTTGGAAATAGAACGCAAGTCTATGGGGAGGCTGAAAGTAGACCCTCTTCGTTCCGCAACCCACCATCGCTCCATGGGCCTCGAGCCAATCCATGCCTAAAATCACATCATAATCCCAAAGGTGCAATGCATAAAGCCTATCTGGCAGGTTCCGCCCCTTGATCCACACTGGAACCTTTTCGAAGCAATACGGGGTGAACATAAAATTGCCAGAAAGCATGATGGAATCGTCGGCACGAGAGTCAAGATTCGAGATTGATTTTGACGGGATCGTCATGGGATCGACTAGTGGCAGTGGACGATCGACGAGGCGGCAATGGCAACTGTCAAACTATCTTCAGCTAGGAAATATGTTCATGGGCCACATGAAATGATAAATGGGCCTAGTATGTGGGCTTTTATGCACATGAAAGCCCTACTTTAGTGATTCATAAGCTTTGAGTGGATTTTGTGATTTACTATGGAGTTAAGCATACAATATTTTATCATCATCAAAAAGGGAGAGATTGTTGAGGTTCCCACCTTGATTTTGGTATAATGATTTTGATGATAACAAAACATGTTTGTGTTTTGGCTAAATGCAAATATGATTGTCTGGTCACCCTACAAATAAGATTGTTTGTGATTAATTCAAATCATCTCACCTGTGGTCAAAATTGAATGCAGCTAACATGTCAGATCTATGAGTGTGTGTGTCGATACACCCAAGAAGTGTGTCGACCTACTTTTGGTCATAGAAATAGAACAAGCCATTAGAAGTCAAGGTGTGTAGACCTATCCTTCAAGGTAGGTCAACCTAATTGGTGAACCAATGCGAAATTAATGAGGCTACATGAGGCTGAGTCAACGCAGGGGAACCATGGAGCCGATGCAACTGAAGAAGAGTCACTTGAGTTCAGTAGGGTGGTGATTTGAGTAAACCTGAAGGCTGAGTCAATGCAGGGACTGAGGGCATTGACGTAACAGAAGAAGATGGAAAAATCCAAAGGTTTTGTCATTCAAGCAATGAGAAGATTGTCACACCTTGAATGATAAAGTGCATACTCTTTAAATGAATTGAAGTTGGGTCAACGCAATTGAACTCTCGCATCGACACAACAAAGTTTTTTAGTCGAGTTCTCATGCAATAGGAAGAGTACGTTGATGCAATGAAGATGTTGCGTCGACACACCAAACCATTCAGCAAGTTTTCGTCCAGAAACAAGATCTTTAAAATTTTACAACTCAAAGAACCTTGGTGAGATCGAACGGAACTCTCTCTTCTTTAATTCATCTAGTCTTCACAATATGCTTTGAAGGTGTCGACCCACAAGGTCAACCCTTTTTTGAAAGAGGTAGGTTTGGGGCTTTACTGAGAGAGTGGGTCGACCCCAGGGATAGACTCATCTTGTTTTGACCCACGTAGCGGGTCTTACGAACCCGACACGAGACCAAGTCGACTTATTCTGGTAGAGGATCATGCGAACTTAAGATGTGGGCCCTCAAAAGCCCTGTATGCCCCAAAAAAGACACTTATCCTGACTTACAATGAATGCTAGCTCCATGCCTAGCTAACCAATTTGCTCCTAGGATCACATCATAGTCCTTCATTTCCATACATACCAGATCAGCAGGCAAATCATGACCAATAATCAAAACCTCACTAGAGGAATAGATGTATTTAATCTCCGATCTAGAACCGATGGGGGTAGTAATTATGAGGTGAGAATCGATCAATATCGATTTCACAGATAAGGAATTGGCAAAACTTTGGGAAATAACCGAATGAGTCGCCCCGATTTCGAAAAAAAATGAATGTTGGCTTGGAAAGAATAGTAAGGGTACCTTCAACAACACCACCCTCCTCGGTGGCCTTAGTTTCAGCTTCTTGAAGGGCTTGGAGCCGCCCTATCACTTCTGACTTCCCAACGGCTTCTCGGATGGAGCTTGATCAACAATAAGGGGACATTTTGGGATCCGATGGTCCCTACTTCCGCACCTTAAGCAAGTGCCAAACTTTCGCCAGCACTCCTTCATTTTGTGGCCTGGCCGGTCACAATATTTGTAGACTGCCTTAGACGGGGTAGCTGGTCCAATCTTCTTGTCGTTCTCCTTTGGCCTCTTGTCTTCGAAAAAACTTGGCCCGTCATTGGGCCTCTTCTTGCTAGATGTGGGTTTAAAGTTCCTGGAGCTTGTTGCTTGCTCCCTTCTCTTGTCTCTCCCCTTGATTCGGTCAGTCATGTCCATAGTTTCTTCTAACACCTGTGCCTTCCGCACAATCTCAGCATACTTGTCGATTTCCAGCGGCATCAATTGGTTAATATATTACAGCTTCAACCCATTTAGGAACCATTTTACTTTCATCTTCTCAATGTACACCAGATGGAAGGCATATCGAGACAACCTAGAAAATTATGCTTCGTACTCTGCCAAAGATAGAATCCTTTGTCACAATGAAGTGAACTCCACCGCCTTCTTCTCTTGAACTCGGTTAGAGAAATATTTATTGTTGAAGTGCTCGAGGAGTTCTTCCCACGTCACTGGTCCATTTGCTAGTGTCGGCTCCATCGACTCCCACCAAGTGAAGGTGCTTTAGTAAGTTATACTCTGTGCCCGGCAAAGATTCTTGCTCCTGCTTCGCTTGGTCCTGCGCGGGCTCTTGCTCCCGCTAGGGAAATACTCTATGAAACATATGCCCACTCCGGAGCACCATGGTCTCGGACGCCTCTGTCGTGGCTGGTGGAGATTGGGAAGAGGTAGAGGCTGGTGTGCTGACGGCTAGCGGAGGGTTGATAGTAGGAGGGGTTGTTGTGGGAGGCCTTGCCGTCGAGGGGTTATTGTATGGCGAAGGGTGAGGTTGGGCAATTGGCGGGTGGAGTAGGAGGGATCGCGAAAGCATGGTGGTAGAAGGTGGAGTGGGTTGTTGTGGCATTGGTGGTGGTGGGGTTGATTGTGATGGAAGGGTGGATTGTGGAGGGGTAGATTGTGGGGGAGTGGTTGTCGGCAAGGGGCGAATGAGAGGAAGCCTATTTGGTAGAGGGTTTGCAAGGGGAGGTGCATTCATAGATTGGCGAATGAGAAGGGGCCGTGCGGGAATGGTGTTTGGGTGAAGTGACCCTGGCATGGTAGAGCGTATGAGGGGACGTGAAGGTTGGGGAGGTACATGTTGGGGAATTCTTAGTAAGTAGGAGGGTTGGTTGGTTTCTTGATTGACGACCCTGACAGAGGCGCTCTCTTCTTGCCATCCCTGCCCTCTTTCCACTTCACAGATTGAGGTGATAGGGTTAACTTGTTGATTTTTTACCAGGTGCTCCGGTAATGGATTATTTACTATCCCCATGTTAGGCTGGGGAGCAGGAGCCGGCTGCTACTATGGGCCCTGCTGCGGTTGTTGCTGCTGAACCTGTTGCTGACGTGGCGGCCTTCTCGTCTTCATGGAGGCTGCCACCTTTCTCATCTCCTCCTAATCTATACCTCCTTGATCATTTAAGTCATATATGTAATCTTTAAAGTGGAAGCAGTGGGTGATGCTGTGACCCGACTGCCTATGGAAAACACAATAACGAGAGGTATCAACATTTTGTGGCCATACCATCCATTCCTTTGGCAAGTGGAGCAAATTGGCTGCAATTAGAGCATTAAAAATATCTGGGAGACTCTCAGGCCTTGGTACTGGACTCAAATAAAAGAAAATTTTTATATTTTATGACTCAAATAAAATATGTCAATTGCATGGATTGACTCATAAAAATGTGGAGAACACAATGGCGCAAGCTGTCGATCCATCTGAGCTTTGAAAAATGTGGAGGGGTTAGTGTTGCCCCCATCAGTGTGGATCCTAACTTGTTCGGCCCCCAATCGTCATGCCATCCTAGCCCCCGAGATGAGGGCCTCATACTCAGAGACATTGTTGGATGCCTGGAAGTTGAACTTCAAGGCGTACTATAACTCTGGTCCTTCTGGAGACTTGAGGAGGATGCTGACACCGCTGTCGATCGAATTGGAGGTCCTGTCAACAAAAAGGTCCCAGGTGGGCCCGGGCGTCAATTGAGGGGCCTCGCCAGTTGGAGCGATGCTCTCCGCGATGAAGTCTGTGACTGCCTGTCCCTTGATGTTCGAACAGGGGTGATAAGAGATGTCATACGCTCGAGCATTATGGGGCACTTGACGAGGCATCCCGCAGCTTCAGGGTGAGCGAGGATCTTCTTTAGGGGCTCGTTGGTCAACACGACGATGGAGTTCCCTTGGAAGTAAGGCCGAAGGCACTTGGCCAAGGTCACCAACTCTAGCACGAGTTTCTCAGCTATGGGATACCTTCTTTTGGCCTCTTTGAGCACCTTGCTGGTGTAGTATACCGGCCTCTGCACTCCTACGTCATCTCAAACCAGGACTGAGCTCACTATTGAAGGAGTTGATGAGAGGTATAGGTATAGTGTTTCACCCGGGATTGGCTTTGACAGCACCTGGGGCAAAGCCAAAAACTCCTTTAGCTCTGCAAAAGTCTTCTGACATTCCTCATCCCAGGTGAACGTAGCATATGCCAATTTGTGCCCCCTCAACAATTTGAAGAAGGGTAGGCATTGTTTGGCCGCTCGGGACAAGAAACAGTTGAGGGCAGTGATGCGCCCTGTCAGGCGCTGCACATCTTTGATGCACGCGGGCGGCTTCTTATTCATGATGGCCTAAACCTTGTCGGGGTTGACCTCGATCCCACATTGTGTCACCAAGAAGCCTAAGAACTTCTATAGTATTCGGTAAGTTTGGTTCTAGAACCTAAAGGTGTAGTTATAGAAAGGTCTGAAGGTAAAGGAACCGATTCCACAGGTAAAGTTTTGGCAAAAGAAGCCGAGATAAAAGAATGAGAAGCACCAGTATCAAATAGCACAAATACAGGATGAGAGTAAATTTGGATTGTACCTTCCATGAGCCCACAATCCCTGGGCGCTTCTTCTTCATCTTCTAAAATTGTATTGAGGCGAGCTTGCCTCCTGCGTCCTCCTCCTGTTGCCTGTTCTTTCATGAGGGGGCAATCGGGTATGCGATGCTCCCTACTACCACAACGTAAGCAAGCGCCAAGATGCTTCCAGCATTCTTCTACTGAGTGGCCGAACTTCACAAAATGCGCAGGCCACCGTGACCTGCTTCTCCTCTTCCTTTACTTTCTTGTATTTCTGGGAACTTCCACCGTTCTTGCTCCTAAATCTTTTCTTGTTATTACGGCTTTTGTAGGATTCCGTGATACTAAATTTCTCTTTCTTGAATCGCTGATCGGATCGTCGGCTATATTCTTCTCCACTCCTTTTCATCTTCTCGACCTTCTATAAGGTCCGTTCACATAGATAGGCCCGCTGGACCATTTCCTCGTATGTGCGGATGTTTTGGGTACCCAGTTGTTGAATATAACTGGGCCGTAACCCGTCTATGAACCTATTTACTTTTAATAAATCAGTGCTAATAAGGTGTGGTGCATATGGTGCTAGCCGGGAAAATTGCAACTCATATTCTGCTACTGACATCATCCCTTGACGAGGGGACGCAAACTCCATGGCTTTTCTCTCCTTGACGTGCTCCAAGAAATACTTTGCACGAAACAGTATGAGGAAACCTTCCCATGTGAGTGGTGCATCGACTGGTGGTGCCGGGACCGACTTCCACCATGTCCAAGCATCGTTGTTTAACTGGAAGGTAGCCAAACACACCTTTTCCTGATCGGTGCATTGAATTACATCAAAAATCTGGTTCATCTCATTGATCCAATTCTCTGTCTCGTCTGGATTCGAAGAACTGTAGAAACGCGGAGGGTTGAGACTCCAAAAATTCTGATCCCTCTTCCCGTTCTGAGTCCATTTAATCTCCTGTCGTATCCTTCATAATCATTTTTTTTCTCTTATGCATCGAATACGCCCTGGGCTACCCCCAAAAGGGCCACAGTAATAATTCCCCCTCCCTAGGGTCCTCTCCAATGTGTAGACCGCATCGTATACTCCGTGTGCTCACCGTGTTTACTCCCTGTTGGAGACGCATATGTATGTGCATCCCCCTTTAGCCCTGGGACCGGATCCTCACTACCTCCCTGTTCGTAGCCCTCAACTGTGGAGAACAGGTTTGTCCGCATAATCTGGGCGCGGGTCTTCTATCACGATCGTTCCTTGTCCACGATGCCTGCTGGCTGTTTGAATGTTGGCCCCTTAAACCTATATAGTTAATGTGCTAACTTGCTAACTCCGAATGCTAGCCTGCTAACTTGTTAACTTGCTAACTCCACATGCTAGGTGGCTAACCTGCTAACCAGCTAACCCCCTTTATGTATAACTAATTGTAGATAGTTTAGTGCCTGAACGATTCTCTTGCTTTGTGCGTGGATTACACCGCTGCATTTTGTTTTGTCCAGGATAGCAGCCTAGTGACCGGGGAGGGGGAACATTCCCCATCGATGTCTCTGAATCACCATAGGGTCAAAGGGTCATGTCCACTCATGGCATGCATCCCTATGGGCTGCCATAAGGTGAACACCAATAGGGCACTTAGCCCAACATTAAACCCACTGTCCTTAAAGGAACCAGTGGTGACCACGGGTTGTGTGCCCCTCGTAGGCTAGCCCTCGAGTGATTCCTTCCCTATCGGTCGTCCCTTTAACTCATGTTGCAACCGCAGGTTGTGTGCCCCTCGTAGGCTAGCCCTCGAGATTTTCTCCCTCATTGGTCGCTCTGTCTGATCGCGCTTTAACCCACAGAAGAATGGTGCCCCTCGTAGGCTAGCCCTCAGGGTCTCCTATCTGTTTGGGTTTGTCGGCCGCCGTTGCGCCACCCGCTTTAAGGAGCTTATTCCGTTATGTGAGTATGTCTCTGCTTTTCCCCCGTAATCCTCCGGGGATGGGGAGATGCTGCCCAATTTTTACCAGGTTCCTCCCAAGGGCGGTAAAGCCCCTAAAGGGAAAAAGGATTGTCATGGGGTACATTGAACTGACAGATATAGCAGTAATCTTCTCGATGTGACTTCATCTTGGCTTCCTGTGCCTTGATGTCGTCTGTTGCCGTGCTATTACTGGTAGTTTTCTGGTGTTGGCGTTGGCATTCGTGAGTGTTGGGGAATTTGTCGGCTTGTTTACTGATTAAGTACCCTCTACTCTGCATCTTTTCTCGTGGGTGTTGTGCTCTCTAGGGATTGTTGTGGTCCTTGAGACGCATTCCCTGAGATTGTTGTTTGTGTCACTCTTTCATGTCGTGGGTCTTCCTTGGTGAGTAATCAGACACATGACTCGTTCTCTGTAGTCGGGTGATCAGTTACTGTTATGCCTTGTAGTGACCCTGCTTGCAGAAGTGTTTCGCAGTTCTGTATGTTGTTTAGAGCCAGAATCCTGCAGGTGCTGTCGTGTTGTTTCTGTGTGGTTTTGTGTTTCTGTCGTGGACCATTGTCTTGTCAGTTAGCATTGATGTACTCTCCTTTCCTGGTGAGATTTGCTTGCGGCTCGGTCAGACATGTTTTTCGGCTGAGGATTGACTCGATTCTGCTCATGGTCCAGTGCTGTTGTTTTGCGGCCGTTCTTTCTGTGTATCTGTCATTGGTGTCCTATGTGCCAGGAGTTCCCTATCGCCTTTGGCACCAGAACTGATGATGTTGTCAGGCTGTCAGTTGAGAGGACTATGTTTCCTTGTATAAGCTGACGTTGCTTGTGCTTGTCGTTTCTGTCGATTCGTTTCTTGATGTCTATTGTTCTGGCAGTCGTGTCTCTTTTCCTGTGAGATGCAAGCGACGTTGCCTTGGTTCGGAGGTGTCGGGCTTGTGTTCACTTGTGTCGTGCTCACTCCTGAGCGTGTCCTCGTGATGATGATCTGACATTATTCCTCTGAGCTGTGCCTCTCGTGCTTTGTGTTGGTAGTTGTTGGGTTGTTCTTCCCTGCCTTACTCTTGCTTGTCCTTAAATTTTGAGGATGAAATTTCTTAAAGGAGGGGAGGAATGTAACACCCCGGATCTTTGTCGGATGCAAACGTCGGGTTACTGTTCCCGTCATACTTGCGGCATGTGGGGAGCTTGGATTGAGGAGGGAATCGGATATTGTGAAATCTAGGAATGGGAACATCTGCCAAGGACTGTGGGCCGACCTGCTTTTGAAGAAAGTCAAGTTTTTGCTACATGATAGCCCACTTATCAAGAAGTTCCTGCTCTCGAGATGGAGTAGGCTGAGTGAAAGGAGCGGGCTCAAGGCGAGGAGCCAAAGGATAGACATAAGGAGGGGGAGGCCCATAAGAAGGGCATTGGGCTAAAGGATGACCCAAACTGGAATAAATATGGGCAGCCCCTTGCTGAGGGCGAGCAAAATCGGCCGGAGCCACAAGGGTTTGTAGTGCCAAGGGAATGGACCTGTAAAGATCAATCGGGGTAGATGAGGGAAGAGCGGTCTTCCCTTTATCAAGAGGTTGAGGGGCCGAACTAGAGGACTGGCCCACTTCCAGACTGGAGAAACGAAGGATCTTGGGCTGGACCGAGGTAAGATCAATAGGAACCGGTGGAGCCCCGGACCCATTAACCCTAGACTGAGAGATGAAAGTAGCAGATAGACCCTGTGAAATCATGAGGGATGGGGTCCCTGATCCTTGCAAGGTCTGGTAAAGGGCCTGAAGTTGGGCCGGATCCAACTGGGCCATCATTTGAAAGATGTGACTTGTGGGATTGTTGGTGGATGGAGCTGAAAGAGAGGGTTGACCACCCTCCACGGGAGCAGAGGATGGAGGAGGGGTGGACCCTTCTCCAGACTGAAGTGGCATGACCCTAGGCGGGTCCTCTAGGAGTCATTGAGGGAGAGATTCCTCATGGGAATGGGAAAAATCATAGGAAGACATGGTGAAATCGAAGAAGGGATTAAGATAGGAGGTGGAGGAGGAATTACCCATAGGAGATGATCCTATGGATTTGAAGCAACTCCACATGCAATGTGGCACCTAAAAATGAAAACAACACAAACAATCAAACAATAAGTAACTAGACAAGATGACCCCAATAAGGGGAATATGCAAGTAAGAAGGGGGATGAGAAGGCAGCCAATGTCAACCAAGTTATAATGATAGTCACAAGGGGGCAGGGTTCTGACAAGGAGGGGAGGGGAGTTGCGAATGGTGGGGGAAGCGAAGGGAGATGTGGTTCAGATTATTTTATTTCATTTTAACTAAGAATATTATTATCTTTTAATGAGTCTAGGTAAAGATAACTACAGTTAAATTCACAGATAGTAACATACTTGTAAAGGCAGAAAAATAGTTCCTAGTCCTCGTACCACATTTTTAAGATTTGTTTGTTGGGAAAAGATCATGTGGCCACCCGTAGAAGCTTGTAAACACCAGGGAAACAGCGTCAGAGGAGCCCTAGGCATTACCCTAGAGGATAACCCTCCGATACTTAAGTCAGGAACTTAGAGGATGGAGATTAAGGAGGAACAGAGGGGGGAGAGAGAGCCGAAAGACGATTGAGCAAGCTTGGAGGGGTGGTCAAACTTCCGCAGAAGTGCTCGCCGTATCCAGTGAGCACTCGGGGAGTGCTCGCTGAGCAGTACGGGTGCTCAGAAGGTGACAAGAGCTCTACTTTGTGGAATCCACTCTAGAGACTTCATGGGTCAGAGTCTCTCTCTTGCCATGTCTGTAGGTGCATTCCCGTCTCTCCCCCTTATTCGCAGATGAAGGTCTATTTATAGGGGTTGTCCTGGCTATGAGGGCCTATCCCTTAGCAGGGAAGGGTGCAATTAGGGAGGCCTATCCCTTACAGGGAAGGGCGCAAGTAGTGAGGCAACGCCTCTCTGTGATCGCGGGGAGTTTTCCATTGAGGGCCCGTTCCTCCAAAGTCGGGCGGTTCTCAGGTGAGTCTTACGGTGCCTGTAAGGCGTGCTCGCCTTTAGTGGAGTTGAGGCCGACGTCGTAGGGGGCAACGTTCGGTCACCAGAGGGTCGTCTAGCATCTGTTGCACCTGGGTTGATACCCTTTGTGAGCTAGCGAATCTGATGATTGACCACCCTGGGCCGTCTGTTGTGGGCCGCAACTGTCAGGGCCCGTTGCGTGTATTGTAGCTCTCTGGCCGAAGTGGGCCTGGCGTAATGGGCCTTTCATGGGCCATACCTATTTTATCCTCCTCACTAGCCTCCCACTCTCAGATGTCATTTCACGTCTATACACTTCCCGATCTCACACCAAGGAGTGAAACTGACGAAAGAAGACTACAGAGAGACGAGACGTCCATACTCCACAGGATCCTACCACCCGACAACATTTCGTACTTGCACGGGCGCATCGAACAACATGGGGGTAAGGGGCCCCTGAATTTATACACTGTCGTGGGCTCGTTCTCGGATCCTCGATAGTGAAGAATACCCTGGGAGGCTCGAGATTCCCGAGCCCCTGAAGAAAATCAACAACTGCAGACTCTCAGATAGAGAAGTGCTAAATTCATAGGCGAATTAAGTCATGGGTCAGAGACGAGAGCATCATGACCTGAAAGCCTCAACAAACTAAGAAGAAGCTTGATACGGTGAAGTCATTTTGGCCTTGATATGGTGAGGTCACTTTGGCCTTGATACGGTGAGGCCACTTTGGCCTTGATATGGTGAGGCTTCCTGGCCCTTGATACGGTGAGCTCGGTGAGCCCCTTTCACCTGATATGGCACACCCGCTACTGCTGATACGGTGAGCCCCACTTCAAGTGATATGGTGACACCTCCTTAGGCTGCTTGATATGGTGAGTCCGCCTGCAAGTGATATGGCAGCCCCAAACCCACTGAAACGGTGACCCCGCTAGCTCAGTGATACAGTGACACGGTCAAGCCCCTGAGATGGTGGCTATGGCGTTGTTTTGATGAAAGAGGAAGGTAGTGCTTTTCTCAGGTCCAATGGTCATTACCCTTGACGAACGGTCACCAACTTGGTGTGCAGTAACCTCGGATCAAGCTTGTATGCTTTTGGCTAGCTTCCACGATGTACTGCCCTGCTGGCGCCCTTTTGCCCACCCCATATCAAGAAACGCTGCAAACGATGGTGATCGGAGGCAAGGCTTCGAAGGTACCTCATTGACCGTCCACCGCCAAGGGGAACGCCATGGGCGAGCCTCTATATAAACAAGATAAGAAGAAAAGGAAAAGAGAGGACTAGAAAAGAAGAGGGGATAGAGGGCTATTCCTTCGACGATCCCTTCCCCTTAGCCAGCTACTTGCTGCTGCCTGTGCGAGGAGAAGAGTCAACAGAGAGAAGAGAGGAAGAGAAGAAGAAGGGTGAGTGAGGTTTTGGGAAGGGAGGAGCCAATGCTCCGTCCCCTCCCCACTGTATTTCATTCTTCTCTCTTTTTCCCGCTTGTTCCTCATGTTCGATGTATCAGCTTTTGCACTTTTTTTTTACACAAAGAATAAAAGAAGGAGTTCTGAAATGTGGTCGTGCTATGCGTCTATGTCCCCTATGTGTTCATCTTCACCGTTGTCTTTCCAACTTTTCATCTTCCCATTGTACCATGGATTGTCTCCCTTTCAAACCAGTGGCACAGTCCTCACTGGAGTTGGCATCCGTGGTTCCATGGATCTCTTAGCTCCATGAATAGTGCCCCTACCTTGGGTTTCAAAAGACCCTCATCTCCCCAGCACGAGCTGGCCCTTCTTCTCTATTTGCTGTGGGTTTGCCTACCCTCCCGTCAAGGGGGATGGGTTCTACAGGATGATGGCCCAAGGCCTCCCTCGCATAGTGGTTGGTACCCTGAGAACAACCCCCCCCCATGGGAGCTTCCCCCTTCATTAGAGTCTTCTACCCTCCGATCACGATTCGCCAACTTCTTTGGTAACCCTTTAAAGTTTCCTCTGCCCTTGTTCTGAACCACCGCAGAGCCCATTCTGCATCTCTTCTTAGGAGTCTCCACCCGGTGGCTCTCCTTTCCTCCTTATCTGGTGGCCCTTCTCACCACTTGATATGGTGGCCTCGCCACCTTCACTCATACGGTGGCCTTCCCACCATTTGATACGGAGGCCTTCCCACCTCTTGATGCGGTAGCCTGCTGACCTTCTCTTGATACGGTGGCATGCCCACCTTCCCTTGATACGGTGGTCTACCCACCTTCACTTGATACGGTGGCCTTCCCACCACCTCTTGATACGGTGGCCTTCCCACCACCTGATACGGTGGCCTACCCACCTTTACGTGATACAATGGCCTTGCCACCCTGATAAGGTGATGCCGCTTGGCCTGATGTAGCACCCCTCCGTCGCCCCTGATACAGTGACGCCTTGTCACCCCTGATGTGACGATGTCTGCCTTCGTGCTTTGTCTGCCTATTCACTCGATTTTGCACCGTGTTTTGACGTGACGGTTTCAGGTGTTGCCGCTTCTGTGGGCACCTCTACTTTTGGGGCACATCACTCCTTGTGGACGAGCACCCGCTTTACCCCCCAGCATCTAGGTCAAGGAAAAATACTGTCAAATTTTTGTCAGGAACAAATATATATTAAAAAGATAAAAGGAAGTAACAAACAAATGAAACAAATCACAATAAAACACTCTAATCGAGACACGAGAACTGTGGAAGACACGAAGAATTGAGCATGAGCATTGCCATGACGGACTGTTGAATATGACTACGAACTCAATTAATTGCAAAAAAAAGGAATCAACTAAGGCTCCCCTCGTGCATTTCATGAATAGAAGTAACCCTTTTGTGCATCTCACGAATAAAAGAGACCCCTCCTTTTCGCAAACCTTCAAACATTGCATCGCATCTCATTCGCGCTTACCCGTGTCGACCTCAAATCCTTCATGCACCGACCTCAGGTCCTCCCTGCGTCGACCTCCCCTTAGCCCAGTCGCAGCCTGCGCCGACCTAGGGTCCTCCCTGCGTTGACCTCTCCCCAACCCAGTCGTTGCATGCATCGACCTCAGTTCCCCCTGCGTCAACCTCTCCCAGCACGGCCGCTGCATGTATTGACTTTAGGCCTTCCTGCATTGCTGCCCAAGCAAAGGAGTGCTAAAGAATTTACAAAAGAGAATAAGACCCGCATTCAAGTGGCATTAAACTAATAGAATAATAATGAAATTTGCACGCGTCGGTGAATATCTCGGAGATATCCTCTCCCCTGTGACCCCGTCGAGGGAATATCAATGCTGCCCCACAGGCTGACTATGAGTCCCGGGGATTATTCCCCAGCATGGTCATGAGTCATCCTTGCCTGGGCTAATATTTCTTCGAAACTTAACACATTCTCGTATCAGACATTAAACTTGCCGCATCTCCAACAAACACTTGTACGGGTTTATTTCTGTTTCCGTCGTGCTTTTAATACAGATCTTTATCCAAATATGAAGTGGTCCGTGAGTGACCGACATAATTTGAATATTCGCACCCCTAATTCCGGCTTTCATCACAGTTCGAACTTCTCATTATCTTAATCTCCTTCCCTGGCAAGGTTTGCTCTCGAATTTGGGCTTAATGGGCCTTAATTTCACGTGGGTTTTGGGGTCATTTATCCCATTTTATCAATTTCATATGTCTAGCCGTTGTGCCGTCTATCGCAGGGCTGTCCAGGGACAAAGCAGTCTGTTTTAAACCGTTTACATGCTCTGAGCGATTTATTGGAGATTTATTTGATTTTCTAAATTTCCACCGACAAGCCGTTGGCATGGTCTGAGTTCAACCGTTCACTGCCATTGAACGGCCTGACATTAGACCATCCATCTCCCAGAATCCTAAGCCAGTTGGTTTTTTTTCGGATAATCATATAATTATCCTAATTTGTTGGATTTATCACCGACACGGTTCACACGGCCCACTTTGGACCGTGCCATTAATTGAGTGGTCCAACATTGACTGTTCTATCCTGAAGAGTCCAGCGCCATGAGGGTCGGTCAGTTCGATGGATAATTGGATAATTTAGAGATTTATTTATTTTCCACCGACAGCACTGGACGGTCTGGCAGTGGATCGCGTACTATGCTGGGCGGCCTATCGCGCGACCGCGTACATGCCTGGTAACAGTGGAATTATTGAAATTTCTCTCTCCATCCGTGGCTAAACCTCCACCTTCCTCCACCATTTTCTCCGCGATTTCTCCACAAAATGGGTTGCTATTTGACCCTGGTGGAAGATAGAGGTATTATCTATGATTTATCTTTTATTATCTCTGCCTAATATCCATTGGAAAACCCTAATTTTGTGGTTGGACTTCAGGGGTCTATAAATAGCACCCCTAGTCCAAGCTTGGAAATGGGGGGGAGATCTAAGGTCGACGGTGAAGCCCTGCTGCATTCCTGAGCGACCTACGATCAGGGAGGGAGGCTTTCTACGTCCTTTCAAGCCTCCAGTTCAGGGAGTAGTCTCTATTTTGGGTTTTAGTTTAAGTGTTTCATAGTCTCTTTGTTCATTGCATGCTTGTTTCGTCAGTCCTTCTTCCGCATTTTTCACTGTTGCATCTCACTTTCACACCCTCCTACTATTTTTTCATGCCCCTAGGGGTTTAAAAACCTCCCAGTAAAAATTAGAAAATCTAAAATATTACACTATGCTGCTCAGGTAAGTCAGGTATGTGTCTTTATCCTTCTCCTCTGCATCTTACTATATAGTATCTACTCAATTATATTACCTTAAGAACTGATTGGTTCTTAGTGTGTTTTAAAATCTGATGTTCCCTTTTATCAAAAATGATAATGATAGAGTCTTCCTCATCATAGCATGGGACATGACGAAGGGGTCTAAGCTCCTCTTGGCCTCCTTTGATGGAAGTAAGTTGATGAAGGCTGAGACTAGTGGTACATCACCTTCATGGGCTGGTGCCGGAGCGGACGAGGATGGAGCAGTGGACGAGACGGACGTGGCCGAGATAGAGGTCAAAGGCTACATGGTTTGAGGCGATGGCAATAGCGACAATGGAGCCCCTGATGGCCCTACCGAGGTGGATGTTGCAGCCTTCTTCTTTCTCCTCTCCTGACGACGCTGGTGATCCAACGCTGTCACGATCTCCAAGTCCATAGCCCTATGCTTATCTCCTGCCATCGCAGAAGCTTTGTTGGCAGGTTGTGGGAAGCGCTCAGGGTACTGACACATGTGCTCAATCGGAGTTGCCTCCAACGTCTCTGTCCCAGGGCTAGAGATGACGGTGGGCACCGGAGGTGATGATGATGGCGTTCGACGATGAGATGCCCCCTCTCCTGCCTCCGTTTGTAGGGGGCGGTACGCGAGATGTGCTGAGATGAGTGCGGTAACTGGTGAGATCGAGTAGAGGGCGGCACCCTCTGCTTGAGTGCCCGCGAGTGATGGTACGTGGTCACGTGAGCGAGGATCAGACGACCACAGCACGAGCTTCTAAGCACTCAGAGGAGGCTCAAAGACACCTACAAATAACGACAACCATGGTTAGATGCTAGTTCAAAACAAATTACACTGGCAGCACAGGATCCTATCGTGAGACAGTGGGGGGCTCAACCCCAAAGATCTGAGGAGTATGGGGGTTAGCCTCATATCGATGTCCGATATAGGATTGCAGAGCATCACCTTAAGAATGACTGCTTGTAGCATCCCAAAATTTAAATAATGAATATCATAATATTATTTAGTATGGCCAACAACCACTTCGGCCCCCGTCGAAGCCATCTATGATGACTACCTAGAAGATCCTGGAGTGGTCCTGTGCCTCTTTACGCCAGGGGGCCCCTCCGGTCCCCCGACTACAACCTCAGGCGGGTGTGAAGTAAACGCGGCCTCTCCACCCACCGAGGCAGAACAAGAAGAGGCATATGACATCCTCGAAGCTGAGGATGGTGAAGATCAAGACTTTGTCGACCTGCTGCCAGCACCCCCGGAAATTGAAGATGGCAGTCAGGCTACCATCAATGAGCTTATTGAGGTCAACCTCGACACGGAAAGTGACCCCAGGCCAACCTTTTTGAGTGCCTTCATACCCCCACAGGAGAGGGAGCAATATGTAAAGCTGCTGTAAGAGTTCTGAGACTACTTTGCTTGGAACTACAAAGAAATGCCCAACCTCAGCCCCGGCATGACTTAGCACATTTTGGCTATTGACCCCAAGGTGGAGCCGGTGAAGCAGTCCCCCCGGCGCATGAGATCGGAACTGATAAACTAGATCTGCAAGGAAGTCGACAAACTCATAGATGTCGATTTTGTAGCTGAAAATAAATACACTACCTAGTTGGCCAACATCGTGCCAGTCAGGAAGAAGAATGGACAGATCAGGATCTGCGTGGACTTCTACAACAAAGCCTACCCGAAAGATGACTTCCCGGTTCCTATCACCGAAGTAATGATTGACGCGACCACTGGCCATGAGGCCTTGTCTTTTATGGACGGATCGTCTGGCTATAACCAAATCTGGATAGCCGAGCACGACCGAATTCATACGGCCTTTCGGTCACCTAAAGAAATATTCCACTGCAAAAGGATGCCTTTCGACCTCAAAAATACTGGCGCCACATACCAGCGAGCAATGACCAAGATATTCGACGAGCTACTGTATAGCAAAGTCGAATGCTACATTGACGATCTAGTCGTCAAGATAAAGAAGAGGAGTGATCATCTGAGCAACCTCAGAGTCATCTTTGAGAGGCTCCAGCAGTATGAGCTGAAAATGAACCTGATGAAGTGTGCCTTTGGCGTCTCCAGTGGAAAGTTCCTCAGCGCGGGAGTGAATGGAGATAAGTCCACAAAGATCGTATGTTGTTCTCCATCCTTGGTGTATTTGATGCATTGATGGAGGGTTGAAGGGATGACCCAATTCTCATGGAGCCAGGGTCTGCCCAGTAACACCTTGTAGGACGTGTTGGCATCAATGATATAGAATGTCACCTTAGAGGTGAGATCATCAAGTACCAGATCAACATCCACCTGACCGAGGACATCCTCGGTATCCTAATTGAAGCTGGATATCTTGACCGCCTGAACTTTCTAAAGGTAGGGGGTCAGGTATAGGGTTTTGAAGGTCTTGAGGGGCATGATGTTGACTGCTGCATCGGCGTCCACCAGAATCCGGTTTACATCATGTCCATTGATTTTTCCCTTCATATAAAGAGGTCGATTATGGCACAGAGGAGAGAGCAGCAAGTCTTTCTCTGTGAAGGTGACAGTAGCAGTGAGAGCCTCATATGCGGCGGCTTTCATTTCTGCCGCGTGTGCCTCGTAGGCTTCCGGCTCCTGGAGTATCTTGATAAGAGTTTCCCTCAACTCTTTACTCCAAGCAATAGCCTCCCAAATTGTAATACTGGCATGGAAGCACTTCATCTGGTGGAGGACCTTTCGGTCGGCTCGAGCTCGAGCGTCCTCTAGTGATGGCAATATATCAGGCTGAATTTGTTGTGGGCCTTCGTGCTGCTCCTTGTCTGGGAGGTGCACCGCCTTGGCTTTACCACTGGGGCTGGGCTGACTTTGGCCACCCGCAGGCTCTTGGAAGAGGGGTGCCAATGATGGTTGCTCCAGAGGTGACTGGGGAGTCAGACTGTCCTTGCCGGACGACCCTGCTTGTTCTGGGGGAGGAATCGGAGCTGATGCCGAGACAGACGTATCGACGGTGATCTCCTCTGAGCCAGCATGGTCGAAGATGCTTGATCCCCCCCGAATCTCCACCGGTGGGATTAGGGTGGCTTGTTCTCCTCGAAAGAGGAAGACTCATTTTGGGTCGAAGGTAGTCGAGTCAAGGGGTGACTCAGGGATCCTCCCGCAACCCCTTCCACATCCACTGTCACATCCCGACGTGAAAAATCAGCTCTCTCTTCTCTCTCTCCCTCACACGTTCTCTCTCCTCTCTCCCCCTTTCACTCAGTTCGCAGTCCAAACAGACCCTGGTCGACGTGTGGGAGGTACCGATAGGACAGGCTCGATGTGAGGATGGCGCCGGTACCCTTCATCCCTCGGATCGTAGAGTGTGGAGACGCGTGTGAGCAGAAGGATGGAATCGCCCCCGTCGCCCAATCTGCACCGATTCGCGGTCTTCACCGCACAAGAGGTATGGGAACGGACTCCTCGTCTCGCCAGGAATCCGTTGATGCCTCATGCGTTGCCATCCGTCGCCATCTTCATCATTTTTCGTGCAATTCCTATTTTGGGGTGATTTTGGGCTAAATTCTCGATTTATGTTTCCCTCTCGATTTCTGGTCCAGATGGCCGTTGATCGATGCAAGGGAGGTACCATTGGATTGGTCACGTCGCGAGGATCGCATCGACGCCCACCTTTCCTCAATCCGCGGAGCATGGGGCCGAGTCGGGCTGGAAGCCGCCATGTCACCCTCTCGTCGGATCGACATCGAATCACCATTTTCATCATCATCCAGGTAGGGGGATGGATTCCATACCTCGTTAGGACACTGCCGGCACCACTTGTGTCATGGTCTGATGCCCTTTGCCTCATTTTTTGTGCATGTTCCTGCTTAGTTCATTTTTAATCTTTTAATGCTTGAAATCATTTCCATGGGCATCATCTTCTCATTCTAGTAGCATGCGTAGGCTTGGAATGATGGTATGGCTTGACAAGATGGTTTAGTTTTGTGTTTTCTCTCATCCCCCGTCGATTTCGATCGATCAGGAGGGGGTTTTGGTTCCGACCTCTGGAGTCTTGAAACCCAAGTGACATAACGCGCCTGTCCCGGTGCGTTATAGTCATTTGGCACGCCTGTAGAGGTGCATTATATCATACGTGAATTGAGAGTTTTCTGTGAATTTTTGAGTTCGGGTGCCTTTAACGTGCCTCGTTTGGTGTGTTATATCCCATGCATGTTGAGTTGAAGGCCTGTTGCCTTTAACGCCCCTGTCCTTGCACGTTACATTCATATGATGCCCCTGGTTAGGTCCTCCTGGAGCGGCGGGGGCTGAACCCCAAAGTTATGTTCTTCATCAAAGTTGTTTCTTACCCAATGATTATTGCATGGGCTTTGGTTTAACCTTATTCTAACCTTTCTAGGTTAAGTTATGAATTCTCTTCAACAATCTGCTTAGATTTCTAGTTCATTGTATATATGGGCCTGAATTGTACCCAATTGGGCCAGTGCCCAATTAGTGGTCCTAACATCCTTGCCCTCTTAAAAATAATTTCATCCTCGAAATTAACTTCAATATTTTATTTTTAAAATTACTCACTGAGTGGTTGAGGGTTTTTCTAGCGCATCCTATCCTTCGGTTCCCATGTTGCTTCATCGGAATGAGAATTCTTCCATAACACATTCACCAGTCGGATGGTTTTATTCCTTAATACCTATTCCTTCTAGTCTATGATCTCACTGGGCTACTCCACATCTGACAAATCTGCCCCAACCGCCTACAGCTCAAACTCTATAACATGTGATGTATCCGGGACATACTTTCTGAGCATGGAGACGTGAGAGGCCGGATGTACATGCGACAAAGCAGGAAGAAGTGCAAGTCGATAAGTCACCTCGCTGACCCTTTGCATAATCTCGAAAGGTCCGATATATCTAGGACTGAGCTTGCCCTTCTTTCCAAATTGCAAAACTCCCATGGTGGGAGACACCTTTAGGAATACATGGTCTCCCTCTGCAAATGCTAGCTCTCTCCGTCACCGGTCTACATAACTTTTCTGACGGCTCAGGGTGGTGAGGAGTCACTGCTTGATCATAGATATCTTATCCAAGCAGTCCTCTACCAACTGTGGTCCAAACTACTACTTTTCACTAGCTTCATATCAACACATTGGTGATCTACATGGTCACCCACAGAGTGCTTCGTAAGGTGCCATTCCGATGGTGGAATGGTAACTATTGTTGTATGAAAATTCTATCTAGGGCAAATGATCATCCTAATTCCCCCTCCATTCAATACTGCACACTCTCAGCATATCTTCTAAAGTCTAGATAGTGCGCTCAGTTGGCCCATCGGTCTGAGGATGGAATGCCGAGCTGAACCGCAACTCTGTACATCTAAACATTCATGCCAAAGGAAACACTCTCACAACAAAGGTTCAATCAATCCTTTTATTCATTCATCCAAGGCTCATAATACATCATTCTCTAAAGAAAATCTCAGTACATAATCATGAATTTCAAATTACATTCAATTTTACATTCGCGCGAGGCCGAATCTTGCGCAAAGCATTCATGTAAGCACGGTAGTCCTCTTCATTCTCTGTCACCTCTATCTGCAAGGTACAGACTCGGCTGATCTCCCATATGATCAGAGCACTCTGAACTGCCTGCTAGTCCTCCTCAGTCTTGATCTTCCTAGCTTGAAGGGGAGGGAAGTGAGAGAGTGCTGGAACCATGATGTGGGGAAGTCCAACTTGCAAATAGCACCGGTGGGGGTTGTAGAGCGCCAAGGTAGTGTTCCCCACTAGCTGAAGGTCGAGGCACCAATCATCCCTTGTCTTCTTGTCCGCTGTCTGACATTCAACCTATTTAGAAAACCCAGATGCACCTCCAATGAAGAAGAGTGGGTGGCTCCCGAATATGCGACACGTTGATGGCACATCCTCCTTAGGTAGAAACTTCAATCTAGCCCCCATCCAACACTCAAAGATAATCATAGACCCAAAGAGGGGACCCCCAAGAGAAGATGAACTAAGACCCTCATAAAGATAAGAAATGATGGCTTGGGAGATGGATAAACCTGGCCACAACTGCTGATGACACTAGGGTTTCGAATATCCAAAAGGTGGTCCATGGTAGAAAAGAGCAAAACCCCACACAAGTAAATGGAAGTAGCTTTGGCTATGGCTTCATTCCACCCACACTTATTTTTGCAATGGGCAGTGATCTATTGGGCCATGGGTATCAAGTGAATATGATGGGAGCTAATCAGGGTCCTAACACCCTTTGGACCGCGTATGAACTCCCCCAAGATGAGTGATGGGTCTATAGGGTCAACCGTGTGACACACTAGGTCTTCATCTCCCACCTTAGTCGTAGGAAGAGCTAGATAGGTGTCAATCTCCTCTATAAGGATAGTAGCTTCAAAGGTTGGGAAGACAAAGGTGTCTGTTTGAGGACGCCATAACTCCACTAGAGCTGAAATGCTATGCCAATCTAGAAAAATTTTTAGAAAATTCTTGGCTAGAACTAGTAATGGGCGAAGGTGCCATACCTTTAAAATTGAGATAATCTCTAAAGGAAGTTCCTTTATCATGAGAGCCGCCCACTTTAGGTTGGAGTAACATCGTGGGCCAGGAAGGAGCTGAAGGGAGGAAGAAAAAGGAAAAAGAAAAGAGAAGAAGAAGAGAGGTGATATGAGAAACTTGGGGAGATTAAGGAAAATTTTGAACATCTTTGATTTGACTTACCTCTCTTGAAGGGCTAGTGCTCAGGTGCTTGGTGATGGAGGTCAACCGCTGAAGCTCCCCGTGCTCCTTTTTAGCCGGTCTTGGCCTGTTGTAGACACTCTTACCCATTGTGCCGGCTTCAAACGGCCTCCTCATGGTAATTTGGGTATTTTCACTAAGGTTTTCAAGGCTTAAGGAGAGAGTTTTCTGTGAGTTACGAGTTCTGGGTGTGTTCCTAGTTATAGAGCTTAAGTTCCTAGTCCTATTGCATTAAGATTGAGGCTGGGATGCCTTAGTTCGAGTTAGAATAGGTCTTAGCGTGATTTGGGTGCTGTTATCCACAGATTAGGACTCTCCCGGAGAGTCCCGCTCGGATTCAACTGTGTTTTCTCCCTTGCGGTCTATCGCGTGACCGCTAGGCTCCTCTAGCAGTCGTTTGATGACTGATTGTCCCCTCTCTACACCGCCTCCTATCTCGCTCGCCTAACGGTCGCATGCTGACCATTTATCACGGTTTGCGGTCTCATGAAGACCATTTTCTTGCCACTCCCAGTTCGTGTGCATCTACCCTTTGCGGCCTTCTACAGGACTGCAACCTGGAGGTTAGCAGCCCTATGGAGACCGTTTGTCTCACCTGACCTGAGTGTTCTCTTCCAAGCCCCCTCTCTCTATCCAATCTTCGTGCCTTGAAGCCCGCTCTCTCTCTCTCTCTTTCTCCTCGTCAGTCTTAGGGGTCATCGTTGAGTCAGAAGAGTCGATGCACATTTGCATGTTTAGAAGTCAAAAGATCATATTTTCACTAAGTCAAAGTCATTTACATGCATAAAAGGAAAACAAATAAAAAAGTACATCAAGCCGATCCCTCTCCTGGACCCCCGCTGCCCCCAGTGTCCTCGTGGCGCTTCGCTAGTTGGTCCATGGCTGTGCTCCCCTCCTCATGACGTCACCGTCGCTCCTCCTCCTCGTTCCTCCGGTAGCCGGAGGAGCTGGTGAAGTAACCTCGATACGCGCTACTGTGCACACCACTCTAGCTTCTGTTGGGCTCCGACTTCTTGCCTAGAAGTCGGAGGGCTCCCTTCAGCCCTGCTATCACACCCTTTAGCACGATGACCTGTAGTCGGGACCGTTCCGCCTCTGCCATCCCAACACTAAGGCGTTCCACCTCTGCATGAAGGTGGGCCACCTCTGCTACTGCTACTCAGAGCCGCTCTACCTCACTCACTGTTGCTACTAGCTCCCTCATCTACATATGTATTCAAGTCATATTAGTCACTTGAATTTTTTATAATCATGAAAACAAAGGGAAATTCAGTTGGTTTGCTTACCATCTCTGCGAGAGTGGCCTCAGCCTCCTCGGCCCGTGCAATCGCCTGAGCGAAGTCAGCATCCGGCTCAGCCCGGTCCGCTGGTGGCTGGGAGGAAGAGGACGGAGCATCTGGACCTTGCCACTGCACTCCCTCGGCCCACTGCATTTAGAAGTCAGTAAGTCAGTCAGTCCCATAGCATTTGCATATTAAGTCTAAGGTTAAGTTAAACTCACCAGAAGCTCCAACGAGCGCTGGAACTCGTCCCGCTGCTGGATGGTAGAGTGGAGGAGACCCTGGAGCTCTGCTATCCTCCCCTAGGGGTCTAGCTGCATATAGAAAGTAAGGGTGTTAGTGCATCAGAAATCACTAGGAAGCATAAGTTAAAGGAGTCATATCAGTCATCGGGAGCCACGAAAGACCTGGTCTCCGTAGTGCTTGGCATAGGTGTAATGACACGAAAATCTGGATACTGGTAAATCGATACCAAGAATTCGGGGAAGCCACCCAAGAGGCTGATGAGGTCCCGTAAGGGTTGGGAGATTTTGTTGAGGAGATGCATAACGAATTAGAATTACACGCGTAATAGTAATTAAAGTAACAATTTGAGCTTTGTATGTATATAAGCCGTAAGGAGCAATATAGTTCATAAGAAATTAATAAATGCACTGTAACAATTACAGTAGCTCATGTTGATATATAGGTGATGTGGACCGGACGGGATGGGAAGGGCCCTAATTAATGGCATTGAAATCTATGGCTATCAGTGTGGTTGGACTGTCACAATAAAATGCCATGTGGTGTGCTTCAATGGAACATTCTCTCTTCCCCATCTTTCTAAAATTATTAAACGTATCACGCCAGCTGGTAATAGAAAAGATTTGATCATGGAAGAGTAATAGTTGTTGTGCACCGGGCGTGCCACTGGGCGACATCACCAGAATTGGGTCCAATAATGCAGCAATGTCCACCCTTGCGCGCTGCACACCACCAAAATTGTGCCAACAAATTTTACTAGACCATAAAAGGGCAGTTTGACGCAGGGGTGGGGTGACTTATCCGTGTCTCACCGTGCGAGTAAGTCACTTGACCCTAGTTTAAGAGGGGATGGGTGTGAGGAGAGTGGGTGGGATCCACCGCTCTCTCTCATCGGATTAGATAATTCAACCGCATGTCAGACTGCCCCAAAATATTTAGGAAGAGAAGAAAATAATTAACTTGTCATGTGTCAGTATGCTGTGGTATAGTGGTGTACGGCGGCTCGGACATCTCTCTCTCACACAAGAGAGGGTGTGGGTTCGAACCCGCACCTTCGCAAGAGGCCCACTGGGATGCCCCTCTTCCGCACGGTGTGGCATCCACAGGTGGCAGCTAGCGCCTCCAATAGGCACTAGAGGACAACATTTCAGACGCCCCTTAAGATAGGTTCTCCCTCCCCCCCTTTCCCAATCTCCCCTCTCTACTCTCGCTTCCGTAATTTAATTATCTTGATCAAAAAAGAAAGAAAGAAAGAAAAAAAATATAATTAACATGGCATGTGATAGATTGATTGCTCGCGGAATTGAGCTCACCTATGTGCACGAGTGGGAGTCTCGGGAGCTTGCAATGCTGTTTCTCTAGCCTTTCCTCTCCCCTCCAGCTGTGGGAGGATGCGATCTGTCATTTGGGTTCCACCTGAAGGGTCCCCTTAACAAATTGACATGATCGATTGTTATAGACATCGTCACGCCACATCCGAGTTCTATCTTCCGCTGGCTCGGGGCGTGACAACAGAACTTAAGGGTCACCAAAGATCGACATGTGGCCATTTGAATGGCATTTCTACCTCACTTTGTGCAATTGGATTCTGGAGGAACATATTATGGGTCAATAGACCCCCCAGAACTAGGAGTTAGTAGAGTGCATGAATTAGGAGAAGCAAACAAATGAATGAAACTATTCCCCTCCTCGATAATGGGTCTGCAGTCTTAATCAGGGGATAAGACACAGCCCTGAAGAGCTTTATGCCACGACACGGTCAAATAGGACAAGCCAGTGCATCTCTTTAAGTCAGAGTGAGCAGTCTTGGCCCATTTGGTTGGGCTCGTGCTCGACGCAGGGATGCCCGGGAAAGAAATAGAAGAGAGCTTAGCTAGTAGATATAGCCCTTTCAGAAGCACTACATCGAATACTCTAAAGGAGAAGCATGAAGTAGCATTCTGGGACGAGATATATGTGCATATAGGGATTATCTAGGACCGTACAACTCATCCATAAGAATGAAAGGATCCTCAGCAATTTCCCCTGTCAAGCCGTTTATCTATCCTTAATGCATTATATCCGACACGCACACACTGTTCGATTGATGGCATAAACACATAGACTGTTCAATAATGAGGAAACCCTGGGGAGTGGGAATGTATATCGCCCTCATTGGGCATGGCCGTGGGCCATTGAGATGAAATCACCGCAATCTCTTTTACCGAGCAATCCTAGGATTCGCTGTAGCTGTGACCCTCATGGGCCTACTCATGCTTGGGAAAGGAGTTTAGAGAGATCGGAAGGAACAAGAGAAAGGGGAAACAGTAGGGAAAAGCCAATTAATGTAAAGATAGACTTAGGTAATATGCACCACGAATTGACAAATGAGAACACCCTTTTTATTCTTCTCTGTGATTGTAGAGGAAGCAGAAATGAACAGAAGTACAAAATCTTAGCAAAAAAAAAAGAACAAGAACGTGAAGAAAATGTTCCACCGAAGAGGAACCCACCTCCTTCTGCTCTGCTTAGCCTTCTTTGGTATTACCTCCGAAGGTAACATGACCTGCATCCTTCTCCACCAACATGCAAAATTTTCCTTTATCCCCGGTCACGTGCCTGAAACAGTCACTGTCGAGATACCATCTGTTATGATTGACTGTCAGGCATACCTGCAAGCAGAATCAAGTAGAAAGATTTGGAACCCAAAGCTATTTGGGTCCCTTAAAAGTATTTATCTCATGCAGACAAGAAAGAAGTTACTTTGGTATCCACATTTGTTTTGAAGTCTTTATAGAATTTGTGGATTTCTTGTCATTCAGCTTTGTCCATTTTTTCTTGCCATTTTTAATCATTGATGATTATTCCTGACATATGGCATTCTTCTTCCTAGAACCATTTTGAGATCTTTTTGCCAGTGACCAGTCCAATGGTCTTTGGGAACATTATATGCATTGTAGTTCATAGACTGGTCAGACAAGGAATGAACAAAGCGATAAGAGTTCTAGCTTCTAAAATTTTTGTGCTTGGGTTGCATATAGGAGTTCTAAGGATAAGGTCTATACATCTGAGTAGGATATGAGTTTAGGAAGTTATGCTGCATAAACATTGTATAGAAGTTGTTTCGACCTCTCCTATCAGAATTGAGGTGATAGGAATTTTAGAATGAAGGATAGGTCAGAGCACTCTAGAAGTAGCCTCGACCAGAGTTACCTCTGCTCAGACCTTGGTTCGCAAAGGACTTGAACCCAATAGAAGTAGAGGTTGATGCAGGATTGTAGCTAACTTGACCTTTCTGTTAAGGCTGGGTTGCATTTGCCTTGGGTCTTCCTTGAACTCTAGCCTTAACATATTGATCCCTAGCTTGTCCTTTGGTCTTAGGTGTGGAAATGTGTGAGCAAGATTTTCTAGACACCTCTACTTTCCCTTTGCCCTTGTCCTCAACACTGGGCTTGATTTTCTCAATAGTTTTTACAGTTTTTTATTCTGATTCTCTCCAGAAGTCATTTTTATCAAAGGTCTTGATGTTCCTTGTTTAGCCACAAAAGAAATAGTTTTTACATTAAACCTTTTCTTATTCGTTGGGTTGAAACCCAAACCTTTCTTCCTGAAATTTATTCTTTTCAGATTTAAAATGGATAAATAGGCTAATTGAGGGGATAATAGAAGATAAATAGAAAATTCTAAAAATTTTAGATAAACTCCCAGAACGCGGTCTATCGTGCGACCACGTTCGGCATAAGGCGATCGGGACAAGACTGCTTTCTAACTTTCGTGACGGAGTTCGATAATCTCAGAAAATTTAGATCTTTATCCCATTCAATTGCTAGAGTTCGATGCTATCTGGCATGGCAACCTAGTCTAGGACTCTTGGAGATCGATTTCACTCCAAACTAGCACTCTAATTCGGTCTAATCAAGCCACCTTAGGCCAAACCCTATAAATAGGCTTGAACTTCAACCTGTCCGAATCCTAGTTTTGGAGCGCGTATTTCGAAGGTAAGGAATCATCTTCCCAGGTTTGTCCTTTAGAAGATTTTGTTCCTTATAGTTTGTCTAATTCCCCTCTAAATCCCATGCTAGGAGATCAATACCTTGAGAGGTTAGAAGCCCCGAAAGTCAGTGGTTCTCTACAGACCACACAAGAACGAGCGTGTTTCTCCAAAAAAGATCAGAAGTTTAGGAACCCTAACTGAGGTAATTTCAAGTTTGGTCTTTAGAATTATTTGTTCCCCTTTATATCTTATATCTTCCCTCCAAATTTCATGAACTTAGATCCAGCGATTAAGGGGTTAGAAGGTCAGGATATTGCGGGTTCCACGTAGGATGCGCCGGAGCCAGCACCATCTTCCAGTCAGAAATTCAAATTCTAGAGCTAACCCCAGAGGTTGGTTATCTGATGAACGGCTTAAACATCAAGTTAGGATTAAAAGGCCTCTAATTTCATGAAATTTCATACTTTCAATACGTCGTAATTTACGATTTACTATCACTGTGCTGTTAGGTTATTTCTGCATACATGACTCCTGCCCTTAATAGAAAAGATAATAACTTTGGCTTAATCCATGCAAACCCATGCATCTTCATGATTTAATTTTATTCTATCATGCCATACCTATCTGATTAGCATATTTTTCATACATTATTTGCCTTGGGATAGGCCTTGCATGAATTAACTATCTTTAGCTTGTTGTAGGCGGAGAGGGAGAGATACGCAAGCGGGAGGTGGGTTGCGGAGGTGGTGAGAGGGAACGGTGGTGCAGGCGGTGGTGAGAGGAGGGAGTCACAGGTGAGAGGGGGGTCCGTTTAACGGTATCGCCAGCTCCACCTTTCCCTCTCACCTCCTTCGCAACCCACCTCCCACCTGTGCATCTCTCCCTCTCCCTCCATCTCACAGTCACACGCACCCCACACAACCTCACGGACAGCATTCCCCTCTCACTCACCCTAACGCTGGATTCACACACCTTCAACACACACCATTGTCTCTCTCCACCGGCCTCTACCTGCACCAACCACCGCGTCGACCCCATCTCCCTCTCTTCCACCCCACCTTTGCATCAGCCATGGTTTCCCTTCTCGTCGTTCCCCCCTTGCCTACCTCTCTTTTTTCCCTCTCTCTCTTCACTGCACACACAGGCATACACACACACACCGTCGACTGCAAGCGAGCTCCTTCCCTGTCTAGTGTTATCGCCTCCTTCTCCTCCGCCTCCTCTCCTATTGGATGCATGCACACACCGACTCACACGTAGCCACCGCGAACCCCCCCAACTTATTACCGTCTCCCTCTGTGCACTTGCACCCTCCGCCGTGCTCCCCCTCACCGCTGTCCCTCCGTTTCCCACTCTCTCTCTCTTTTTCTCACTAACTCCCCTGTCGTGCTTACCCCTCCATCGTTGCTCTCTCTCTCTCACCATAACACACAGACACAGATCACCATCGGACGACCTCCCTACAACCCCCCTTCTTGCGGGGTCGACCCTTCTCTCTACCCTCACGGTCTCTCTCCTCACTCTCTTTCACATTCTCTCTCTCTCTATCTCTCTTCTCTCTATCCCTCTCTTCCTTCTATCTCTCTCTATTTCCCACATGTAAATTCCTTTTTTATTACTTTACTTGTATTGTCTTCAGTTCTTCACCACCTCTCTATTTTATGTTTCTCCCCCTCTAGTTTTAGTGTTATTCATTATTAGCCCCTCATCTCTATCTCTCTTTCTTTCTTATTATTACCCTCATTCGTATTATTCTTTCTTTATTATCTCTCTCTTCTTTATTGCCGGGCTCTTGGAATAAAATTCTGATAAGCACAGAGATGACAAAATGATTGAAGGGCCATGCAGCCTGGCAAAAAAAAAGAGGCAGAACCTACCATGATTGTTGAATTTCGGAGGGCTGAATATTGGAGGACCACTCAGTAGTGCAAGAGGTGTTACTACCTCTTCGCTAACTATTTCATATGATTCCTCCTCACCCTCAGAAGAACCATAGTCAACTTCTTCGTCGGAAGGGGAAGCAAAGCTGCTAGAAGAGATATCTACACTAGGTTCGGGCTGGCCCGCTACTTCTGCTGCTTTTTGAACTACTGAGCGGGTAACTATACGCCGCAATAGGAGAGCACCTTTTTTCAACATAGTTTTGTGCCCTTCCCGTGACAAAGGGACATCCACAACCGATGTCCTAACCTCAGTGCTGACTGCTCCGGTCACTACAGCACAAAGATATGCATAAAGTAAGGTCAAAAGGTCATCAAAAGAAGAAGGACGATCAAGAAGATCAAAGTCACTTAGCTCACCCTCGGCCTCGCCAACCGGTGTGGGTGAAGGTAGCCTGACATCCTCCTGAGTGATGGAGGGGTCTTCTCCTATAGCCTCAGCTGTCTCATTTATCTCCACCATGGTCATGGCGGAAGGTTCTCTCTCTACATCCCCCACTGCCTTGGCAATCTCCTCAGTGTTTGCAGTAGTGGCCACCATTTCTTGAGCTACTACTAAATAAAGAAAATGCAAAATTAAGAATGGAGGCACCATGAAGGGAATAATTCTACAATTTACAAAGAAGAGCAATATCACCTTTGGTTGCTTGCTGAGTAGCCTCCTACTGAGCAGTAAACTCTTCATATGATGGCACAAGGTGCAAGGGAATCTCAATTACAGCAGCTGCAAAAGATGACTATTTTAATGAGACGTTTCGGGCCTTCTTCGCCCGTCCCATGGCGACTTTCATTGAAGAAGCCGCCCTCTTTCCGCTAGTAGGAAATGCAGTCATGGTTGGCGCTGGTGCAGGAGTGTCAAAATATTCAGGTTTCTGAGCCTGAGAAATAACTTTCCTATAAAGCCCCTGTTGTTTTATGTCTGGTGTGAGTGTGAGGTCGGGGCCCTGCCAGCGAGAAGGGTTTTTAGTGCTGTCGTGCCAGGACATGTGTGATCGTGAAGTTCAAGCTCCGCGCGAGCGACCTCGTTATTCCCCCCTTCTCTTATGAGAGGCAGCATTGGCTGGATAGCCAGAAGAGATTGGAATGGTGCATGGTCATTGTGTGGCCCAGGAGCAGAGATAGCAAGGGCATGGGTCAATGGATGTGGTCGGACATCCGGAGTTGAATTGTCGGTTCTGTGGAGGACCTGGAGACAACATTGATTCGAGGGTTCCTTGGTTGGCATGAGACCAATGTCTGGTGAATGGCTTCCTTAGCCGGTGTGTTGTCCCTTGAGTTAGTCCTGGTATGATGTAATCTGCAGCTAGTGAGATCTCAGATGTTTCGTTGTGGGTGTTCCTCGAGCACTGGTAGAGGCCGACGAGTTATGATGCGAGGTCGATATTGATTGGTGAATATTTGTTGGGTTCGGCTTTCGAGGTGAGAGCCATCAGTGGCGTGGAGCCGTGGGAACTTTGTGATCAGGAGTGTTGGCTGTGTGTATCTCGGCTCGTGAGATGTCAATTGCTAATCGTGTGGGGCTGTCGGTTATGTCGCGGTCGACAGTGATGGCTGTCAGAGTTTTGCTCGAGGTCAGGATGTGATTGTGCTCCCTGTGAGGGGTTCTCCGGCGTTTGGTAATCGAGGAGGCTGAGGTCCTGAGTGGACAACTAGGTGAGGTCTTCCCCAGTGATAGATGTGATGTAGCTGCAATTGGGTGTTTACCTCCTCGGTTGGCGTATGGCCGATATTATTTGTACCGTGGAATTTTGAGAAGTTCAGGTGAGGCCAGACTCGCCCATCTGTATGTGCCTCGGGTGGTCCAAGGATTGGTTTGGACTGGCGCAGGGTTGAGAGGGGACCTTGTTGGTTGTTTCGGTCTGGCATTGTCCCTCAAAGGAGTTATGTGGTGTTGCGCTGTGTTTGTATTGCCGAGGGGTGTGAGCTTCCCAGTGACTTTTGTGCATCGTTCCTAAGTTCGAGGATGAAATTTGTTTAATGGGGGGAGGTTTGTCATCCCCCGGATGTTGCATGTGATACAACAGTACCAGCGGGAGATTGAACTGCTGAAAAAGTAATTGAACGAAAGGAGTGCACAACCCTTGACATCCGAGCAGACCGAGGTCTTGCTCGAAGCGCCCAGGGGCAATGGGCAGTCTTCAGAAGCACCTCCGCAGGGGGCAGCATTCCCACTAATGCCCAGCTACACCGGGGGCATATCCCTACAGCAAGCACATCGCACAGCACTAGCCACGCCACCGATTTTACGGTCTCAAGGGTCTCCTACGGCCCCATAGGCGACGGTGCTGACTACTCCAAGGGCACAGACAACCCACTTTTACCCGAGTCCGGTCGACCCAGCCACAGTCAGTCGGTTGATGCTCGAACAAATGATTGAAATGAAGCTGGCAGAGAGAGGCGATGGTAATCAAACCCCCTTTGATGTCTACCGAGTACCCTACCCGGCTCATTATGTCACCAAAAAGTTACCGATTGGCATCACCAAGCCACCAAAGTTTGAAAAGTTCAATGGGCAAGGGTCTCCCAGGGAGCACATTACCTATTATGTGAATGCCATGGGGGATTTGACTACTGATGAAGCTTATCTCCTAAAATTCTTTGGCTCGACACTCACGGGGCTGGCTTTCGAGTAGTATTCGAGCCTACCACCCGGATCCATTGCTGATTGGCCCGACATGCAGAAGAAGTTCAAAGAAAAATTTTATATTGCTGAACGGGAAGTCACCGTGGCAGAGCTATATGCCACAAGATAAAGAAATGATGAGGCGACACTCGACTACATTAAGAGATGGAGGAACCTCAGCATGAGGTGCAGACGCCCGCCGCATCAGGAGGACACAGTCCAAATTTACAAGTAAAATTTGAAGAAAGAAATCCTAGAAAGGATGATTGGCACGGAGGCTAGGACATTTGACCGCCTGAACAACATAGTGGCTGAGATCGAGGCATTCCTCGCCCGATACTCTTCCACCCCGGCTGCATCGAGCCTGTCACGCCCCGAGCCCGGAAGATAACTCGGAAGTGGCGTGACGATGTCTATATAACGATCATGTCAATCAGAGCGTAGTGCATTCAACACATACGTGTACGGTTTCTTCTCTCAACTACCCCATTTTGCTCAGGGGTTCTTGGTGATGAAAATCTGTGTGATATACCTTCAGCCCTACAAGAATCAAAGAATTCATCATTTTCGAATTCACCACCATGGTTAGATTGAATGTTGGAGATCTTAAACTCACTGTCTTGCTTTATCCTCATGTAGAGTGCCTGAAAATCATCAAACGCATCATTCTTGTGTGTGAGAAAGAAAACTCATGTGAACCTAGATAAGTCATCCACTAAGACATATCCATATTTTCTACCACTTAAACTAGTAGTTCTTGTTGGTCCAAACAGATCCATATGAATCAGCTCAAGTGATTTAGATGAAAGATTCTCAGATCTAGTCTTGAAGGATTTTCTTGTTTGTTTCCCTAGGGCGCATGCATCACATAGTTTATTTTCTTGTTTAATATAGAGTTCAGGCAACCCTTTCACCATTGAGTGCTTCATGAGTTTATGCAGGACATTATAGCTAGCACGTCCTCGTCTGTGATGCCATAATCATGCAAGTTCAGATTTTGATACAGTAAGACATAGATTCAAATGTGCAGGATCATCTAGGTCAATCATGTATACATTATTGACTCTTTTACCAGAAAATTTTACAATGTCAGATTTTGGTTCTAGAATTTTGCATTCGAGAGAGTCAAAGATCACTTTATGCCCTTTATCACATAATTGACTTATACTCAATAAATTGTATTCCAAGCTCTCAACTAACAGGACATTTTTAATGGAGTTGGAGAGATTCTTACCAACATTACCTGTACCGATGATTTTTCCCTTGTTGTTCCCTCCAAACGTCACATGCCCTGCTTCTTTCTCCACCAAGAGACAAAATTTGATTCTGTCTCCAGTCATGTGCCTTGAATAGCCATTATCAAGGTACCATCGATTATGCATGGCTGCAAGACATTCCTACATAAGGAATCAAGTAACAATGTTTGGAACCCAACAAAATTTGGGTCCCATCAAGCTCTTCAAATCCTCAAAACATGATACCACACTTTTTTGAATTTACATTTTCTTTTCATTCCTGATTTTCTTGCTTGTTGCTGAATCCACACCATCCCTATTAACCCTTCTGAGTTTCCCAACTCGTGAGTGGTGGTGTAGGATCTAAATGGTATCGGGTTTGAGTTGTTATCTGGATCTTGAGTTGTTATAGATGGTATCAGAGTGTGGTTGTGAAAATGCATGGGAATTCGAAACAATCACAATGACTCAGAGTCCAAAGAGTTCAGTACAGTTGACAACTGACATAAGGTGTTTTGTTTTATTCACCTTGCCTTTGTTTTCCATGTTGTGTTAAGGGTCAGATGGCACCGAGGAGGCTAGTTTGATCACTATCAGGGGTGTCGACGATGGCTCGGGAGGAGCCGAGTAGAGAGGAACCTGGTCATGAGTCAGCTCCTCTGGAGGTAGTGGCCCTGGGTGTGCCGAGTCAGGGTGAGTTTACACCAGCATGTATCAATTTTTCATGGAGTAGAGTGGTCAACAGTGCCGTGGTCAGGAGGCTGGCAAGGGTACTTTGTCGCACGGTGGCTGAGGGCGTGTTGTGCGAGAGTTTCTATAGTTTCAGCCACCGACATTTTAGGGCCAACCAGATCCTATGCAGCGAGATCGTGGATCGATGGGGTGAAATGAGTGTTCTAGCCAATGGAATGTGTGGATGATGAGGGAGTCCTGTTGGTGAGTTACCAGTTGTATGGTCCTGCTCTCTCGTGGTGGACCTCGGAGTGGGAGACGACCTTTTACTCTTAACCACTTTAGTAGATTTCTTGGCAGGAGTTTGTTGAAGCCTTTGAGTGAACTTATAGTCTTGAGTACCTGCGGACGAAGAGGATGTACCAGTCTCGAGGTCATGAATTCTTGAATTGGCGTCCATCTCTGTCACGCCCTGAGACATGCATCGGAATTAAGTCGAGAACATGAACAGCTGACAAATAAAGCCTCAAGCTAGCGAGACAATCAGAGCGCAACATACATCCACACATAAAAGAGTGAACACAATATCACATACTCAAGCTTCAACTTTATTGAATAACAATTCAAGGTTTACAAATTGACATTTGACTCCATTGACATTACAACTCTCTAGACTCAATAAAAAGAAAAATTACATAGACATGACTTTTATCACACATGCAGGCACGGTTGAAACCAAGGAATGAGCCAGTGTATGCTCACAGAGGCTACGAAGGGTGATATACCTAAAGGAAACAAGAAACATAAAGTTCTTGGTTCAGTCTACTTCTAGAGATCGAATGACATGAGAGGAACGACATCCATCAGTAGTGAAGGCAAACAAGATATAACGAAGAGACTATGAATGTAGGCACCTCTGGCAAGCATTTTGGAGATTAACTGATAGTCAAGTTGAACTGGCACCGTTGGACGTGAAGAGTCACATTTGTTTCAGTACAACTACCCCAGTTACTTAGTGTAGTTTACCATCATGCTGCACGGGAACCAGAGTTGGCCTACCACATCATGCCTGACCCGCTAGCACTTTTTTGGTGATGGGGTGCAGTTTCTTAGTGGGAACAGGCTATTGCTCTCATTTTTTTGTGAATTGTTTGTTTCCCCTTTTTGTGTTGCTTTTGAAGAGCCAGAGCAGAGATAGTCAAGAGAGGACCTTTTTACATAAGCTGTGGAGTGTACCTGGTTACTCAGCATACCTCAACCATTGCTCTGTAATTAGCGCCTTAAACAGTGTCTCAAGTGAAGTAATGGTGGATCACAATACAGAGTGCGGAATACGAAAGAAGGGTGGCCACTGGATGAGCACAAGTAGACCGTGTGTCAGGGAATATCAACAATAGTAGACAAATGAGGTCCCCCCATCTGGGTTCAAGATTTTAAAATGCAGAGGGTTGTTGAGTTTAGGCCCTCAATACAAGGATCAGCCTCAATGCTAAGTGCAGGGATTTCTTCTGAGAATGGCTAGTCAAGGAATCGATCTTAGAGAGGAACCTCTCGTGAAATAACTTGCTCCCCCTGAATCCATGCATGCAAAAGAAGGAGAGAATGCAGAATGTAGGTTCCCTTGAGAACTTGCCTCACGCATAGTGAGTGTTTCCAGGCAGACTGAACCTATCCTTCCTCACATCACCATTGTATATACCAAAGGGAAACACACTTATGATTAGCATAGCAGCATGTAGACATATGAGATGCAGCTAGCGAAATATGCTCAATGACCTTAAAAAAGACTTCGTATAATTTTCTGAATTTTTGAAATTTTTAAATTTTTCTATAAATAACCCCCCACTCCCACTCTTTCTCTCATTCTCTCTTTCTCACTCTCTCTCTTCTCTTTCTCTTCCCCTCTCCTCCGGGTGGCCGACGGAGACGATGGCGGGCGAGGCGGAGATGCTGCGAGGGCGAGGACGGTGAGGACGGGTTGAGGATCGAGGCGGTGGCGCGTGGTGAAGCCGGTTCGCGAGTTCGTGTGAAACTGACGGCATTCGCGAGGTGGTTCGCGATGGATCGGCGATCTCGACGCGCGAAATCTTCGGTGGAGGTAGGGGGATAGTTCCTTAACCCCGGTACTTTCTTTCCTGCAGTTTTGGTAGGCTGTGGTGAGCTGAATGAGTTTATTTCACGTCGGAGGTTAAAATGATCGATTTTGGGGTGAGCGACAGATCTTCCATTTTAACCGCATTTTTGGGGTTTAAATCGTGCCTCTTAGTGGTCCAGAGGCTGGGGAATGATTTCCCCATGTTTTCCCCATCACCCGGGGGTGATTGGGCGTAGATCGACACCGAATGGCGGTGTTCGGTTTGGGGATTCGTCGTTTTCGGTCGACCGATCAGGCGATCTGATCGACTGAACCACGTCGACTGCGAACGGGGCATTCTGCCCAGTTCGGTAGACTGAACTGCCCAATCCGGTTGACCGAACTTGTTGGTCGACCGACCCTCGTGAGTTGGTCGACCGAAATGCAAAGTTTGGGCCGTTTTTGGCCCTGGTCGGTCCGGTTGAGACCCAATGACTGACCTATGGCCCCGTGAGTGTTCCGGACACCCCGTGGGGACCGTGACTGTGTTTTTGGGTGTCCGGAGGTATTGAGTTATCTCGATTCACATGCCCGTAGGTTTGAGAGTCTGGGTGACTCTATATGTTCTGACTTTTGTGTTATATTTGATCGAGTCACCGTGTATCGGTGTGAGTGCGGTGAGGTTTCCCGCACTTTGTGAGTTTCTTCGGAAGCTGGTTTCCTGTTGTGTATGTGATTTTGATGATTACAAAATGACTTTGTCACTTGGACTTATACTTAAATGGTTATTCATGTCTTCAAGAAAAGAAATGACGAAAGATGAAAATAGATAAATTCCTTGCAATATTTCTCTTCAAGTCTATAAAGTATCAAACACTAACATAAACCCTAATCCCATGCGATATCATGAACAATGAGATTTGCAGCTTGATTCTGAAAAGACGAAGACGTGGTATTGTAGCAATATAGTAGAAACATTGTAGTGGCACTATAAAAATTAGATTAAGGAGAGATGATTAGTCCTAATCTAATCCTAATTAAGTTAAAATATCACTACATACGTCATTGAGGTGGGAAATCAAAATTACAATGCCGAATACTATGCCGAAATTGAGTTCTTCGTCAAAGGATGTTTGGTGAAATCAGGTTTCTTGATTTAATCCATTATAATTTAATTAGAGATTTTAACCTATAAATAGGACATGGTTTCACCCTAGCACCTAAAATCAAGATTGTTGGGCGAGAGCAGAGGGAGAATTCAAGCTTGAGAAGCGTTCTTCCCTATTTCTCTTCTTCTTTCTTTTGATCTTCAATCAGATAGATTTTCTCTCAAGCTAAACCTAATTAGATCTTCATAAATGTTCATTTGCATGAGTACTTCAATTTTATATAAGTTTTGTGCATCATGAACTTGTATTTAATGTCGATTTTGGGATCTAAAGTCAAGGTATCATATTTTCACCATTTTTTGGTTCGGACTGAGAAGACGATCGTGACAGATATTGCGTTTAGAACACGACAGCATGACTGACTGCGTTCATTGAAATTTTGTCAAAAATGTGTCTTAACACCTGGATGCCATTTACAGTGGTCATGTTGAAATGCTTCCATCCTCACTGTCGTGATTTACTCCTTGACCTTGAACGCGTCACTATGATAGGATGCGGTTTATTGTTGTTGACCTTGAACGCATCCCTTTAATAGGATGCGATTTATCGCTGTTTAGATGACTCGCGTCATCTTTTGCTGCTACGATTTATAGGTTTAAACATGAAAATGTTACCCACATAGGAAGTAATTTATAAATTTATTTTGAGATTATAAAATTTCTTTCAAAATCATGTTTCTACCTTAATAATGATGTTTGACTAAAATTGACACGGTATTTTAACGACCAGTGTTTTGTGCGTATCAGAAACCTTCCCGAGGTGAAGATATATCCCTGACTTCTCAAGACAAGGTGCCGAAGGCCGGGTCGGGGGAATACTCGAGTAACCCGACTCGGGTGCATCCTACCACCAGAAAGGCCTGTAAGTAGTCTATAAATTATCCAGCTAGGGGGGAAGTGCTCTGAGTGGTAGGTCACTCACTAAGGCCGCCTCGTTTATACCCGAAGTAGGTCTGATAGCACAAATCACAGTGCCAATGACCGAATCAGCGAAAAACCTGGATAGTCCGATTGGCACATGTGAAATACTGGAAAAGGTCCATAAGTGCCCGAAGAGTCATCCAGTCAAGGCGAAAACGCTTTGAGGGATAGCCCACTCGATGAAGAAGCTCTGCATGTTTTCAAAGAAGGACTGGTAGCACAAGTCGTAGTGTCGAAGGTCGAATCAGGATGAAACCAGAGCAACCCGACGCAAGTTTGGCACATGTCAAAAATCGCTTAGAGTCATAGAATGGGGTTGGGAAGCAAGAAATCCGCACTCCAAGGCTGCCACATCGAACTCTACACTACACCATACATCGGGCTTCCGTCACAGGCAGTTTCGAGACAATAAATAAAAAATTACAAAAATACCCTTGAATGAGTCGGCGCCCTCCTAAATGGGTCGGCGCTCCCCTTGATTTGGCACCCTCTTCACGAATCGATGCCACCTGAGTCGGTGTCCTCCTTGGCGAGTTGGCGCAGAAGCCTCACAAATTGTGGAGCGGTGGGTCGGCGAGGGGCCGCCCATCCCATCGCCCATCCGATCCTCTGTTTCCCTATAAGTAGGGCTTCCCTTCGAGCGCAAGAAAGAGAGGAGACGAGAAGAAAGAAAGCAAGAGAGCACAAAGTAGCAGAAGGGAGCAATAGAGAGGAAGAGAATAGAGAAAGAAAAAGAGAGAGGAAAGAAATCCCCTAGGTGGGCCTCTGCGACGGAGGAGTCCCAGGAGAGCCAAGAGGCCTCTCCCCCTTATTCTCGTTTCTATCTTTCATTCTATCTTCTTAATATTTCCTGTACTCTCTCTTATCTGGAGAGAATCCTGCCATATTGCAGGTGAAAACTCTCCAGTCTCTACTTCTTCTCGCCGTCCTCCTTGATGGCTTGCTCGAGAATACCAGCCTGTCGAAGACCGACCGTCGGGGTGGCGCTTCCTCCCACACGGGGAATTGGCGTAGCTCTTCCGATTGATTCCTTGATTCTGCATTGGGCGCAGGTTGAGCCTCTTCTTCTTCCCGGAAGGCAGAGGCTACTGCCCCCAGCAACCTCTGGCGACCCAAGGGAGTACTGCCTGGGGCCCGGAGGTAGTTCTTCATGGCCTGCTCGATCCCTTCCCACTCCTAGTCAGGGAGAGCAACCGATAGTTGGGTGTCAGTGACGATAGTAGGATGAGCGTAAGTAGCGAACACCGGGCGGTCAGCATGGCGCCTGTGACGTCAGCGGCGAGCATTCTCGGGCAGCGCTGGCACAGCAACTGCCAGTTGGTGGGTCGCGGCCGTCACCTCAACCCTTTCGTCTCTTCGCCCCCTCTTATGGCGGTCGTGACTGGGCCCCGCCTGGGCTGGTGTCGTGGGTTGGGCTCCTTTGGGAACCCAAGCCTGTTTCAGCTTTGCTGATTTGTGGGCCGGTGCGTCGGCGGGCGCCGTCCATTCCTTCATCTTCTCCAGTCCTTGGAAGGAGTTGCAGACTGGAATGGTCGGTGCAATACGGTCTGGGACCACCTCAGACCTTTGTCTGTTCAGATGGATTCGGATGGTTCTGACAGTCATGGACTTGCCGGAACTAGAGATCTGGCGCCCCGCAGAAGTGCCAGGGTTGTTCCTGCGTAGTCTCCTCCGATGGGACGTCGACTCTTGGTGCGATGGGCTGGCGGTCTGGTGCACATGGTGCACGTTACAGCCCAACGTCCTTGGCGGGACGCTGTTGCTGTTCTCGACCATAGCCCGATCGGTAACAACTTCAATGACCCCCAGGATGGGAGTGTCGAATTCAGGCTCGTCGGACGCTTCTACGTCCAGTATGTTGACAAAAGTCACTCCAAGGAAGTTGGGGAAGCCCACCACAGGAGGGAAACTCCCGAAGCAGAGGGGGACGGCAAGGTAGCCATCCCTGATCTTAGGTCTAGACACAAGAAACCACACCTTATTCATTTGGAATTGGTGTAATTACTCCTGCATAGCCAAGATCTAAAAATTATCATTTAATACCTCATTTACAGATTTGAGCTCAATATCGGAAAGAAATGCAAGATTATCAAATTCTTCAACTTCCCTGATTGAAGCCCTTATTCTTATGCCTTGTTCCACATCTCCTATCACGTTGTCTTGAGGGTGGTCCTTGTGGAACGTCCATTATTTGGGAAGATCTTCATTTTGGGTTGGAGCTTCATCATTTTTGGTGCTCGACTCCGCTTGATCCACATTTTAATTTTTCTTGTCTTTCTCTTCTTCTCAATCTTCATGCCCTACATCAATAAAATGATTATCTTTGTTAGACAACCTTAGAGTGTATTCATCAATGATCACATATGAACTTTCTTCTACCACAAGAGTGCGTAAATTATATACACGATATGCTCTAGATGATAAAGAGTATCCAAGAAATATACCTCTATCACTCTTTGCGGTAAATTTCTCCAAATGATCTTTAGAATTATTCAGAATGAAACATGGAGAACCAAAAGGTTTAAAATATGTAATATTCAGCTTCTTACCTTTATACAACTCATATGGAGTTTTCTTGAGTATAGGTCTTATTATGGCTCGATTGATGATGCAGCAAGCCGTGCTCACCGTCTCGACCCAAAAATACATTAGTAAGTCATTTTTTGCAAGCATTGTTCTCGCCATCTCCACGAGTGTGATGTCCCGGACCCTTTCAGATCCTTCTTCTTGGGTCCCAGATCTACGTTCTCGATGAATTTGGTTCCATCATGTCTAGAATTATCTTCTGGACATCTTTTGTGATTGGATCTGTGTGATTTGGGTCAGTTTCAGAGGTCGAAACGCGTTCCGCGACTATTTTTGCGTGTTTTTCGATTCCCGCGTGTGTGTTTCGGCAAAACTTACGAAACCTTGTAGTGGGCAAACTAGGTCGTTCATCTACCCGCGAGTGGTACTATTGAGAATGACGTGTTACGAGGATCGAGAAAATATATTTTCTATTTTTTAATATTTTTTTAATTTCTAGATTTTTCCGTGCACATTAGGCTTATGGCATATAGGGTCTGTGCTTCTTTTGTATCATGTACACATGAAGTCTGTGCATCTTTTAGCCCTACAGACATATTAAGTCTGTGCATTGTTTCACATCTAAGCATACTTGCCATATAGCAGGATCTAGTCTGACCAAGTTTGCCTTGTGAACAGTTTGAGTCCATGCATATTTGCTATAATGCTCTATCAAGTCTGTGCAATTTTCATACTTGTCTGACTGTCTTATGCCGACTGAGTGTTCGACGTTTTGACAGGGACCTTACATAAGTGGCTCCAGAGAACCCGGAGAGAACTATTCGTGAACTCTAAGGAGGGCACGTGATCCGAGGTAGAAAGTGAAGTGATGCTCGTGACACATGGAAAGCCATTAAGCTCAGAAGCTACCACGTGTCCAATGCAACTCAGATCTGGACGAAAGTTTGGGTGAAAAATGTGGCTTCCACACGCCCATCTCACTGATGCCTATAAGTAGAGGATTATCCGCAGAGAGAAAGGAGTGATCGCAACTGAGAGCAGAAAATACCTCAAGCCAGAGAGCAAGTTTGATCTAGCAGAGCTAGCGTCAGCAAAATTAAGAGAGAAGATCAGAGACCAAAAGAGTTAGAGCTAGCAGATCAGAGAGAGCTGTGAGGGCTTTGTGAGAAGAGCATTTGTCAGTCTGTCTTCGGCCTCTTGGTTCAGAACCAGAGCCGATTCACTCTTTGTTAAGAGCTACATTTTCGTTGTATGCTTTGGTTTTTTGTTCTCTTTGTTTGTTTTCTAAACTCGTGTTCTTCAAGCTGTGGGTCAGCGGACAGGTTAAGCTGTAAACCTCAGCGGCAGAGGAGGATTCCTCTGGTAGCAAGCTGTGAAACTCAGCGGTCTGGGATAGTACTCCCCAAAGCTGTGGATCAGTGATTGTAGGGAAGGTTTTCCCCAAAACTGTGGATCAGCGATTTTGAAGCTGTGTAATCAGCAGTGAAGCCATACTAGACTTTAGTGTAGGGTGGACGTAGATCTCTGGATAGAGGTCGAACCACCTAAAAGTCATTGTCTCAAGGTTGATTGTTTTATGATTTGTGTTCAGCCCAATTTTCTCTCCACCACTCGTTAGATGGATGCTTAGGATCGATTGAGAACTGAGCTACATTAGTGGTTCTATTCTGATAATGTTAAGAATTCATGACTATCCTACCGTAGTTCGATTCAATTCCGCGCTAGTAGCTGCTGTAAAAAATTTTATTAGGTGATTGATCTATTCACCCCTCTCTAGCTCCTCCATCACTTGAGTTTACAGGATCATGCCCCAACCATTGTGCTAAAAGCTCGAGCTGGTAGCGAAGGCAGACCATATTTCCTTGTGGCAGGTGGTGGAGGCCATGGTCGTGAGGCATTTTTTGAGGGCATGTACCAGTATTTCCTCCGACAGCATGGTGGAGAGTCCGGAGAGGGCTCATCATCTCTAGGGGACCATGGTCGAGTGCTGAGGGAGTTTTTACAGTTCCACCCACCACAGTTTGACTGACAGCCAGATCCAGATGTAGCGAGGACATGGATAGATGCTGTGGGGAGAGTGTTCTATTCTATGGAATGTGAGGAGGAGGATAAGGTGAGATTGGCCATGTATCAGCTGTAGGGTTCAGCTCAGGCTTGGTGGAAGACTGAGTGGGAGTCAATGTTTCATTCTCACCCGCTCAGACAGATTCAGTGGCAGGAGTTCCTTGAAGCCTTTGAGCATGTCTTCAACCCGGAGCACATCAAGGCAGAGAAGATGTATGAGTTCATGGAGTTGACCCAGGGTGACATGTCAGTGATGCAGTACAGGTCCAGGTTTTTAGAGCTGGGTCGATACGCTACCCACGTCATGGCAGATGAGAGGATGAAGGCTCAGCAGTTTGCAGAGGTTTGAGGCCTGAGCTCAGACATGTTGTGATTACGAGCCATAGTGTGGACTTGGAGTCAGCATATCAGGTGGCAGCGGATTTGGAGAAGGATCTGCAGAGGACCCAAGAGTGGACCAGGGCTGGTCAGTCTCAGTCCGATCGTGGGCAACAGAGGTCAATGCAGCAGGAGAGTACCTTTCAGCATCATTTAATAGATTCGGACTGATGCCTTCTACGCCAGCGGCATCAGGATCATCATCTTTCGGTTCGAGGCTCAAGAAGATGTTCAGGAGAGGTTTTGGTAGGAGGCATCAGGACCGGCAGGAATAAAGGCAGTCGTCAGTGGGTAGTGTACAACAGCCCTCTCCACTTCAGCGGTAGGGTACCGTAGCTGGTCAACAGGGGCAGTGTTCTAGATGCCATGACTTCCATCCTGGCAGGTAGTGCTCGGTACCTATGATGTATTACCGATGTGGTCAGATGGGACACATGGCTTGGGAGTGTCCTTTGAGGCTGCACTAGTCTTTCCACTTTCATCCACAGCAGCTGCAGCAAGTTCCGGTTCCACCACTTTCAAGGTCCAGTGGTATGGAATGGTAGAGAGCCAGAGGGCATGTGATGCACATTACAAGAGTAGAGGCAGAGGCATCTCAGTTGGTGGAAGGTACCATTCCAATTCTTAGTCGTGCCACCTGAGTTTTGTTCGATTCTGATGCTTCTCATTCCTTTATATTCGAGAATTTTAATGCTTGTGTTGAGAAGCCCGCTATGGAGATGTCGTGTGATTTGGCAATACAGTTGCCCACTGGTGATTTCTTGCTCACCCTTTATTGCCTTGAGAAGGTACCGGTGTGGATTGGAGGACGAAACCTGCCAGCCAGACTGTATGCCTTGCAGTTGAAGGAATTTGACATGATTTTGGGGATGGATTGGCTCGAGGAAAACAGTGCAGTGGTGGATTGTAGCGCGAAGAGGGTGTATTTCCAGCATCCCCAGCGATCCGCATCCTATTTTCAAGGTATTCGGTCTCCCTCTTCTTATTTCCTTATTTTGGCCATTAACGCCCATGGATTGCTTGACGCAGGATGTCAGGGATTTCTTGCTTCGGTGGTAGTGGTTGATCAGCAGCAGCAGGGAGTGGACAACATAGCAGTGGTGTCTGAGTTTCCCGAGGATTTGTCAAGGTTACCCCCGCAATGAGAGATTGACTTTGTTATTGAGCTCGTGCTTGGCACTAAGCCTATGTCCAAGGCACCTTATCATATGGCACTGGCGGAGTTGAGGGAGCTAAGGGCTCTGTTTCAGGAGTTACTTGCTAAGGGCTATATCCACCCTAGCTTTTCTCCTTGGGGTGCACCTGTGTGTTCGTGAAGGGAAACCCTGAAGAAAGGGCTATAGAAAATAGAGACTCGATTTTGCTCTTACAGTGCCCAGAAACAACCTGGGCTGAAAACAAAAGGGAAGAAAAAAAGGATACATCAAGAAACAAGATGGACACATAAGGTGAGGGGGGAAGAGAATGGAGAATTGGCTCCACCTCCACCCCCGGGCCTCACCTCTTCAGCTCCTTCTTTGCAGTCTCCCATTCCCTGCTTATCCCCTCTCTTTTCTTTCTCTCCTCTTCTCTTCGCTTATCCTTTGGGTCTTCAGTCTCTTCTTTCGTATTTTTGTCTGTCCCCTCCCTTCTTGTTTTCAGATACCACCTCCACTTTTATAGGGCAAGCTGGGGACAGTTGGGCAACATCCTCTGCTCGTGCAGAGTCACCTCTGTCGTATTGGGTGGCTCTGTGGATAGCAACGTCACTATCGGATGAAGCCGTTACTGCCGGAGGAAGCCGTTGCTGCCAAATGAAGCCGTCAATGCCGAAGGAAGCCGTTGTTGCCAGATGTAGCCATCATTGCCAGGTGAACCCGTTGCTATCGGATGAACCCTATGCCCCAGATAAGGTGGGGCGCTATCGGACATGGCGAGCACTATCGTTTATGCGGACATGGCCTACTGGTTAAGGCCTCCAAGGCTATGCTATCAGTTAACGAAGTAAATGGGGCCATGTTGCTGGTTAAAGGCCCATGGGGGATGCCGCTGCCGGTTAAAGGCAAATGAGGCTACCATTGCTGGTTAACGAGGCCAAGGGGGGCCGCACTATCGGTTAAAGGCCAAAGAGGTTGTTGTTGCCGGTCTAAGGCCCATGGTGCTACCAGTTATACCCAGCAGGGCTACTGTTGGCACTCAAAATATGCTCGATGGCAATCATGCTTAAAAGACAAGAATGATGCGGCCCACTGAAGCAAAGAAGTGGAAGGAAACCAATACATCAAAGCCTTCTTGAGCTGCCAAAGCCTCAGGTCACCCGGTATGAACACTAGGGACTTCATCTCAGGAGAATCAAGAAGAACTCACAACAAACTGGCAGTGTCAACAAGCCTGCCCAATGAACCGACATCAACTCAGTTATTCTTGCCATGTCGTCAAGCCAATGTTCGGCTTCATCGGGGTCCGTCGAGCCAGCAAATCTTGGCGGGTTCATACGACGAAAGTTGCGATATAAATCACCCGTTCCTCGGTTTGCTGCTCCAGCCTGTGTGAATATAATGAAAATCAATGCCATACATGAATACGAACAAGAATGTACATAAAGTGTTCCATGATATCGCATATGATTGACTTGCTAGACACACATTAACTAACACTCTCAACATCTCATACAAGGGTTCAATCATTTCAACTTTTTTTCCAACTCTTTCAAAACAATTTTTGGTGTTGATTAATGCTTCCCCCTCCTTTCCTTCATGTGAGGGAGCAAAAGAGGATTAGAGCTAGTTCTCACTCTTGAACATTTATTTAAGTACATCCTTGTGTCTGAGAAGATTGTGTAAAGTGATGTAATGGATAGCAAATGGTGTGATGGCCTGCCTCAATAAGTCACCACTGAATCACTCTCTTATCCAAGCCAATACAAGAGTATGGTTGTAAATGTATCTCATGATTTTTAGGTCATTTCTACCACTGACTTGACCTAACAAAAGTTGACCAATCACATTCAACATCAAGTCCACATAGTAAACTGCACAAGAAGTCCAGAAAAGGTGCCATCTGGTCATCATTTACTTCTCTTCAGCCTTCTTGTATGCTGGTCCACTATCTGTTACCACCTACACAATGTACTTCTCACTAATTTTAGTCATCACCTACTCTATCAACTACGAAATGTTTTGATGGTTGTGAATTTAATCTGAGGTATCCACGGACCTATGAAAGAAGACATATCTATCACAATAAATAAGGAAGTTGATCAAGCTATTTCTAGTGTTTGACCAACCATCACACATGATCATGACTCCATACTTTTTCCACTTCATTTTGAAGGAGTCCACATAACTTTTAATCTCAACAACTTTCTCATCAATGTATGTACTTGCCAAATTTTTTACAGTAGGAGGCTATACATGTAACCCAAGTTATTGTACTTTTTGAAACATAGTCTTATAGTAAGGGCTATTGGCTACAACGAATGCCAATCTTGAGTGGTACCGGGTGATCATCCACCCGATAAAACTATTACAAGTGAACTTTCGACCGCAGGATGTGGTCGTAGGGACAAGTGCTGAAACCCAAGGGGCTCTTGGCAGCATGAGTCTTCACCAGCTCAGCTCAGAGGACAAATAGAAAATCTCAAACAATGAAGACAGCCATTCAATGGGTCATAAGCAATTCAATTGGGCACCAAAGAAGTTAAATGGGCCAAATGAGTGAACCGACGGCCCTCAACACAAAGAGAATTGGCAGCCCTTAGTGAGCTGTGAATCGGTGGCCTCCACTCAAGATGAATCGGCCACCCCCCCCCTTTTCACCCAATGAATCGGCGGGGGAGATGTTGATCTGGCGCAAGGAGTGGGCCCCCCTTTGCCACCTTGAATCGGCGAAGGGGAATGCTTGCGCTCCTGAATTAGCAGAGGGACAGCGGAGCAAGTGATTCAGCGGGCATCCTTCGCAAGGCTGAGTCGATGGCCATGTCTACCATGAACCGGCGCGAGAAGCTGGAGGTGGGCCGATGATCCGGCGGCCGCTCGCTCCCCTGTCGGATCACTTGCGGCCCCCCTATTCGTCTATAAAAGGCCACCTCCGACAAGGAGAATAAAGAGAAGAGGAGGGATGCGAAGAGAAGAGCCAGAAGAGAAATAACAGAGAAGAAAGAGACAAGTGAGAAGAGGGGAGAAATAGAGAGAAAGAGTCCAAAGGAGAGCCGGCCATCTCCCCCGCTCTCATTCTTCTAAGAGTCTAGCCAGAGAGGGGAATTTCTCTGTTGCAGCATCGAGATCAGGGCCCCCATTCCGATACTCTGTTCTCGCTCATAGGTGGGTCTCCAATGTGAATGGATCCCCCCCTAGGGGCTAATATTTTCTATGCTTCTCTTGTATTTTGTTCTTCTTCCTCGTTCACGCGTACATAGATATAAGGCTTGAAGTCCAAGCTCCATAGTTCTTTTGTTACTTTCTTCGGTAATGCATTTCCTATTCTGTTTTGGCTCTGGAGTACTATGATTTTTTTGTAAAATCCCCTCGGGGTGACATCCTCTGTACTCTATTTTGGCTAGTCATAGTTGTAATAAACGTTATCCAAATGTTTTAATAAGTCATACTGAGTACCCGATATGGATTCCTGCTCTTGCTCCTGCTCCTCTTGCCCCTGTACAGGCTCTTGCTCCCTTTGCGGAAACACATGGTGGAATATCCATCCACTGCGGAGCACCATGGTCTGTGACAATTGTGCCTTTGTCAGGTTTTGGGTGTGCGGAGGGTCGGTGGATGTGGAAGGGATGTTGGGATTGACAGGTGCTTGAGGGGGAGTGCCTAGAGAGGGAGCCCTTATGAGGGGTAGCATTGGCTGAAGGTTAGTGGAAGCTAGAGGGATGGGAGCAGGATTGGAAGGGACAGGTGGTGCCTGGGTGGTTGGAGGCCGTGTCAGACGTATAAGGAGGGGCCTAGGTGGAGGTGAGGGGTTTGCGAGAGGTATGGTAGATGTTGGTACGGGTTGGAGTGAGGGAGTCCTTGCCGGTGAAGGGTTAGTGGTAACGGGAGGAGGAACGGGTGAAGGGTGAAAGAGAAGTGGCCTCGATGGTAAAGGGTTTGTGGAAGGAGGGGTTTGTTGTGGTGTGGGAGAAGGTGGAAGGTGAATAAGCAGAGGCCTAGATGATGGTGGATTGGTAATGGGGGATACTTGGTTAGTGGTACGTAAGAGGGGATGAGAAGGCTGAGGAAAAGGTGTAGGTTGTGGGATTGTTCTTAACAAACGTGGTGGTTGGTTTGGGGTTTGGTTAAAAGCCCCGACAAAGGCATTTTCTTCGTCCCACCTTTGCCCCCTCTCTACTTCATGGAAAGAGGTGATAGGGTTTAACTGTTGATTTGGTGAGTGATCCAGTAGTGGGTTGTGGACAATCCCCATGTCCGGTTGTGGTGCTGGAGCTTGCGGCTGTTGAGGAGGTTGCTGAACTTGTTGTGGTGGCTGCTAAGCCTGTTGCTGTCGAGGAGGTCTCCGAGCTTTGAGAGTTGTAATGAACTGTCTCATTTCATCCCAATTAATACCTCCCTGATCATTCAAATCATATAGGTAGTCCTTGAAGTGAAAGCAATGATCTATGTTGTGATCGAGCTGCCGATGGAAGACACAGTACTGAGAGGTGTCCACATTAGGGACGGGAGTGTCTCGTTGTTGTTTCTTTTATTTGTTTGTTAATTCCTTTTGCCTTTTAGTATGTGCATTATTCTGGCAAAAATTCGACAGCATCTCCCCTAGACCCGAGAGCCGAGGAGTGAAAGGGGTGCACGCCCACAAGGAGTGACGTGACCCAACAAGTCAGGATGTGCGCATGGGTAGCGATGCCTTCAAGAAAACTTTAGAAAACTCGAAAGTCAGCAAGTGGGAAAACACCGGGCTAAAAGTAGGCTAAGGGTATACTGGATGAAGGGGCTGGCTTGGGGCACTCGGTAGCGGCTATTTTTTTTTGAAGAAACCCTGCCTAGGGGTGAGTGGGAGAGTGCACCCCTTACTAGAAGTAAGGAGAATAGCCACTCCACCACCCAACACTAGGAGGTATGTTTTATTAATAGTGGAATAAGGAATGATAATTACATCAGGCGGATGCTAGGCATACCTAGCTTATCTAATTGAGCTGCACCTTTGATATTATTCGGTAATGGCTAGTTGGGTTATGCCAGATGAAGGGAGTTTGGCAGTGCACCGGGTGAGAGATAGCTACGGCGTGTGCCGGGCAGAGCAAGGGCAGGTGTGTGCGAACAAGGGTAGGTCGAGGTGTGCCGGGTAGAGCATGGGCAAGGGTGTACCAGGTAAAGGCATAAGCAGGGGTGCACCGCTTCAATGGTACACAGGGGCACCGGATGAGGGAGGAGTGGAGGCAAGGCCATTGGGTCAACCCACGAAGGGAAGCAAGCCACTAGCTGAGGGTTGCACCAAGGAAATATAGGCAGGGAGTGATACTCACAGAGAGTTGAGGTGATCTAGAAGGGGAGGGGTTGAATAGATCACCCCTTTTTGAAAATTTTACAGATTGAAATCTGAGATCACGTGAAGTAGAGATATCGAGTAGTATCAATACAGATGATCTATAGACACTCGATCGAGCACACGATCTGCACTAGGATTAAGGCGAAATGCAAACAACAAACCACACAGCAGATGATCATTTTTAAGGTGGTTCGATTGTAAACCCGCAATCTACGTCCACCCCTTACTCCTCGGAGTAAGGCTTCCTTGCGGGGTTGGAGCCCCTTCAGAGGGAAAAACCTCCATGTATCTTTTTTCTTCCTTTTTTTGCTATTGTTGCCGTTGCGGCTGCTGCTGCGCAAGGGGGGTGCGGCTGAGCGGATGGAGCCCCTCTCCCTGTGCGGGATGGGCCGGCAGCTGGCTAACGAGGCGTCGTGCTCTTGCGCTTGCGGGTCGCATGGAGGATAGTTCGCCTGTGCGTGCGTGAGCGGTCAACGTGCCATAAATGCTTCGCGCGGGTGGGAGGAGGAGAAAACACGAGATGTGGGAGACAGACATAGGGGTCCGCACGATTCTTTTCTTTCTATTTCCCTTTTTTTGAAATTTCTTCTCCCTTTCTTTGCCCCTCCTTCCCTCTTATATTTTGTTCGGCCCATTCATGTTTGGGCCCAATCTCTTTAGCCTATTCACCTTTCTCTTCTCCTTTTTTCTTTTGTTTTAGTGCCAACAATTGCCCCCCACCCATGGGTGTTACGAACGAGGGACGAAGGAGCGGGGCCTGCGAGTGCAGCTTCTTGACCGACAGACGGTTGATATCGGAGCAGAACCTCTTTGGCTTCAAACGAATAGTCTCAACCGTAAACTGTATCGATTGGTCCCAACCGAGAGTTAGGCGCCAATCAAGATGATATCATTGACATTGGGTCTATACCGATGTAAAAATATCTATCGAATATCTAGTTTATCTGGTCTTATACAGAAGATCTAAGCCATTGGGTTGTATTGATTATCGCGGTGGGACGGATGGGTTGGTCCTGCACGAGAGATAGGCGCCAACCCGAGTGGTATCGTCAGCATTGAGTTCATGCCAACGCGAGGGATTGGGTTTATCTGGCTTAGATGGAAAGTCTACGCCATTGAGTATCCGTTATCATGGTGGGATAATAGATTGGTCTCACGGGGGAGTCAGGTGTCAATCGGTGTGGTATCGTCACCTTTGGGTTTATGCTGATGCAAAGAATTAGGTTTACCCAGCTTAGATGGAAGGTTTAGGGTATTACACCAACCATTACTATTACACCAACCTTTACTATTACACCAACCGTGTTACTATTACACCAACCATTACTATCACAACCTACGTCCACCCTTCAACAAACCCAGTGAGGCTTGCTGGCTGACACATAGCTTGATCCGCTGAGCAACATAGCTTGCTTACACAGCTGAGCAACACAGCTTGCTTTCTGCTGACTAACAGCTTGCTATATACCCAAAGGATCTAATCCTCTCTTCCTCTAAAACTACAGAGGGAACCCGGTCCCTTAACAAGGGATCCGAACAGCGAGATGAATAGGTGATAGACGAACCAAAACTAAAAGAAACGGAATACTGCAAGTGTAGTGGAGAAACAATAGTGACAATGTAGACACCAGCTGAAAGAATAGTTCAAGACATGCGAGTTGGTGAGTGCAGCTACAAGGTTAGATCCAAGGATCCTTTTCTTCAAGCACCTGTAGACTGCAAGATTGTCTTCTTTCTCAAGGCTGCTCTATCTTCTTTTTCTTCTCTAGCAACGCGCTGGGCTGAGGTCAACAGGCGTTGGGCTACTCTTACGCTACTTAGGGATGTTCTTGGTGGATGCTCTAAAGTGTGGCACTTGGTGGACGGCAGCTGTAGCTCGTTCTTCAGTTGATGAAGCTTGGTATATATAAGAAGGCCAATTGAAATGCTTGGGAATATTGCATGCCAAGAAGTCTTCTGTTGGACTAGTGGATCAGTAAAATATTCCCTCCAAAACTCCCTTGAAGTGTGAGCTAGGAGTTGAGAGCTAGAAAGTCTATGTAATGGTGGTAGTCAAGAAGAGGAAGGTGACCATATCCCATAACATTCAATGCACTGCTTGTTGTGATCTTCCTATTGGCTGATCCCAGCTTTAAGTGCAAGGATAGGTATGATGTCAGACAATGAGAAGGAGCAGATCAGATTTCCCTTTAAATAGCTTCAGATATTCACATTAAATCCCCCTCAGATATGTAGTCTTCTCATTCTGCAAAAGTATACTTTTCTACGTACTCTGCCTGGTTAGACAGCCCATTGGTTGACAACAAGATAGTAGTAGACTGTGTAGTGTCCTATTCCCTAGTGGCAGACTATATGGACAGGCAGACAGTTAAGACTTACTTAGTGGCAGAAAGAAGTGGCTCTCCAGCTGTGCACAATATATTATAATCATCAAAATCATTATCAAAGACAGAGAGGGAGCGTAGTGAACCCAACAAGGTCATTGAGAGAAAATTCAAATTCAGTGAGATGGTAGTGAAAAGAATTTTTGTAAAATCTGGCGGGCCGTGTTCTAAACTCCAACCCAATTGGGAAGGTCCGTACGTGATTTAGGCTATGCACCATGGCAACGCCTACATGCTAGTCAACGCCGAGGGGACCGAGCTATCCCACCCATGGAATAGGCTTTATCTTAAAAAGTACTGTCCTTAAATAGGTGTAACAACTGGCATGGTACGAGGACCATCGGAGTTGGAAATTCACCCTTCAGTCTTTGAAATCTAACTTAGGGTTAACTCACGCACACACTCACACTCCGCTCTCAAAAATAAACGGCGCGAAATCTAAGGAAAGCTAAAGCTGAACTAAGGGTGTAGGGTGCTACCCATTCTCTCCTCCTCGGTTCATGACGAGGGAGCAGGACTTTGGGCTAGATTACTGAACCTAACCACCACCCTAGTAAGGGGGAGGCCTCGACACAAGGGGCCAAAAAAAATGCGATAGCCCGGACACATGTTGGAAAGCGCAAAGTCCCCGCAAAAAAAAAAAATCCAAGTCATGTATCCAAAAGTGGCAAAGTAGCCATAAAAGAAAACTCTGGCCGTATGCATCTCAAAAGGCGGTAAGGGGAAAGGAAAACAAAATGAACCCCACTAGTCGAGGACCAAACCCCAACAAATGATAGGACAGGGGAGGGACATCTTCCGAGGTCTCTCGAACCCTCTCGCGAACTTCCTAAACATTTTCTTCCTCCCTCCCTAAGTGGTGCACCCGAACTCGAGGGATGGTAGAAGCAGACTGAGGAGGACACCACCGAATGGGACCTTGAGTGGGAGTAATAAATCAAGCACGTTACCCTGCATTAAGCTATTTGAGAATGCTTTGTGGGTAAGTAAACACCTTTGATCCAAGAACCATGCCGGTTGTTACTAGAGTGAGTGTCTTTCGAGTCAAAATATCAAAAAAAAAATACAAAACAAAACAAAACAAAAAAGGGGTAAAACATCAAAACCCCTAAAAATAGCTAAAATTTGTCAGATGGACCCTAGATCCGAACCACTAAGGATCCGTTAAAACTACGTGTGTTACAGTCCCGCCCCCCTAAAAGGAATTTCATCTCCAAAATTAGACGAAAGGACAAGGAGGAAACTGACAACACGACACACCCTACTGACAGAAAAAGTAACTGACCGAAACAGAAACAGATACCTTGGAAATAGAAGGTTGACTTTTCACGTGACATAAAATAGACTCGCTTGAGACAGCAATCAACCATGGCGCCATAAAGTTTCAGCCAATCCATGCCTAGAATCACATCGTACTCGGCCAACTGTAATGCGTAACGCCTCGCTGGTAGTTTTCGACCACTGATGAGAACTGGAGAATTTTTCAGGCACAGAGGAGTGGACATGTAATCGCCAGACGAAAACTCCACAAGCATCTCACAAGAAGCTTCATCCGTCGACTCTTCGACACGAGCAATAAAATCCTCAGAGGCAAAAGAATGGGTCGCATCTGAATTGAAAAGAACACGCGCTGAACGACCATAAATTGAAACCGTACCTTTGACCAGATTTGACGTCAATGCCTCCACAAGAGTGATGTGAGTAACCCTGGCTCTCAGCGGATGGGTAGCTACAGACGACTGCTGGGAAGGAGCGGGAACTGGTAGGTAGAACGGCTGAGATTGAGGTAGTGGAGGAAGATAAAACTCTGGCTGCTGTGGCTGGGAAACTTGTGAGAACTACACCATCTTCAGCCTCAATGGACAGTCTCGGGAGATGTGCCCTGACTGATCGTAGTGATAGTAGATAGTCGGTAGAGAACACGGCACGCCTGGATGGCGGCCACCACACTTGGAACACAACCTCAGCTGAGAAGCAGCAAAATCCTGACGCGGTTACACGGAAGAAACGGACTGCTGACTCGGATTAGAAAACGTCAATTGATCAAACTTCTTTTTCTTGGGCTTCTTAAATCAGAAACCCTTGCCCTGGGATTGCAGGAAGGAAGTACCACCGGTAATAGAGAAAGCTGGAGGAGCTCCTAGAACAGACGGTTGGTAGGGTGGCTGATGTTGCACGGCCGGCTGTAGATCGAAGTACTTCAAGTCAGCTTTCCAACGGTACCTCTTTCGCGTCGATCCGACGTCGGGAGTGATCGCAGCAGCTGATCTCGCCGGGTCACGTGCTGTAAAAATAGAACTTCAGATCCGTGGGTAGCAAGGTCAACAAGTGAAGACCGGAGCCAACTCGCCTTCACAAGGCGAGCCAGCGTGCCGCCATCCCAGGGAGCGCCTCTCCAAGAGCCAACATTACAGAGGTACCCCTCCGGGCCCACTCAGACCTGCCAACCAGCACGTGGGCCCCACGTTCGTGAGTACGCGTGCCGCCAAAGCTACATCAAAACGCTACTCATCAACCCAAGATCGGTCCTCTCGGGCCCACTTGTGTAGCCCTTTACCTCCCTGTATGGAGTGGACATCAAAATTCACTACTGTAATTTAAATATTTACTGTACCAGGAGTTACTGGCTTGGCTGGGATTGTCTTCCCCACGCCATGACCAAGATATTCGACGAGCTGCTCTATAGCAAGGTCGAATGCTACATTGATGATCTGGTCGTCAAGCAAAGAAGAGAGGCGATCATCTCAGCGACCTCAGAGTCATCTTCCAAAGGCTCTGGCAATACGAGCTGAAGATGAACCCGATGAAGTGCGCCTTTGGCGTCTCCAGCAAAAAATTCTTGGCTTCATTGTCCGACACAGGGGGATCGAGGTTGACCCTTTCAAAATAAAAGCTATTCAAGAGCTGCCACCTCTGAGGAATCTGGGAGAGTTAAGGTCCCTGTAAGGCCGGGTAGCCTACATCCGTCGGTTCATCTTTAACCTGTCGGGATGCTGTCAGCCGTTCCATGAACTGATGATGAAGAATGCATCGTTTAGCTGGGATGAAGAATGTCAGCACGCCTTTGACCAGCTAAAGGATTATTTGAAGACCCCACCAGTGCTGGGGGCACCTATCAAACGCAGACCACTTATCCTTTATATAGCAGCTACTGAATATTCAGTGGGGGCAATGCTCACCCAGAACAATGATGAAGGGAAGGAGAGGGCTCTCTACTACCTCAGCCGAAGATTGGTAGGCGTGGAAGCCAAATACACTCCTATTGAAAAGGTCTGCCTCACCGTGGTCTTCGTAGTCAAGAAATTGAGGCACTACATGCTATCCCATAAAGTGAGCCTGATCTCTAGGGCTGACCCCGTCAAGCACATCCTCTCCCAGCAGGTCCCAAAGGGACGTCTTGGCAAGTGGGCCGTGCTGCTGATGGAGTTTGACATCATTTACGTGCCACAGAGGGCCATTAAAGGGCAAGTCATCGTGAATTTCTTCACGGCACACCCCATGAACAAACACTCCTCGCTGGCCACGGAGCTACCCAAAGATGAAATACTAGAAGCGGACCAAGTATAGCAGGCCGTCTGGTAGCTGTACTTCGATGGAGCCTCCAGAACAGAAACAACCCCCTCCAAGCGTGCCAAAATACGGGCTGGGGCCGGCATCATCCTCAGATCTCCAGATGGAGAAGTGGTGCACACTTCCTACTGCATCAACAAGCCCTACACAATTAATGAAGCAGAGTATGAAGCTCTGATTATTGGCCTCTAGGTCACCCTCCAAATGGAGATCAAGATGCTGCAAGTGTTTGGTGATTCGCTACTAGTTGTCAAGCAAGTCTAGGGACAGTTTGATGTCTGAAAGCATGAACTTCTCCCTTACCACACTACAGCAAAAGGGCTCATGGAGCGATTCTACCTCCTCGAAATAGGCCATGTCGCCAGGGGAGAAAATGTGCAAGCTGACGTCTTGGCAAAGCTGGCAAGCTCGCTGGCAGTGTCGCCGAACGGGTCACTCGACATCCGAGTGATCAACCAACGCCAGGTGCCTAGCATGATAGAAGAAGTGTTAGAAGAAGAATAAGAATTGGAGGTCGCCACAGCAGAAGCTGTCTGCCTGCCCGATTGGAGGAACCCCCTTATGCAATGGTTTAAGTACCAACAGCTGCCCAAGCAAAGGGAAGAGAAGATTAGACTGATCAGAACAAAGGACTCCTGCGAGCTCCGGAACGGGATATTGTTCCGAATTGTGGCCGACACCAGACAAAAGTTACTCCTCCGATGCCTATCTATTGAAGAGGCCTGGAGAGTTATGAAGGAAGTTCATGCCGGGACAGTCGGTGCACACCAGGCAGGACTGAAAATGAAAATTAAAATAAAGAAGCTCGGCTACTACTAGCCTACAATGTTTGACGACTGTTGCAGGTATGCTAAGTGGTGTCAGAAATGCCAGGAACATGCCACGATACCTAGAAGACCACTCGTGACACTGCACCTGACAGTGCCTAGCTGGCCATTCGCCCAATGGGGAACAGATGTCGTGGGCCCATTGCCCGCTTCATCCACAGGCTGTAAGTACATCCTCGCAGTGACTGACTATTTCTCCCGTTGGGCAGAAGCTGTTGCCCTAAGAGAGGTCACCAAGGAGATCGTGGTCAGATTTGTCTGCCACAATATCATATTCCAGTTCGGCACCCCCGACCGAATTATCTCAGATAATAGCAGCCACTTCCGTAACCAAAAGGTCTACCGACTGGCAGAAAAGTACAAAATTGACTGGAGGACATGGACTCCCTACAATCCAGAGGCTAATGGTCTAGCTGAAGCTTTTAACAAGACCCTCTGCACTCTCCTGGTCAAAATTTTTGGTTCTAACAAGAAAGATTGGGAAGAGAAGATGTACGAGGCGCTATGGGCATACCGAACCGTATACAAGACCCCAACGGGTTGCTCACTATTTTCCCTGGTGTACGGCTCGGAAGTAATTGTCCCTATCGAGTTGGAGATACCCTCCCTCAAGGTCGCCATCCAACACGAGCTAGTCCGTGAAGGGCAGACAAATGTCGAGCGAAGACTCGAAGAACTCTCCAGTCAGGAAGGAATTCAGCTTCAGGCCCAACAGAACATTCAGGTCTATCTAGCCCGAATAGCGCGTGCCTTCGACAAGCTCGTCAAGGAACGTGAATTCAAGAAATGCGACCTTGTTATGGTCAAGAGAAGAGATGTCATGGCCACCAACCCAAAGGGCAAGCTGAATGAAAATTGGCTCAGACCCTACGTAGTCCAAAAAGTCTACGAGGGCGGAGCCTATGTGATTGTCAACTGATAAGTGTCCATTTTATATGGGAAATTCATTGTATATACTCCATTTTATCTGCATATAATTTGGTAATTATGCATGTTCTATCGTTAATCTCAACTTCACATGTAGATTGGACCTTTCACGAAAACTAGAAAATTTCTTAATTTTCCTATTTAAACCCTCAACCCCCTCTCTCCCCTCTCATTTATCACCTTCCCTTCTCTCGCTCTCGTTTCTCTCTCGTCTCTGGTCCGTTCGACGGGGGCGCACACCGTTGCAGAACTGGCCGAGGCGGGGATGCGTTGGGGAGATCGGTTCGCGAGATAGAGCGGTGGTTGGAGCGTGGCGGGCGCGATCCCTCGGTGGATTCCAAGAAGGCACCGTTCACGTTCCAGGTGATTTTCAACGTGGTTTAGTCGCTTCAGCACACAGTTTCTTCGATGGAGGTAGGGAGATGGAACACCACTTCGTTCTGCTCATTTTCCCTGCCATTGCACGTCGTTCGATGTAGAAACGACTGAGTTTGCGTCCATTCTAGCGAAATCGTAGTTTTGTAGGTTTCGTAGGGTCAATCGAAAAATGGTGACGATTTTCGGATCGGTTACTGTCAATGGACTCCCTGGGATGTGGGCGTTCGATAGTCACCGATCTCGTCTCGATTGGTGGTCCCGTTTGGCCAGTAGGGCTCCGGGAAGTTGTGAAACCCTTTTTGGATAACTTCAGTAGAATCGCTCGTTTCTTGTAATTCGTGCATCATTTTGACTCCGATCGGAGTCTATGTGATTGTATCTGTGCCCAGGGTTGTTTCCCCTTCGTTTCGGAACGAACAGGGCGTGGGAAGGCCTCCGTCGGGCCAACCCCATGGCTTGCTCGCCGTAAGGGTTGAGAGGTCGAACCAGGCACCGCACATCCACATGTGCGGCCACCCTTGGTCCATCCATCCCTGGATGGTTTTGGGTTGTGTGGTCGAACGATAGACCACACATCCCAAGGTGCGGCTGGCTTCCAGCCGTCCATCTCTCTTCGATGGGTTGAGCGGCGCAGTCTCGCCTGCTCATCCCCTTGAACGGCAGAGTGGTGCCCGTTCATCTTGGAGTGTCGGCAAGAGGTGCAGCTTGGTCAAAGCCACTTTGACCGACACTATTATAGGTCGGTTGGATTGTGCGGGTGACACTTAGCCGCACATCCATTTGGGCGGCTCAGCCCTAACCACCTATCTTCCCTTGGGTTCAATGGATGATGCGACTAGTGATGACACGAACAAACTCGGCCTCCTAAGAGTTCCAGAAGAGGCAAGCATGCCTCCAACAACAAGTACTCACTCACAATCGTCCCTAGCGAGGGAAACGCGTCAATCGGCGTGGTTGAGAAACCAGCACAGAGTCTCGGGTGGTCAATACTCTCACTCGTGCTCAGATCGAGACACGGGCGGGTCACGCTCTCATCCTCACAGTGGTTATCAAATTGATCGAGCTAGGGTCCTAACATGCTCACTAGCAGTGGCATAAAGAACTTATACCAGAAAAAAGTAATGCAACAAAGGGGGGGTGTGCGTACCTCCACGCTCGGGGCGTGGGGAAGATGTCCCGGCCAAGACCCGTAACTCCCGGTACGGTAGTATAATCAATAATTACAGAAATAATTCTATGGCCCACTCCACACAGGGAGCTAATAGGCTACACAATGATTCTGGGAGCACTGATCCTAGGTTGACGGGTGACACGTCGGCGGGGTTCCTGAGGCAGCAGCGAGTATCGGGTCCGGATCAGCACAAATCTGTCCTGCATGACAGCAAACAAGGACGTTCACTAGGATGCAGATATCTGGGAATATTCTGGAGGCAGCGATCGGCTGGAACGATGATAGGACGTCCCTGGTCGATTCCCAAAAGCGGCGGTCGCTGAATATGAGCCGGGATATTTTATTGGGAATTATTTTCCAACACTATCACGCAGCCCTGTCTCGGGACAGATCAGCGCGCCTCCACGAAAATGGCCACCACGCCTAGATCCGGTGACGGATCAGGACGAAACCAGTGCCATTGGAAAGTAGACTCAGAGGAATACAACATAGGTGAATGTTACATCCAATCAAATGGTTGGATTTGAAATGAAAACCTCTGCAACACCATAGTTATTTCTGGCCTAGAATACAGAACAAGTAGGACAGATCGGGTTCTGCCTGAGAATGAATTTTAACTGAAGGGGAAATGGTGGATCTAGACCTTGAAAATTTTATGGAGGAGAGGGGGGGAAGTTAGGGTCACACACACTAAATTTGATGGCAATCTGAGGTGGTTTGGGTGGTGGGCGATCCAACGGATATGTGTTGATTTGTAAAAAATGATACATTTGAATTAATGTAATTACATTTTATTTTATTCATTGAGTTATGTATTGTAGATGTTGTTTATTATATGTTGTGTGGATTTTATCCTGTTGCGTGTTGCGGGTTTTAAAGGGTGATAAATGGATAACAGAAGTCACGATATATTTTGAAGTGAAAGAAATGCGACGGCTGGGGAGCGATAATGGTGACAAATAGATGTTGTGAGTGACAAATAGCCATTTGCAATGACAAATAACATTGTAACACTGACAAATAGGTAATGGCAGTGAAACTTGAAGAAACTGAAGTTCGTTTGAAGGGTTTAACCGTGTATGGGTTTCCTAACTCTACTAACATGGATCTGAAACTTTCCTAGTCATCAAACGACACTGATTAAATTCATGTAAGATCAAGAAATGAGATTTACTTCCAATTCTATGAGTAAAATATCTAGTACATTATTTCCCTACGTAGACAACAAGAGTAAGAACAAAGCAACTAATATGAAGAGGAGCAACACTACAAGGCACATTTGATATTTGTGTAGTCTGCTGGCATTCAAACATACGTATGGCTGCTATTGCAGCCCTAATTGAATCATTGTTGAGGATGATCAACATACGTATGGCTGCTATTGTAGCCCTTATAACAAGCTCCATACTCAGCATCCCCCGCTCCTTTGAGGAAGCGGAACCATCTTCCCTTGCTTAACGGGGCACATTGGAGCAACAAGACCATCTCGGCGTAAAGGCCATCTAGCCAGACGGCCACGCCCACAAAGTGGAAGAAGGGAAAACTTCTCCCACACCTTCGGATGTCCCGTCCCGCCAAAAGGAAGATGCTCCGGTAGCGGGGAGCGCCTCGTCACGTGCCAGCTATGTTTGCAGACTGGATAGCAAGGTCTGCTACCCCATCCACTGCCCTCTTTGGACAGGAGAGCACGTTCTCTCAGTCTGACCATCCGTCTGAGGATGAAAGGTTGTACTAAAGTTGAGTCTTGTCCCCAACGAATGTTGTAGACCCTTCCAAAAATGAGAAGTGAAGCGCGGGTCTCTATCAGACAAGCTTCTTCCCAATCATTAGTTGAGAACTATTCAAATGGAGAGCTTAGGGCCGTTTGCTCATCTCCTTTGGCCATCAAGCATAAATCTTCCTTTTCTTCTTCTGTGGAGCTACTTTCTTCTTCTTCTTCCTCCTCATCACTCCACGTGCAGACCATGGGCTTGTTCTTTTTGCCCCTCTATTTTGGCATTGTTTACTTTGCTACCTCTGGGCATTCAGACTTGATGTGTCTGGGTTTCCTGCATGAGTAACAAATGAGCTTTTTAGATTTCTTAAAATTCTCAAGTTTTGACTTGAAACCCTTCTTTACCCGAGGCTTACTTTTTGGGAAGCCTTTACCTTCCTTTCTTAGGAACCTTCTGAATTTTTGAGTAACCATGGCTACTTCGTCCTCGTCTTGGTTGCTACTTGAAGATTCACTTTCATCAGAGGTATCCTTGTTACTTGGTCCAGCCTTCAGGCTTTTTCTTACTAACCTCTGCTTCCTTATTCTTCAAGTTCATCTCATAGGTCATCAGAGACCCTATGAGCTCTTCTACTTTGGTGGTGGCTACGTCCTTCAACTCCTCGACCACTGTAGCCTTGGTGTGCCATGCAAGGGTCAAGGATCTGAGAATTTTCCTCACAATCTCTTGCGCGGAGTACCTTTTTCCTAATTTTGTCAAGCCGTTAGTAAGCATTGTTAGCCTAGCATACATATCTGAAAATTATTGTGTCTCTTCTGATTTTGATGGTTGGTTAAAGGGGGAGAATGTTCTGTCTCATTTGAATATGTTGACAAGGTTTTGATGCTAGCAACAGAATTTACTTTATTGAAAGGCTTTAATGCTGGCAACAGTTTATGCTTTTTATGACAGCAACTGATATTTTATTCCCTGCATTCCATATTAAGTCAGTCTAAATCTCAGGTCCATTTCAAGTCAATGCATGTCCACTCTGGTTCATTAGAAGGTCAACGCACATTTATATTCCTTGAAATAGGCAGGTCGGTGCACAAATCAACACTTAGAATGAAAGGTCAGTGCATATGCATACATGTTGTGTATAAGGTCGATGCATATTTGCCTTGATCATATATAACAAGTAGAGCAAGAGCCTCCCCTGTGGGGTGACTTCCCTCAGGAGCAGCCACCGACTGTTGCAGAAAAGAAGAAGAAAAAGAGAAGAGCCAGACGTAAGAAGAGAAAGGGGTCACCGTCGCCTGTAACACCCTCTCGGCGCTGTTCGACACTGCCCTCTCTCTGGAGGGGGAGGAGGGCACAGTACCCAATGACCCGTCAGAGGCGAATCAAGTCGAAACATCCACCTCCCGACATGCCACCCGGTCATGGAAGAAATGGGGACGCCCTCCTCAGGACAACCGCAATATCATGCTAAGAGGCGAGTAGTCCTACCAAGTCCCCGAACCCGAGGTTCGAGATGCGGAGATTCCCCCACTATCGAGTCTTTACCCCGAGAAGTCAAAAAGTCAGGGCGCTCCCTCTTTCGCCGAATTCCTTCGGGCCCACACAGAAAGGCAGATGTGCGTGCAAGGACCCCGGCCAACAAAGGGGGCTAGCAGCCGCCCGGCTCCGCCTGCGAGTAACCCTCCGACCCTACCGGCGGCGGTCCCATCCCAGCTAGCAGAAAAATTTGACGGCATCCCTGACCTTGCCGACTTTATGAAGGAAAAAGAGGAATTTCAGTAGGCCCCACAGGTTGAGGTAGTTGTGCCGGATCCGGCGGAGGAGTCGCCATCTGACCCGGTGCTCTAGACCCAGCCTGGGGGTAGACGCGGCAAGGCCGAAGAAATGAAACTGCTCAAGGTTCGGGCTACCGACCGAATAGTCAAACATCTTAAGAAGATCCCGACTAGGTTTACTGTCTGGGAGATGCTATCCCTGGATGAAGAGACGCAGCAAGCCATCATTACCGCACTCCAGACGCCAGCACACCTTGAGGCATGCTTGGCGGAGATGTCCCCGGAGGTGGCCGTGGCCTTCATAGAGGATGACATGCTCTTGCCCACTTGCAGTCACAACAGGTCGCTCTACATGAAAGGGCAGCTGAATGGCCAGCCTATCAATAGGGTCCTGATTGACCTAGGAGCAGCAGTCAACATACTCCCCTACCGGGTATACCAGAAGCACTACTTCAACGTTCACCTGGTCGAAGTAAAGAGGCTAGGGTGGCACGAGCGGGACACTCGCTGGCAATGTGGCCAAATCCATGACAGCGGAAACATTGGCCCGGCTCACGGGCGGCGGGCCAAGATTTGAATGGTATTGGGTCATTCTCGGTATTCGGATCTTGGATCGTTACAGCGTCCCTCTCAAGACCGCAAAGTCTCGGCTAGCGGTCCAGCCAAGACCGCAAACCCAGTATAGCAGTCCACTCTTGATCGCTACCCTACGGAGGACACCAAGAAAGGAAACGGTCTTCCCCAAGATCGCAAGACCCTAGTGGCGGTCCTGGCCTGACCGCTAGCATCATTTAGCGGTCAGTCGCAAGGCCGCTACCATAAGGGGACCCAGACGGCAAAGTAGCGGCCAACACTTGGCCGCTAACACCAGAAAATGGCCATGCCCTTCACCGCTACCCTCAGGTGGCGGCCCATTGCAAGGCTGCAAGCCGGAACTGACATAATGGGCCAAGAAACTGTCCCTAGTGGACCGCCTTCACAGGTAGTGGTTCCTGGTAGGACCGCTACTTTCTTCAGAGCCCGAAAACGACGAATTCGATGAAAAACTCCATTCCTCACCCCGTTCACACCCATGTGAAGGGAAAAGCAAGGGGCAACCAGTCCCCAGTCTCTCTAGCACTGAGAGGACCCATGTAAACCTTAAAAATCACATCGAATCGCGAAAATCGGCTCACACCCCAAAGCATGTATTTTTTCCCAAAATGTAAAAATAACCCCGCTTGGCTCACCACGACCTAAACAACTCGCGGGAAAGGAAGTACATGGGTTAAGGATCCGTCCCCCTACCTCCACCGAAGGTTCCAGGCACCGAGGACGTCGATCCGCCAACAAAACGTTGTTTAAACACGCCACCGGCTCGCGAACCCAAGAATTGCCTCCACCATCGTGATCCTCGTCCCCCCCACAAGCATCGCCGCCTCCGTCGGCCCCCCAGAGTGAGAGGGGGAGAGGAGAGAACGTGGGAGAGAAGAGAGAGGGAAAGGGAGAGAAATGAGAGACGAGGGGAGAGAGAAAAGGGTTGGGTTTAAATAGAAAATTTAAAAAATTTAAAAAATAGACAATTTCTCGCTCTGGATGTAAGCCTGGTAACTCGTAAGGGAAGACATCACGGAACTCACAAACAACTGGGATACAACTGACATCCTACCGTGGTGCCTCCACAGCAACCACTGAAGCTAAAAACCCCTGACAACCTGCATTAAGCAACCTACATGCTCGAATAGCAGAAATAATCAAACAAGAAGAACGGGATCAAATACCTTGAAAATAAAAGGCTGGCTTCCCGTGTGGCTGAAAAAAGACTTTCTTAGATCTGCAATCAACCACTGCTCGATACAGCTCAAGCCAATCCATGCCTAGAATAATATCATAATCTGCTAACTGTAAAGCATAAAGTCTTGCTGGCAACTATTGATCACTAATGACAATAGGAGACTCCTCCAGACATAAAGGAGTGAACATGAAGTCCCCAAATGGTAATTCAACAAGTAACTCACAAGAGATTTCAGAAGTGGGCTCCTCGATGCATGCAAGAAAATTCTTAGAAATAAAAGAGTTAGAAGCACCAGAGTCAAATAAAACACGAGCTATATGACTGAAAATCATAATCATACCTTCTACGAGGTTGGATGTCATGGCTTCTGCCCGCGTGATGTGAGAAACCTTGCCCTCTGCTTTTTACTAGCAGCTGCAGAGGACAAGAAAGAAGGTGCTGCTGAAGCTTGGGGAAAGAACTACTGAGACGGTGGTGGTGGAAGAGGAGGTCTAAACTGTGACTGTTGTGGCTGGGTGAACTGCGAGAACTGTACTGGCTTCGGCCTTTGCGGACAGTCTCGAACAACATGACCCTACTGGTCACAGCGATAGCAAACCACTGGCAAGGAACAAGGCTTGCCTGGGTGACTACCACCACATCTTGTACACTGCCTCGAAGGTCCCATCACTGGTCTCTACTACTGCTAAGAAGGGGCTGACTACTACACAGTGCCTGAAGACACCTGTTACTCAAATCTCTTCTTCGACTTCTTAAATTTCTTGAACTTGGGCTTGAAGGAAGAAGTACCACTCACAGCAAGTACTGCAGGAGGAACTCCCAGCACAAAAGACTGATAACTCGGCTGAAGTTGAACCGTCGGCTGCACTGGATGCTGATTAGATCTCTTATCCTTATCCTTTTCTCTTTTCTCTCCTTTTCAACAGATCACCCTGACAGCGCCCAATTGGCGACGTACCGAAATCTTCTTTGGCTCGTCCAGAAGCCTCCCTACTTCGAGGCAGCACCGCCAGCCCCAACTACGAATCCTTTGCCCAAGGCCCGAAGAGGTCCTCGGCAAAATCACCTGTGAAGAAGGCGGTGGACACTACCAAGGCGACTGGGCAGTGGGAGGCGAAGCGATGGAAGACAAAAGCTGCCAGAGCTTCGATGACCATTCTTTCGATGCCTCTGATTCCGTCCTTTGAAGAGTTCGCTGCTGTCTAGGCTGTGCCAAGCCAGCCCGCAGGCAAGAACCCTCATCCATCAGTGCCCTTTAGAACTTGTCCATATCTCAGGACGAAGTCTTTACACTTGAATGTTTCTTCCTGTTTCTCTTTTTTTAGCTGTTGTGGAGGAGCCAACGCCCATGCCCATCCCTGACGTGGGCAAGGCCGCGGTCGTAGTGGAGCCGACTCCTTCCCCGACTCCCCCGCCGAAGGACAAGGAGATATCCCAGGTGAAGTCGCCTATAAAGAAGGCGTTGGCTGTCGCCAAGGTAGCTGGGCGGCAAGAGGCCAAATGAAGAAAGGCGGAGGCCACTTCGACTTCAATGGCCATCTCTCCAATCCCCTCGATCCCATCCTTCGAGGAATTCGTAGTGGCTCAGGCCGAGCCGAGCCAGCCCACAGGTCAGATTCTTCGGCCACCGATACCCTTTGGTATTTGTTTGCCTCTCAGGGTGAGGCCCTTACATGTGTTTCTTCTTCCAGCTGTCATGGAGGAGTCGACACCTACCCCTGTCCCTGATGCAAGCGAAGCTGCAGTCCCTGGGGCCGTACCGACCGTCAAGGAGACCACCCGTGAGCCACCTCTTGCTGCAGAAGTCGGAGGGGTAGTTATCTTCACCAGCGTGCTTAATTTCCCTCATCTTTCAGGAACCCGCATGCTTTGGTCTAATTTTGCATCTTCTTTATTTGGCAGACCTCAGTGCGGTGCCTACTGGGCCAGCGGTGTACTTCGGGGTTTGCCTGGCAAGGCGAACATACGTAAGGAAGGGGTCACGATCCGACATATCATCATTGTCGAGCCCGCGCGAGGGTGCACCGGTCATCGAGCTCGAGGTGGAGGCTTCTTCCCCAGTGAAAG